>OZ026522.1:95022909-95688742 GCA_964019695.1 Loripinus fragilis
GTAAGTTATAGGTTTTCCTCATGGGTGAAGCCCATCTCCCTACCAACACAGACATCTTACAAGGTTTTTAGTACAAGATGGAAGTAAGTTATAGTTTTTCCTTGTATGGGCCCTGATGCGAGAAAACCTGTATCTGGTGGATTGCAAACAACAAAGGTGCAGACCAGCCTTCCCATCCGCGCAGACTGATCAGCGCCTTTGTTTTTTGCTTTTTGGAAAGTATTGTATCTAAACTTGCTACAGGTGAAATTTCAATTTTCTAGCTAGTCTCTGTAGCTGAGCAGGCTGGCTTGAATCTCACTTTGTTGGAGATCAAGAAGACAGGTTTTGTCGGGTCAAGGCCCATATGTGAAAATTTTCAGAATTAACTGTTTGTACAGTGTTCTCTCTAGGATTTTGAAAATAGGAGTAAAATTCGGTCTTTGTCTCCAGAATAGTTTGGAGTTTTACTATACTCCTCTATGGGGACTTAAAAAAAGGTGGAGCAATTTCCTTGGCATACAATGTACTTGTGCCAGTCTCTTTATTTATACCTAGTGGTCACCTGCCGGGAAAGGGCAGGTCTCTTGGCTCTCGTTTGTGTTGTCTAATTGTGAAGTTGTCACTTTGCCCTCGGTATCCTGGGTCAGGTGTGGTACTTGATTGTATTGATTCCTGATCTTTGCCCTCTTTCTTACTTTGTCAAGTATACACTGTGATTACATGCTCCAGTGACTTTGACACTGGGCAGATGTACTTGGCGCTGTCTTTGAGTTTTTCTGTTGTAGCCAAATTTTACTTCCCTACAAAAAATGTTCTGTTTCTCCTTGAATCATTTCACTCTTTGTTTCCAATGATTACCCATAATGACCATTTTATGGTCATTTTCCTACAATTCCTTTGTAAAATTCCATGATGGTAAAAGATTGTGCTACAAGATGACCGTGTGAATTCCAAATCCGTGTTAAAATGAGGGGTGTTATAAAGAGACCTCAACATACTATTTACTATGAGCTTACAGGAATGCATGACACAACCGTGAAAGACAGGGCTTCTGATTTTTTTTCAAGATTGGTGGGCCAACGTGACCCCTGGAGCCAAAAATGGTGATTCATTTTCTGAAATGATGGGCCCAAGCATATCAAACTAACCACAGTTTACATTTACCTACACACTGTCACAGACACTTGTATGCATATAATTATATTGACTGCTGATTATAGTTTATACAGTAAAACCTGTCTTAATTGGCCACTCAAAAAAGACCAATTATTGCTTAATGCTGGTCAAAAGTATTGCAGAATGCTCCAGAGGGAGCATTCTGCAATCCTTTGGACCTTCATTAAGCTACCATTTGTTATTAAGATCTTTGTTTTATCTTTTTTTGAGTGGCTGCTTTAGACAGGTTTTACTGTTTTGACAACCTACATGCACTTTCTGTTTTGTGGAGTCTATAGACTCCCTGTCAGATGAATATTTTATTTAAATGAGATTTTTTTCATAACTAAAAAGGAAGGGTCCACTGGGCCCACTGCCTTGGAAAGTGATGGGCCATATTTTGAACTCCTGGGACAATGACCCGAGTCCACCGTAAATCTGAAGGCCTGTTATATTATGTGTTTGATATATGCTTTTTCTAATTATAAGTGTAACTCATGGGCAGATAGGCCTTTTGTTAGCTAAAATGATCTTACTTATTTTCTTCCAGAAATAAGACAAGTAGCAATTTATTTTCTTACTTCTATTGAACAGGTCATTGTAAAATAGCACTTAATCAAAAAATATTTTTTTTCTTTTTCTCAACCAAAAGTAGTAAGTGAGTATGATCAATATATGTTGTGGGTACTCAATGAGACATGTCTTTTGAACATCCAAAACAAATGTTTAAACTGATGGCTAAAAAATATCCACATTTTTGCACTCAAATTTTTACCTATGATTGAACTTTCTTTTTGTTTTATTTCAGTTGGATTGAATGGCTAAGACTGCCAGTAAAATACTGTGATCTACCTAATGATGCCATGTTGTGCCTGACAGTCTGGGATATATATGGCACAGGAAAGGTCATACCAGTTGGTGGCACAACTATTCATTTATTTGGGAAATATGGGTAGGTAGTTTTGTGCAACAAAGGCTTCTTTTGTTAACCCTTTTTTGATCAGTGGAATTTTCCATAAAGGTATATACAATAAAGTCAGGATGGTTCATGGTATATATTGAGGGGTCATGAGGTATAGTTTCTAAAAAAATATTTTATTTCTTTCTCTGAAGATGGATTTTGTCTTACAAACAGTGCCTGGGTCTTCAATGTTTAAAAAAGTAACCCTTTAGGGTTTCCAGTCTAAAAGGGTAAACCATATGTCAGGCCTCATCTAAATCCTAACTGTTGACTATTATTTGAAAAAGTTAACCCTAAGGGTGCCATGAAAAAAATGCATCTAAAATGTCGTCTGCTGAAGGCTTCTGCAGCTAATAATTGCCTAACATTACTGACAAATTAAGTATAGAAGCAAGCAGAGTGGACCCAGAACAGACTGCTCCTATAGGAGCAGCCTGATCTTGGTCCACACTGTTTGCCAAAGAGGCTTCTTAAACATTTCAGCAGACAAGAAAAACAGACGACTTTTGTTGCGATTGGCGCATTAAAGGTTTTGAAAAAAATCTGCAGATCATAAAATGGATACCCAGCATGCAAAGAGTTGATATACAAACTGAGTAATAGATATTAATGATGATCATTATCATTTCCTATAAAAAAAATATGTATTGAGTATTAAAAAAACCTCACTTTGTGAGACAGCTCTTTATATTACCCAGGCCTCCAGGTAAGAGTGCGTATTGGAAAATTAATTTCTTTATTTCTCATCCAAACAGATCTTGTGGGTACTCGAAAGAACCATCTCAATGAGACGATTCTTTTGAGCACCCAAAACGCATGTTTGAATTAATGGGTAAGAAAATAATTAAAATTTTACGCAAATAAAATGTCCTTATCTGGATCTATGTTACCAGCAGCATACATAGGCCAGCTCCCGAGATTTTGGTACTCACCAAGAAAGGAACACCTGGAGATCAGGTGGGACATCTCAGAGCTCACCCTGCCATTCACCATTGTAGTCATTTGGTACTTAAACTTTAGAGTGGCTACAAATAGAAGTTATTGGCTAAAAGTACACTCTAGGTGGTTAAAAAATTACATATTTGTGAAAAAGTGTAAATATCCAATGCTATTACTATTCCTTCACACTTTATTATTGTGCCATATTTGTCATATTTAACTCTTTGAATGCTGGATTTTTCATTACCATTAGGGTGTCAAACAGTTTGGATCCCAATCAGGCATGACATTTTATCTGGGTCCAAACTGTTTCCAAAGGTTATCAGCAGATGACAAAAGTTGCAGCTAGCTGGCAAAGAGTTAAATACAGAACAACTTTTTGAGTAAGTAAGTAAGTAAGTAAGTAAGTAAGTAAAGACTTTATTTATAGAGGGTGACAACATTTAGCACATACAAAAATACAATCAAGTACATGTAGTAACTAATCTTCCATGAGGCCCTCAGTATCTGTATGGACATATATACACATATACAAGTTAACAACAGTACATTTGAAAATATACATTAGAGTTATCAAAAAGATAACCGACAAATTATGTGCACTAAAAATTAACTCTGCACAAATTAAATGAATGGTAAGTCACTACAAGATAGTTACCAACTATTATTGAGAATTGTCACAATCACAAGTACCTACTTGTGTCGTCTGCTGATAACTTTTGCAAACGGTTTGGATCCAGATCCGGCCTAACAAAATATCAACCCGATCTGGATCCAAGCTGTTTGATACTTGCAAGAAAATTTCTAAAAACGACCCTGAAAGAAAATCAGCAGACAACGAAAAAGCATGACAATTACCCTGTGGGCAAAGAGTTAAGCGACTTAGTGTATCGTTATAAAATGTAAGATTTATAGAACATGAGTGCTTAGAACATTTTATGTACAAGACATATACTAGAATGGAATCATTCATAATGCATGTAAAGACTAAATTTATGGTGTATGTGAATATAGTTTAATTAACTAACCATTTCATACATCTGTTATGAAAAGTGTAAATAGTCTGGGCTTTTTTTACTTCTTCTGGCAGACTATTCCACACCAGACATCCAGAGTATCTCAAACTGTGCTTGTAGTATTCTGTTTTAGGCTTAGGTGGGATAAAACAAGCAGCAGTAGAAGACCTTAAGTTAATACTTGTATTTACATTGTTTCTAAGAGTGAAGTTCTCAGATATATATACAGGAGCAGTATTGTTAAAGATTTTAAACATAAATTTAGCCTTTCTTAAATAAAGCCTATCATATATTGACATTATTTTCAAAGATTGCATTGCTTCAGTGGAATTATCTACATTGTAGTCAAGGATGACCTTACATGCTCGTTTCTGTAATTTGAATATCTTGCATTTATTGGACTCAGAAGAACTTCCCCAGACAATGCTACAAAAGTCAATATGGGGCTGGATGTAAGACTTGTAGAATTGAATTCTATGCTCCAGTGATAAATATTTCTTAATTTTTGATAAGAGCCAAATGCTTGCATTAATTTTTTTAGTCAGATGCTTGATATGATCAGTCCAATTCAAATTTTTATCTACAAAGACACCTAAGATTTTATCATTTGAGATTGTATTAAGTGTTTCATTATTATATTTAAGATCAAGTTTTTCATTTTCTAGCCTTTGTCGCTTTTGATTTGTCGTCACAAGCATAACTTTTGTTTTTAAAGAGTTGATAATCATACCATTTTCTCTACACCAGACATGTAAATTGTCCAAAGCTATTTGTATGTTGCTTTCAATCTGTTCCATGGAATTCTGAACATCATATAATGTTGTGTCATTGGCATATAAATCTGTATGCACATTGCTGGTATACAAAGGCAAATCATTAATAAAAAGTAGAAATAGAAGTGGCCCCAGAATAGACCCTTGAGGTACACCGCACGAAATATGCTTAAATTCCGATTTACTGTTATTAATAGCCACCTGCTGTTTCCTATTAGACAGGTAAGTATTGAACCACAGTAAAGCGTCTGCTTTCAAACCATAAATTTCCAATTTTTTAATTAAAATTTGATGGTCCACAAGGTCAAAAGCTTTTTTAAAATCCACTAGCACAACACCAACCATTTTACTGTTATCTATAGCATTCAACCATAAATCTATCATGTTTATAAGGGCAGTTTCACATGAATGTTGTGCCCTGAAACCAGATTGTGTTTTATGTAATAATTCGTGTTGATGTAGAAAGTCTGAAAGGCTGTCATGAACATGTTTTTCAAGTACTTTAGACAATACAGGCAAAATGGAAATTGGACGATAATTATTGACTTCTTCAGGGGGGGCATTTTTGTAAAGGGGTGCTACTTTTGCTTCTTTCCATTTACTTGGATACAACTTCCTGGCTAAAACCTTGGCTATAGTCAATTTCATTTGGCTCCAGCTTTTTCCAATTGGCTAAAGTGTTGGCTACAACAAATTCTGAGCCAGGGTAAGCCCTGGATCCCACTGCACCTGCACATTATTCAAAAACCTGTTGATGATGATGATAATGAATATGATGATGACTGCAGATACTTAGTCATTTATCAATGGGAAATATGAAATTGAAGATAAAATTTAGAAGAAATTGAAAGATGCATCTCACCACATAAAGAGAGACAAATGTTTTCTTCTAAAAAACATTTCTAGTTATATTCTCATGTATATATTTGTATATATTTATTGGGGTAGTTGGCAAACAAGCGGTTAGAGCATTCTTCATCAATTTTGCTTGCAGAACTAGAAATTTTGTTTCAAAACAATAACACAAGAAGAAAAATAACTTTGTTGCTTAATGAGCTTTAATTGTATCCCCCAGTTTTAGCATTTTACTGTGTAATTTTCACCCAAGTAAACTTTTTTGATAGAGGTATTTTTAAATACAGCTTTTTAAGAAATGGAAACAAAAGCAAACAAAAAACGATGTATATTAGTTTGAGACAAAAGGTTGATGTCTTCTATAAGCATAAAACAGTTATAATATTTAAATTCTTCAAAAAGATACATCAGTTTGTAGGTGATGCCTTGGTAACTGGTAACACATTTTTATTGTCACTTTTTGGGGTACTTCATATATAGGGATAATTTTAAGAAGAAAACCTCAACAAAAATGCTAGATTTTCTGACTGAATTTAGATAAAGGAGCGTTTTTTGCACATGTGTTTTCAATTTATTAAATTGCACTGGCATTCCTTGTAAAACAGTGAAAACATAAAGACCACTGGTAACTGGGCCAAGAAGCATATATAAGAAGACAGACACATGACTTAAACAATTAGCCATATGGTAATATGGGAGTCAAACTTTGTTTTCATGCACTTTCTGTCATTTTAGTCAATAGAATCTGCTATAAAATCACTGTCTACCTTTTGATGAGGAGATCAATTTGCTCTATCACACAGGCTTGAAATTCACTTGAATATTAAGAGCTTTCTGAAAAAGTCCTTGAAGATTAAATCTGCCTTGAACAGTACAGGGAAAATACTCTAAGGCCTTGAAAATACTTTGAATTTTACAATGTTCCCCAGGAATTAAATCTGTAAATGAAGACCTTAATCACAGGCCCCTAGATAAGGGTGTGTAGGGAAAAATTACTTTTCTTAATTCTCAACCAAAACATATGTTTTGGGTACTCAAAAGAACCTTCTCACTGAGACGGTTCTTTTGAGTGCCCAAAACACATGTTTAAACTGAAGGATAAGAAAATAATAGCAATTTTAAGCTGAAAATTTTTGCTTAAATGACCCTATGTAGTCAGTAAAGAATTGTTAGGCTGCACCAAATAAAGGCATAGTTAAATTTTATAGTAATTTCCTAATGCTAGTTTCTTCATGATCTCAGTCTACCATTTCAGAGGTAGAACTTCAACATGTACAATGTACATCAGTATTTTTCATAAGTTTGTAGTCCTTGAAAACCATAGAAGGGTCTTTTAGAAGTCCTTGAAAACTTGAAAAATCCTTGAATTTTTACAGAAACTCACATGTATGAACCCTGTCTATTTTTGTAGGGCTTTCAGGCAAGGGATGCATGATTTGAAGGTATGGCCCAATGTAGAAGCTGACCAATCTAGTCAGTCAACCACTCCAGGAAAAACAAAAGACAGTAATGACCAGATGAGTAGGCTGGCCAAGGTAAGAATCCCAGTCATAAATACTCCCTTTTGGACTTTCAGTACTTGCTTTAAATGATTTACCACAAGAATACACTAGGGCCGGCCCCAAGACTGAAAATCATTTCTCTTATTTTTCAACCAAAGCAATGTTTGTGGGTACTACGTTGTGGGTACTCAAAAGAACCATCTCAATGAGATGGTTCTTTGGAGCACCCAAAACACATGCTTTAGCTGATAGATAAAAAATGACAATCAAAAATTTTGATCAACCAGACCTATATGCTAGGGTAATAAATATGAAAAATTATTTGGTTAATGTAATACAATGATGTCCACAACAAAGTGGTGTTTACTTAGGGCATTTAAAAAAATGAGATTTCAGAGTGATTTTAGTGCCATATACGAAAAATAGAATCTGACTTCCATGAACAGTTATTATCGTATATTTATTAAACTTGTTGATAAAAATGATAAGATGCTCAGCAAAACCTTATAAATATCTTATCATTTTGTTGCACCTTGTATATTAAATTCAAGAACATTGAGCACTTAAGATCCTCTCTGTACAGTGCAGTCCCAGATAAGGAAATTTTACTTGAGTAAATTTTTTTGATTATTTTCTTACCCATTAATTTAAACATGTGTTTTGGGTGCTCAAAAGAATCGTCTCATTGACATGTTACTGAGACTTTGTAGCCTGGGTTCCAGTCTGATCATTTTTTCTTCTTTTTATTTTTCCACAACATATGTTTTGGGTGAGAAATAAAGAAAATAATTTTCCAATGTGCACTCTTATCTGGAGGCCTGCATTTAGTATAACACACCTTATTATAGCACAAATTTAGATATAACATGGTCATGTGGCTCACAATTTTTTTTCTATGTAATTTTACAAAGGAATTATAGAAACAATGACAATTTTATGGTAATTTTCTTATAATTGTTTTGCAAAATTGTCCCTTTATAGGAATGGACCATGTTATAAGTTATAACTGAAACATTTTATATATTGGGAATTATAGAAAAATGACCATAAAATCCTCATTTTCTTTGAATTTCTTTGTAAAATTGTCCCTTTTTAATAAGATTAACTTATACCACAGTCCATCTCTATGGGCCATACTACACTACTGCACATAAAACCCATTAAATTCCGTTAAAAGTCCATAAAAATGCCATTAATAATCAAATTCCTGTTAAAATCATCCATTACTTTTCGTTTCTTAAAATTAATGGTTTTGTGTGTTCGGTCATTAATATTCATTATAATGGCCATTAATTCAGCGGTAATGGCCATTAAAGAGCAAGTAAAATCATTAATTTTTGATTAATTTACACCTTCTGTATTATTAATGACCATTAAAAGAAATAATGGTCCATTAATTTTCGTTTTGTGATGTTTTAATGCCCATGAATTTGCATTCTGTAATGGCCATTACAAAAAGTAATGACCATTAAAACCTTTCGTGTCTATTGATGGCATTAAAAAGTAGTAAATTTGCATGTTTGATATTTTAATGGCCATTAAATATATAAATATGCAATTCATTAGCATTAGAAAGCAGTGAAATATCGGGAACCAATATTTATACGAAACAATGTGCCATTATTTAAGTGGTAATGGCCATTAATTTAATTCAAGAGCAAGTATGATCATTAAAATACCATTGATTTTTACCCTTGGTATGAAATGATGACCATTTAAATTTAATGGGCCATTATTTTCTGTTTTATGGTGATTTAATGCCCATGAATTTGCAGTATTAATGGCCATTACAAAAACTTATTGCCATGAAAACCCCATTACATGTCTAATAATGGCCATGAAAGATGTGTTCATGAATTTTAAATTACTGAAGTTGGGAGATCAATATTTTCATGGCCATTAATTTTTGGGACTGAACATCTTAACCCATTAATTTTTTAATAATGGCCATCAATAAAAAGATCATCAGAGTATTTGATATTGTCCATTATTTGTACACTCATGTAAAGGTTAGTTTTTAACATTATCATTTTACAGCCTTCAAAACTTGCTGCACATTGCATCCATAGGTATGTTTGTGTAATGAAGAGCTCCACCATTCAGTGCTTGTAAATTAAAATCGCCACATTTCTTGTTTCATGAAGAAATTGCCTGTGTGATTAAACTGAAATTTCAGAAAGACAAAGAAAATTACCTCGAGAAATGCTGTAGGAAAATGAGTTTTAAAGGCAAACTCTATTAATTTCATCGAAAATCATAACATATCCTGGAGAAATGCTGGAGAAATTTCTCCAGCATTTATCCAGGAAATTTTAAAGCTTATCAAGGAGATTGTGGGCCTTTGTTACCTTTTCAGACACAAACCAATCTGCTCTCCTACCAAGCATAGCTAGAGCCTGGAAACAGGATTTAGCAACTGCAAGAATACATAGGATATAGGAAAATATGCATTTGGGAGCCATGACCATGCTTTATTGAAATAATGAAATCCGTGATACAGTGAGGGGAGTTTTAATGAGGTACACTGGTAACCAATTGGTAATCAATTTTAAACTTGTAGCACAAACATGTATTCTATGGATCTTGCATTTGTAGAAATTTTGTGCATAATTTAACATTCCAAACAGTTCTATAATTCTAAGTTATGTATGCTACCAAACCCTGCTTGTCCATCAACAACATGTGTATTACTGCTTCTGAGTACAAGCACAATCACCATGGAAGCGGGAACCCGCGAGGTGGGAGTAGTATGGCGATTGAAATTTTCAGTCAGGCGTCTCATAAATTTAAGCACTACTTGGTTAGCAGGCTTCGACCACCATGCCTATAAGTCTGAACAAAGAAGAGAAGTAATAAAAAGAGTTAGTGTATTTTTGAAGAAAATACAAAATCCAAAGCCATTAATTTAGCCAAATGAGTTTTGAGCAGGATTTAATGGCCATTAAAGTTGCATCTAATGGATCTAATCTAATTTCATGCCAATTATTTATCCAAACTATTTATTAATGGCCATTAGTTTTGAATTAATATGGTTTTCTTTATATGTGACTGTGTCCTAAGAAGGATTCAACTTGGCCAATAACATTTACACTCAAAATTCATTTCCATGTAAAAGAATGCAACATTTCTCAATAGAATCAGAAAGAAAAAAAGACTTTATTCTAAACGCTCTTGATGAGGCTTCATTAAGACTGTTGGTGTGCCTAATGTGTAAAGCCATTTGATCATGTCTTAGACTTTACTTATTGGATATATGCTGTATCATTATCATCCCCTTTAACAAATTTCATAACGTTTCAAACTATGTTTTTATGTCACAAAACCGAATATCCAGATGAATTAAGTTTTCAAAAAAAAAAACAATATACCAACAGGTAAATGCTATATGTAACAATGGGATAGAATTTGACAATTATAATGAGAAGTACACAATTTAATGTTTAAAGATATCTCTAAAATCGTGAAAATACCATACTTTATTTTTACAATTATCTTAATAAAAAATTTTGTTTCACTTTCTGACTGAGAAAAATGATCAAAACATGCAATAATTCTAATAAACACATTTAATGGCCATTAAAATAACTTAAACAAGAGTTGCAAATTAGAGTAGCTCCCCTTGAATAATCTTACTTTTTCACAAAAGATTAATATGATATACAAAAATGATTTAAGACTTATATTTTTTCTGAAATATTATATTTATTAATTTATCAGAATTTCTGATCTCTATTATTAACATACAGCAAGGTTGTGCCCTAAATTTATCAAAATGTATATGTGTTGCATTCACCAATGGTAATTATATTTTCATCAATATATAGAAGGATTCAGAAATAAAAAGGTAACATTAACTTGTTAATTGGCCTGTTTATCTCTTAAGATGACAGGGGACTTAAACCAAAGTCCAGCAAGATTCTTGCTTGTCTTTCCTGCTTCTAAATGAGAAACAGGAAGCAGCACAAGAAATAGAATCTTGAAAACATTGCAGTGGGCATAAGAGAAAATTAATGACCATTAACATATTTTTATTAGAAATTTGTCATGCCTATCTAATGGCCATTAAATTATGCATTTAATGCCCATTAATATGCTGTTGATTTAAAAGAATGATGCCCATTATTTTCTATCCAATATACTCATGGGTAATTAATGCCCATAAATTTGTAGTTACATTTTCTGTTATAATGGCCATTAAAAATAAAAAGCCATTAACAATGGTTCTAATAATGGCCAAAATTTTCATGGCCATGAAAAATAGACCATATTAATGGGCATTAAAATTAACCAGCAACAATTTTAATGGGAGGTTTTAATGGCCATTAATTTTCACACACTAAAAATAATGCTTAAATGATGCTCATTATTTTTTTCAATTAATGGTTTGAGTTAATGGTATTTTGACAGATTTTCAGTTTTGAAAGTGCATTTTACCATTAAAATTGACCATTAATAGGACCATTTTTAATGGGAAATTTTAATGGGGGCCATTAATGGGATTTTAATGGGAGTTTATGCAGTAGTGCTATAGCCTTATAAAGGGTCAGCACAATATTTGTTGTATTCTAGCTGAGTAAGAAGCATCGTGATGGTCACATGGTGAAGGTTGATTGGCTGGACAGACTGACATTCCGTGAGATTGAGATGGTGAATGAGCAACAGAAGAGGGATTCTAACTTTATGTACTTGATGATAGAGTTTCCTTATATTCACCATGACGATGTAGAGTACACAGTTGTCTATTTTGTGAAGGTATATGTCTGTATAGCTCTAGTAGCTGTATTACACTATTAAAATAATTAAACACCTTATATCCTCATAACACTTTTAAAATTCTTATACCTTATTTGACCTATTAATAGCACATGCTTGCAAATATATGTACAGATAGGCCTGAGAAATGACCTATTCTATAGTATAAGGACTTACTGTCCCAGAGGAAATGAGCAAATTATTTCCGTTCCTGAATATGACTTTGAGGGTAGTAAATAGTGGAGAATCTCATCTTGGTTTCCACTGATTTCTAACATACCATTTATGTGACACTTCAAGCATCAATTTTGTCCTGAAAATGTCTTTTTACGTCAGCTGCCTATATAAACAAATTTTTTAATATACTTCAGATGTAACTTTCGATGCAAACACTATGACCACTGATTTAGACTGTTCCTAAGGGAGCAGTGTGATCTGGGTCTATATTGTTGCTATATAGGCTTCTAAAGTATATAAGGGGCAGACAACAGTTGTTGTGAATGGTGTGAAAAGAGTTGACTATTACATTTCTCATTCTGCTAGCTTCCTGTTGTATCCTCCATTGACCCTGTAAGTGTATAAACATATGTACATATAGAAATAAAATGGGTCATTTCATGAGATTTCTGTACTACTAACATATTCGTATAGTTCGAGCCTCACCGGCGTCACTGCGTTGTGGTCCTTGAGCAAGACACATTTATCCTAGCTAAGTACTGGTTCAACCCAGGAAGACCCGTCCCTGTTTAACTGAAAGATTGTTGTGGACGTAAAGAATCAAATCAAACACACAAACAAAACCATGAACATGCATGCATATAACTAATTAAGAGCGATTCTCTGTAAATATGGAGCGAGTTATATAGGAACTATTTCACGCTCCGACTCGGATTTTGATGAAACTTGCTGACAGTGTTAGTGGTCATGTAAAAACAAGAAATCAACTGTTAGTTCATTCAATTCAACCTCCGTTGCCATGGCAACAGCATCCAAAGATTTGGGCCAAAAAAGAGGCAAAAAACGCATGAAAAATGACATTTTTACCATCAAACTACTCTAAAAATAGATTGTATCAATCACAAACATGGAATTATTTTGAACAAACAGACTTAATATAACTGAATAAGCTAATGGTAGCAGCCTAAAGAAAAAGCTTAGATATACTCATCTTTCACTGAAAGTGGGTGGGGTAAGTAGGACCGGAAAATAACGCTTTTCTGGCATTTTCGCGCAAACACGACAACTTTGCGCGGCTAATTTCACATGCACTCATGTTAATATATTATAACCCAGGGTATGAAATTTTATAATATGGAAGAAAATGTTTGGGAAGTTACCATCTTCTTGTCGTTACCATGGTAACAAATGTTTCCCTGTAGAAAAACTAAAAAAGATAAATATTGCATAAACAATTTATTTATTGCTATATTACAATAATATAGTCTTTTGTAAATAAAATATTTTCATTACTTATACATCTCTTTTATATATGCCATTAAAGTTTGCTACAGATAAGCTATTTTTAGACTTTTAGGGGCATCATAAGGGGTAAAAATGATGAATTTTTAAATAAAAAACAACACATTTGGCTAATTTGCCCTTCCAATACCCTCAAAATTGCTATTATTTTTCACCAATGTGCGATATTTGTGAAAATATAGACTTAAATTAAAGAAATAAGATCAATGCATTCTAATTAATTTATCTAAACAAGCTTATTTATAAGGAAAAGTGGGTGGGGTAAGTAGGACCTAAAAACATGCCTTTTAGGCATTTTTAAACACAATCAACAACCTAAATCATGCATTTAAACATATATGCATGGTTATACATATTAGAGCAGGATATATAGTTTTTATTAAATGAAAAACATGCTTACGAAGTAATCCACTTCTGTTCGTAACCATGGCAACATAAGTTTCACTGTAGGATAACTGTAAAATGACTTTATTGCACAATGGTATTAATTTATTGTTAAAAGAAAGGATAGTATCTATTATAAATCTCTTTATATAATTACTTAATCACAATTCTTATAAATAACAATAAAATAGCCAATAGGAAAGCTGCCTTTGAATTTTTAATGTAATTTTAGTGTTAAAATTAAAAATCTGACCCAAAAGCTAGGCAAACTTGCCATCTCACTTGTATTGAAATCCCCCATCGTCATCATAACTAACATGGTTTGTGTCAGAAAATGCAAATTTTTATTTCAATAGATGGAAATAATTCAATACAGCAGCCTTATTAAATTGCTACAATATACTTATCTTGCATGAGAAGTGGGTGGGGTAAGTAGGACCCTCGAATTCTCTTAATCATGCATCAATCTCCCATAGAAGGAAGTGTTTCACACATGGTCTCAGATTTTGTAAGAAAATCATGACAATTTATGTATTTTGGTAAAATCAACCACATTTATGTATGTTCAGCTGTTGATTTTTAGGTTGTCATGGCGACATCTTTCAAATATTTTGGCATAAAATCAATCTAAATTCCTTTAAATTTAGATATGATACGTTATACCAGGGCCAAAGCTATAAATAGAAAAAACTTACAACCCCTCTATTTAAATAACTACCCAATTGCCAATAAAATTGACTTCATTGCTTTAAAACAGAAAAATATGGATACTATCAGGTATAATGCCTTCAATGTTTACCGTCGTGAGTTGGCTCCCGGTACCGTTAGTTTAACAGGCGACAGGGCCCAGGGCGACGACAGTAAACATTGGGCTAACAGTACTCTTCACACTGAGTCTATGGTTAAACAAAAGTTAAACACCCTCGTGTTCTTTGCGACATATTTACATACATTTATGCATGCAGAACCTGATAGATCTACTTTTCTTATTATTTTGCAGATTATCGTACATGTTTAAATGGTAACTGACAGTTGGTTCTGCATGCAGCTTATACCATAAATACCTTTTCTGCTAAACCTTTTCATTCTAAAACGTATCATGGTACTTATAAAAGTGCTAGAAAGACCGAAAATTATGGGAAAGTCTTAAGATTCCAGTCTGAAAATAAATAAAATATACATATTATATTGTCAAGCTTGTATCAGTATTGTTTTGTTTACAAACAGTCTTTAAAAATGTAGTTTTAAATGCAAATACAACAGTATTTCAGTAAAGCCAAGTCTTGAGCTAGAGAGAGAGAGAGAGAGAGAGAGAGAGAGAGAGAGAGAGGGGGGTAGCAATCTGCTCTCTCATATCATGCAATAATTATAACTATGAGGAAGGTACTATAACTTTGATTATGACCAGCTAGCAAAAAGTTAAAAATCCCTATTAAGTATTTGAGACGATCCATTTTTTAGTTTGTAACAGCCTTTTAGTCTCTTATAATCCAACCAACACAAATATAATAATGTAAAATTATTGGTTGAGTTAATCTAACTCGAACTATTTAGAATTTCACGAAAATCCACCAGAGTTATTGGTTTTATAGTGAAAAACTACTTCTGAGACGACCCTTTTTAGTGGATAAAAATGAACTGTTGTGATCATAGGATGTCCGTCGTCGTCAGTCAACATTTGCTTTAAACCACATCTCCTAAACCTCTAGGTGGAATGTCGCCAAGCTACACATGAATAATCTTTGGTGGTCTTCTTTTTAAGCTGTTCAAAAATTCAATTCCAGGCAGAAAGCTGGTTGCCATAGCAACCAAAAGAAAAAAAAAGATTAAAAATCTTGTCCAAAACTACTGGTCAAATTTGAAAATAATTTGGCACAAATGGTCCGTTGCTGATTCTTCTCCAAAGTTGTTCATATTATTTAAATTGATGAAAAAACCTGGCCGCCATGGGGCTAGGACTGTTTTTCCTATTAATGTATAGGAAAACTTCAAACAAGCCTTCTTGTCAAAAATAGTGAGTATGATCAGGAAATACCACCATCACAAACTGCAGACAAACCCATGGCATCGTGAGAAATACTAACAGAAGGATTTGAAAATGATTTGGCATAGATGATCATTGGGCGACGCACTGCCAAAAATGTCCAAATATTTTGATAGGTTGAAAAACATGGCCCCCAGGGGATGAGACCAGTTTTTTTCCTATGTAAATATAGGGGTAACGTCTTTAAAAATCTTCTTGTCAAAATCAACTTGGTCGATTGAAAATAATTCAACACTTATGGTCATTGAGTGACTATCTACCAAGATTGTTCACATTTTTATCGGTTGAAAAAACAGGACTGCCAGGATGGAGTCTGTTTTTCTTATATGGAAAAATTTGCTACAAATCTTCTTGTCAAAATACTACTTAGTCAAATTGTTTCAGGAATATCATCAAAGTGTCAAACAGCTTAGATCCAAACAGCTTTGGTCCAAACTGTTTGCAAATGTTATCAGTAGAAAAGACACTAGCAAGAGTTAAAAGATCATGTCAAAATTTTCTGGGCTATTTGAAAAAGAATCAGCACATATGATCCTTAGTGCCCCTCTACCATGATTGTTCAAACTATGTAAATCTATCAAAAATGGCCACCAAGGTCATTTGCATGGCTGTTTGTCTATGAGTCAGTAACTGCAACTGTTATTGAATCCTGACACATTTAAAGTTTTACATTCTGTTACTTTAACCAACATAAAAGCAGGATTTGGGTAGGTGCTTTGCTTTCCCCCTACCAAATAAACAGTCATTCTCAGGTGAGCCCCCAGGGCCCAAAGGTCAACCTGTATTTAAATGTAATATTTTAGTAGCGTATGTAACTGTAGGCCTTATATCTTATTTTTTTCTATCTCTTTATGGAAGATTTTTTTTTAAATATGACTAGATTATCCTTTTTGGTAACAATCCAGGTAATAGATAGAAAAACAAAATAACTTTTGCAACCACCCCTTTAAATCTCTTTCAATTTTTAATTGATTGCTGTGACCATCTAGTATAGATTTTGATAACTAAATGATCATACACTGTGTTACTTTAGTGTTTACTGAAACCCGAGAGTTAAAACTAAACTTCAACTTTTGAAACATCCCCACCATTTTCATACTATGGTCACTTCCAATTTTTATTCGCTATTCCCCCAGAAGTTGATCATACACAGAAAACCAACTGAAAGTCAATAAATTCTCCATGGCAGTTTAATTTTTTATTCATTTCATTTTAATATCAATATCAATTTTTTATATCAAATTTTACTGGTTTTCTATTATTCTAAATATTTTCAGAAATAGCTACTTATAAAAGACCCCCTTTCATCTGATAACGATTTTTAGTCTAGATATCTTTTAATCTTTCATGATTAAGAAGTCCTCACTAACACAGTATATAGTTACAGATATTGGATAAGTCAATCTTACTGGTACACAAAATGCATCAAAGGTTATATACGAGGGTCAGTCAAAAATAACTGAGAGTTGATTCATATCTCTTACTTAGGATAACGTACAATAGTGAAATTTGGCACATGCATGCATTGAACTATCCTGCGTCAGAATATGCATTATACAAGACCATGCAAAGTATAGATTGTTGTTGCTAAGCAACCAAAGAATGTGAAATAACATCATGCGTTCACGCTGGAATATAGCGTGCCATGGAAACACTGTACATAATTTAAGTTACATCAACTTGTGCATTTGTTGCAAATACAGTATATGGATGTATTTTGTGAAATGCAACAACTGAGATTGAGGCGTTGGAATTTTATTTCAAAAAATAAGAGTAAAATTTACTAAATTTTCTAAAAAATTCACCCCAAAATATACCCCACCCACCAATTACGGTTCATTTTAGAGCAATATTATCAACTAAGTATCATATCATATGACCATTTCAGTGTATTTAGCAATTGGTTTT
Organism: Loripinus fragilis; assembly: GCA_964019695.1. Taxonomy (NCBI): domain Eukaryota; kingdom Metazoa; phylum Mollusca; class Bivalvia; order Lucinida; family Lucinidae; genus Loripinus; species Loripinus fragilis. The sequence goes on from OZ026522.1 coordinate 95,040,660, forward strand.
GACATCTGGATGCATATCTTTAATATTCACAGGAATACACGGTTGCCATAGCAACAAAATCTGGTGTTTTAGTTAAAATTGGAATTTCCATCGATTTTGGTTGCTAGGCAACCAACATTGCATGTATTGTATTTACTATCTATTACACTTCTTCAAAACATTGCTAACACATTGTTTGATACAATTGGAGAGATAAAAGGTCCGTTATTTTACTGTTTTAGATTTGAAATGATTTTAAATTCATGGCTGCTTAGTCAGAAGTGTCGTCAGCTCGAACGCACATCGCTGAGAGACAGTCTTCGGTTGCCTAGCAACAGCGCATTGAAGATAATTAGACCGCAACTTCTATATGTAATGATGCCCGAAGGTTCATTCTATATGTGTATAAAGTTTCAGCCAAAACTGCCGACCCAGTAAAAAGATATTAACCAACTCTCAGTTATTTTTGACTGACCCTCGTACATGCATGTAATATAGGGGCTTTTAATTTTATATTTTAGCTGAAAATGAGAAGTTTCAGAAAAAATCTAACATTCATTCATTTAGCTAGGGTTTATATTTCTAAAATTTACTGATTTTTTTGTCAATAATTTCGTCTTTTTTTATTGACCTAAATGCTTAAAATATGCTTTTCTTATGGTACATTTGAGACGTCCACTAATTTCCCATATCGTGGGGTTGTTAACATATGTTTGGACTTAATTGGTCAAAAGGCTTTCTTCCTTACTTTACTTGATAAATGTAACAGTAGGAGTCCCGTTTTTGCAATGAAATTGATTCAAGTGTCCAAAAACATGTTTTGATAAAATATACCTCATTTAGCCCCTTTTGAGCCCCTTCCCTAACCCTAGATTGAATCAACCCCACATGTCTATTTTCTAAACTGCTAGCTATTAGTCCAATGTCCAAAATATATTTTACTGACATTTGTATGCTACACATATACAAGTTAGGTTTTTTCGATTAAAAATTAGCATTTTACCTACAAAAACAATTCAAGCGGCTATTATCAAGTCCAGTTTAGGGCCTCTCACCACAGATTTGTCAGCAAATTAACATGTATGTATCGTTTTAACATTTTACTTTATTATTGTGCCGGATTTTTTATGCTTTTTAATACAAAAAAGACCTTCATACTGTTGTTGTCCATTTTGGCTTTTTGAAATGGATGCATCATAGTTGCCATGGTTATGGTAAGACGATGGTTACTTCCTAAAAAAAATTTTCAATGTATTATAAACCATATTTAGCTTGGTCTTACTAAAGTTTGTAAACCTTTCCAAGAAACCCCGACTTGCAACAATATGCTTTCAAGAATGTTGAAAACTGCCATATTTATTTTTATATATATATTGTTACCCCACCCACTTTTTTACAACATTGCTATGACAGAAACAATAAAAATTATTAACCATACCATCCTTGTATTCACATGGAGCAATAATGCCTAGTACAAGTCAACCTAAGGTCAAAATGTTTCATTCTAAAAGTTGCATTTGGCAATGTATGTCTATTTTAACTGATTTTCCGGCACTATTTAGTCAAAAAGTTTGACACCACATTTACTCCCCTTTGAGCCCCTTTTCGACCCATCAATTGAGACAACGCCCTATATCTATTTTTCATTAAAAAAGCTAGCTTTAAGATCAATGACTTAAAAATATTTTAATGTAATTTCTACGCCACTTATACATGAGTTTGGCATTTTTTACAAAATAGTTTTTTTTTTTTTTTGCCTACAGAGACCTCTAAAAGGGCTATTATCAGGTCCCTTTTAGGCCTTGCATCAATTATATATCAAAAAAGCAAAATATAAGTATTATTTCAACATTTGATTGTTCATTGTGTCAGATGTCTTCATGTTCTGCAATACAAAAATGCATTAGAAGCTGCATTTGTCCATTTTGGCTTTTTGAGACGGTGGCACCAGAGTTACCATAGTAACAATAAGAAGCTGGTGATTTCCTCACAATATATTTTCAGTTTATTACAGACCGTATTTAGCTTGGTCTTACTAAAGTGTGCAAACCTTTCCAAGTAGCCCCAACTTGCAACAATATGGTTTCAAAAATGTCTAAAAATAACCATATTTTAGTACATTGTTACCCCACCCATACGTTTGCCACCATTGTTAATTGATGGAATTACCAAAATTATTAACCATACATCCATTGTATTCACATTGTGAAATACTGCTACGTACAAGTAATCACAAGGTCAAAAATTTCTCATTCTAAAAGTTGCATTAGCACAATGTATGTCTATTTTTACTGATTTTCGGACACTTTTTGGTCAAAAAATTTGACGCCTTATTTACCCCCTGTTGAACCCCTTTTGGACCCCTATATTGAAATAACACCCTATATTTTCTTTTATTGAATGCTAGCTATAAGATCAATGACTTGAAAATATTATTATGTGTTTTCTACACTACTTATACATGAGTTTTGCATTTTTTATTTAAAAAAATAGTGTTTTTTTCTCCTATGTAGACCTTTAAAAGGGCTATTATCAGGTCCCTTTTAGGGCCTTTCACCACTAATTTGTCATAAAAACAAAATATAAGTATTATTTAAACATTTTATTGTTGATTGTGTCAGATGCCTTCATGTTCTGTAATACAAAAACGCCTTACAAGCTGCATTTGCACATTTTAGCTTTTCAAGACGGTAGCATCATAGTTGCCATGGTTACGATAAGAAGACTGTAACTTCCCAAACATTTTTTTCCAATTCATTATATATCATATCTAGCTTTGTCTTACTAAACCATGTACACTTTTCCGAGTAACCGCGGCTTGCAACAATATGAGTTCAAAAATGTCAAAAAACGACAAATTTGAGTACCTCGTTACCCCACCCTCTTTTCAGACACAATTGCTACAAGACAGAAATACCAAATCTAATTCCAAGACCCTCCCTAAATTAACATAAAGCAATACTGTGGAGTACAAGTTGTCACAAGTTCAAAACGTACTTATTCTAGAAGTTGCAACTGTGCAATTCATGTCTATTTTCAGTGATTTTTGGGCACTTTTTGGCCAAAAACTTTGGATTCGGTTACCATGGCAACGGAAGTAAAATTTAAAGAATTAAGCATGAATTATTTCGTTTTGGGTGAAATCAACCAAGTACAGAAAGTTTCGTTGAAATCTGAGACTATGCGTGAAAAAATTTGCTCCATATTTACAGAGAATGGCTCTTAACTATCTAATAGGGCTAGAGGCCTAATTTGATGTCTACAGCCATGTTTTGAGTATAAGATCAGCAAAGAGTCTGCATGGATGCCCAGGCTTGTGTTAGCCTTAGCTGCATGCATAATCAAATTTTGAAATGAGTGCAAAGATCTTAGTGATGGCCCAAATACAAAATGTCAAATGTCAAAACCAAATCTTGATGAAAAGAACAAATTACAGTAGAACCTGTCTAGAATGAACACTCTCAAAAAGACCAAAATTTGTTTTCAAGACCAATTATGGCTCAATGCAAGTTATATATTGCAGAATGCTCCAAGGGGGGCATTCTGCAATACTTTGGACCTTCATTAAGCTACCATTTGCCATTAAGAATTTTTTTGGTCTATTTTTGAGTGGCCGCTTAAGACAGGTTTTACTGTAGTTAACACCAATCGCAGGATTTTTCAGTTAAGTTTTAAATTAGTTTGTTCTTTCAGATATCGTTTTTAAAGACATTTTATTTTTCTAAAATTTATTTGTGTTTTAGGGAGCAGATGAATCTTACCAGTTTCCTACTCAGACAAAGATTGTGATTGTCCCAGACCCTGAAATAATGATGGTATGTATTAGATTAACCCATATAAGCTTATTGTCCTTTTCGTGGGACATAGGCAAACAGTGCAGACCCATATCAGATGCCATAAAATGTGGCATCTGATCAGTGTATCCACTGTTTGCTTACAGAATGCTGTATTGAAATTTGAATAAATTTGTAAAATACCACCCAACAACCGTTAAAATGGAAATGGACTAGTCCAATTGATAACAGTGAGAAATTCCATTTGGCTTAAATGGGTTAAGCTCTTGCTTCCTCCTAGAGAGAGACATTTTTTTCCATATGTGCCTTGTCACAAGAAAATATGATTTTGTTGTGTGCGAAACTCAAAGGTTCAGACCAGTCTGCGCATCAGTGCAGTCCGATCAGCCCCATTATTTGTGATCTGGAAAGTATAATTGTTAAACTTCTTTTGTGGATCATTTGTGTGATTTATGTCTTGTTTTTGTCATGCTTTAGGGTCTGTTAATTGCTGACTCGTGGTCACCTGCTGGGAAAGGGCTTGCCTCTTGGCTCTCTTTTGTGATGTTTAATTGTGTTTTTGTCACTTTCCCATGTGGTATCCAGGGTCAGTTGTGGTACTTGATTGTATTGATTCTCAATCTTTGCCACCTTTCGTACTTTGTTTCATAAAAAATCTCAATAATCTAGCTAGTGGCAGTAGCTCAGCAGGGCAAGTTGAGCCTTACATTGTTGCAAATCCCAAAGACGTGTTTTCTCCCCAGGCCGCCCATATATACTACTGGCCATATATACTACATTAAAGTGTGTACTTATCTCTTTTTCATGCAAAGAAGGGGCTCTGTTATTTGGGTTTACAATGTAGTATGACTAAAACCAACTTACTTGGCTACAGTGACAAGTAAAAATCTTGAAAATTTTGGATGAAGAAAGAATAGGAATGGCACTATCTAACCAACTAATAATATTGGCCCTGGTCAGACAGTCATAGTGCCAGTTGAGCAAAAAATTTTAGCGTAAAATTATGATTAGTTTCTTACCTATCAGTTTAAACTTATGATTTGGGTTCTCAAAAGAACTGTCTCGTTGGGACGGTTCTTTTGAGTACCCACAACATATGTTTTGGTTGAGAAATAAGAAAATTAAATTTTTGTGAGACACTCTTAACTAAAGTCCTGAACTAATAACATTGGCCCTGGTCAGAAAGTGCATTGCATAAGTCCAGATAAACCAGATTTTTAGCGTAAAATTGTGTTTATTATCTTATTTATCAGTTTGACATTTGCTTTTGGTGCTCTCATTGAAATGGTTCTTTTAAGTACCATTCTAACAAACCTCACCTAAAGAGCCAATGCTAAAAAAGTGTGATATACCAAACAATAATTCACAGTTTTGAAAGCGCGAGGAAAGTGCGTGCTAGATGACATCATTTGCTGCTGGAAAATGACGTCATTCATGTTGTTAGACGGTGTAACATTGTTTTTACGCTTAAAAGACGTTACAAATACACATAAACGAATGTGACATAGTCTAATTATTGGCAGGAGTTCTTCAGTGCAATGGCGGTTAGTTGGAAGAAGCTGAAGACTTCAAATGTGTTTTCATCGTTTACTGTGTGTTAGAATCAAAATAGATCAGCTCTAGTGCATGAATTATTGAGTAACAATTCACTGTTTGTCGGTCAGTTGTACGAAGATAAATCACTCACACTGCGCGCTTGTGATTTAGTCTTCTTTACAACTGACCTCCAAACAGTGAATTATTACACAACAATTCACTGCTAGAGCTGATCTATTCTTAAACAACACATATTTTGGTTAATAAAATAAGAAATAATTTATTTTTTATTAAGCTCTCTTACCTGGAAGCCAGCATTGGCATCCAACACATCTCGTATTTTATAAGGTTGTTGATATGTAGTTCAGTGTTTAAACGTTATTTCTTCAGGAGAACTTGGTAGAGAGTAAGCATCATAAACTTGCAAGAAGCCTGAGGAGTGGTCCTACAGACAGAGACATGAAGCCAGATGCTAAAATCAGAGATTTTCTCAATGTGAGTTCTGAAAAAGGGCATGGTTTATATATAACATTGACTTTCACTATCAGAAGTTAAATGTTGATAAGGAAAAAAAATGTTATACAATGTATTTACTATTTATAGATATAAGTTAGATTCATAGATCCATATAAGGAAATTTAATTTGCGTAAAATTTTAATTATTTTCTTACCAATTAATTTAAACAAGGTTTTGGGTGCTCAAAAGAACCATCTCATTGAGACGGTTCTTTTGAGTACCCACAACATATGTTTTGGATGAGAAATAAAGAAAAAAAATATTTCAATACGCACTCTTATCTGGGAGCCTGACAAGAGTATGAATGTTAGATTCTATATGACATTCTATATGACATAAAGATTCTTTTGAAATCTCATTTCTGCCTTAAAACGCTATAATTTTGTCATTTTGTACGTAATGTTGTTTTGGACGTCATTATGTTTCCAGTAAATCTGTAAACCACTAGTGTTTTATCGATTTTATTGCATGGCGTTATTCCACTCCCAGACGCGACGTCATTTGATAAAAAAGGCAACACTAAATCATCTGTTTTAGTACTTTCTCAATTGCTATTACACTGTTAACATCTACTGTAGCTCCTGAGTCTATCTCTAATTTGGTAGGATTCTGGCAATACCTGGTAATTAACTGACATGTCCTATCAGCTCAGTGACCATGCTGCTTATCAGCCTTATCAGATCATTGGTCCAGTCTAATCTGACAGTAGCTAAGCTCCACCTACTTACTGTCTCATATTTAGGCCTTCCTTTACCAGGGGCCCAGGTCCAGGATTCCGGCCTTTAAAGGGTTGTAAATACCAGTCTTAAAATTGAGCTGTGACATGTGATTTCCAATAATGTAGCATTTTGACAAGTGTAGATTCAGACGAGCCTGTGCATCCTCTTTTAAGCTTAGAAACTCCAAATGATGTTCAGTCAGTAGCTTAACAGACATAGACTATTCAAGCGACTAGCAAAGGCTCTGATCAGACTGCGCGTATGCGCAGGATGGTCTTAGGCTTTGCTGGTTGCACTTGCCACGTTGTTGGAAATCTCATGTCGAGGCTTATTTCATATATTATTCATATTTTATTTTGCTTGTAGACTATAGTAGCCTACCCTCAGACAAAACAACTAACATCAGAGGAGGAAGATCTTGTCTGGAAGTTTAGATTCTACCTTTCATCACAGAAAAAGGTGACTAGTTTGTACCTTGACCCTTAGCCCACCTGACACAACTTTTGTCGTCTGCTCCTCTTGTCTGCTTATTGTGTCGCCTGTGAACTTAGTAGGAAGCATTGTCGACACATCAGGATTATGAGTCTGTCCCCGTTGTCACACTTTTGGTTTCCGATCAATAACACTTGAAGGGATTCATCAATTTCATTCAAACTTTACAGAAGGGTCAAGCATCATTAAATACAGGTCAAGTTTGAAAAGGGGGCAGAATTTTGACCGAGACATGGCCCCTTTTGACTTATATTTTGGCTAAATTATGGTTTCCGATCAATAACCTTTGCAGGGATGCAACAATTATATTCAAAATTTACATAAGGGTAAAGCATCATAAAATACATGTCAAGTTCGAATTTGGAGGTCATTTGCAATTTTTGACTGAGTAATTGCCCTTTTTTGACATAGGTTTAGGCTTTTGCAAAAGCTATATTGGCTTTTATGTGGAATAAACTTCACATTCCTCCAAAACTATAATATCTGACAACTTCTCATTATAGGCCAGGATTATCCAGTGCCTGTAGAGAAATATGACAGTGATTAAAAATTTACCCCACCCCCCTGATGCCTTAGGTGGGGTCAAAGGTCAAATATTTATTTGGCAATAACTCAGTCAGTTGTACTTATTTTTTACTGACATTTCACATGCAGACAGAGGTACAATAGATATGAAGCATATAAAAACATGATTTTTGATCAAAGGCCTGTGTTGTACAGATAAATTTATTTTTTATTGAACTAACCACTGAAAACAAGTTGATAGGCTTTTAACTTTGATCTGTGTACCCTAGGTGAACGTAGGGAATGGAGAAATGGGATTTATGTTTTGTGATTTATAAGTTTCTCCAAAAATGCTGGGGATATTAATTTGACAAATTCGCGATGTTTGACTTCTGTTTTGACTTCTGTTTAGGCAACCTAAGAACACTAGAATTCTGAGAATCAGATGTGTCATCTGATTCTCGGAATTCTAGTGAACTTAGGTTGCCTATATTGCATACAATATGGACCCAGATCGAACCGTTTCCTTCCATAAAAAGATCTAGTCTGAAGAGCACTTATATATCCAGCAGATGTAAAAAGTAGACAACATTGTCTGGACAAAAAATAGAAGTGAGATGAGAAATAAAATATTCAATCAACTACATGTGTATGCCCTGTGTGTTCTTCTTTGCCCAAAAGGGATATCCTAGGGAATCATAAATCCTTACTATACATACAGGGTATCCTAAAATTCAGATTATAAGAATCTATCAAGAGTGTGAGGGTGGGATAGAAAAATACGTCCCGAGGATCACCGATTGGCATCAAGGGGCTTGCCGAGTGATGACAAACAGTGATCACGAGGACGGATTTTTCAGTCCCATCCTCACACGAATAATTCTATTTTTGCTCACCACTAAGTACCGCATTTGATATTCGAAAAACATGAAAAAAGGCTTCCAGAAAATTCTGAATCTGCTGAGATGCAACATGGTTACTTATTGTAACATTACAATGCCGTCACAGATCGATGTGTAGCAAGGGTGTGGCCAACATGCTGCCTTTCGTTTTTTTATCTATCCCACGGGCTGGTATGGGTAAATCATCCCACATTGGTCAAAACAACAGAAATCTGGATCTGGTGTGCGAGAATAATCTATTCTTCAATGTGATGGTATGTATAAAGTGAAATGCTGGAATGGTAGACAGTGTAAATCCAGATCAGCTTGATTTCAGTTTGCACTGTTTGCCTAGGCTTATCTGTTAAAAAAATCTTAGGATAAATGCTATATAATGGCATAATTGTCTCATGCATAATAGTGTGTACATATGCAGTATGTATTACTTGAGCCGTGGCATAAGATTTCCAACAGTGTGGCATTTTGACATGTGTAGACTCATACAAGCCTCTGTGGCCTCATTTTAAGCTTAGAAACTCCAAATGGTGTTCAGTCAGTAGCTTAATAATCAAAGAGTACTCAAGTTCTAGCAAAGGCTCTGATCAGACTGCACGTATGCGCAGGCTGATCTGAGGCTTTGCTGGTTGCACATACCACATTATTGGATATCCCATGTTGTGGCTCATATGCAGTATGTATAATTTGTAATTATGTCATATAATATTGTGTTAATGTTCCAGGCCTTGACAAAATTCCTCAAATGTGTCAACTGGAACCAGCCACAGGAAACCAAGCAGGCCTTGGAGTTGCTTAGCAACTGGAATCCTATGGATGTAGAGGATGCCTTGGAACTGTTGTCCCCAACCTTCAGTCACCCCTCTGTCAGGAAGTACGCTGTCAGTAGACTGAGACAAGCTGATGATGAGGTAATTAACGTTTGCATGCTGATTCACAGGTTTAGATAAACAAAAAAATGTCAGCGTAAAATTGTGAATATTTTCTTACCCATCAGTTTTAACATATGTTTTGGGTGCTCAAAAGAACCGTCTCATTGAGACGGTTCTTTTGAGTACCCACAACATATGTTTTGGTTGAGAAATAAGAAAATAAAATTTTCGTTACGCACTGCTGATTAATTCTTCATGATTTTGTTGCCACTTGCTGATTTTTTCAAAATTTACTTTTTCACATAATTCGTTCAAGAACACTATCAGAATGTCATATTGTTTGGATCCAAATGAGGGCCAACATTCTTAATTTCGGGGGGGGGGGGGGGGGGGGGGGGGGGGGGGGGGGGGGGGGGGGGGGGGGGGGGGATAGTGTTTCACGCAAGTCACCTTGTTAATACATATTGTAATCCACACTATGAAATAAATTGCTTGATAAAATGAAATGTGTTTTCAATAAAATCAATGGGTTTTTTTCTTGTGAGAAACCTAACAAATAGCGCAACCAGAAGGTTAAATGAGCCGCGATATGAGATTTGCAGGGACCAGCAAAGCCTCAGATCAGCCTGCATATACATGCAGTCTGATCAGAGCCTTTGCTAGTCGCTTAATTATTATACAAGTGTTAAATTACTGACTGAATATTATTTGGAGTTTCTAAGCTCAAAAGGAGGTTGCACAGGCTCGTCTGAGTCTACACTTGTCAAAATGCCACATTGTTGGAAATCACAAGTCACTGCTCAAATGGTAGCAAACTACTGGAGCACACCGGGTAGGCGGCAATGGAAAACGTTAATACTATCGAAGAATGCAGATCCAAAATCGTTAGAAAAAGAGTTTTCCATTGCCATTTGTCGCCCGATTGGCGACAAATGGCAAACAAAAACTCTGTTTCTAGCGATTTTTGTTTCGCGTTCGTCCATTGTTATGAACGTTTTTGATTGCCGTCTACCTGGTGTATGGAGTATACAAGACTATGGTCATTTCCTTTCAGGATTTACTGTTGTACCTGCTTCAGTTGGTTCAAGCTCTCAAGTATGAAGACTTTGATAAGATTAAAGAAGAACTGTTTGATGCTACACCTGCTAGGAGAGAGTCCATCTCTCAAGAGGAGGGGGCTGGGGCCAGTCCAAGTTCCCTAGAAAAGGAAAGGTACAGGAATTTGAGACTTCATAATTCCATAAAGTGTTAAACCATATAAGCCGAGTGTTTTTTTTTGTGTGGGACATAGACAAACAATGCAGACCCAGATCAGACTCTGATCAGGGTCTCCTAGGGAGCGCAGTAACTCAGTGATAGAGTGCTTTACTCGAGACTGAGGGGCTGCGGGTTCGAGCCTCACCCATGTCACTGCGTTGTGGTCCTTGAGCAATACACATTTATCCTAGCTTAGTACTGGTTCAACCCAGGAAGCCCCATCCCTGGTTAATTGAAAGATTGTTGGTGGGATGTAAAGAATCAAAAAAGCAAACAAACAAACAAACTGATCAGGGTCTCCACTGTTTGTTTACAAAATGTTTCATTAAAATTTGAATAAAAATGAAAAACACCGCCCAACAACCCTATAAAGGGTAATGGACTGGTCCAATTGATAAGAGTGGGAAATTTCATTCATCTGAATTTGATTGATCAGAAGTATAGAGGATGATAAATTTTGTGATAATTATGTTTCCTGATTTTCCTGAGAAATAAGACTGGACATTTTGTGTCACATACATTTTCAAGTCTTATGTGGTTTAAGATCATTAAGCATCAACATTTGAAAATGTTGTATGCTTCAGATTTTGGCTTTGAAATTTTTGTGCTAACAGTTAATTCATGGACCTAAGTTACAGTATGTTGTCTTACGGAATTAATGAGCCATATAGGGACTCTAAAAGTAAGCTGAATAGCTTTGGAATTTTGCCAGTCTGAGTGCAGTAATGTTAAAATTCAAGGCAGTCAGAATTCATATTTCACTTTGCAGGCAGCATTATTTTGCATGATTTTTTACAATATGCAGATTAGTTTTTTAGATAAGCTGTTTTTATTTTAGATAAAGAAAATTCCCTTAGGAATACCATCAGAATGTCAAACAGATTGGATCCAGATTTTACTCAACTGTTTGTCGGGCCTGATCTGGGTGCAAACTGTTTGAAAAGGGTTGACTATCTGGTAAAGAAATACTATAAATAAAAATTCATTTTGGGAAAGTTTTTAAATTCAACTTACCATTTTGAGAGGAAATACAGACACAAATGTTTACCCTAAATAAGCCAACATATAATCCTGATCAAACATTGTAGACCTTGATTAGCCAACTAAATAAGCATGGGCCTTTAGTTTAGAGTGTGTAACAGGATTTATTTTTTCTTTTTCTTATTTTGTGCACTCAAAACTCTACATTTTACACACCTTATTGTGTATAGAATATATTTATTGTTATTATTATATATAATCTTATAATATAAATATATACTATGCACAATAAATTTTGCAATTGTTTTGTATGGGTGAGCCCATCCACATCAGATCTCAAGTTTCATTTGCTGTCATGAAGATACAAGCGCCGATCATCTGACAAGAATTTCTATTTAAAAAAATACAGAATTGCCAAACGCAGCGGCCGTGCTAAAGTGACGTTTAATTTTAAGACTAGCGGGTAAAGTGGGTAATTCTGATCATTGGGGGAAGCCGAAACCATTTTCAAACGATTGTTTGGTCACTGAAAACCAAAAAAGCATAGCAAATTCTGCAATTTTCTGAACTTTCTCAGAGAAATAAAGGACCAAGTTTTCACACTTTGACGTTTTTACTAATGCTTATACGTTGTTGCCTTTAAACGGTGTTTCTAGCTAGTTTTTCTTGAACCACATTAACAAGTAAAACTGCTTGATGCCTTCCAACACATTCAGACAAATACTGTTGAATAAAACATCTTCTCTACTATAGTGCATGAGCCGAAAGATAAAATCTTACGCCACCGTTATCTCGCAAATGCGTCACACCATTTTTCAGTAACTTAAGGTTTTAATCAACCATAGGATGAGTTACATTGTAAGCCTATGATATCTTTGTAAACTGATACTCTGTTGAAATGAAATGCCAATTAACATTAGAAGTTTAATCAAATGATGACTACGTTTTGACGTCATTGATGGCAGCTGATTTTTTTCAGCATGAAATCTCTATCACATCTGCCACATAACCAATAGTTTTTATAGGCGGATGATGCATGAGGAAGATGAAAGACCACCAAATGAAAAATCACATGCTTATCATTTTAGCATTACTTACAACGGATGTGATCTTTGCATACTGATCCCCGCTGCAAGTCTTGCTCTCCCCAAATGCCTATTTAAATTATGGCGTCTGAAATTTCGTGGTTTCATTTGCCAAAGATCCTGTTCTCGTCATTGCAATTGAAATTTATCGACATTGCACAAAGATAAGTACAAAAAAGATGCGAAACATAAGAAATTGCTAAACTTATTGTGCATAGTATATTATATACACAATAATGAGTGTAAAATGTAGAGTACTGCATTTTCTGTAATCTTTTAGCACTACTCGCACTATCTTTTAGCCAAATGTTGGATTGGAACTCACGCCCTCAATAACACTGCCAAGCACTGCATCATCCATCATCGCTTCCAACTGCCTCTCCAAGACAACCAAGAAAAAGGTTGTTCCTGTAACATTGGTAATGATGACAGATAATGCAAGTTAAATTCATATATGAGCCATGGCATGAGAATTCCAACAATTTGACATGTGTGACCAATAAAGGCTCAGGCCAGCCTGAGCATACGGGCAGACTTATCAGAGCCTTTGCTAGTCGCTTAAATATTCCATGACTTATAAACTACTGACCGAACCTCATTTTAGGTTTATAAGCTTAAAAGGAAACTGCACATGCTCGTCTGAATTTACACTTGTCAAAATACCACATTGATAGAAATCACCTGACACGGCCCATATGTAGCTCTTCTCAATGCATTATATCCATATATTTCAGTTCCAAGTTTCCCGCCATGACAAGATCATCCTCTCATGATTCTATAATGGATGCTCTCAGTGGTTCACCCAAGTCTGAAGATAGTCCTGAAGCTAAACTAGAAAAGGAAGTGAGTAAAATGCCTGCACATCTGGAAAAGGTGTATAACTTAAAGATACTTCATCCATAGTACAGGTTTAGATAAACAAAAATTTTCAGCGTAAAGTTGTGAATATTTTCTTACCCATCAATTTTAACTTATGTTTTGGGTGCTCAAAAGAACCGTCTCATTGAGATGGTTCTTTTGAGTACTCACAACATATATTTTGATTGAGAAGAAAATTAAATTTTCGTTACACACTCTTAACTAAAGTCCTGCATATGATAAAGTTTCAGAGAAAATAAAAAATGCCTCACTATTTCTTCTTTGTCTCACTGTGACTTGGTATTCCAAAATCAGATTTGGTGTGCTATTTATTAAGTGTAACCCTTTTAAGACCAATGGAAGTGTCCTCAAAGTTTGATACAGTAGTCAGGATATCCCATTGTATATATTGAGGGGTTACAGGATATAATTTCTAAACATTATCAAATATCTTTCTCTAAAGATGGATTTGTCTGAGCAAACAGTGCAGACCCTGATGAAATGCTGCCTTATGCCACATTTCATCTGGGTCTTCACTGTTTGCAAAAATGTAGTACCTGTTAAGGGGATTTCCAGCCCTCAATGGGTTAAAAGACTAAGTTACACTTTTGATGCTGTAATTGCACTATATCTATTAATCTATAAGGAAAATTATAAGTGATAATTCTGTAGAGGAGTGAATTTCATCTGAAAGTTATGCTATTATGCAGCAAAGATAAAAAGAGAAGGGCCAGCACATGAGATTTTTGTACTTATCGCATTGTGAAGCAAAAAATGCTCAGGTTAGCCTGCATATATGCACAGTCTCACCAGAGTATTTATTTATTGCATGCACAAGGTATGAAAGTAGAGAAAGGCTCAGAATAAAAATAATAAAAACATTAGACATCTGGCCCCTCTAGATGTTTCAGATGGGCACTTAATTGCTCATTGTATATAGCTTGTCCTTGAAGATGGATATTATCAAAACCTCCAACTATGTGTTGACTGTGATAAATACATAGTGCCATATTTCTTTTATAAATGTTTGTGAATAGATCATTGAATTTATGTTATAAGAATAATTAGACATTGATTTTTCAATGCTTAAAGTTCTCCATGTCCCTTGGGAGATGGTTAACTCTACAGTTATCCCCTTTGTTTTTAACATCTCACGAGGGACCTTTAGGAGGTTAATGCATAATAAACTATGTTTGATCCCTGTCAACATGAAGGTATTTTGGAAATAATTCACCCATCTGCAATCAAACATCCAATGTTGTGTAGCTGAATTTTCTTACTTTAGTTCTGAGCTTTGATGCTTTGTTTTGTTACAGATGGATCTTGCCACATTCTTGATCTCTAGAGCCAGTCATAATCTCAGTCTGGCTAATTATTTCTTCTGGTAAGTACCTGAATTGGACTTTATTTTGAGCCATATGATATTTACCTATTAGCATGATTATACTTTTTTATTCCCCAAGCTTAGAAAAAGAGTAGGCATATATGGGCTGTGCCACAAGAAAATCTGATTTTGTTGCATGTGAACAGCAAAGACACAGACCAGCCTGCGTGTCTGTGCAGTTTGATCAGCATCTTTGTTGTTCACTCTCAACATGGTATGATAGCTGAACTTGCCATATACAAAATATCAATATTCTAGCTAGTCTCTGTAGCTTAGCAGGATTATTTGATCATGACCTTATCATAATCCTTGAAGACAGATTTTCTAGTGTAAAGTCCCATTTGTTTTGGATTCTCTGTCCATCTATCATGCATACCTTATTAGCAGAGTATTTCATAACCTTTGAGAGCTGCAGACTTCAGTCTTTGTACGCTGATAAAAGATGACAGTTTGTCCTTCCATCAGTCCAAACACTTTATAGTGGGTAGCTTATCATCACATTTCCTCAATGGTTTCAAAACTTTGCATAGGTCTTTGGTTTGTTAATATGCGTGTGCTTATTATATGGTAAATTCTTATGTTATATTTCCTCACTTTTTCATCTTTTTGAATTTAGCAAGAATGGCATGTGTTTAAAGGAAGTGTGTGCCTTGTAGTTACAGTTTTTCACTTTTATCAATCATTTTGATAGTGTATACTGTATGCTTTACTTTACTCTCCTCTTCATACTTACCAACTTGTATTTCTTTTCTGATGGCACTGAAGTGAGGCTATAAATAGAGGATCTTACATGAGTGCTCATGTTTTATTGAATTTGCTAAGCCAGTAGGGGAAAAGAGATAAAATGTGAGGCTTGCCGAGCATTTTCTCTCTATTTCGCAACAAGTTTAATAAATTCAATGATACAGGAGCAGGAACATTAGATTCTTTTTATCAGATGGTATTAAAATTAATTAAAAATCACATTTTGGCATGAAAACTCCAATATTTTAGCATCTTTTATGCAACGTTATAATGGATGTTATTACGTAGCATAATTAAATCTGTAAACCACTAGTTTTTTTTTTATTTTATTGCAATGTGTTATATCACTCCCAGATGCGACGTCATGTGATAATCAAGTTTTTCTGACAGTTCTAGTTTGAAATGGATGGGTTTAGGAAATAGCATTATTTCACACCTTTACAGTCGTCCGCTGAAAATTACCAGTTGTTGCACATATAGAATTGCTGTTGAACCTCATCTTGTTTGAATTATGCCGTAAAATCAGATTTTAATGTTCTAGCTGTCCACCTATACTTTTGCTCTTTACACTGCGTTTCCAGGTAAAAATTCAAAATCTATCAGCTCTGACATAAATTTTTAAGTTCTTGTATACCTACCTGATAACACTGTAATTTTTGTCAGGTACTTGACAGTAGAGACGGGAGAAAGTCAAACTGAGAAAGATGAGAGAATCAAGGAGATGTATTATACTGTTTTTAAGAGATTCAGCAAGGCACTTGTAAAGGTAAGATTAAATTATCTTTAAAACTCATCAGTAAACTGTATGACATTATAGCGACGTTATGAAATTTCCAAATTTGCAAGCTATTTTGTCTGAGAGATCCAGTGTAAGAAGAAGGATATCAAATTGTGTTTTTTGTGGTATTTTCAGTACTTTGGTTAGAATTGAGTCAAATATGCAAGAATTATGATCACACCTATGTCTTTCATTGCATTAACACATGCCTGGTCCCACTTATACGCTGGCCCTTTTCCTGAACCAAATAATTACTGTATATGTGCATTAATTGTTTTCAAATTCTAAACCTCTAATCAAAGGTTTAGATGAACAGAATTTTTTAGCAAAAACTGTGAATATTTTCTTACCCATCAGTTTTAACATATATTTTGAGTGCTTAAAGGAACCGTCTCATTGAGACAGTTCTTTCGAGTACCCACAACATGTTTGCGTTGAGAAACATTAAAATTAACTTTTTTGTACACACGCTTAACTAAGGCCTGCCTCTAGTTTAAAGCAGTGTAGATCCAGATTAGCTGGCTTTTGATGAATACAGCTGATCAGGATCCACTTTAATTTTCATCCACATGATGAATACATATGGGCCATGATATGACAAAAAGTACCTTATGGTCGTATTAATTAAAATCGAGCCAATGTTGCTTCTGCAAACTACTATCTCTTATGAGCCTTTCCTGAAAATTTGAAAAAAGTTATCTTCAATATTGACAATTATTATATAACCTATAAATAGACACCTTTTGATTGGCCCAGATGCCTATCCACTCAGGTCCATAAAACTACATATCACATGGGCTGCTGGTTTTTCCCATTCAATATTAGTTACTAAAAATAGACTTCATAGAAACTTTTCATTACAGGTGTGCTTTCAGCATGAAACTTGCATGATTTGTTGTAAATAAAATTCAGTGAGTGACAGCAGCATGAAATTCACAAGATTTGGTGGTTCATCATATACATGGCATTCAGACTTTGCTGTTGAATATAGTAATAAGCAGAACTCTTAAATGAACTAATGAATTTTTCCTTCTGGATTGATGCAATAAACTTGGAATGGTCCATTGTATAATTCAAGGGGTCACAGGTTTTAATTTCTAAACAAAATTGCAGTTTTTCCCTGAAGATCATTTTTGTCTTAGCAAACAGTGTATACCCTGATGAAATGCCACATTATGCAGCATTTAATCCGGATCTTCTTTGTCTGCAGTTGTAATTACAAATAAAGTATGCATTCATTCCTCTTTTAACTGAATGAAATCAGTTAGTCATCCTGTAAAAAAAGGAATTCAAGAATGTCCAAGACATAGTCCATCGCCAAGATTTTGTTGTTGTTGCTTTTTTTTTGTTTTAATAGAGAAATTATATAATAAAACAATTGTTGACTATTGAGGCATTAGACATGATGTGATATTGACCTGAGAATACCAATATTGACCTCGGCTCCGCCTCGGCCAATATTGGTACTCTCAGGTTGATATCACATCATGTCCAATGCCTCAATAGTCAAAAATTGTATAATATATGGAGGTTTGAAGCAACCTATGTAATCCGGTTTGGAACTTGACATCAAGAAGAATGTTAAACCTATATGATGTCAGAGTGCTGGTCTCCAGTTGCTTGGTGTTTATTTTTGACTCAGTATAAACATCTAACAAATATAATGTATTCACAAGCGTTATCTATGTTATAAAGTAAATGCAAATGAAAATGTATGAATTTATACTTTCTAAATTATTTTCTAGGCAATTAAGAAGACTCACCCTTCATAAGTAACCCTTGTAGGTGTTCTGGCGTAATTGTTGCCATGGCAGCAGGCAGCAGTCAAAACTTTAAATATAATCAGAAACATTTGCTACTTTGATGACATCAAGCGATAGAAACATTTTCGTGGTAATATAAAAGCATATGAAATTTTGGCATTTGGTAATTTTCAAATGTCTATTGTGTAATAATTGCTGGAATGCCTTAAGGACCCTTTTCTCAGATCCGGGCTCATATTATGAAACTTCACCACCAGATTGACTGAAAACTAGAAGTTCAAAAAGTACATATATAAACATTCTCAACGGAGGCACTGCATTGTGTCCTTGAACAAGACACTTTATCCTTTGCTTAGTACCCTTTCAACCCAAGAAGACTGGTCTCGACATGACTGAAAAATTGTTGACTTGGAAGTAAAGAACAAAAAAATATAAAAAAAGATAGTATAAACAACACAAAGTACACAGAGTGCACTTATCGGAGTATGTGGGGTTATCAGGTTGAATATCTTAAATGTATACAGTAAAATCTGTTTTAAGTGACCAATCAAAAAGAAGACCAAAACTTGTTTTTCATGACCGATTATTGCTTAATGCAGGTCAAAGAATTGCAGCATGCTCCAATGGAGCATTCTGCAATACTTTTGACCATTAAGCTACCATTTGTCATTAGGACCTTTGTTTTGTCTATTTTTTAGTGTCCGCTTAAGACAGGTTTTACTGTAAAATATTTTTTGTAGGGAGGTGCTGAGTGTCGTCAGAGAAGATCTATGTTGATGAGGCAGAGTTATTTCTTAGAGAAACTAGTCACCATGGTGAAATTAGTCACATGTGAGAGTGGTAATAGGAAAAAGAAGGTTAGTTTAGCAGGCATATGTTGGACACATTTAAAGTGATTTTAAGAAAAAAGAGCTTTTATATATTATCTGGTAAAACAATACGAACCTTCCAGTTCAATATATTAGCAATTCCGATTGCTAATATCTTGAAAAGGCAATGATGGATATTTATTCCTGCAGATATATTCTTATAAACCAGATGCACTTTTACAAGGTTATGGACTAGACAGCAATCCTCTAACTTACAGCAGTATTGACCTGTATAATTAAAGATGTGTAGATAGTGCATAGTCAAACATGCAACTATTGATTTATTGAGTATTTTTGCTTATTTATACAAAACTAGTGATGCTACCTTCTAAGGGCTGCTGGTTTGAGCCTTATCAGAGGCACTTTATTCTCTTTTTAGTGCTTGTTCAACCCAGGAAATGTCCCAGCATGACTGAAAAATTGTTGACTGGGATGAAAAGCATCAACTCAAATTATTCTCACTTCTCACGTATGTTATCATATATTTTTGTTTGTTTTGTCTTTAGACTCAAGACAGTATTTCAGAGGTGTCAAAAGTCAAAATACAGCTATATAGCAGTCATTGTTGAAATAATTTCTTTCAGATTGAGAAGTTACAGACACTTCTTCAAGATGCAGAATATTTCAAGATCAACTTTTCTGACTTCGAGGTACTTCCCCTCCCACTGGACCCTGAGGTGCAGGTCAACGCCATCCTCCCAGAGGAGGCTACTTTATTCAAGGTATTACATAAGTCCAAATAAACAACATAACAAAAGTTGAGCATAAAATTGTTAATATTTTTTTGCCCAACAATTTAAACATTTGTTTTGGTGCTCAAAAGAACCGTCTTGGTGAGACGGTTCTTTGAGTACCCACAACATATGTTTTGGTTAAGATATAAGAAAATGATTTTTAACCACACACTCGTATCAAAAGGCCTGTAATTAGTATTCATAACCATAGGGTATATGAGTATCAAGCTCTTATAATGTCCCATACCAACAGAGAGGGGAGGCATACTGATTTAATGATGTCGATCTGTGTATATGTTTATCTTCCTGGCTGTCCATCTAGATTTCAGCACACCTCTGTGAAAACTGCTGGCCAAAAATTTGCAGGAACATAGGTGAAAGTTTTTAGCACCATTCCTGTATTCAGGATTTTAATGCTGAATTAGGCAAATTATATTAGCTTTTCTTGATTTATTGTCAGTTTATCAAAAGACAGTTGCAAATTTAGCTTCAAATAGTAAATTTTGTAGTTATTAGATTTGAATTTCTAACGTTAGGATTTTGGAAATTTTGAACATTCACAAATTTTTACTGATTTCATGCTGTCCATCTGCTTGTTTTTCAGAGTAACCTGATGCCTTGCCGCCTGTCATTTCACACCATTGATAGCAATGTAAAGTATGTGACTATCTTCCTATTTTCCCTTTTTCAGAGTAACCTGATGCCTTGCCGCCTGTCATTTCACACCATTGATAGCAATGTGAAGTATGTGACTATCTTTTCAGAGTAACCTGATGCCTTGCCGCCTGTCATTTCACACCGTTGATAGCAATGTGAAGTATGTGACTATCTTTTCAGAGTAACCTGATGCCTTGCCGCCTGTCATTTCACACCGTTGATAGCAATGTGAAGTATGTGACTATCTTCCTATTTTCCCTTTTTCAGAGTAACCTGATGCCTTGCCGCCTGTCATTTCACACCCTTGATAGCAATGTGAAGTATGTGACTATCTTTTCAGAGTAACCTGATGCCTTGCCGCCTGTCATTTCACACCGTTGATAGCAATGTGAAGTATGTGACTATCTTTTCAGAGTAACCTGATGCCTTGCCGCCTGTCATTTCACACCCTTGATAGCAATGTGAAGTATGTGACTATCTTTTCAGAGTAACCTGATGCCTTGCCGCCTGTCATTTCACACCGTTGATAGCAATGTGAAGTATGTGACTATCTTCCTATTTTCCCTTTTTCAGAGTAACCTGATGCCTTGCCGCCTGTCATTTCACACCCTTGATAGCAATGTGAAGTATGTGACTATCTTTTCAGAGTAACCTGATGCCTTGCCGCCTGTCATTTCACACCGTTGATAGCAATGTGAAATATGTGACTATCTTCCTATTTTCCCTTTTTCAGAGTAACCTGATGCCTTGCCGCCTGTCATTTCACACCGTTGATAGCAATGTGAAGTATGTGACTATCTTTTCAGAGTAACCTGATGCCTTGCCGCCTGTCATTTCACACCGTTGATAGCAATGTGAAGTATGTGACTATCTTCCTATTTTCCCTTTTTCAGAGTAACCTGATGCCTTGCCGCCTGTCATTTCACACCATTGATAGCAATGTGAAGTATGTGACTATCTTTTCAGAGTAACCTGATGCCTTGCCGCCTGTCATTTCACACCATTGATAGCAATGTAAAGTATGTGACTATCTTCCTATTTTCCCTTTTTCAGAGTAACCTGATGCCTTGCCGCCTGTCATTTCACACCGTTGATAGCAATGTGAAGTATGTGACTATCTTTTCAGAGTAACCTGATGCCTTGCCACCTGTCATTTCACACCGTTGATAGCAATGTGAAGTATGTGACTATCTTTTCAGAGTAACCTGATGCCTTGCCGCCTGTCATTTCACACCATTGATAGCAATGTGAAGTATGTGACTATCTTTTCAGAGTAACCTGATGCCTTGCCGCCTGTCATTTCACACCATTGATAGCAATGTGAAGTATGTGACTATCTTCCTATTTTCCCTTTTTCAGAGTAACCTGATGCCTTGCCGCCTGTCCTTTCACACCGTTGATAGCAATGTGAAGTATGTGACTATCTTTAAACATGGAGATGATCTTAGACAGGACCAGCTTGTTCTTCAAATTATTACTCTCTTTGATAAAGTATGTACTATTTTCATCAGTTTCTTTTATAGAGCACTGTATTCAACCTTGATAAGTTATTAGAAAATGTGAAGTATGTGACTATTTTTAAACATTGAGATGATCTCAGACAGGATCAGCTTGTTCTACAAATTATTACTCTCTTTGATAAAGTAGGTACTACATTAAAATCTGTCTTAAGCAGCCACTCATAAATAGACGAAACAAAGTTTTTCAAGACAAATTGTAGCTTAATGAAGGTCGAAAGTATTGCAGAATGCTCTCTTGGAGCATTCTGCAATACTTTTGTCCTGCATTAAGCAATAATAGGTCTTGAAAAACAATTTTGGTCTTCTTTTTGAGTGGCCGCTCTGTATTTCCATTAGTTTTTTTTATAGAGCACTGTTTTCGACCTTGATAAACTTTACTGGTTGCATATCTTTGTCACAAGTATATCCCCTCTTTTTTTAAAATATCTTGATGGGTCACAGGTTCAGGGGACAAAAATGTCACTTGTCCACTGGTAATTACGAGTGAAATCTAGAAAGGATGAGTGATTCTTCCCAAAGCACTTTTCCAACAGGACGAGTGCTTTGGGAAAAATTACTGGAGAAAAATACCTGTATTACTCCCTTATATTCTTTATTGCATATGCTTTTAAAGGACAAGTGCATGTGTTTGCAGGACGAGCGGAAAATGTACGTCATTCATCCTGCAGGACAAGTGCAATATTGAAATATTTTTGTCCCCTGAGGTTAAAATTTCAAAATTATTGTGCATTTCTGGCCCTGAAGATTGTTTTATCTTAAGGACACCGACCTCGATACGGCTGCGCATGCGACGCGCGCATCTTCCGTAAACAATTTGACGTTGTGCTTCTAACGTCAGTTTCTGCGAGGAAAAACGCCAAATACTTCAAGTTAAAGAGAGGTAAATAGCCTAAGGCATTTTTTTTGGAAAAAATGAATGTCAATAAATCTGCCAGGTCATATATTAACAATCTGAGAACAAATATCAACTAGGTTAAAGTGATTGAAAGCAGGAATTTTCGTGAAGCTGGAATGCATATTCACTTCGAAGTCAACAGCGATTTTTAATTGCAGTTGCGATTATAAAAAAAAAAATTGTATAGTCAGCAATTGTGCCCCTTTGATTATTTA
The DNA here is from genome assembly GCA_964019695.1 of Loripinus fragilis. Lineage (NCBI taxonomy): Eukaryota > Metazoa > Mollusca > Bivalvia > Lucinida > Lucinidae > Loripinus > Loripinus fragilis. The sequence goes on from OZ026522.1 coordinate 95,063,709, forward strand.
CTCCATGTGCAAAAACAAAATGTGGAAAGTCATAACAAGTGAGTTCTTTAACCAATAATGTCAAAATAAATCAGACAAAAAGCTCTCAGTTCAGCAAATCAGTCCACCTGATGTGGGAGCGCAGTGGTAGAGTGCTGGACTCGATACCGAGAGGCCGCGGGTTCGAGCCTCACCGGCGTCACTGCGTTGTGTCCTTGAGAAAGAACAGTAATCATAGCTTAGTACTGGTTCAACCCAGGAAGACCCATCCCATTATAGCTGAAATATTGATGATGGGACATAAAGAATCAAATCAAACAAGCAAACATTCCACCGGATGTTCTTATGTGCGGATCCAGAGGGAGGGGGGTAAGCACCCCCCTGGAAAATCACAAGTTATATGTCTTTTATGTTTTTGTTCTGTCTTGTGTTTGCTATGTCTTTGTGCGCGTCTGTTTATATGTGCTTTGTGGTCACCTGCTGGGAAAGGGCTGACCTCTTGGCTCTCGTTTGTGGTGTCTACTGTGAGTTTGTCACTTTCCCATTGGTATCCTGGGTCAGGTGTGGTACTTGATTGTATCGATTCCTGATCTTTGCACCCTTACTTACTTCTATAGAAATTAGCATTTGGACTCCCCTGGAAAATGTTGGACCCCCTGGAAAATGTTGGAACCCCTCTGGATCCCTGGAAAAGGATAGTTTTCCCTGTTATAAAACCATTGGATCCCCTTAGTAAACTGTAAAATAAGTTGAGGACTAAAAACCAATAACCACTACTTCTGCCCTTTCTCTACCTTTGCCCTGGTGAAAACAGCGATTCGAAAAGCGATTGTCATTGTGAATTTATGTTGAGGTTATCCCTACATAACGACATAGTGATGAATATACAGCCCAGGAGTACATGTAGGTTCAATAGTAAAATATGTGTGTGGACGCTTGCATGTGCAGATCCAGGGTGTCCTGACAAAAAAACAAGGTCTGAGAGTGAGATTTTTTGCAAGCGTCAACTTGACCATACAATTTAGCCGTTAGAGGGGGTTTGACCGTCTAAAATTTCAATTATTTTCCAGGCATGATTGGTGACAGTGGGGCTGGGGGTATTGTCCAATTGTTGATTTTTAAGAAAATCTAGCAATATCACTTGCATTTTCTTTTCTTTTTTTTGTGTCGGAGGGGGTTAACCGTATTGACTATTGACCCTTCAGTCCTCTCTGGATCTGTGCATGCTTTGTAGGGAAAGCTTTGATCACCATAGTAGGCTGTCTAGAAACACTGTGCTGAGTTTACAAGTAAGCCTTTATACCAAGTAACAATAACCACCACCATAGAAAAATGACAAGGTCACTGATTTAAAAAAATCATGGGGGAAAGGGAAAGGCATATTTAATTTATCAGTTAAACATTTGGTTATGGTGCTCAAAAGAATGAGACGGTTCCCTTCATCATATTTGTTTTGGTTGATAAAAAGGGAATTTATTTTTTATCAAGTTGGCTATCTAGATGCTTGTGAGAAGACAGTTTATATATTGAGTGACAATCATAAATTATGACAAAACCAAAAAAGCGATTGTGTCTAACAATGATGCAGATCATCTTTGGGTTATTGCTTCAGTAAATCTTACTCATCACATTCAAACATACACAACTCTATCAGAGGTACAGATATTAATGTAAAAATACAACTTTTCAGACGACCCCTTTTTCATATACTGTATGACCTTTGGTTTTTTATTTGAATTTTTACAGATCATGTAAATTTTCATCAAATATCGAAAAATTGTTTGTTTCTATTGGGCAAAATTGATCAAAATTGACATTTTCATAATAAAAAATCATTTTTGTAATGACCCTTCTTCAGATTTTCAAAGAAATTAGGTCTCTTACTAGCTCACTATCATTGTAAATACATATTAAATGCTATTGCTTCAGTAAATTTAACTCATCCCATTCAGAACTACACAAAATCCAACTGAGGTACTAATTTGTAGTGTAAAAATACTACTTTTGGTATGACCCCTTTTTCAAATACTGTGGTGACCTTCGGTTTATATTAATTTTAACATATTATGTTTAGGTTCATCTTATATCCAAAATTCATTAATTTCTCTTGGGCAGATGTATCTTAAATTTCCTCATTTTAAGTCAAAATTGACATTTTCGTTATTACAAATCCATTTTGTAACGACGCTGTCTTCAGATTTTCATAGAAATGAGGTCTCTCACTATCTCACCGACATAGTTAAGGCATATTGAGGGTTAATGTTTCAGTAAATATATTCAGAACCTGACAAAATCCAACCTAGGTACCAATTTATAGTGTTAAAATATTGCCTTTTGGATGACCCCTTTTCATATACTGCGGTGACCTTTGATTTTTATTTCATATTATCCAGATGATGTTAAGGTTCACATAATATATATCAGTCATTTATTTCTATTGGGCAGATTTACCTTAAATTACCGCATTTATGTCAAAATTAATCAAAATTGACATTTTCATAATAAAAAATCCTTTTTGTAACGACCTTTTTTTTCTTTTTTTCTTTTCCTTTTTAATTTTTTGGCCTCTTACTAATTCTTCAACACAGTATAGGCATAATTAAAGTTATTGCTTAAGAAAACCTAACTATTTCTATTCAAAATTACACAAATTCCATCCAAGGTACTGATTTTAATGTTAAAATAATACTTTTTGGACGACCCCTTTTTCATATACTGTGGTCAGCTTTTGTTTTTTATGTCAAATTTTAACAGATAATAATTAGGTTCATCTTATATCTAAAATATATTAATTTCTCTTGGACAGATTTATCTTAAATTTCCTGATTTATAACTAAATTAATAAAAATTGCCATTTTCATAATTAAAAACCTTTTTTGACGACCCTTCTGTTAGAGTTTGGTAGAAATTTGGCCTCTAACTACTTTACTAAAACTGCAAAGGCATAATTATGGTTATTGCCCAAGGAAAATCTAACTTGTACCATTCAGAATTACACAGGATCAATCAGAGGTACAGATTTGATGCAGTAATATTACTTTTGGGAGGACCCTTTTTCAAATACTGTGGTGACCTTTGATTTTGATTTCATATTTTTCCTAGATATGTTAAGTTTCATCAAATATATGGAAGTCATTTATTTCTATTTGGCATATATACCTTAAATTCCTGCATTTATGTCAAAATTAATCAAAATTGACATTTTCATAATTAAACACCGTTTTTTTACGACCCTGCTTTAATTTTTTTAAAAGATTTTTGGCCGCTTACTAATTCTCCAACACAGTATAGGCATGATAAAAGTTATTGCTTAAGTAAATCAAACTAGTTCTATTCAAAATTACACAAAATCCATCCAAGGTACTAATTTTAATGTAAAAATACTACTTTTAGGATGACCCATTTTTCATATACGACGGTGACCTTTCATTTTTATTTCAAATTTTAACAGATTATGTTTAGGTTCATCTTATATCTAAAATCGATTTATTTCTCTTGGGCAGTTATATCTTTAATTCCCGCATTTATGTCAAAATTAATCAAAATTGACATTTTCATAATCGAAAATCCTTTTTGTAACGACCCTTCTTTTATTTTTATTTTTATAGATTTTTGGCCTCTTACATATTCTTTAACACAGCATAGGCATAAGTTAAGTTATTGCTATAGTAAATCAAACTAATTCTATTCAAAATTACACAAAATCCATCCAAGGTACTAATTTTAATATAAAAATACTACTTTTAGGATGACCCCTTTTTCATATACGACGGTGACCTTTCATTTTTATTTCAAATTTTCACAGATTATGTTTAGGTTCATCTTATATCTAAAATTCGTTAATTTCTCTTGGGCAGGTATACTTAAAATTTCCTCATTTATGTCAAAATTTTAGTCTTTTCCATAATCTCAATGCAAAAATAAGCATTTATTAGGGTACTTTTGAAACGACCCTAACTTTTTCCAAATCACGGTGAGGTACCGTTTTTTTCGCCTTAATTGGTCAGGAAGGCTTTACTTGATAAGATGTAGCAGTATGAGTGAATTCTCTTTGGCAGGTTTCTCACAATGAAATTGAACCCGTTGTCCTTAATTAGAAAATCAAATATTAATTAACCCTTAAAGCGCCAATCAGGACTGCAGCAGATGACAAATTTGGTGACATCTTTCCCAATTTTCGAAAAAAATAAGGTATGATATTTCATGAAATATCATGCCTTATTTGTTAATTTTGAAAAAGCCGCAAGATTTGAAAATGTCGTCTGCTGCAAATTATAGTTGGGGCTTTATGAGTTAAGCTACAATGCAGAAGATGTACCAAAAACTCTCTTTTTATGTTAGTGGCATTGATTTTTGGGAAAAAATTTTGTATTTTTTTATTCTTATCAAAATGTTTTCACAAGGAAAGTGTTCACCACAACTTTCATCGCTTTGCTTAAATTAAGAAAAGGTTATCTTAAAAAATCAGTGTGAAAAACGTAAACAAACAAGTTTAAGAAAATACGTTGTCAATGAAGGGTCATATCAGAGATTGTATTGTAGGGCTTGCAAAACTATGAGTCACCCCTTCCCCCCTGCTGCTGTCTTTTTTACATTTAAAAAGGTTCTGAAAGGATTATTTAGATGTTTATATAATGATGCAGCATATACCATACAACGGGTCAAGCTAGAGCTCTCAGATAGACAGAAGTTAAAGACATATGCGGCTATTTCCAATGCACACCTTTCCCGCGTCTGCAAACGGGGAAAGTTGTCTGGGTCCTGTCTTTCGACCCTTAACGGATTCGGATCAGCACAGCTTCCGATATTTTTATGTCATATCGGTGTTCCGACATTTTCTTCACAAAATAACTAATTAAAGTGTGTTCGAAATATCTATTGACATCTTTTCAGAACTGATCGTCTCAGCACTAAAGACAGATAAATGTAGCTCAGTCGAAATCAAACGGCGTAAAAATAACCCTGGTTACGAATACGATAGTGGCCGAGTCTATACTATTTGTATGGTTATTTAGAGCGGCGCACGACCTGACCTCGTGGCCTAGTGGTTAGCGTGTCTGGCTTCAAAGCCAGAGGACCAGGATCAATTTCCGGATGCGCACATATTTTCAGTGTGTTTTTCTTTCTTTTTTTAACATTTTAATGCTAAATTACTTCATATACTAGTAAAATGGCATCATCAAAACGAACGAAATGGTCATCCCCAAACTTTTTACATTGAATTACGCATGAAACCTATGGGGGTGGGGTTAAATTTGGCCCTCTAGAAAGAGAATTAGTTCGGTGACCCCAGATTTTTATTCTTTTTTCTGAAAGGTATTATAATATACTGTCCACAAAAAGTAGGGGATATTGGGACATAAAAAAGTCTAAAAAATAAATTCCTAATTTATCGCATAAATAATTTTGTATTTTCATAGAGCAATATGTAAGCCAGTTTTCCTGCTTAATTTGAGGGCTGAAAATTGGGTAATGTGACCTTAAGGACGTGCCAAAGAAACTAGGGGTCAACACCCAAATTTCACAAAAAAGTATCAAATTTTTGGGCATGCTTTCGATAATGCATGCTAAAGATGCATTATGGATATCTTGGTTTTTTAAGATTTTTTTTCACGTACCATAAATTTTATTTCTAGGAGATAGGGCGGTGACAAAACTGTAAAAAATGACACAACTCACTAAAAATTGACAGATTTTAGCCTCACATTCCTGAAATTTAGGCCAAAGAGATCAAAACAATTTCTGAACATAAAGAATATTGAATAACGGATATTTTCTTAAAAAAAAAGCATAGCCATTGCATAATCCGTCTTCGTGATATTCACGTGTGAAAATTGAAAGGCTACCCCTGGTCTAATTATGGTTATCTCAGAAACATGTGACCAAATTAATCCTTGAAAAGTTTATTCATATTGACTGTGAAATGACTTTGCTAATTAATACTAGCTGTTTCAGATTTATGACATTCGTTTGGTAAATGTTATAATTTTTAATATTCGAATATCCCCTACTTTTTGTGAACATTATAGTCCATGAATTAAAAATAAATTTTCAAGATTTTCAATATCAGATTTTTTAATACATTATTTATTCTAAAAACAAATTCCATTTTTGACGAATTGTCAAAATATATCATGCAGTATCTTGTCACAGCATGGGATAACAAGTAAACATGCACATTTTCTTAAAAGTTTGAGGTCATGGGCAGTAATTTAAGTTAAAAGAAAGAAGCTGGCTGAAGATTACAACCGTTTTAGCTCGATAATTAGGACTAGTGTTATTATTTTATATTTCTAGAAAATTGGTCAAATGCTGTAAACTTCAATATGAGATTCTGAAAAAATAAGCACGGTGACATATCCTTTTTATTTCATAAATGGATAGCCCATGCATATAACAAACTGTATGCAAAGTATTGAAAATATTTCAATATGGGAAGTATTTAGTAGCATATGCCCTTAAGTCACTCTTAGAGAGAAGTTATGGTTAACAATTGTATTTCCCCTATTTAATCTAAATAGATTTAAACATCCCCTCCAGTTGAAAATAGGAAGAAGTGAGTCTGATAAGAGAGGCTATTCAACACTCAGATGAGCCTGCAGAGATGCATAGGGCCAGTTAAGCAAAAATAAGTTGCGTAAAATTGTGATTATTTTCTTATCCATCAGTTTAAACATGAGTTTTGGGTGCTCAAAAGAACCGTCTCATTGAGACGGTTCTTTTGAGTACCCACAACATATGTTTTGGTTGAGAAATAAGAAAAATAATTTTCAGTTACACACTCTTATCTGGAGGCCTGGCAGATGTCTGATCTGAGTCTTCCATTGGAGCTCTATGGGTAACCAATGGTTCAAAATTTCTTCAGGCGGAAAAGTATGACTCTGATCAGACTATGCAGATACCAACTTATATCTTATGCAGGATACTGATCCATTTTCCTATTTCAGTTACTGCGAAGAGAAAATCTTGATTTAAAGCTCACACCATATAAAGTCCTTGCAACGAGCAGCAAGCATGGTATGTATCTAGTCTTCTTATCAAATGTATTTAACATACACTTTATGTCCCCAACTCTGAAAAAATTGAGCAGGCAGGCATATTGCTTTTGGCTTGTCAGTCTGTCCTGCGTGATGCTGTCTTGTGTACAAGATATCTTATGAACTAAAGATAGGATTGGAACTAAATATGCATGGTACTTGATACAGTTTTGATGATCTTGATGTAATTTTCAAGGTCACAGCAGAGCTAAATAGGTCAAATTTGAGAATGTGTGGTGGGGGACATGTGAAGTATACTGAAATACAATGATGTAGCCAGAAGGCTGAAATCATGGGTAGACTACTGGATCAAGCAGTGATTCTTTTCAATTGCCTCCCTTTTCATAATGAGAACTTCTCTTAAAGGAAAGAATTTTCTCCCAGAGGGAATTCTTTCCTTTAAGAGCAGTTCCTTATGGAAAGGAAAATCACTTTTACCACATTAGGTGACCTCCCTTGAATGGTATTATTTTTATTACGCACATGCTTAACTGCGTAATGGAAGCTAAGCTAATGAAATAGACGCTTTCTGTCAGAAGACTGCGGACAGCTGTGGGTCAAATTTATGTCTGTAAATGAACCTCTGTACTTCATAAACAAATCTTTGATGTTAACACTCGTCCTACCGAACACTGATATATCATCTTTAGAAAACAGTGTAGATCTCAGAATCAGCTGCATCAATTAAAGTCAATTAAAATCATGCAAGTGAAATGGCTGGAAAACAAAAGTGAATGTACAGTCAAACCTGTCTTAAGCGGCCACTCAAAAAAAGACCAAAAAATGAGTTTTCATGACCAAGTATCGCTTAATGCAGGTCAAAAGTATTGCAGAATGCTGGGAGCATTCTGCAATATTTTCGACCTTCATTAAGCTAACATTTGTCTTAAAGACTTTTGTTTTAATTTATTTTAGAGGAGTAGCTTAAGACAGGTTTTACTTTACCAGAATTATTAATTTGTTCAACAGCCCCTAGATTATAAAACATTTTTCATGCTCAACTCAGCGGAGCACTAAATTTATCCTGCTCATAAATGTTAAAATGCCAACAATTGTTGGCATTTTAACATTTATTAGCATGATAAATACAACATCTGAGAGAATTAAAGCAGGAAACTTCTTCATTTATTGGTATTTCAGTTTTTATGAGCAGTTGAAATTTCGTGCTCAGCTGAGTTGAGCATGAAAAGGTTTTATAACTGTGGGGCCACTACTATCTGTTGATCTCTATATTTTGCTCATTTTCCAGGTTTTGTCCAGTTTATTGACTCAGTGTCTGTAGCTGAAGTCTTGGATAAAGAGGGCTCTATTCAGAATTATTTTAAGAAACAGGCCCATGCTGAAGGGGCACCCTATGGTATAGCCCCAGAAATTATGGATAACTATATCAAAAGCTGTGGTAAGGTGTTGACAGTGCCATATATTATACCTCAATGATATTCAGTAGGTAATTTAAAATTTTGAATGGCACCCTTGTTTAGGGTTATATTCTGCATAGTTACCCTGCATTAATACTCTTGCAAGAAATAATACCCTCTGACATCACTTGCATGGTAAATTCAGTGGCACACAAGATGGCAGAAAGATGAAATAATAGTGGACATTTCCATCATAATAAATTGGACCAGACCTTTTGTAATTTTAGGGATTTCAGGTGTATTTATTTTCATTAATTTAACAGGAATTGATATATATTTCAAGGCTTATTGAAAACAAAATGGGTGGGTTTTCCTCAAGAATTAATTAAAATAAGAATTCAGTATAATGAAACGATTGTTGCCTTATATATCCCTTTCTAAACTGGTGGATTATTAGGTGAAATAAGAATTTAAAATTTTGCAATAATTTTTTCAGATTTAGCTTTGAATATAAGGTTATAATACCACTGGCATTTCTCTTGTTCTTAGCCCATACCATGCTGGATAGTTGTATGTATGACACTCCTCCCAAAAAGGGGACAAAAATATTTAAATATTGCACTTGTCCTGCAGGACAAATGACTTACAATTTTCACTTGTTCTGCAAACACATGCATTTGTCCTTTTAAAGCGTATGCAATAAAGAACATAAGGGAGGAATATAACTTCCTGGAGTAATTCTTCCAAAAGCACTAATTTAATTGCAAGAAGATGAGTGGAATTTTTGTCCCCTGCATATAGGTATCTAATTAATTGGCAGTATTCCATTTATTGGTATATTTGTAAACAGTGTGGCTCCTGATCAGCTGGCTTCTAAGATCTACACTGTTTTCAAATTTAGCTTTAAATAAATTTAGTATAAATAAATGTTTACAAAATAACTTGTTGTACAGTAAATGTGCTAAATTTTCGAACACTTGTTGCCTGTCAAAAAGGTCTAGACAAACAACTGGGACCCAGATCAAACTGCTTCTGAAGAAGCAGTCTGATCAGGGTCTTCCCTGTTTGCTATTTGGACAAGAATTTTGTGATTTCCAGCCCTGAAAACCAACATTTTCCTCTGTATTTCAGCTGGTTACTGTGTTATAACATATCTCCTTGGAATTGGTGATAGACATTTGGACAATCTACTTCTTACTAAATCAGGTGAGGCAATTCTTATAGCTTTCTACCTGACTGCTAAAATAAACATTTTGAAAATATTTGAGACCCTGTTTTGTGTGTTACCAGCGTGATAGTTTATCCTATATCATGTGGGGAAGTGCAGTGGCTCAGTTGGTAGAGCATTAGACTGGGAATCGAAGGATTGCTAGTTTAAGATTCACTGTCAGTGGAGTCACTATGTTGTGTCCTTGAGCAAGACATTTTATCCGTTGCTTAGATCTGTTTCAACACCAGAAGACCTGTGCCGACATGACTGAAATTTTTTTAACTGGGATGTGAAGAATCATACCCACTCAGTCAAACCAATCTCATGTGGAGTCACCAACATCAATCCGTCCATCTATAAACCTTTCTTGTTATTGCATATCCAGAGACCCAGGGCAGATTTTTCAAAAAAATGTATGTGTTTGTTCCCCTAGTGTTTTTGTTTCGCGCCTGCTATTTTTGGCAATCTTAAGTTTTCCTTATTATTTCAACTCCTTTGAATCTGCTGGTCAGACTTTTTTTAAAACCAGCCTAAAAAGTCCTAGTGGTCTAATTGTGCACTTGCAATTTTGGTTCAGATCTGTCGTCAAATATGGCTGCGTGGCAGTCATCTTGAAAATTACTGGTTGTAAGTGAATCTGACAAGTTAGAATTATAACAATTAAAATTCCTTATTTATCCGATTTTGTCTGGCACTCACTCAGAAACTATATGTACTGACCCACACGTCCAACGCAAAATGTTTTTACAAGTTTCTTTCAACTCCAGATGATGGTCTTGTCAATTTTCTCCATATACATGTACCTGTACATACCTGCACATATCAGTCAATTGGTCATTTTGTCATGCTGCAACGAACACTGGTTCATGTATATGCATAAAAAACCCCAATTAATTCATGATTTGTTGTTGCATGTGCAACTCAGCCAACATAAATAATACTTGAGTGTATACGAACTTGTATATGAAATATAAAAAAAATAATCATTTTGCGTTGGAAGTGTGGGAGTGTGGGTCAGTATATGATGACTTGAGGCTGTTCTCAGTCAGTCAAAGCTCACGCTCACCACTCTGCATCAGGTGTGAGTGAATATTGAGCTTTATGTAGGGTCTAATCAACAGTGGAATAAAATGAAACTGTGACATTGAATCTCATATTATTTTCTTTGCAGGAAAATTATTTCATGTGGATTTTGGTTATATATTGGGGCGGGACCCCAAACCATTACCACCCCCAATGAAGTTGAGTAAAGAAATGGTTGAAGCGATGGGTGGAGCTACTTCAGATCATTTTAAAGATTTTAAACAGCATTGTTATACTGCATTCCTAGCTCTAAGAAGGTAAGTTTAGAAAGGATACAATATTTGCTGATCTAATATGAGGTCTGAAAATGTGATTTTTCAACATTTTATTAAATTTAAGTTTTCTTGTGAAAACAGTATAGATCCAGATCAGCTGGCTTCATCAGAAGCCAGCTGATCAAGATCCACATGGTTTTACATCAACATGATGAATCCATATTCATAATGAAGTTATAGCCCTGAATTGTCTGAAAATCAGTTCATTAGTTCATATAATTTAGTATATATAATACCCAGTGTGTGCTTATAGGAGCATTGTCATATCCTTATAAGTGGTAATATGGTTTGATTTTAAATCAATTTCAAATAAATTTCAAACATGTTGTTTTAGATGTCCAAATTTCCTCATACATGAAAATCCAAATGTTAACAACATTTGAAATTGAGCCAGTTTATGAGATTTTGGTACTTAATGCATAATTTAAGCAGCAGAGGATCAGACAATTCCAGAGCCTTGGCTGCTTGCACACATATAACAGAGATGTAGATGAAGGCCCAGGATGATTTGTTCGTTTGTTTGTTTTGGTTCTTTACGTCCCATCAACAATCTTTCAGTTATGTAGGGATGGGTCTTACTGGGTTGAACCAGCACTGAGCTAGGATAAATGTGTCTTGCTCAAAGACCACAATGCAGTGACCCCGGTGAGGCAAGCACCTTAGGATGATCAATGAATGACTATTTTAGTGTCAGCAGGAGTTATCACTCTTCATCTGCATTCTTTGTATGAATAACTCCTTGTTAGAAATGCTTATAATAATTTTTCCCTCTAGGGAGCACAGTGGCTCAGTGGTAGAGTACTTGACTCGAGACCGAGGGGCCGCGAGTTAGAGCCTCACCGGCATCACTGTGTTGTGGTCCTTGAGCAAGACACATTTATCCTAGCTTAGTACTGGTTCAACCCAAGAAGACCCATCCCTGTTTAACTGAAAGATTGTTGATGGGACGTAAAGAATCAAATCAAACAAACAAACAAACAAACTGGTTCCCTTTTCTCACAGATTTTTGGATAACTGGTGGCCTTGTTAACATTAACTCTTTGTATTCAAGAAACCCCTTAACGAGCACTTTTGCAAACAGTGAAGACCCAGATGAAACGCAGCATAATGCTGCATTTCATCAGGGTCTACACTGTTTGTAAAGGTAAAAATATCTTTAGACAGAAGAATGCAATATTTTTTTTGATTATAACCTGATGCCCCTAGGTATGTACAATGGACTTTCCCAAGTTTATTGTATCAAACTTTAAGGAAGAATTCATTAGTATACAAAGTTAATTATGAATGAAACTGTCCTACACTTTCACTGATTTGACTTTATATATTTTCAGATCAGCTAATTTGATATTGAATCTGTTCTCCTTAATGGTTGATGCCAACATTCCTGATATTGCCTTAGAACCGGATAAAACAGTGAAAAAGGTAATGTTTATTAGATGCACTTCTAACAATTAGATAGGATAGTTCTAGGTACATCAGATTAGCATTAGCACGACCACCAATCCATTTCCTTCATCGCATAAAATCAAAACTGTGTTATGAAGAAGAGAGACCTGTTTCCTATCAATGAGAGGGACTTAAAGGGGGTCTTGCATCTGTGCCCACGCATGGATTTTCTTTAAACTTTGCATAATAATGACTCGTTATATACAAACTATGAAAATGTATATATTAAATTAGATTGTTAAGAATAAGGCTTAGGAAGCAACCCTGACGTACTCCACCTTTAAGGTGGCACCTGTCTCTAAATTTCCATGTCCTAAATCTATAGTTTTGTTTATTTCTATAATTTATCATCCAGATTAAATCCAAAATACCAAAGGCATTATATTAATACCAAAAAACCATTTGGATATATTATGATTTACGTTTTCTGAAGAAGTGATTATAAAATTTCAATATTTTTTTCAAAAATTTACAAAACATTCAACATTAAATTCCAAAGATAGATATGTTCTAGGCTTTGTCAAGATAGCATATAATCACAAAAACATGCCATATATATCCTACTGATCTGAGCCAAATTTCATGAAAATCCAAAACCGGTAACTTTGTCATTTCCTACCTCTTATGGGAATAGGTCAGTTTTAGCAAAATTAATTATTTAGTTGAAATGAATCAATAACTCGACAGAAGGGGGTTGTTTTTAAATCTACTTCCACTTTTCTTAAAGAAAATAATGTTTATACAATTTCAAATGATTCAATGGCCGGAAATGCCAAAGGTCATGGCCCCATGTCATGGCACTAAGGGGCCAAGACAACGTGTATCACTTTCTCAAGTCCTGCATGATATTGTTTAAGAAACATAATATCCTATCAATAAACGTGTGAAAACAAGAAGACCAAATATTTCTATACATCCCAACTTAGGTAGAGTAACCACATTTTGGTGCCGTGACCAGGATTAAGTGTAACAGAGTCACATCAAAGGTATCATAGAACAGTGTTCTACATGAATAAGTGAGGTCCAGAAACGAAATTGTATGCCTGGAATATACATCCAGCCAAAGAATAAATGTTGCCATTTGATGGAAATCAGCATCAGTTTTACAAAACAGAATAAACAGAGAAGATTTAAGCATTAATTTAGCAATACCTTTGAAGCCAAGAGTTCTCTGTGACCAAAATGGTTAATTTTAACCAATAGGTTTGACAGGGGCTTATTCTTGTGAACCAGGTTTATTAATGAGGCTTAAAATTATAAAACCATCGATATAAGGTTCTTCTCCTATATGAACTGACTTGTCATAAGGTTTCTCTCCTGTATGAATTAAAATTCTTAATAATGTTACATATTAAGTGTAACATTGGTTAGATGTAGTTTTAACGTTCGCAACTAGATGTGGTAAGTCCAGTGTCACCATATTGTATCGTTTTGAGTAATATTATTGTGTAAGCACTTCATTAAATAAGAATCATGACACTTAATACGAAAGAATATTGTTTTTTGTCTTTTTCCAATCAGTAATAGGGAAAACACTGAACATATCAACTTCTACCAATAAACGTACTAGCATGGTGATTCAAACTAAGCAAGTATTCAAGTATGTTTTACACAGAAACATAATTATTGTATTTTTTACATTTTGATGAATTAGGGCCATGTGTTTACATCAAGTTGAAAAAATATGTTACCGGTCCTTGAATTTCATGGAATTTTGTCTACATATTCTTAACATATATGGAAATTTTATAAGTTGAAATGGTATCTTGACAAAGACCGCAACGTGTGAAAATTTGAATTCCAAATTTGACTGAATACAAAATATACAGTTGAAAATTGGGGTACCATCTCATAAAAATGATTGCCCACCCGCTATCCTAATACATACAAAGCCATTTATAGTATCAACCAACTTATCAATGATATAGTTATTTAATAAAGCATTTCTGCGCCCGTTACATGATATGTCAATTACTTTAGAAATGATTATAACTGGATACCCTAAGGTATTGTAGTGATATCATACATTACGTCATAAATTAACAATGGAATTGCATAAAAACTCAAATGCACCATAAATATAAAAGTCATACCCCAGACAATTAATAAACATAATATTATCAAATTCCAAGCGTGGGCAGACTCCCATGTTAATTTCCCATACCATGAAAGAGCCCCTTTCAGCAAAATCGTTAATTTTTTCTAACAAATACAAAATTTAAAAATCCTAAAATGCTATTTGAGGGCCTTGATGTGTACCTTTGACATACTTTTAATAGTGTGCCCTGGCACATAAACTGATTCTAGAATCTGTTTTGAAGTTGAAAAAATGTCATTTTTCTTCCCTACAAACCATTTTAATCTGTCATCGAACAGCATTGCCCAATTTCTAAATTTTGCTGTCAAAATTAAGAAACAGAACGTTTAATCCAACTGGTATAGGCAATGAAGGAGATGGATTGATGGCCATGATAAGAACTGACATTAAACAAGGAGAAAAATGGAGTTGATGAATGATCAGTGATAAAAATAAATTTAAATGTCCCGAGACACCCACAGAAAAACATGAAGACATGTTGCAGCAGTGTTTTAATGATCTTAGTGCTATATTAAATCATATTGTATCAGTGTTTCAGTGTATGTTCTTGGTCAATAAATATTGCAGTGTTGTTGAAATTCTGTTGTATTAAGAATGCCCTAAAGTCTGAATTGAATATTATTTAATGAAAATGATTTATGTCCTAACCAGTTCTATATATGGGCCTCGTAGCAAGAAAACCTATTTTTATTGCACACGAATAACAAAGGTGCAGACCAGTCTGTGCATCTATGGAGCCTGATCAATGTCTTTTTCATTCGCTTTCTTGAATGTATACTAGTTCAACTTGCTCTATGCAAAATTTCAATATACTAACTAGACTCTGTAGCTGAGCAGGCTAGTTTGAGCGTTACCTGGTCTGATACCCTGATGACAAGTTTTCTCCCGTTGTGGCCAATATTTGCATGGTACTCATTTTAAGAATAATTCTTGCATGGGAATCTGTTGCGCGAAGCTGTTTGAAGCTGCAAAATCCATGTTTAAATCATGAGATTCACGTGCAGTTTGAACATGGCTTTTACTTGACAAAGCCTAAGCTGGGCCCTGATTTGTATGCATGACGTTACACAGGAAAGTGTTGTGCCTGTGACTGACCATTTCACCGATGCTTTCATTCGCTAAAACATTGCAAGCGTATATATGATCTTGTTGCGACGTAATGACGTTAGAAAGTTTGACGCTGACGCCATTTTGTTTAGAGAAATCAAGCGTCAGAAAAGGGATAATTAGTGTTTAAGCAATGTTTTCAGCGCGGTTTCTGGTAAAATATGCAAGAATAACGATCACACATGTTTGTTTCATTGCATTAACACTTGCCGGGTCCCTTGGACAATGTTTGAACACTCGACCTAATGGCCTTGTGTTCAAACAGCTTCCTTGGGACCCGGCAAATGTTAATGCATGAAAAAACATGTGTGATCCCTATATTCTTTTCTGTTTGAGATAGGTACCATAATTACGTATAGGCTGGCTCATATCTTGTGAAATCTCTTGAAATCTCAATGAAAATCATAACAATTATTTAGGGAGCGCAGTGGCTCAGTGGTAGAGTGCTTGACTCGAGACGGAGGGGCCGTGGGTTTGAGCCTCACCGGCGTCACTGCGTTGTGGTCCTTGAGCAAGACACATTTATCCTAGCTTAGTACTGGTTCAACCCATGAACACCCGTCCCTGTTTAACTGAAAGATTGTTGATGGGATGTAAAGAATCAAAATAAACAAAGAAACCAACATAACAATTATATGACGAGCATATACAAAAAAAAAATTATCATTTTTTATTTTATCTTCTAGGTTCAGGATAAGTTTGTACTCCATCTGTCTGATGAAGAGGCTGTAGCCTACCTACAGAACTTACTGGACGAGAGTGTATCAGCTATGATGGCTATTCTGGTAGAAAGAATACATGCTTGGGCTCAGGTAATTATTATGCCCTCAGCTTATTGAAGTTGGTATGGTATATTGCTTTTGGGCTTGGCCGGTCATCCAATTTTTATCCCGTAACCAACAAGATTCAAGGGTTATAGTGATCAGATCAGCCTGGTGTTGGACAGTCTGTATGGCTCTCTCCTTGTCTGTCAGTCCTTAGAAGAAAGCTTGTTCACTCAATGGCATTTATATTCCTTAAGATTTTTAGATTATATTTGGTTGGCATATATATATTAGGTCAAGACAAAAGTGGCTGCTCTCCTTTGCTTCATGTTTTGAATTAATTCCCTCTATGAATGAACTTTAAAGACTCCTCAGCTTGAATATTATTCAACTTTTAGGTCACTGTCTAGCCATGCCCCCAACTGGTTCCTATCTTCATTAGCTTTAAAAGAGACCGGGACATTATACTATTTGATGATACAGTGACCTAACAGTTAAATAATACCATTTGAGATTTATTTCAACCAAAGGCGGTAGATCCAATTAAGAGTCAGCTGAACAATTTTATCAAAGTCTTTTTTTATTTAATTTATTAAAAACATGAATTGTTTGAGGAAATGTAAACTTATATTGGTATACTTGATATACCTGGTAGATAGGGATTGTCTGGTGGCCCGCCATTCATACCCCTGAAGATTTGTCTAATAGTGCATTCTTTGCTTTTAGTGATGTCATATTTAGTACAGGAATTTTTAAAAGGAATTAGATAATACACTATTATGTACAATGGTTTTCTTTTGGTTTTTTTTTTGTTTTTTTTGGGGGGGGGGGGGGAGGGGGGGGGGGGTTCAAAAAAAATTTATATTAATTTGTTTTCTTAGCTCATGTAATCTTTTCTATACTAGTGACTCCTAAATTTTATCTTTGGCAAACAGTGAAGACCTAGATGAAATGCCGCATAATGCAGCTTTTCATCAGGGTCTACACAGTTTGCTATGACCAAAACAATCTTCAGCGAAAGAAACACATTTATATGTGGAAATTATAACCTGTATATACAATGCGCCATCCCAAGTTTATTACATCAAACCAAAAGGAAGAATCCATTAGGGCATAAAAGGTTTATTTTAGCATACCAAATATGCACTTCTTTTATAATCTTTTTTTCGCTTTCTTTTTCAGTATTGGAGAAAATAACCGAGATGAAAGTCCTTGCTATCATGCAGCAAAAATGTCCTGGTGCATTGGATAAAATTCTCAATCAAGAGATAGAAAGTATTGAAGTAACACTTTCTTCACAAGTGGCTATTTTGTCCTCTGCTGATTACCTATGCAAACAGTTCTTACCCAGATCAGGCCGGACAAATTGTTTGACACTCAGATGGTGTTCTTGGAAGATTTGTTTACATATTTAATACGATGTTTCTGCATAGGACAGACCTTTTGTTTAAGGGTGCATAACAGAATATTTTTTTTAATTTCTCAACCAAAACACATGTTGTTGGTACTCCAAATACCTGTTTTAATGAGAAGATTCTTTTGAGCACCCGAGATATATGATAAAACTGATGGGTAAGGACATATCTACATGTAAACTCTCAAAAGTTTTGTTTATCTTAACCTGTAATAGGACAAAAAATACATGAGCCGCGGCATGAGATTTCCAACAATGTGGTATTTGTGACCAGCAAAGGCTCAGACCAGCCTGCGCATATGCGCAGTCTGATCAGAGCCTTTGCTAGTTGCTTGAATATTCTATGAGTTTTAAGCTACTGACTGAACATAGTTTGGTGTTTCTAATCTAAGCTTAAGAGGAGGCTGCACAGGCTCGTCTGAGTCTATTCTTGTCAAAATGCCATATTGTTGGAAATCACATGTCGCTGCTCACATGAAAACTACCCAACATGTGAGTAGCTAAACATGTCTGTACAGCTATACAGTGGAGTCAGACATGGGTTCAGATAAGCAAAGCTTTTGAGCGTAAAATTGTCATTATTTTTAATTACTTAAATTATACATGATATTTGGTGCTCAAAAGAATTGACTCATTGAGACCATTCTTTTGAGTACCCACAGCATATGTTTTGGTTTAGAAAAGAGGACAGTAATTTTCAATTACACACTCTTATCATGGGACCCAAGCTTAATATAAATAATTCCAATTAATAGTGCCAAAGGGAATGATAATTATAAAGTAAATGAATTGTATTCACTCTTTCTCAAATTTTCGGCCCTGGGCCTTCTTCAGGATATTAGAAACAATTTTCACAGCTAAGTAACATCCATGATGACCATATCGTTGGTTCGTTTACAAAAACCTTTTACGTGCACTTTAGTAAATTGTACAGGAGATACAAAAAAACTATCTGGATTGTTTGCTTTTTGTTCTATTTTTGTGAGATTCAGACATCTGTTAAGTTTCTTTAACGGGTACAAGTAATACATAGGAAGAAGTTTTATGTTTCTAGCATATTGTGATACATTTTTGAAAAATATACGAGGTTTTGTAGCCTCATGTGGCAGATACAACATTTTGCCAATTTTTGAGAACTTAATAATGACAAGTTGCATTTTAATTAAATAGATGGAAAGGTAACCAAAGGTAGTTCTGTTATTTATGAGTTATGTAAGCTGCATTTTATGTATCCATGTGCGCACAGTTCTATTTATAGGGACAAAATCTTGTATAACATCCACAAAAGAGGCAAGTTTACAAATTCTTGTATCTGCAGCTTTTTTGTAAATGATCAGATTGAAGGAGAGAAACACGTTCTCATGACAAATTTATGCATCAATTCGCAATAAAGTATTCATAGACACCCTTTAAAACCCTCACAGTAATAAACCAGATAAAGCTTACCTGCTTTTTTGCCTAATCAAATTTATGTTTACGAGGTTTTAGAACTGGCGATTATGACTAATTGAGGTTGGAGCTTTTGGAACGTCACAAAACAGCAACTTTTCATTGACTATTGCATACAAGGTTTTGTGACCTGGTGCGCTGGGCTGTCGTTATTGGGGCCATGCTAAAAACAGGGTTTGGCAAAAAAGTGCACATATGAGGTTTTGTAAATGAACCAATGATATGGTCATCATGGGTGTTACTGAGCTGTGAAAATTCATGGATGGTTCTTAGCTGTGAAATTTTTTTCTAATCTGAAGAAGGCCCAGGGCCGAAAATTTGAGAAAAAGTGAATACAATTCATTGAGTTAATATTTATAAATGGTGAGATTGCTTATATGTATATGTGTATAGAAAGACCCTGATAATTTATTTGAAACCAATATAAAATTTTCCTGAGCTGGTTCATATGTTTTAACGACAGTAAACATAAGGGCTATGATTGTGAACCCAAACTGCTTCAAACATGACCGCAAGATTAGAATTTTAGACAGATTTATGATAGTTCAGGATAGGCATGGTAGTTAATTATAAGAACTTTTTGGTAAACATGGAGTTCCTAATGAACAGGAAATATCAATATGAAATATCTATTTATTTATTTATTTATTTGCTCATCTGACCCAACTGGTATTAAAATCAAGTGTGTGATTTAGGACCATCTTAGTTTTAAATGCTAAATCAAAGTTCTTCTAATTATACCCCCCGCAAACTTTGTTTGTAGGGGGTATACTGTTTTCACGTTGTCCGTCCGTCCGTGCGTCCGTCCGTCCGTCCGTAACGCTTTGTTTCCTTAATAACTCGAAGAGTCATCGCTGGATTTTCATCAAACCTTGCAAACATGTTCATATATGCAAGACAAATACTTTAGACAAAAAAGTAAGGGCTAGGGGCCAATTCTATTAGAGTTATTTCCCTTTGTAGTTCTAAATGGCTTTTAATATAGTGCTTTATGCTTATGCTATTATAGGCCATACACGGGCCGATCAACTCCTCCAACAGCTTTTGATGGAACAATTTGATACTTTACCTATACAATGTAGACACATTGAACATATTTATGAAGGAGTTTGGTTCAGAAAAAATAATTTTTGACAAAATGACAGCTGTGAGAACTTAGACAATTTTTCCCTAATAAGGTGTTTGTATATGCATAGACGGTGCCCTTATGGGCCGATCAACTCCTAGCACAGCTTTTTATGGAGCAATTTGATACTTTGCCTATACAATGTAGACACATTTAACATATGCATGAAGGAGTTTGGTTTAGAAATAATAATTTTTGACAAAATGACAGCTGTGAGAACTTAAACAAGTTTTCCCTAGTAAGGCTTTTGTATATGCATAGATTGTGCCTTCATGGGCCGATCAACTCCTACCACAGCTTTTGATGGAACAATTTGATACTTTGCCTATACAATGTAGATGCATTGAACATATGCATGAAGGAGTTTATAATTTTTTTTGCACAGATTGTACTGAAATCTTCTTATCAAAACTAAGGTCTTCTTGTTTGAACTATAACTTGCCAAGTTTTTTCACTGACTCTTACTGTGCGGGGGGTATCTAATAAGCATTGCTTATTGACTTTTTTCATTTTAGCCTGTTAAGAGCTTCACCCATAAATCCAGATAAGGAAATTTTATGAGCGTAAAATTGTAATTAATTTCTTACCCATCAATTTAAACATGTGTTTTGGGTGTTCAAAAGAACAGTCTCATTGACTCGGTTCTTTTGAGTACCCACAGCATATGTTTTTAATGAGAAATAAAGAAAATAGTTTCCTATACACACTCTTATCTGACCGGGACAGGTAGCGCAGTTGGTAACGTGTCTGGCTACAGATGTGTGTCTGACTGCAGATCCAGGTGCCGGGAGTTCGATCCTGGCCCGGTACATACTTTAGTGAAGATTGATCATGAAATAATATCTACGGTCATTCTCCTCCCTTCTGCTGAATCATTCAAGAAGGGTTGTTGTCAGTTACAAGCTAAAGTATGTGCATGAATTACTGGTTAACCACTTGTTCACGCCTGCCCAGGAAAAAGTGTGGTTAGGTGAACTGACCGTCCCGCCATGACCACAGCTGTTGACTTCGGACGTAAAGCAACTTAACAAACAAGCAAACAAACCATCTTATCGAGAGGCCTGTTAAATCACCATCATGATTTAAATGTTTTCATCATGTTCATTTAGAAAACATTGTCAATCCTGACCAGCTATCTTCATCAGAAGCCATCTAATTGGGATCCACGATTTTTTTCTGCAGAGGATATAGAATTTTGAAAAAAAAGTATGGACACATTGCAGTTATTAGGTTAAATAGAGTTTGTTTATCTATCAAAGGTAAGTGAACATTCATTTGCACTTACTTTTGTAACGCGACATCTGATTGGATAATTGTCAAAAATTTGTGAAAAATTGAGATAAAACTGCAGAAGTGCATTAGAATGGGGATGACCATATTCAAAATTTTCATTTGGGGAGGTATATCGTCAGACATAGGGTCGGAAATCACGTTTTACGGCTCCACTTGCCTAAGACTAAATTTCCAACCGTATATCTGATGATATATTCTTCAGATGAAAATTTTGAATACAGTTATCCCCTAAATTATAGTAGAGAGAGGCTTCCGTTACTTATTCAATGATAAACTAAGATTTAGTTTCATAAGTGGCTGGGTAGAGCTAGCATCATATCCTCTGCATAGGATCACATAAGCAAATATTTTAGCGTAAAAAATAGATTGTTTTATTGGTCATCATTTCTTAAACATATGTTTTGGGTGCTCAAAATGATTGTCTCATTGAGAGGGTCCTTTTGAGTACCCACAACATATGTATTGGCTGACAAATAGAAAACTTAATTTTCACTTACACATTCTTATCTGGAGATCTGTTCTGCCATAATAAGTTGAACATATTTAATTTTATTGCATATTGTTTAAAAATATGGACAAAAATACATAAACCATAGGGATTCATAAAGCGTTGTTTGTCACTTACAAGCGAAAGTATGTGTTCAAAGTACTGGTTATCCGCGTAGTCAAGTTTGCCTAGGAAAAAATGTGGTTAGGTGTACTGACCATCTCGACAAGGCCATAGCTGTTGACGGAGACGTAAAGAATCAAACCAAGCAACCAAATACGGGAATCTCTTTACTTGTTAAGATATTTATGTGGATCATGAAACATTTAAAATGAATAAAAATGTATGTTAAAATTTGAATTGTTGACTTGTGAGTTTTCATTATGATTTGAGCCTCCACATGAGAAAAGGGAAATTTCAAAAAGCAAATTATTGGGAATGCACTAAAGAAATGAATTTGATTATTTATTACTTATATTTACATTTTTATTATAAATAATATATAGAAATTATTTGTAATTTAGGAGATAAAACAATTTTATATTGAAAATATAATCATATTAACTGTTTTGTTGGAGTGCAAAAAGGAAAAGAGAGACAGCCAATGGAGCAAACAAGAAGCTTGTTTTGCGCAAGCAACTCAGATGTGGCTCGCTGTCAATCACAACACCAGTGTCACATCTTGCGAATGAATTTGATGTTCTAAGTGAATTGCACGGGCAAGTGAGCTTGGCAGCTGTTAATCAAATTTTGTGTCGTTCATGAGGCTATGAACGGTTGCAAAGATTCATTAAAGGCTTCCTTTGAAAATGTAAATATAGGCTGATCAATGCCTTTAATAGTTCTCTCTCTGAATGTATAATGCCTCAACTTAGTACACACACACTAAGAATATTCTAGCTAGTCTATGTAGCTGTGCATGTTAGTTTGAGCCTTACCTATTCACAAACCCTGAAGACAAGTGTTCTCACACCAAGGCCCATCTCTCAAAGTCTTTGTACAGTAAAACCTGTCTAAAACGGCCACACAAAAAAAGACAAAACAAAGATATTCAAGGCAAATGGTAGCTTAATGCAGGTTGAAAGTATTGCAGAATGCTCTGGGAGCATTCTTCAATACTTTTGACCTGCATTAAGCGATAATTGGTCTTGAAAACCAATTTTTGGTCTTTTAAAGAGTGGCTGACTTAGACAGGCTTTACTGTATTAGTTTATCATTCAAAAGGTTGATCAGCAGAAAAAATCTCGGGTGAGCCTGAGCATGAGCACATTCTTGCCAAAGCCTTTTGACTCAAATGTAGCTCAACTAAGGGTTTTTATTTAGCTCACATTGTGAGTTAAGGGTCCTTGTCTTTTGTTCACAGTATGTTAATTTAATTTGATAACTTGAGCAAACGGTTTACTTGTAAAAGATATTTTGAAGGACTATAGATCATGTCAAGATGATGTGACATATTAAAAAAGGTTGAGGTCTCTTGCTTTCTGTTTGAATTGTCTCCCTTCAGCAAAATTTAAGGGCTTAAACCTATGTGATCCAAATTTTCATACCCTTTATGATAATACATGTATTAGGTAGGATAAAATATGAGGTTAATGCAGCTTTTGCAAAAAAGGATGCTATCCCTTGAATTTTTGCCTGATTTACCCCCCTTTATCACATCCTAAATAAAAATTGTCATGACACTCTATAACTTTTACTCCCTTTCAGATAGGCTGATATTATTTGGCATGGTCAAAATAGGAAGTAAAAAGTTTCTCATCACAAATAATTGCCCCCTTGCCTAATATTTGAGTTATTTCACACACTTGTATACCCTTTGAGAGTTTTATAACAGTATATGAATAAATTTTATGACATAGTGTCTTGTTGGGTGCGAGATGATCACTCTGCAGGGCTTGCAGATTGACTTGCCTCCCTAGAATGTATTCTGAGGTAAAGATAAGGTTGTTTCTCTACTTGCATCATTCCATATTTGCTTTACTTTTACAGATTTTAGTGGCACTCAGAACCATCTCACCTAATATTATATATACTTGGTTACCAGTTTGGAACTGCTTATCATTTTCATTTAGGCGGGTGATTTGCTATCTCAGATGGATTTTGTTTGCTGAGGAAGAGAGAGCTGGTTTCTTTACTGTAATAGCATTTCTGTTGTAGCTGCTATCCGTTCTGAGACAGTGATTCTGACTTTGTTAGTTTATTGTTTGAATGTGTGTTGGAGTTAGTGTTGGTCCTTGTTTTATAGTGTGATTCCTAATTCTGTTTCTAGTCTTGCATTCAGTCTTTTCCTGAAGGTTATATTTATGAATCTTTCCCATTTAATGTGAAGTGTTAAACTTTAGAAAGGTTGGTTATGAAGTGTGGCATTGACACTACTTGTGTAAGTCTATCCATTCTAATGGGAAGCGTTAATACTGTGTATCAAAGTTGATTACAATTGACGTGGATACAGCAAAACGGAGCAGGATGCAAAAACTGGCCAGTAATACTTATGTTTGATGTGTGCCAGAGTTGGTACTTTTAGCTATATGATCTTTCAGAATTTTTCAAATTATGCAAATAAGGTGGTGATGGGACAATCTCATAGTTTCTGATTGGATAGTAATAAATCAGCATGATCATGTGACTTTTCAGTATATAAGTGAGTGTGCATTGTGTGTTAGTGAACCTCATTGCCCTTCCAGGCGGAATAAAAACTTATACCTTCAGGAACAGTGGGGGTAACACTAAGCAGATGAAATTGTCATGTCAATCCCTACAACATTGGACCCTGTTTTAGAACATTTCCAAATTGAAACTTATAATGCCCCACACTTTTACTTTATACAAATAGGCGTAGGATAATGATGGTACACAGTCAGAATTCCTTTATTAAAGTCACAGTGGGTGCATAAAATTGGGTGTATCATGTGCACTTTATATGCATTGTGCGCTGGGGCCGCAGCACACCATCATAATAACTGTAAAAAGTCAAGTGTGTTAGTTTAGTTTTGGGGGAAGATTAAGGTTAAGATTTTAGACTATATTTGTTAACTATAGAATTGATAAATTAACATAGAAAGTTCTAAAACACAACGCAAGCTGATTAAGAATAGAATCAACTACTATGTTACATTGTTGGACTGTCTGCAGCTCAGTGCTTTGTATTTTGTATGAGGATTCATTCTCTACCTGGTCATCCTCAGGACCTCACAAGTATCCAGTTTGAGCTTCAGTTGGCCTCTTCTAGTTACAATGTGTAGATTGATCTTTTTTCATGCTTATGATCCTGTTGACCAAGGTGTCATCAGCAAAGAACCTTGAACACATTCACATGTATGTGGGCACAAGAAAAAGGATGTGGTAATTAATGAAAACATGGATGACAATTTTTCTTTTATCTTTTATGCATAAAATATACTGAGTACACAATTTGATTTTCACACATGATTTACTAAATACACTTTAATATTTTGAGAATTATAACGTAGTGAATACGCCTTTTTTTTAAAAAAAAAAGGAGAAAAAATACTGCTAATTTATGTCTTACAGTTTTACCATTAATGGGATACTTTTCTTCAAAATGTAAAGCTTTTCAGGATATTTCCTGAATTTTGGATTTTGAGACATTTTGACCGTTTCATCTTGAAATTGTTAAAATTTTGTAGGCATAATGCAAGTTTTAAAATTTAGATTTCTACAATTCAGGTTTTCAGAACATTCATCAATTTCTTTGTATTTATCTTAAATATGTTTTCTATTCTAGGAGATGATGCATTGATTAAGTTAGGGGTCTTTCATGCAAACCAAACATCTATGTGTTTTGATCCACATTTGAACTAAGGGCGAGGTTGGGGCCGTGAAACCAGTTTAACCCTCCAGTATAATAATTTTACTGACCGTTCCAAGGCGGTACTTATTTTGTGGATCATTCTTGTTATTTCTGTCGTGTGTTTGTCATACTTTTGTGCGCGTCTGTTTTTTTGTTGCCATGTGGTCACCTGCTGGGAAAGGGCTGACCTCGTGGCTCTCGTTTGTGATGTCTAATTGTGAGTTTGTTACTTTCCCATTGGTATCCTGGGTCAGGTGTGGTACTCGATTGTATCGTATCTTTTCCTGATCTTTGCCCTCTTTCTCACCTATCTAGAGCACACTGTCCAGTGATACTATCAATGGACAGTGTGTTCTAGAAAGCATATTTCAGATATCCTGCGTTTTATTGGCTTCCATATTTGATGACATTTTTGCAAGACTGGTTTTAAGGTTGCATGCCCGCTGGGTACTTTGAAATTGTTGCTCACCTTCCATAGTTACGCCAAATGAAGTAAAACGTGCATGGGAACTAGTATTTGATTAGCGCTTTTGACAGTCATATGTATACATCTTTCTAAACACACTCATCTAGCAAATCTTACCATTTCATGAGATTTTTGTAATTCTTGTATATGCGTATTTTCACCCATCTAATATACATGAACAGCTATCTAGTAAGACTTGATGTCTGGACATTTATCCGCACCTATACTTTATGCATGTGGGCAGAGAGGGCTCTGACAAATCTGCGCATTTGCACAGACTCGCCTGGGCCTTCTTTGCTCGTCGGTACGATAAAAACAAAGTCAATGTGATACGAAACAAAGTCACTGTGATAAGAAACAAAGTTAATGTGATAAGAAACAAAGTTAATGTGATAAGAAACAAAGTCTATATGATAAGAAACGAAGTCAATGCGATAAAGAAACAAAGTCGATGTGATAAGAAACAAAGTTAATGTGATAAGAAACAAAGTCTATATGATAAGAAACGAAGTCAATGCGATCAGAAACAAAGTCAATGTGATAAGAAACCAGTCAGTCTGATATGAAACAAGTCAATGTGATAAGAAACAAAATCAATGTGATAATAAATAAAGTCAATGCGATCAGAAACAAAGTCAATGCGATCAGAAACAAGTCAATGTGATAAGAATTCAAATCTACAGTGGTGGCTCATATATATCCAGAATATCACGTTGGGGCCCATCATGATTGCAATGCTCGATGGACAGTCAACTAAATAAGGACCAAGTCATGAAAAGAAACCTGAAGTTTTGTGTACAAATATCAAAGGTATAGACCAGCCGCTGATGCGCATTCTTGTCTGAGCGTTTGCTTGTCACATATGCGACAAATACAATGTACAAAATTGCTGTCTCATATCAGTTTCGAAAAGAAAAAAGTGAGATGATTTTAAAAATCAACTGACTGAATGTGCACGCCCGTTGGTGAACGTAGATTAATCAATATCTGGTGCCAGAAGGAATATTTATGTGGAAAGAAAATTTGCCATTTCCTGCAAAATGGTGTATAATTGGATCAAAATATATCATTCTGTTCAAGAGTTTTGAGCATTTTCACTTACTGACCATGTTGGGACGGACCGACAGACAAACTCACACAGCAATCAGTCAGGCCGGTCATGATCAGTTAGTGAAAATGCTCGTAACTCTTGAGCCACATGGTATATTTAGGTCAAATGTTGATTACAAATTCATCTGAACATCGTCCAGTCATTGGTATACATAATGGTTACGAGGCGGTCTTTGAGTGAAAATGCTAAAAACTCTTACTCCGCATTTAATCACATTTTGCATGCTTATAAATTTAACGTTGTCTAGACACTGGTATGTAAAACAGTGACGAGGCTTAGCCTAGCATCAGCCTGGCTGGTCGTGTTTGGTTAGTGAAAATGCCTCTCACCCATGCCCGTATAGCATGTGTTTAAAGTCTTAACAGTATTGCAGACCCACAGGCGTGCAGTTTACTGATGCTCAGCAAATCCTTGGCCATCAAAAACAGCTGTTACGCATGCCAGTGGTTAGACACTGTTTATACCATGTGGATATAGAGTTATGAGCAAATTCACTAACTGCTACCGGACAGACGGACAGACTGACTCACACAGTGAGTATAGTGCACACATGTGGGTCGTGCAATTATCGTTTGTGTATGATTACTAGGGTGACTGAACTTTTCAACTGCCACAAAAATCATCTGAAAATGTCGTCTACAGAAGTCGTCTGCTGCATGTAAATGATCGCGGCAAGGATTAATTTCAGCATACAGACAAACAATTTAGACCCAAAGCATATTGCTCACAGAGCAGTAGTCTGATCTGGCCCTACACTGATTGCCTAAGGGACATTTTAAACAAGCAGACGGTAGTGCAGACGGTATTAATTCACGATTAGCAGCCGAATAGTTTTAAACCTTAAAACGCCAGCAAAAAAATCATCTGAAAATTCCGTCTGCATTTGTCGTCTGCTGCAAATGTTTGCTAACATTATTTAACAAAGTTAAGTATAGAGACAAACAATGTGGACCCAGATCAGACTGCTATAGGGGCAGTCTGATCTGAGTCTACACTTTTTGTTGGATAGGCTTCTAATGCATTTCAGCAGACGACAAAAGCAGACTTTTGTTGCGATTGGCGCATTAAGGATTAAGTTAATTCGATTAAAGGCTTCTCCATCGGTTTTATAACAAGAATCACCAGCGATGAAAGAACCGCTGCCATTAAGAACACCCAGAATAAAAACCTGTCCATCACTCCCGCCACAAATCTCCACTCATTCACAACATCTTGATGTCTTTCTTCCATGTCCTGCTTAGCTACCAACACTTTCAGCGAGTTCGTGATCTTATCTTGAGTTTCGTCCACATTCAATTCCAATAAGCGCTCGTGTGACATAGAGTCATGCTGATAGCCCGAATGATTAGAATGACCTGTCACATGATGTGGAGTGGTCACGTGGTTTGGTTTTTGTATCACAACGCCATTGCACTGATTTTGTTCTAAGGTGTCTATATATGAGCTTAAACAAGGATCGGTATGATGTATGGAGGTAAATAAAAATGGATTCACTTTAGGTCGTAGGCATAACACTCTTGCGAGAATGTCGTATGAAAGAATTTTGAGCCATTTTGGAACTCGTCGTTGGTGGGGTCCAACATAATGTAACTGCAGAACAAACACTGTCAGAATAATAGATAATGATGTCATCCCCATGGTAACTGTCAAATATATACCTAGAAAAGAAAGAAACAAGAATTATGTTATATTTCAATGTCAAAACAGTTAATTTGTGTTATTTTTTATTTTATAAATAATTAAACTTCAAAAAATTTCAAACAATTTCAATTGATGAACATCGATTTTATAATGAAATTTATATTTGTTTGCACGGCGTTTTAAGGTAAAGGTGCGAATGGGCGCTTGTAAGCGGTTTTATGGTACATCAAGTCTAAGTTGAAAAAGCATTAAATTGTTAAGTTTCACGTGAGTTGTATTCATTTGAAAAATGAATTTCCACGTGAAACTTTAATTGCATGTGACGACAGGTGTATAAAGAGAAGATAGGTTAATATTGAATTATCGAAGCCTTAGCCAGCAGATCGTTCAAACGTGCTTTCATAGATGAGTGAATTTTTCGGTCACAAGTGGACATTTATCCGAATACAAGCATTGTTGCAACAAGAGGTACAACTGACAGACGTTTTTCAATGTGGAGAGCCTGGACATTGGAGGTCCTTCCGTTAGCTTGAAGGGCCACTTGGACTAAGAGAGGACTCTAAATGATAAGTATTCTTTTTATAACCAGTGCAATACAGATCTAGGGGAATTCCCTTATCATGACGAAAAACTGATAAGTCAAGCTAGATATTTCACTTGATATTTAATAGTTTCAGCCTGGTCAAAAGATTTCAAATCTACAATTCAAGGCCGCTCTTTTTTTGTTTCAACTTTCCACGGTAGTCGTGTGGTTAGTCAGAATAGCTACAGATACGTAAATTGTGGGTTCGAATTTTGGTCGACCCAACTTTTAAAGACATCCTCGGTGGCTTAGTAGGTAGAGCGGCAACTGTAATAATATGAAATGCAAGCTATGCAAAAGTTATGGGTTCGTATCCCATTGATTAGCATTTTATAGGCTAATTGATAGCTGTCCCGATTGGCTCTGTGTACAGAGTGTATAACTGTTAAGACTGAGATGGTGGGGTCGAATCACACTAGATGTCGTTTAAAAAGCTGTTTCATAAGTAAAGTACTTGCTGTCCGATACATAGAGGTTTGACAATATGGTATTCATGTTTAATAACACGTTAAGTTTTACTTGCGCCGTTAGAGCATTTTAGGTCAGAAGTTATTATTTTTCGGTATAAGGGAGGCTACTCTTAATATTTTAAGCATACGAAGAAGAAAAAGGTTATCTCCCTCTTAGCGCAAGCTTTCGAAAAATATTAAAATAAATAGATAAAATTGTTTTTTGGATGCTTCACAGATGGTGTGGCGCTTCTTGTCAGGTGAGATATATTGTTTTGGGTTTGACTTCTATTATGACGATTATTATTCTCCTAAAAAGGGTGAGATTCCTGGATACATTGAGCTCTTAAGTTATTCGAGAATAAGTAGCAATTTAGTTCCTAAAAGCAAATTATTATTGCGAGTAGACGTGAAATGCTCATGATGTACTAAGCATATGCATGTTTTGACTTTGATTATACCATTGTGTAAAGCAGGAGTACAGATTAACCAAACGCTTTGAAGCGTGACTATATTTACAATATTGATATGTTGTTCTAGAAAAAATGGTTTCAGGCATTTATTTACATTTACTATAAAAGCTTTGACATACACATATGTTCCAGACAGACTGGCTCATTTTACGCATTCTGCATCTATCGTTTGAAATAGAAAGACACAAAGGTCATTGGTCAGAGGTCGTGGTACATCTATAGTTATCATAAAAAGCAACTTAAGCGACGCAATAAGAGTATTTTGCACCTTTGTCGCTTAGGGGTATCCAAATATTTGCTAATATATGCAGGTTTAATATTATAGTAAGTAAGTAAGTAGTTTAATCACAACTTAAGCATGTACAGCTCATTATACAGACACATGTAATGGCATATACTTAAGACTTGGTTTGTGTGGATCAACGGCTTATTGAATTCTGCTATTTCCCAAGAATGGGCGATGTGTTTCTAAAATATCAAAAATAGTAAAGTTTTACTTCTGACATGAATGGGTTCGTCCACATATTACTTGAATATGGATTATTTGCTGGTTTGCATAGTAAGCCGTCAATCTAGAGTTAGTGTTCCGCATCTCAAAAAAAAAAAAAAAAAAAAAGCTAGTTTTAAAAAATCTCATTCATTTGAAATACAACAGCATGTGCTTGGCGTGTTATGTTTGGAGAGACATCATTTATAAAGTCGATCTTTAGGGTGATTCCCTATAAGTTAACCTAAGAAAAGGTTGAGATGCCTTTTGGTTGCATCTACTATGGTGATTAATTTCAAATTTAATGAATTTATACTAAGCCAGATTGAGCTAAGCGCTTCTTGCTTGAATTTAATTTGTTTTTTTTTTTGTGAGATTCCCAATGTTATATACCAACAAAGGGTGAGACGCTTCTTATTCTCAGTTTGAGATTAATAAAATAAACTTATGAATTAATGCGAAACAAGAATGGGCTTGGCGCTTCTTGTTTGGATATTTGATGTTCATACATGGTCTTCGCGATTCAATCACAGAGTGAGAAGTTTCTTGCTTGTTTTAGCTAGCAATCTCGATTTTGGGATTATTAAGATAAAATTTACGAATTCACATGAAACAAGAATGGGCTTGGTGCTTCTTGTTTGGCGAAACGTGGTTTATACAATGTAAATTGTCTTTGGTCAGACTTCAAAAGTGAATAAACAAGAAATTTGTGTGACGTTTCTTGGTTGTTTTAGCATCCTCAGATTTAAGATTATTGTAATGAACTTTTAAGAACTAGCATGAAACAAGAACGGGCCGGTAGCTTCTTGTTTGGCGAGATGAGGACTATACAATGTAGATTGCCTTTGGGCAGATTCCAAAAGTGATGAATCTAGAATGGGTGTGACGCTTCTTGGTTGTTTTAGCATTCTTGGATTTGAGATTATTAAAATGAACTTTTAAGAACTCGTACGAAACAAGGATGGGCTTGGTGCCGCTTGTTTGGCGAAAAGACTTTGGGCAGACTGCAAAAGTGATTAACCAAGAATGGGTGTGACGCTTCTTAGTTGTTTAAGCATTCTAAGATTTTAGTTTATTAAAATGATTTTTTTAAGAACTCGTACGAAACAAGGATGGGCTTGGCGCTTCTTGTTCTGGGAGAAGACTTTGGCCAGACTCCAAAGTGATTAACCAAGGATGGGTGTGACGCTTCTTGGTTGCTTTAGCATTCTCAGATTTGAGAGTATTAAACTGAACTTTTAAGAACTCGTTCGAAACAAGAATAGGCTTGGCGCTTCTTGTTTGGTGAGAGGGACTTTGGTCAGGCTCTAAAAGTGATTAACTAAAAAAAAAAGAAAAAAAAGGGTGTGACGCGATTAACTTAGAATGGGTGTGACGCTTCTTGGTTGTTTTAGCATTCTAAGATTTGAGATTATTAAAATAAACTTTTAAGAACTCGTACGAAACAAGGATGGGCTTGGCGCTTCTTGTTTGGCGAAAAGACTTTGGTCAGACCGCAAAAGTGATTAACCAAGAATAGGCGTGACGCTTCTTGGTTGTTTTAGCATTCTCAGATTTGAGATCATTAAAATGAACTTTTAAAAACTCGTACGAAACAAGGATGGGCTTGGCGCTTCTTGTTTGGCGAGAAGACTTTGGTCAGACTCAAAGTGATTAACCAAGGATAGGTGTGACGCTTCTTGGTTGTTTTTGCATTCTAAGATTTGAGATTATTAAAATGAACTTTTAAGAACTCGTACGAAACAAGGATGGGCTTGGCGCTTCTTGTTTGGCGAGAAGACTTTGGTCAGACTCCAAAAGTGATTAACCAAGAATGGGTGTGACGCTTCTTGGTTGTTTTATCATTCTCAGATT
Organism: Loripinus fragilis; assembly: GCA_964019695.1. Lineage (NCBI taxonomy): Eukaryota > Metazoa > Mollusca > Bivalvia > Lucinida > Lucinidae > Loripinus > Loripinus fragilis. Next base: position 95,096,710 of record OZ026522.1, read on the forward strand.
TGAGATCATTAAAATGAACTTTTAAGAACTCGTACAAAACAAGGATGGGCTTGGCGCTTCTTGTTTGGCGAGAAGACTTTGGTCAGACTCCAAAAGTGATTAACCAAGAATGGGTGTGAGGCTTCTTGGTTGTTTTAGCATTCTAAGATTTGAGATTATTAAAATGAACTTTTAAGAACTCGTACGAAACAAGGATGGGCTTGGCGCTTCTTGTTTGGCGAGAAGACTTTGGTCAGACTCCAAAAGTGATCAACCAAGAATGGGTGTGACACTTCTTGGTTGTTTTAGCATTCTCAGATTTGAGATTATTAAAATGAACGTTTAAGAATTAGTACAGACCAAGGATGGGATTGGCGCTTCTTGCTTGGCGAGATGTGGTTTACGCAATTTAGAGTGTCTTTGGTCAGACTCAAAGTGATTAACCAAGGATAGGTGTGAGGCTTCTTGGTTGTTTTAGCATTAAAAAATTTAAGATTACTAAACTAAACTTTTAAGAACTAATACGAAACAATAACGGATTTGGTGCTTCTTGTTTGGTGAGATGTGGTTTATACAATGTGGGTGTGACGCTTCATGGTTGTTTAAGCATACTCAGACTTGAGGTTATTAAATTAAACTTTGAGAACTCATACGAAAAAAGAATGGGTTTGGTGCTTCTTGTTTGATGAGATGAGGTTAATAGATTGTCTTTGGTCAGAATCCAAAGTGAATAACCAAAAATGGGTGTAACGCTTCTTAGTTGTTTTGTCATTCTCAGATTTGAGATTACTTAAATAATATTTTAAGAACTTGTGAGAAACCATAATGGGCTTGGCGTTTCGTGTTTGGCGAGACGTATTGGTCAGACTCCAAAAGTGATTAAACAAGAATGGATGTGACGCTTCCTGGTTGTTTTAGCATTCTAAGATTTGAAATTACTGATATAAACTTTTAAGAACTAATACGAAACAAGAATGGGCTTGGCGTTTTTTGTTTAGCGAGACATGGTTTTTACGATGTAGATTGTTATTGGTCAGACTCCAAAAGTGATTAATCAAGAATGGACATGGTAGCGCTTCTTGGTTGTTGTAGTATTCAAAGATTTGAAATTACTAAAATAAACTTAAGAACTTATACGAAACAAGAATGGGCTTGGCGCTTCTCGTTTGGCGAGATGTGATTTATACAATGTAGATTGTCTTTGGTCAGACTCCAAAAATGATTAATCTAGAATGGATATGACGCTTCTTGGTTATTTTAGCATTCTCAGACTTGAGGTTATTAAAATAAACTTTTAAGAACTCATACGAAACAAGAATGGGCTTTGCGCTTCTTGCTTGGCGCGATGAGGTGATAGATTGCCTTTGGGCTGATTCCAAAGTGATTTACCGAGAATGGGTGTGACGCTTCTTGGTTGTTTTAGCATTCTCAGATTTGAGATTACAAAAATAAACTTTTAAGAACTAATACGAGACAAGAATGGGGTTGGCGCTTTTTGTTTGGCGAGATGCGGTTTATAGTTAGTCTTTGTTGAGATTCCTAAGGTGATAGACTAAGAATGTGTGTGACGCTTCTTGGTTGTTTTAGTATTCTCAGTTTTGAATTCAATAAGATTAAATTTATAAATTCATACAAAACAATGGGTTTAGAGCTTCTTAATTGTTGAGATGATGTTTATAAATTGTAATTGGTGTGAATTATATCGTGATACAACAAGAAAGGGCGTGGCGCTTCTTCATTGCATCTAGGTGTCTTTAAATGGACTTATTTAGCAAATTTTATGAGATCACGTGAACAAGAATGTGATTGGTGCTTTTTGTTGGGAGATAATTTTCCATAGATTGTTATTAATGTGATTCCTGTTGAAAATTACATGAAATTCGATGACTAGAAGAGGGTTCGGTCAAAAATGTTTTCCGTTAAAAAAAAAAAAAAAAAAAAAAAAAATGCCAAAGGTGCTTCATTCTTCTATGTCAAGCACTGTAAGGATGAATGAAGAGGCTGAAAGAATTTTGTCTAAGCCAGCTATTAAAAAGAACCTTTTACTCCTCATATGTTGCTAAAAATTGTACAAATGTTTGGTAAAGATGGTAAAAATCTTACTAATTTGAGATTTTTCCTAATGCGCATGTTAGGATAGTTTGGATTCCTGAGATATTCTGAATTGGCAAATTTAATACGTTCAGATACCAGGATTTTTCAAGATAGGTTAGAATTTTTTTTATCAAGCAAAGCAAAACTGTTAAGTTTAAGGAATGCACATGGATAGTCATATCCCCTACGGGAATCACAAGGTGTCCTAGAACTCATCTTTTGGGTTTATATGAAATTAACTAATATTAATGATAATTTAAGTAATTATATTTTTCAGGCAAGTGTTAAACTAAGTCTGGTTGTAAGTTCTGTAAAAAGTAGGAAGCTGTCATACACTAAAGCAAGAGAGATTTTGCTGGGAGATTTGGAAAAAGTTGGTTTGCATGAGGGCAGTTTCGGCTTACACAGTCTCAGATCAGGCGGAGCTACAGCAGCAGGGAACGTAGTTCCTGAGAGACTGATCTAAAAACATGGCAGATGGAAGGTAGAGAGCTCCAAAAACAGGTACATACACGAGCTTTACCTCAGAAAATGTTGCTAACAAATATGATAAAAGAATACATTTGTATTTTTCATTTATGGCTGTTAATAGCATTTTGGTTGCCCGTTCTTTATTGTCGATCAGCTGGCTGTTGGCACATACTACATTCTTGTTAGTTTTATTTGATTGCAAATAAGAAGCTTCTGAGCATGCGCAGTAAAGATAGACTAAATGGTCTGAAGAAACTGACAGGTGAATGATGCTTCTTTATATTTTAAGAGGAAATGTAAAACAACGCTGCAATAAAATATAAATGATTTATGTTCGTATGAGAAGAGTCGAATCAGAACATAATGAAATTTATATTTGTTTGCACGGCGTTTTAAGGTAAAGGTGCGAATGGGCGCTTGTAAGCGGTTTTATGGTACATCAAGTCTAAGTTGAAAAAGCATTAAATTGTTAAGTTTCACGTGAGTTGTATTCATTTGAAAAATGAATTTCCACGTGAAACTTTAATTGCATGTGACGACAGGTGTATAAAGAGAAGATAGGTTAATATTGAATTATCGAAGCCTTAGCCAGCAGATCGTTCAAACGTGCTTTCACCCCACCCACCCACCCACATTTTTAATGTAGCATACACATCATATACTATTTTTAAGCACATACGTTTCTAGAATGATGTTGGAAACATTGGCCAACAGTATTAGAAACATAATATATACATTAAGTGGTCAATTATTTTATGCCGCATGTTCAATTATTTTATGCCACATTGCATTACAAGTTATAAAAAGTTAATTTGCAAATATCATTGGAATATGAAAGAAAGATCTTTCAAGAAATGAATATGTATTTTTTATAATTTGGAAATTTATTCCCTTTATTTAAGCATATACTGACGAACAAATGAAATGCAATATTTCAGTTTTAACGTGGCCATGTTCATCAAGGAATATATATTAAGGATATTTTACAATATTGGGGTGGTTTGAATAGACTAGAATTTGAGTCTAGAAGGGCTAATTAAGCACGAATGCTACCTAATTTCTGGTTTCGTCTATCCCATTGTTGCTAAGTATGAATGTACTATATTTATCACAAGTATTTAGTTTTTTGAGGTGTTTGAAAAGACTGGACATCATAGTCAAATTGGTATGCATCAGAGGCAGGAAGAATTTTAGGATAGAGGAATGGAAAGAAGTGGTAGAGATGGCAAGCAGATGGTGAAATTTGTGAATATCTGGAGAAATGCAGATTGGCAAGTATAGATTTAAGAAAGATGCACTTAAAGGTAAATATATCTGCGCTTTTATTTTATAATAATAATAAAGTAAAAAGCATATAATTAAACGTAAAACAAATGATTATTCTCATGGTTATGGTAAGCAGATGCTCACAAAGCATTTCATACAGATGTACCATGACCTTTGAGTAATGAACTTTGGGTATTTCTATTGCAGAGCCCATATAATAACCTACTTGGACATGAACATCTGTTCTTGTTAAATATTTCATGTTAAAAGAGAAACGACTTAAGACATTCATTGTAAGAGAACTATGTTTCATATTGTAAGCGTTGTCACGCTTCAAAGTGTTTTGTCTATCCATAGAATATTATCACGCATAATTTTACATATATGCATTAGAGTCGGTTGCTTCTAATCGAATTAGATTACTGTGTTAACAGCTTACATATATATCCTGATTGAACCATCTGAGTTTATGAGTTTTATTGTAGCCTTTTTCGTAGTATTGCATAAATAAAATTAAAGCATTTAATGCTTTATTCAACAAGAGCATCTATGCATTTCTTTCAGAACTTACGCAGGTTTACAGATTAATTGAAATGGCATCAGTGCATTTCAACCTTAAAGTTACACAGGATGTTAAAGTTCAGTTGTAGTAGTAACAATTCGTTCAAAATTGTAAAAAAAAAAATATATATATATATATAAGATTAGAAGACAATACTTGAAGATGATATTATATCAGTTCGTTTCAGATTTGACTTGTAAAAGTTCTTCCATTGTTTGGGGATCGCAAACCAAGACTATGACGGATGGACTTAGAATATGGCTGTAGCAGAGCTTCAGAATAACAAACACAAAATATGCTATTCTTTTGTCATGAAATATACAAAATACACGTCGATCAGCTGGCTGTTGGCACATACTACATTCTTGTTAGTTTTATTTGATTGCAAATAAGAAGCTTCTGAGCATGCGCAGTAAAGATAGACTAAATGGTCTGAAGAAACTGACAGGTGAATGATGCTTCTTTATATTTTAAGAGGAAATGTAAAACAACGCTGCAATAAAATATAAATGATTTATGTTCGTATGAGAAGAGTCGAATCAGAACATAATTGGAAATAATGTAGAACCTGCTTTCGTCTGGGTGGCCACTGTTTGCTGATGTCCCATTCATGGAGTGACAGGTAAAATGAGTTAATATATGTGTAAAACTCACCCGTTTAATTAGTTGATAGGGAAGCTGCATTGAAACTAGACCCAATTAAACCAAATCTTTTTTTTTTGTCGGCTGAGCGAAGCTCAGACGGATCTGTACTGGGTATGATCCTATTAATCCCCAAAATATATTGGTCAATATAAAAAGATCTGGCCCTATGATAGACATGAAACTATTTCATTGGATAAATAATTTGCATATTAAAATTATGACGAAATCCACATAATGATCTAAACAGACGATGCCATTATAAAAATGCCTTATATTGAAGCGGAAACACGCATTCGTACATGATAAATAACAGAATGTGTTTTTTTTTTCATTTATGATAAATGTTAAACCCAATAATAATAAATCCAGAAACTAATTGGGTTTAATTTATGAAATCCTCGCTTAAAAAGTTCTGTTTTCTCGGTCTGAGAAAGCTATTTTCGTCGCAAATGATACCCCCCTGAAAATGTGCATATTTTCACGTGATCGTAATGTGGTGTATGGAGAAATGTTGTCCGTTTTTTTTCAAGGGTTGTGTTTGGTCATTGCTTAGATCTATTGAATCTTTCTGTTTACAAAGGTTAAGTAATAACCAACGCATTATTATCAAAAGTAAGGAAGAAGGAAAAGATCAGGAATCTATACAATCAAGTGCCATGTACATTTAATATAGCATGTTGAAATATCAATACTTAAGTTAAGTCTTCCTTAACTTTAAGGAGGCATGATTGTAATTGCGGGCCCTGCTGTTTAACATTCTAGTCAATAATAACAGGTCTTACCTATTAATGGAACAAACTCTGACGTTGCCGGCATATTCTCAGCTATAAGTAACATAAACACAGAAAAGGCTAACAATACTGTGATACCCAAAGTGATTTTCTCTCCAGAATCGGGAGGAAGCCAAAATCCCAGTAGGCTTAAGATAGTCAACCACAAACATGGAAATATGATGTTGAATAAATAGTAAAGAGTGCGCCTGCGCAAAATCACAGTAAATGTCACATCCGGAAATGGCTGCGGACAGCAAGCATAGAACACCTCATTCCGCACAACTTTAACTGCTAGGAGATCCCATTCACCGCTGTATACATAATTGGCGAGATCAACATCGGCTGAGCGGTTGGTAACATCCACCTGTGTATTGATATAAAAAAAGGATAATATATTAGTTGTTATTGACTTAAGAATTAACATCATTTCCATTATTGTTTCCGTCATATCAGTACTGTTAGGTAAGCATATCTTAGTATATATATATATATATAGAGGATCTTACATGAGTGCTCATGTTTATTGAAATTATTAAACGAGTTGGGAAAAAGAGATAACATGCGAGGCTTGCCAAGCATTTTATCTCTTTTTCGCAACGAGTTTATTAAATTCAATAGTACAGGAGCACGAATAATATATTTTCTTTGTCGAATGATATTAAAATAACTTAAAATCGCATGTTTTGTGTGAAAACGGCAAGATTTTGCCGTTTTTTACACAACGTTATAATGGACGTAATTACGGAACGTTACTAAATCTGTAAACCAATAGTGGTTTATCAATTTTATTGCATGACGCTTTATCACTCCTGTCATAATATATACTATAACATCGCCAAAAACTGACAACTTCCCTACTTAGATGTTAGGTAGGAAGAGACATCTCTATGTAAGTATGTAGTTGGACTGAGGCCTGAACTCTCGATTCCAGTCAGCAATTCATTATATCTACCTCAAATTTCGACGTCCCAATTTTGCATTACTATTATCTTTTCATGGTGAATGTACCCACCAATTCGGCATTTTGCAAAGGAAGTCAGCGATTTTCTAAAATATCTATTTTATATGGTAATTAAAAGAATATATTCTTTTTTGAAATGATCTGCAGGCGCCAGTTACCATAACCTCCATATAAAGATGCCCAGCTAGTGTTCCTTAAACGTAATTGCTTCGTTGCTAAGCAACGGATCATCTAACTCTAAACAGAAATGTTGAATATGCTTTTGGGTGCAAGAGAAGGTATGCCAACAAACCCTTATTCCGTAAACTATCGTCTGCTTTTTACGTCTGCTTCAGTAATTCAAGTTGTCACCAGACTATTAATTATCATGGAAACAAACACTAAAAGTCCTGACCACACTACTCTGGTCTGGGTCCATACTGTTTTATGATAAGGTTCCCGATGACAAAAGTCGTGAATAGTGGGAAAAAGTTTATTGGTTAACATTGTGATGTATAAGTGCTACAAAGGAAAATCACCTATTAATTGAATGACCCTCATATCAACAATATAAACATATACTACACGTTTCAGATGTAATTTAGAGTGAGATTGGTAACTCTTTAAATTGCCCTTGCATTTACTATGCTTCAGAATATCAAGAATATGAATCAAGGTGTTTCCTTAACAACACATCCAACGTTTCTTAGCACCAAAGGCAATATTTATGAAATGCGAAAAACACGGTATTGTCAAATGCTTTAAGATGCTTAATGTATCAGCTTTGGAATGAAATCTTTCCATGCTTAGTCTGAGGCTCAGGCCTAAGGACACAGCAGCAAAGATATTGCATGTTTAAGACCTTATCATTCACTGTAGGGGTACCTTATGCATTTAGATAAAACTTATGAAACAAAAATGGGTTTTACCAATGGCATTAAAAGATTTGCAATGGGCTAGGAATGAAAGTGGTAACGTCTCTTTAAGTAATACAGAATTTCAGATTATGGCGCGTTATATAGCAATAAAATTTGATTGGAATATAAGATCTCTGCTATATAGTTTACATATATAGAAACTACTCGTAAGTTTATAAGAAAAAACAACTTGGATCGAATAGCAATCTGTTTTTATTGGATAGATCACGCATTCAGAAGAGGTCTATATCGCATATTAGATAACAATTGGTTTGGAATGCAAAACGCCTTTTGTATCTCCGTAGAGAATTCAAAACTATTCTAATCCAATGATTTACTGTGTTTTGATTGTAGAAATATAAGATATTCATTAAAATTATGTTCTAATTTAGTAGCTTTGCCGTGCATCACCGAATATAAACATAAAAAATAAGTATTGCTTTTGGGATTACTGATTACTAACTGACAAGCAGGAAATGCTCAACCCGGTAGGGTGCAATAGAAGTGCCAATATAATTCGAAAGTTGGCGACCATACGACATTCGAGATGCATTGATATTTTGAAGATAATTGTTTCAGTGAAATGCTCATCACTTCTTTCCGTATTGTTATATGGCTCCTATAACAGACCTCCTCTGATTGGCCAGAAACTATATTTCACTTGTTAAGGCAGATCTTGATGTCTACCTGTGATGAACTAAATTTAGATCAGGACAAACGGACATCAAAATTTTTCAGACAGCTGAAAATAGATTGAACTGAAATTAGCGCACGACAGGTAGACTTCAATTTTTTTCACTGCTGCCTGACAGCTAAAATAGATATCAAATCTTTCACTCATAGACTAGAATAATTTCTTATGTATATTTCAAAGATCAAATGTTATGAATTCAGAATTGGACCATTTTATGACAACAGTTTTTTAAGGAATGCAACTATTTTGTACATCTCATAAGAGTTTCAGAAACTTGAAAATCAATTGTTGTAATAATCTTAATTTCAGTGTACAATGAACATCTAACTTGAGTAAATTTATATGAAAAGACTGAATATAAAATTAGGAAAAGAGAGGCAGTATCATATAATAAAACAATTGGTGCATTCTTTTTCGGTTAACATCAGGATTAGTCAACCCTTGAAAGTGATGTTCATCTCGGCCCACCTCGGTGAACATCACTGTTCTCAGGTTGACAAATCCTTATGTTGACCCCAAAAGAATGCACCAATTGTATATCATTGCATACAATCCGTGCCGCATGCTGGATTTTCACTGTTAGCAAAAGTACCAGTTTAGAGGTTTCCACTATACTAAGGGTTTAATAGCTCTAGTAATAAGTGTATCATATACCTGAAATCCGTCGTAGGTCCACGATCCAAACTTCATTTTGCATAGCTGGTCATCAAAGGGAAAATAAGTAATGTCTATTTTACATGAGCTTCTAAACTTTGCTGGGGGTGGCCAGAAAACGATGCCTGTATTTTCTACCATTGCCTTGCTTTGCATGTAGCCTGTTGTAAAGTCATCAGCGCTGAAATATTTCAAAAATAAAATTAAATGGAACTGATTCTGCAGAATTAAGAGCAGTCATCGGTGTGTTCCATTAGATTCTAAGACAGAACATTATACATATCTTTTTCCCTGAAGCAAACCATAATTTTTTTAAAAAAAAGTTGTTAGATACGAGTTGATTGTTGGATGCGATATTGGTTTAAAGAAAGAAGAGGGCAAAAATCAGGAATCGATATAACCAAGCACCATCATAAAGTCAAAAGAATTCTTGAAAAGCCTAATTTCAATGATCAATTTATAAAGAAAATTAAACCTTATAACTAGAGGACCGGAGGTCCTGATGCGTTCACCTAGAGCTCCTTAATAAAATTTGAAATGGGCTTATCTTAATTATATGGGCCCCATCCCTAATGATACATACCAAGACCTAAGGACACTGGCCCTTTGGTTTGCCCTTGCCATAACGTAGGTTAAGATTAAAATAGTATCCTCATTTGAGCGAATTTGGTAGTGCGCGCATCCTCAATGCTACAAACCAAGACTAAAGGACAGTTTGGCCTTTTAGTCCCAGAGAACACTTTAATGGGTTTTGCCATATATATAGACCTGACGACCATTTTGGTCATGTACTCTTAATCTTAAGTCATATTAAGATGGTCTCATCTAATGTAAACTCCATATGAAACTTGAATTGACTCAAGCTGTTGATGTCTGAGAAAAATATGTGTATATTATTATGTAACAGCTTAAAATGAGCGACCTTGGATGGACGGTTAAATGTCAACTTTGCCTTACGGTACATGTCCTTATCCATAACATTTGTCTCATTAGGTTACACATGTCTAACAATTTAATGATTTTGGCTTAAATGGTTATTAGATAATTCAACTTTTAAGCTTTTTCCCCACATATAATACATTATCAGGAAGATTCCGTTTTAGAAATAGACAGCTCTTCAAGAGTTTATGAAGATGTGATAGATGATCGTAGATGAAAGGGTGAGAAAAAACTAGTCGAATTTATCCATTCAATATTAATTAATCAATTCATTCTGACAAAATGTGTATCTTGTGTTTAGTTAAACATCAGGATCGTTTTAAAGCCTTGACAACTAATGTTGCATTTTAATGCTCTGTACTGTTGAATATTAAATATTCTGTCCCGCCACTATCGTTTTGTCCTGAAAATAGCGTGTGCTTTTTATGTCTGCTGCTATAGCCAAGTACACCCAAGACTAAGCAAACAATATGAACCCTGATCAGACTGCGCCAAATGGGGTAGTCTGATATGGGTCCATATTTCGTTTGCAATATAGGTTACCGAAAACATGAAGATACGAGAGAGACAGACGACAAAAGTCGTGACTGTCATGCGCTACGAAATTTCCAAATGCCCCTCGTAAATGTACCTGTTGTATAAAACCATATCTGGGAGCCAAAGTTTATCACAGGGCATGCGCAACACCGTAAGACCATTGTAGTCAGCGGGGTCCCATTTCAGTCGTTCGTCCACCCACTCCTGCAAGAGAGAACATGTTTGTGTGAATGCATGAGCACGTTCAGCATCAATCGGATTGAAAACTAATTACGTTTAAATAAGTTAGCATGAGTAATATGGACTGCATTTTGTGATTTGTTCGCTTATTTATCTGCGTCCATGTAATATGCACAACATGTATTCCTTTACAAAGCGCCAGAACATGAACGCATCGGGGAAAAGCCTAGGCTCTTACAGACCTGTTAATTCATAAGTCTTGCCAGAGCCTTTACTGCTCGTATATACAATTGAGCCGCAACATGAGATTTCCAACAATGTGGTTTGTGCCACCAGCAAAGGCTCTGACCAGCCTGCGCATGCGCACCGTCTGCTCAGAGCCTTTGCTAGTTGCTTGATATTCCATGACTCTAAGGCTACTGGCCGAACATCATTTGGAGATTCTAAGCTAAAAAGGAGGCTACACAGACTCATCTGGGTCTACACTTGTCAAAATGCCACATTGTTGGAAATCGCATGTCACGGCTCAATTTATAGAAGGATATGAAGCCTCAATCTAAATCTTAGACATCTAGCTCCATAGCGTATTATGAGCTGGCCCAGTTATGTATGCATAAATACATGCAAACCAAAGCATTTCTAGAAGATCAATGTTTTAGTGTAAGTTATTGTATGGTCTGTGCGAATGTACGGGGAGATAACCCACGAGCTTTAATAGTGAGTGGATTATCTCCCGTACATACGCACAATCATACAATAACTGCCTTATTGCACCTGCATGCATATGCCTTTTGTGCATTGTTAGATATTTGATGTAAAACATTAGAATATCACTCAAAGGTACAATAAGTTAGCTTTATTGTACAATTTTACGAGTGTATATACACATATTCCCTCTCGTAGGCGGTACGAGTTGAAAACGGGGGGGGGGGGGATATTTGTATATTCACGAGTATTTGTACAATTTACACATTTTAATTTATTTATCAGATATTCAATTCACTTATAAGCTCCAACCTTGACAGGGTCTTGTGGAAATAATTATCGAACAGCTTAGATCAAAGGAAAGGCGTCAAAGTCATGATACAATTGTATTTATCAAACAATTTGTCATTGTATTGGTCAGTTATACACTATCAGGTGACGTCTGATATGAGCATGTGTGATATTCTGAGCTCATGAAAATATGATATGTTTTACGTCGGCCAACAACGAAGACTCGTCAAAGCCTTTGCTAAAAGCATACACAAAGTATGGACGTATACCTTTAGTCTCGTTTGATGCGTCAGTATGAGTGGTTAAATAAAGTTTTTGTGCTTATAATATGTGCTGGTCCATAATATTCAAAGAGCATATGAGCCACGACATGTGATTATTATGTGGTATTTTGATAAGTGAAGACTCAGACGAGCCTGTGCAGCCTCCTTAAAACACCAAATGCTGCTCGCTAAGCAGCTTAACAGTCATATACTATTCAAGCGACTAGCAAAGGCTCTGATCAGACTGCGCGTATGCGCAGGCTAGTCTGAGCCTTTACTGGTCGCACATACCACATTGTTGGAAATATCATGTCGCGGCTCATATATTTACAATGCATGATGGTTCGGCACAAATGAATCATTGCATGTCTTTACACTGATATAACAGTTCGATAAAGCTTACAATAAAATCTACATTAATTAATCAATCTGTCCATATTTCGCATGTGTTTTAATCAAATGTCTGTTTTGTTTACAGTTCTGATATAGATTGCCGATTGAACCAACACTGCCTTTTTTGGTCGATCAAGCAGCAGCACCCAGTTTCCTCCCACACTGTTAAGCCTTTAAGAACAAAGCGATCTTAGTCGAATGACAACCGCAAGAGCATATAAACATAAAGCTGTCAGAAAACAAAACAATTTGCCATACGGAATAAAAGTTATTGGATGCAGCCATTCTAAAGTTGATTTTGAGAAATACACAAGGGTATTTACATATTTATCCAAGTATGTATAGGTCATATTGTCATTTAAAAGCTCAAGGAGTATGTTCTGCTAGCCCAACTTATCTGTGATTAAGACTGTATATACATGCAGCATCGTAGTCTCATTTGAATACTACTTTACACATTTAAGACATAGAAGATATTCATTTTTTGAATGCCTATGACATTTCTTTCATCAAGTGAAGTTACATATACATTTTATTGCTTCACTTTGTAAAATACACATCAAAGGGATTTCTTTTACTACATACATATGTTAACAACTAAGTACCATTACAGGTGAGCGCACTTATTACGTCATACATGACGTCAGTTGTGTATTATGTTGTCTCATTATGTGTTTGTGTTCCAACACTGAAACCATTACACGCAGTAAGTAAATATGACCAGGAAATACCACAATCACACAATGCAGACCAACCCACGGCACCGTGAGGAAGACACAAAGAACGGTAGGAACATCCACATGAAATCAATCAAGAAGGCAAAAAAATTAAAGCAATTATCTCTCTCTGCAAAACTAGAAAGGACACAAAGAGCAGCTCAATAAAACAAAGGCTTAATACAACCGCCCCCAACACAAACAATGGTAGCAACAATAAACAAGGAATAAACAACAGCAGATATCCAAACTACAAAAAGTAAGTAAGTATGTGCCAAGTTGTTCCTTAGGATCAAATTAAGAAAATATGCACCACACTTGGGTTTTGTCAACAGGATAAAAATTGGGTAGGAATGTAGCTCATAACGATATTCTGAAAGACGAGGGCTAAAATGCTTGACATAAGTGTATAATACCTGTTCTAGCCAGACATTCGTTGTAAGAACTTGATTAACTTCATCCTGAAAAAAAGAAGGCAAACATATATTTATTATCTATGTATAAATCTTTCAGCGACCAACACTCACCTAACAAAACAAACGAAAATGGCAAGGAAATGCAACAATCACAAACCATAGTCTACCAATGGCACCAAGGGAAGATTCGTGAAGGCCCTCGGTTTTGTGATATATATTCAGTTTTTTGTCATTTTCTAGTTTGACAATTATTTTGCAGAGAGAGAGAGAGAGAGAGAGAGAGAGAGAGAGAGAGAGAGAGAGAGAGAGAGAGAGAGAGAGAGAGAGAGAGAGAGAGAGAGAGAGATGGTCTTGTTTTTATGTATGTTCTTGTTTGCCTGTGGTCTAATATCTGTCTTCTCAATGCCATACACACGTTGGTCTGTGGTTATAAGTTTCCAAAATTAACTTTTCAAAATGATGCTACTCAATAAGCGAATAACAAAGGCGCTGATCAGACTTTGCGAATGCGCCTTTGTTGTTCGCAAATCCCAGAAGGCTGATGTTCTCGCGTCGCGGCCTATATAATTCTGTATATTTCAATAAGCTATGGACGGTATAGGTAATAAGCATATTGTAATATGTGGTTTTGTTTCGGATCTCTGTTAGACTTACTAATGGAGTCATCACAGATAGTAATCATTTGATCTATCTAATGAATACATTAATATAGAAAGGTAATGGAATCAATAGATTGGTCAGATGAGAATAACACAAAGTAAGTAAGGGTGCAAAGATCAGGAATCGATACAATAAAGTACCACACCTGACCCAGGATACCAATGGGAAAGTGACAATTTCACAGTTAGACACCACAAACGAGAGCCAAGAGGTCAGCCCTTTCCCAGCAGGTGACCACAAGGCACATAAAAACAGACGCGCACAAAGAAGTAGCAAACATAAGACAGAGAAAAACATAAAAGATCCACACAAGAAGTACCGCCTTGGAATGGTCAGTAAAATACACTGAAGGACTTTAAAAACGCAAAAAAATGAAAATTATTATTTTTTGCACTCAAGACATTTTTGCCTTCTTTAACAGATAAAAGAAAACGAATGATAACGACATTCTGCTTCTATCTATACCCAATACCGGTGTTTTTAAAGACACTGGGTACCACTACCTATGCATCGCTGGTTTACTATGTTTTGCATGTGGCGTCCCCACGTATCAATGAAGCAAAATATTTTATCATTTGACATGTAGTTTGTAAGTATACATGTATAAAAAAACACAACAGCTTTAGTTTTATAGCTTTATTATTCATGCCACAATTGTCTGAACATGAATGATCTGGCACAGTTGGAGTGTTTAAGGCTGGCGTGCGTGTTTCTGACGTCGCCAGATATCATAATTGCCATCCGTCAACTGTACAGTGCCTCAGAGATCGTTACCAGGCTACTGGGACAGTTAAAGATCGACGCAGGTCTTGTCAGCCAAGAATAACGACCGCTGTTAAAGGGATAAATATTTGAGCAATAATACTGGTACCACTCATTATGACTCTCTCCAGGGGTCATTCTGGTCAGATCAAAAGAACAGTCATAATGAGGTGATTATGATTTCCTTACTTGGGCAATAAAGTGGTCCCATAAAGGGATTAGGTAATTTATGATAAAATATTGATCTTTATCTTAGTGAATGACATTGAGTTGTATACAGGTAAGTCCCCTCTTGAGGCCCCATCAATTTTGTGAGATACTGAAACTGTCCCTTATCAGTTAATCCGTTAATGATCTCTATTGGACAGTGATCTATGTCTTTAAGACCCAACTTACGTCGATTGTGTATCGACGTTATTTACCTCGACGGTATCCGTTCTAGCCGGCTACTGTCAGTGCCAGACAAATAGTAGGGCCCCAAAGGCTATTTGTTTCTGACTTTTAATGAATAAAAATTATCACAATAACTTAAAATCGTCTCCAATTTCTAGACAAATTTCAAATTGCAACTTTAGAATCATAGGGTATTGCTATTTGATAGACTGTTGCTCTAACATTATTTATTATTTTGACATAAAATTTAAAACATGTTTTGCTGACATATTGATGGTCATTTTTGCCAAATCTCAATAAAATTGAGACATCAAAAGTTAGTAAATATTATGAATTTCGATTTTTGCGTTTTTAAAGTCCTTCAGTGTATTTAACTGAAGGGCTTAAACCGGTTTAACGGCGCCAACATCACCCTTAATTCAGATGTGGATCAAGACACATAGATATTTGGTTTGCATGAAAGACCCCTAACTTATCAATGCATCATCTCCTAAAACATTTAAATAAATCAAGATATAACAAGGAGATCAATAGATAAGTCTTTAAGTCGGAACCATCATAGAGTCTGAAGTCCAACCCACCGGCCTGCAATTAAAGAGGAAAGCAAAGTTGCCAACCATGATAGGATTGACCACCAAGCATGCAGTCTGTTGCAATACATTAATGTTATAGCCAATCTTTTTATAATGAGAAATTATATTAATGAACTGCGCTGAAAAATTATTAGAGCCAACAATCTTCTTCAATTTATACACCAAGTCACCATAGAAATCAGGTTCCGAAAGTCCTTGGCGCAAGAGAGATTTCAGTCCAACTTGGAATTTAGAAATCAAATCATAGTATGGTCTATAAAATTTTGAAAATGTTTTGCGAAGTTTATGAAACCGATAGCCTTGTTTAAAAAGTTTCTGAATTAACAATTTATTGCGAGTGTTAAAGTCAGCAACATAGCTAGATGCTCTAGCAAAACGAATGAGTTGAGATATATAGACTCCATAGGATGTAGAGCGAGGAACATCACCATCTAAAAATGGAAAATTGACAATTTCAAAATCAAAGTCGTTACGTTTATCATAAATTTTGGTAGAAACAATATCATTAGAAATAGACAAATGCAAGTCTAAAAATGAGGCTTCGGTATCAGAGGTATTGTTTTTATTAAGTTGGAGCTCCGAAGGGTATATTTGACTTACCATATTGTCAAAATAAACATTATTAATGTTTATAATATCGTCCAAATATCTGGATGTAGTGTTAAAAGCATCAATAAACTCAGCCTGATTATCATCAGAAAGAGACACCATAAAGTCCCTCTCATAACAAAACAGGAATAAATCTGCAACCAGGGGAGCACAATTTGTGCCCATAGGAATCCCAACTACTTGTCTATACAGCTTGGTGCCAAATTGAATAAAAATGTTGTCCAACAAAACGTTCAGCGCATAACATACATTTTGACATGACCATGCATGATATATTTTAGGTTTTTTTCTGAAGTAAAAAATGCATTTCTGTCATTACATGCAAGGTAAGGAGAGCCTTCTCTCTGGAAGGTTCTTTCAATAAGATTAATAAGTTTATCTTTAATTAAATTATGAGGTAAAGTAGTGTAAAGAGTAGGAAAATCATCAGTAGAGAAACTGGTCGCATTGAAATCTCTAGCTTTAAGTTTATCTAAAATTTCACCAAAATTGGTTTTTACGGGATCTCTCATATACCTTTTCACAAAACTTGATTACATGTTTTTTAACAGCTGAAAAGACACGAGGTTAGCAATTTAGAAAGTTCTGTTGTCGTACAAGAACTAGAATTAGCAATAAATCTTGCTTTATAGGGTTTTTATGGAGTTTAGGTAACCAGTACAACGTTGGAACTTTGTCTTAATTTTCTTTAGCTTTGACACCGAAATGTAGGGCTGTATGACAACAATGCCCATCGACAATCTCTCTCTCTCATTTAAAGAAGGCTGCAGTTTATATGCATTAGTGTCAAGACTGTAACTGTCCCTCACACCAGGTAGACAACAATTAGCCATGGTTTGCTTATATTGTGTGGTTTTATGACAGAGGTATTAATAGACTTTTCGCTTACTGTAAAGGCGGCGACTTTAATATTCATATCTGGGCGTGGTTCGGCTATTTCATCTGCTAAGGAAGGGAAATCAGGTCCTATCTATAATTTGGTGAAGAGTAAACAAACTTTTTGGGCCACGCAAACGTGCGTACATTTCATAAAAATCCTAACCGTATATACACAGAACTCACATTTATTAACCCTTAAAGCGCATAATCACAAACTGTATGTTTTGTCGTCCACTAAAATATTTGAGGCCTCACAGACAAACAGTGTGGACCCAGATCAGACTGCTCCTGTAGGAGCAGTCTGGTCTGGGTCCACAATGTTTGACTCTATGCTTATGTAAAATAGACATTTTCAGATGCAGTTATTTTGCTGGCGTTTTAAAAGGACTAAATAATGTGTTTTGCTTAACTGAGATAATGGCGCAAGATGATACAATTACTTTTGAATAAAACCACGCCTAATGTTCCGCTTTTACCTATGTCTAAGGTTGACCAGTCCTAATTAGGCATTCATGGGGTGCCGCCTTTACAGTAAGCGAATAGTCAAAGAATATAATGGCAAGTATTGAAGCCTTCCTGTACAGTGTGTTAAATTATTTATGTTTTAGGTAAAACTTTATTTTGTGGAGTAGCTCAACAGTCATAGAATATTCAAACGACTAGCAAGGGCTCTGATCAGACTGTGCGTATGCGCAGGCTGGTCTGAGCCTTTGTTGGTGGCACATACCACATTGTTGGAGCACTATATACACTTGGCAAGAAGTTTTGTCTGTTGCGGCGCCCACTGTGTTTAACTGTTGAATTTCTTTTGCCCCTGTATTCAGTTGTATGTACTGTTGAGTCCTTATCTTTGTTTGTTTGTTTGTTTGTTTGTTTGTTTTATTGCTTTACGTCCCAAGTTAACAGCTATGGTCATGGCGGTACGGTCAGTTCACCTATCGACACTTTTTCCTGGGCAGTTAACCAGTACTTCGTGCACATACTTTCGCTTGTAACTGACAACAACCCTCCCTTATCTTTGTTTTATCTCCTTTTTTGTATCTTGATTTATATGTACTAGGAGATGATTCATGAATACGTTAAGGCTCTTTCATGCGCATCAAACATTTATGTTTCTTGATCCACACCTGACTTTAGGGTGAGGTTGGTACCGTGAAACATGTTTAAACCCTCCAATAATTTTCTTACTGACCGTTCCAAGGCGGTGCTTTCTTTGTGGATATAGTTTGTTATTTGTGCTTGTGTTTGCCGTACGGTCGTGTCTGTTTCGCGCAGTCTTGAGGTCATCTGTTGGGTAAGGCTGGCCGCTTGGCTCTCTTGTTTGTGATGTTTTCGTGTGTTTTTGTCACTTTCCCATACGTTGTCCTGCATCAGGTGGTACTTTGATTGTATGGATTCCGGATGTTTGCCTTCTTTCTTACTATGAACATAATTTGTTTGATGAGAGGTATGTCGTTTAAAGGCATCTGTGTTATATGGCTGCTTAGTTTGGTGTGTTTGTTGATGAGGACCCTTACAACTGATTAACCAAACTTTGGTTGGTACCTGACGCTTTTTAAAAGTTTGACACGAAGTCAAGAAATGGAAGAGTTCCAGTAATATACGATACCTACACTTTTTGATATTTTACAAACTTTCAATGTATCTCCTGATATCTACATGAGACGGGTCGATCTTGGAACTAGACCAAAAGCGTTCATACTTAAAACAAAGTTATTTTCTTCAAAGAACCAATAATCCTCGTATCGGATACGGCAATACTTACGACTGCCATTATTAACACATTTAAAGCTGCATAGTCTGTAACTTTTGATCTTTTAATTTTAGAAATAATGTTACTTTTTTTCAAGAACACAGTAAAAAAACTAAAATTCAGGTATACATTTTACCAATTTCGTAAATCTTAACAAATTATCAGTATCAATACAACAGCATTTATGTTATAAATTAACTGTCTATAATTATTGGAGGGACGCAAATAATTACCCACAAGAGAAAAAACACCTGTTTTTATAAGATAATTCACTTTTACATGCAGTTTTTAGCTATCTAAAGCAGATTTTTTGTGAAAACATAACTTAGTTCTACTTTTACAAATGTTTTAAAAAGAAAATAAAAATTTTCGAAAAATGTTCATAGTTGCAGACCTAGTCTCTTTAAGCAGAATAGACATGCATACACTTTTCAATTGGACTAGTCTATTTCCGTGTTAAGGGTTGTTTGGTGTTCTTTTATTATTATTATTATATCAAATTTAATTGTATTTGAACATTCTGTAAGTAATCAGCTGAGACACTGATCAGACGCCGCGTTCTGGCGTCTAGTCTGGATCTTCACTGTTTGCATATGTCCCACAAAAAGGACGTTAGGCTTTTATAGGTTATGTCTTTTAAACTCGTATATTTTTTTAAAGTAACACGTATGCAATAGTGGTGAAATCAATTTGTGATTTAGCTGGCTTGAAGCACCTGATGCGCCTGATCCACAATAACAAAAAGTAATCTCATATCAGTGTTGCGTTTTTTACGTGGGCAATAATTATCAAAATGGTAAGGCAATCGTTGCGACATAGATCTCATCAAAGAGCGATATGTATAAATCTTAGTCCAAAATATCATTTATAACAACCACTAAATGTGTCAGAAATTGTCTAAATTACTACATAAACGAATCTTTTATATATGTATTAGATAGTCAGTAGTTAATGCAACCATCTGGTACATTACATGACGAAACAGCAATAATTATAAAAAGCTGAACAGACTGCTCATACAAACCATACTAACCATAGTATTTCCAATGTGTATTGTTTTTATTGCCTGTGTCCCGCTATATTAGTTTCATGCTGGATATGGCAGGAAATTAGTTTGGAATATGATATTTCCCTCCATTGGCATTTTTTGTCTGGGCAGGAAGTAACTTCTGGAATAAATCACGAGTCTCTTATAGAAACACTTGTAACGACATGGAGACGTATTATTCTGGGTGGCTTCCACATATTTTTGGTCACGTCATGGAAGAATGATACAAACAAAATATAGAAACAGATTAAAGTACATCTATCTGAAAATCAAAACGTTTTAGCCACTGTGAATTTTTGTCAAAACCTTAAGGATGTGACAAACGTTTGCTAG
The DNA here is from genome assembly GCA_964019695.1 of Loripinus fragilis. Classification (NCBI taxonomy): domain Eukaryota; kingdom Metazoa; phylum Mollusca; class Bivalvia; order Lucinida; family Lucinidae; genus Loripinus; species Loripinus fragilis. The sequence continues at coordinate 95,117,175 of OZ026522.1, forward strand.
TAGAGCAAATACGTTGAAATTTCTATTCATAAACGTTTACCAATAGCGAAAATACGTTGAAAATGCTATTCATAAACGTCTTCCAATAGCACAAATACGTTGAAATTGCTATTCATAAACGTTTGCCATTAGCAAGAATACGTTGAAATTGCTATTCTCAAACGTTTGCAAATAAATAAATAAATAAATAAATAAATAAATAAATAAATAAATAAATAAATAAATAAATAAATAAATAAATAAATAAATAAATAAATAAATAAAACTAAAGAAAAAAGTAAGCAAAAACAAACAACGAAAACCGTTGGAATTGAAATTGTCAAACGTTTAATCACCATCCATAGTCATTATAATCTTCTCAATGGTTAGGTCGTTTGGTCAAAATGTAGTGGATAAGTCACTCGCCTTGTACCCAGGTGTCCCGAGTTCGACCCTGGCTCTCCCAGTCTCGTATGCGATTATCAGCTGTGGCCCCGTCTTCTGAGATGTAATAAACCAGAACCACTTTCGGTTGAGCCTGGAGGTGCTCCCGGACAAAACACCACAAAAACATAAATCTACTCGGCCCAGTACTGGTTACAGCAAAGGAACAACCCATAAAAAGTTTTGAATTGTTTTAGTTGATTCTCTATGTCCCAGTCAACAATTACCAGTACCTGTACTGTCTCTGCGGTCCCTGGGTTGAGCCAGTACTAATTTATGAGGATAAAGAGTCTTGCTCAAAGACACGACACTGTGCCGTCGGAGGGTTTCGAACCCATTGCTCGCACTTCTGAAACTCTATCTGATGAAGTCCTGCTAACAGTCATCTTTCTTTTGGTCATGGTAAATTATCTCCTGCACCCCTATGTATTGCGGGGATAATGATGTAGCTGAAACCTATATCTGGATGGATCCAGATGGGGGTCCGGATGCTCCCTGGAAAATCACAATTGGCTATAGGCTTGCTTAAAAATTCCGGTACGGACCCACTTCGAGAAGCAATTTGACCCAAGGTCCAATTGCTTCTCGAGGTAGGTCTGTACCGGAATTTTCCAATTGCTTCTCGACGTGGGTCCGTACGGCCCTCTTTGAAATACGGTGTTGACTTAATAAAAGAAAGAGAAAAAAAACAAGAGGGAGCGCAGTGGTTCAGTGGTAGAGTGCTTGACTCGAGACCGAAGGGCCGCGGGTTCGAGCCTCACCGGCGTCACTGCGTTGTGGTCCTTGAGCAAGTCACATTTATCCTAGCTTAGTACTGGTTCAACCCAGGAAGACCCGTCTCTATATAACTGAAATATTGTTGATGGGACGTAAAGAATCAAACCAAACAAGAAGAAGAAGAAAAAACAACAACACATTGTCAAGACCCCTTCCCCACGGACTTTTCTGTATCCGGCCATGCTTTAGAGAGCATACAAACGGCTGGTACGTTAATGCAAAGTACCGTTTGATCGTGACGCGGTTGAATAACCACTTATTTATTGAGCGACAGATAATCATCAGTTTGTGCGAGTCCTGTACGTAAATCATTATTCCAACAAAATATTCAAAATTCACAACTGCTGGCAAGAACTGCAATTTACAACCAAGAAAACACAAATGGATCAGTACATGAGAATACTGGTATATGCACATGTGCATCACATGACCAGACCTATTATATAATTTATATATGCTCTTTTTGAATGTTTTTGTTGTTTGTGTATGTATGTCTAATTATTATTAAACATTATGTGGAGGATTTACTCCTTGAATGCTCGCCCTTCAGACTAGGTCTGTAACTATGAACATTTTTCGAAAAAAACTATTTTCTTTTTAAATCATTTGTTAAAATAGTATTTAGTATTGTTTTCACGATAAATATGTTCAGTACAGCTGAAAACCGCATGGGTAAAGTGAATTATCTTATAAAAACAGGTGATTTTTCTCTTGTTTGTAATTATTTGCGTCCCTCCAATAATTCTAGACAGTTAATTTTTAACATGAATGCTGTTGTTTTGGCACAAATAATTTGTTAATTATTACGAAAAAGGTAAAATGTATACCTGAATTTTAGTATTTTTACTGTGTTCTTGAAAATTAGAAACATTATTTCTAAAATGAAAAGATCAAAAGTTACAGACTATGCAGCTTTAAGCCGCGATTACACTATAATGAATTGGCCCAGCGTTCGCTCTGCGTTTGGGGATATTTTGACATTCGTTGACACACGCTGGTATACGTTGAATTTCGAGTGCATCCCGCAGTCCGATCAACACTTTAGTCTAGCTTAATACCACAAGTTGCTTGCGAAGAAAGGTTTTCTCGCCACAAGGCCCAGAATCTGATGCATACTGTCAGTGCAAGATAAGATACAGATACCGCTAGTGTTGTAAAACATTGTAAATCCTTGTAATTGATTTAAAGCACATTTAACATTAAAAGATGCACGTTGATACCAAAAACAAAAATGAATTACAACTTTGGTGGTTACGAAAGTAAAGTAGTCCAAGAGGGTACGGATCGCTCTTCCGAATGAGAAGTAGAGACAGGCTTCTTTAGTTTAGTTCTTTAGTTCTCAACCAAAACATATGGTGTGGGTACCTTAAAAGAGACGTTACTTTTGAGCACCCAAAACGTATGTTAAACCTGATGAGTAAGAACATATTTATGAGTTTACGCTTAAAAAATTTTGTTTATCTAAAATAGTAAGTGAGTATGATCAGTAAATACCACAATCACAAACTGCAGACTAACCCATGGCACCGCAAGGAAGAGCCGCACAACAATCACGAGACACGAGGAAGACAAACTAAACAAGGCAACCAGCTCTCTCTTCCCATTAAGATGATTGCAATACTAGAATGCACATAAAGTAACGTACAACAAAACGTAGATTAGTACTGGTTCAACCCAGGAAGACCCGTCCCTTTATAACTGAAAGATTGTTGATGGGACGTAAAGAATCAAATCAAACAAACAAAACAAAACGTAGAACAATTACAGAATCCCACAATGGGAGTAACAATAAAAACAAGTAAACAACAATAGAACCACCGCCTTAGAACGGACAGCAGCCTAAGCCACCGAGGGGCTTGGATGCATTTTACTGGTACAAAATCTTCGCCCTAGATTCTGCTGTTGTTGTAGTACAAAAATGTTCAGCTCACATGGAAGCCTTCTAACTATTGAAATGTATCATCTATTCAAATTAACACACTATGATGAAACAAAGAAAAGTGTCTGTGGTAGAGGCATCAACATATTCATGTGCGAGAACAGCAATGTTAAAAAAGGAATAAATGAATACATTTGTACAACCAGAGTTTTGAGCTGATCCCTATACTTATCTGCGTTTCCCCGTGACCCATTGTTGGTCTTAGTTGTTTTGCAGATATCATTTTAGAAATATGCGAAAAGGCAATTCAACCATAGGTAAATGTGCCTTTGCTGTAATTATTTCATTAAACACATTTGGAGCTAATTCCGTCTCTTGGACTTCAGTCAAGAAAACACGCACGCTACGAGTATAATATACTCAGGGTCAGTAAAAAGGTTACCAGCATCTAAATTCCGTATTTTGGAAAATATATAATACAGCTCTATGACTACTTTTACGTTCATGTTTCTGGTCAACGACAGACTGGTTTGGAGAGATAAAACAGTTCCACAAGTGCTGGAACTATAGTGCACGCGATACACGTGCTTTTTATGTTTTTCGCAGATTTTAAGAATTAAAAATCATTATTTTCAGGAGACAACATGCCAGTACATGCCCTAAACGTTTTTATTGAAAACGCCACCAAAATGGTTTGAATTATCCAATTAACCACAAAAATGAGGATCAAACTTTAAAGTAGCACCAAACCTTTGTATTTTTCTATACAATGCAATGGAAACTACTGGGGTCCTTCAAATAATGGGTATAATGCATTCAGATGTGATGGATAACGTTTTCCATAGTGTTGATGCATGGGACTCTTTGCCATAAAACTGAGTGTTGAAATGTCCCCAGTTCTTCGTTCAGAATTAATTTAATAGTGTCCTATGTTAAGTGTATAGGATGCACTGGTAACTTTTCATTGACACTGAGTATATAACGCGACAATGGATAAAACACAATTATTCATTGTTTCATACGAGTATGTATCTGGACCAGCAATTATTATTGACATAAGCCTACATGCTACACCAGACTTGAAGATTTACATCATTAACTGGTACAATCGGCTCTGTAATTGATTTAAATTGTTCAGAAACATGTAAGTGAGGGTAAACAAAATAATCACAACGTCTGGGCTCGGAGTTATAGAACAAATTGGAGCCGGTCCAAACATGCGAAAACCAACAAAGTAAACAATACAATTTAACAGACTTTACTCGTCGCATCAACTGCATAGAAACATCAGGAATAACCTGTCTTAGGGTGTAGCGAAAAGGTAAGATCCATATCAGCCTGCTTAGCTGAAGTGACTACCTAAAATCTTAAAAGAGTTACAGCAGCACGCCACGATTATTATAATAATAATACAATGCCATTCTATGCAGCATATTATAATCGGTCAGATAAGAAACCACGGTTCCGCAGACTGATCTGAATCTTTGTTGTGCTTACCCAAATACGGCCACAATAAGCCAGTTGATAAGTGTCGGCGAGTAGCAAAGGTTCAGACGAGACTGTGCATCTGCGCAGTCTCGACTGAGCCTTTGCTACTCGCATACACAACACATTGGCGTGTAGAAAGGCTCAAACCAAATGCTTAGACATTTATACCCACCAGATATCTTGCTAAGCAGGATTAAAGAGTGACATCTATACGCGACACGTAGCATAATCGCGTGAACTGGATCAATCTCTATCGAACATAGCAGACTCCCCCTCTTATTCACATGTTTTAATTTCATACACGGATTGTTTCTCCTTTTGTGTTGATTATATAACTGTCAAGCACACATTATTTGATAGAATTGCAGTATGACAGAGGTGTCAGACAAATTAATCTGTTTCCATGCCGAGTAAATCATGTGCAACTGCAGTCGCAACAGGCCCAGCTCCTGTGAAAATCCATTACGGGAATTCGTCCGTGGAGGTCGGATTTTTTTTTATTTCAAAGTAAGGAAGAAGGCTGTAGGTGTTTAAATTTGTGCATAACCATCTTAATGTCAACCGTGATTGGGTTACCCACCAAGCATGCAGTCTGTTGCAATACATTAATGTTAAAACCAATCTTTTTATATTGGGAAGCAGGGTTATTGTCAGCTGGATTACTCCCAATGTGGGATTCTGTAATTGTTCTATGTTTTGTTGTACGTTACTTTGTGTCCAGTCTAGTTTATGTAATCATCTTGATGGGGAAGAGCGAGCTGGTTGCTTTGCTTTGTTTGTCTTCCTGGTGCCTCGTGAGTATTGTATGGCTCTTCCTCACGATGCCACGGGTTTGTCTGCAGTTTGTGATTGTGGTGTTTCCTTATCATACTTACTAACTATAATTGTCCAGACTGGCGAGGTCATTGATTAGCTGTGTCCAGGCAGCTGTGCCGAGGCAGCTGTGCTCAGGGTTATTGTTGGTTGGGTTGTCAAAACTAGTAAGGTCATTAACCAGCTATGTTCAAGGTTATTGTCTAATGGATTGGCAAGACTCTTGTTCGGGGGTGTCTATGATAATCAGTTCGTTGGCATAACGTGAAATAAGAAGTATACCATTAATTTAAATGTCTACAAAACTGTGATATTTTCCAGACAATATCATTCAATAAGTTAGAACTTGAAGTCTCTAACCTTGGTACATTGTTGAACAGACAATATTACGCGCTCAAGACATGGGACACATATATTGGTTGTTCCTTACAATACTGGGGCTTTCATTAGCTGATTAGTATTGGTTTCGCTATCTATGCTATATGGACAAATCAGCCAATAGGAGCAATGAATTATGTTGGACACACGGCACAATAAGCTGTTTATCAATGTAATAAGTACTTATTTATTTTTCAATGATCAACCCCTCATCTGCTACGTTAATTATGGCAGTGTTCATTGCCTTAATCTAAACATCTGGGGGCTGCCATATTACAGTAATGGACATTTAAAGATGGACATTAACCTCTATTTCAGGTCAGCTAAATGACTCATTGAATCACCTTGCTAGTGGTTTCATACATTGCTTCATTTCAATATTGGATAATTGATATTATTTTTTAATATCAATTATCAGTCAGATTAATGCAAATTAGAATGTTACGACTATTAAAAGAAAAATATTTTCTTTTTTCATTAGGTTTCAGTTGATTTTGCTATGTCTTATTGTACCCAAAATGAAGAAAGTTGTTACAAAATATGTCGTCTGCTATAGTAATAATTAGTGCTTTAAGGGTTGAATGTTAGAAATAATTATCAAACCTTGGCCCATGTATCAAAATATAGTCATCAATGTACACACCGCTTAAAATTTTACTTTGAAACATGGTTATTTTTTGTCATTATCAATGATTTAAGACTTTGGTCTGGTAGTGTGTAAGCAGGTCATAGTGATTCCAGTCCACTTGTTAGGAGCTCATTGACCTGCAAATGGCCAGACCTCCAGTGCCAGCTGAAAATAATTAATTACAGGCTAATTGAAGGGATTTCACACACATTAAATGAATTATTATTCCTACCATACTTTTAGCTCTATAATAAATGATTTCAAAAAAGTGTGAATTTTCCCTTTAAACATGTTTAACAGCGGCAACCTCACCCTTAATGCTGATGTGGATCAAGACACATAGACGTTTTTTCGCATGAAAGATCCCTAACTTATCGATGCATCATCTCCTAGAATATACAGATCAAGATATGAAAAGGAGATAAAACAAAGATAAGGACGCAGCAGTACATACCACTGAGTACCATTTTTACTAGAACAGCAACATTTGAGACAGACTTCACTTGTGCTGCTATTAATTTAGTTTACATATGTGGCCAAGATACCTTGACATTCTATAATCAATTTTAAATCATGTTTCTATCAAGATACATTTGGTGCTTGAACACTTGGACCACCGTTTCGCAAGAGCATTCACCGCTCATATAGGTACGTATAAAATGGGAGTAGTTAAATTTCGAAATTTAGAACTCTAGCCCCACTAGATGGCAGACTTCTAGCCTACTAAAGGGATGAGTATATATATATATATATATATATATATATATATATATATATATATATATATATATATATATATATATATATATATATATATATATATATATATATATATATATATATATATATATATATATATATATATATATATATATATATATATATATATTAGCATCGTTTTACGCTCAGAAGATACGCCTTATTATGCCACGGACTGTTTCATGTTTTCCAAGTATCTACGAGATCTGCAGCAATAGTTATATGAGGTTAAAGCTTACATAAAACCTTGCTTTATTTCACCAACTGACGCTACAAAATATTTCACAATTACGTCATATTACTTGGTTTTCGGCATTAAACTTATTGAGGATATATATTAAACACTATCACATTCCAATCACCGTTGTATAAGATATAAAATAACTGTTATTTGCAGCACTATCAGTAATTGGGAAACGCTCAGACAATAAAGCAGTTTGTGTGCTATTGTGAGAGGCTTAACTGATAATAACCTACTATGCATGCATGATGGCCGGAAGATACCCGTGTCTTATAGCAGAAATCACGTTAAAGCTCAGTTTGAGATACGATGATCCATGCAGATGTAAAACTGATAACTCTAAAACATATCACTAGTTAAAAGTTAAGCACAATTTAATGATACCACATAAGATTAGCAAATCGCTAAGTAATACTGATTTATGTTAAAACAACTGTCAAACAGACCGATATGTTTGATGTATCGTATTATGTAACGCTAGCAAAACATTTGTTTAAGAATATGAATTAATTTCTGCCATATTCAACCCTAATGAGATATCAATAACAAGTCTAATGATTTAGAGATAAACATTCTTATGATCAGAAACGTTCTGTTTTGGATTTTCGTTTCACAAAAGGCAAACAATTCTAACTACGATGCTACATGTAGTCATGTACCCATGGTTCCAAGGGTACCATACTAAAGTATAAAACTAAATAGGTACATGTTTAAGTAAGATATATATATATATATATATATATATATATATATATATATATATATATATATATATATATATATATATATATATATATATATATATATATATATATATATATATATATATATATATGTAAAATAAAAAAGTCCGATTTCACAATAATATAACTTTATTTTCTTCTGTTCTACCGGTTTCACCTTTCAGATCATCAGGAACTATTCAAAATGGTGGCCGTTGCATAGTTACAACGTTGCCGTTATTAACGTTACGTCTATGACGTAAACGTTATGCAGTTAAATATAATAATAAAAAAATACATGTAATTTGAAAATGTACGCTTAGTTCGTTAATATATAGTGCAGTACAATTGCTGTACATCGCACTAATTAGTATATAATATTTTAGAGTGTCAGACCTCCAGAAAATAGTGCGTATTCAATCATAGTTCTACGCCCATGCTTATAGTGCTGTACATGTACATATATATATATATATATATATATATATATAAAAGCGACCAAGAGTCCGAGGTTATAAAACTTTTTAAAGGCTCCACTCAAATGTAGCATGAATTGTTTCATACCCATATATATTAAAATGCCACCAACTGAATACACCTCTGAGAGTTTGAAAGCAGGAAAATACATCATTTTCAACATTTACGCTCAGTTCAGTTGAGCATAAAAAGATTTATAACCTCGGAGTCAGCTCTCTCTTCTTTGGCATGATGATTGCCAAACTCGAGACGACACCAAAAGTACATGTAAGTGAGTATGATCGCGAAATACCACAATTGCAAACTGCAGACTAACCCACGGCACCCCGAGGAAGAGCTACAGGGCATTTACAGTAACAAGATATCCAAAAGACAAAAAAATACAAAGTAACCAGCTCACATCAGAAAAACAGGGACAAACCACGAAATCCTACACATAACAATTGAATTGTAACAACAATCTCACGAGGAAGTCAACAATTTGTTTGATGAAGCTAATGACTGTATAATTTGCTGTCATAAATGGGTACTGCATTTAGTTGGAATCCGTCTATGGCCACTTTAAACATACTCTCCTTATGAGAAAGCAGGTGAGTATGACCAGGAAATATCACAATCACAGTATCACACACCACAGAGCAACACTACAGATAACTAGCAACCCACAATTACAGCTTATAAAAAGAGACGCCATTCGAAATCTTCGCCATAGTTCTTTAATTTAAAATCATAATCTAGCTACCATAAGCATTCAAAGAAATACAATGTGGATTTATCGCTACTACAGGTCAGAGACTTTTTAAAGCGTTGGTACTAATAAGGAGACCATGCGGGGATCCAAAGGAGTTGAATGGGGTCCTGACCCTCCCCCCTCTGAAAAATCACAAAGCTGTGGGGTTTCTTAGCAATACTAGTACGCATCCCCTGAAAAATGACAAAGCTACTTATAAGCCAGGATAACATGTTGGGCCATCATCGGCTCTCCCACCTCATCAACTTGAAAAATACGTTGTCTGAGTTGGACCTGCTCTGAAAAAAATCTTTGGGTCCGTGCATGACACCATCCGCAAAATCTTCGCCCTAGTTCCTGTAATCTAGTTACCATAAAAATTAAAATAAATACAATGTGAATATATCGCAACCATATACACGTCAGAGAACACATTTTAAAAGCATTGACTGTAAAAGTGTCTTAAGCGACCACTCCGAAAGAAGATCGTTTTTTTTCAAAGTAAGGAAAAAGGCAAATATAAAGAATCGATACAATCAAGTACCACACCTGACCCAGAACACTACATGGGAAAGCGACAAACTCACAATTAGACATCACAAACAAGAGCCAAGAGGTCAGCCCTTTCCCAGCAGGTGACCACAAGGCAGCAATGAACAGACAAAAAGCATATATTCAAGATATAAGAAGGAGATAAAACAAAGAGAAGGAGTTAATAGAAGATACAACTGAATACCGAAGCAAAAAAAGATCCAACATTTAAACCCCGGTGGGCCCAATGGCAGACTCAGCATCAGGTCCCAATCCTCTCATCAATAAATAAGACTTAAAATCTTGCCCGGCTGTTCGTAAAATATAAAATACAAGTAATGCGAGTCTGGTTTATTCAATTTATATCTACAGATATTCTGGGCCGAGATCAAACTTTGTTTGTCAGAAGCAGACGTCTGAATATGTGCTATACCTCTTTTCATGGCAAATTCAATCGTATTTTTAAGGAATTTCATCAATATTTTTAAAGAGTACAAAACTTGAATAGGAAGGTATCAACGGGTCGTAAAATGAAAATGGGTCTCTTGAGACTAAGCTAATCGGAAGGAATCTGCAAACCGAAGTGAAATAAATGACAGTTCTATTTGGATAATCTATCGAGAAAAGACGGCTGACAGGATGAGTGAGAAGACGAAGTTGAAGAGTCTAAATTAACCGCCACTTGCATAATAGTTCCGTACTTGACATACGAGAAATATACGAGATATACACTCAATACAGAATTTACTCTGGAAATTGGGACTTAAAATAAACCTTAGAAATTAGCCTTAAAGATTTCAAATCTGGATTAATCGCTGAAAAAGGTAGCGAGAATGACAAGGATATGTCACATTGACAGACCACAGACCAACACACGGCAAGTGAGGAAGACAGATATTACATGTACATGTAGATGTAGATGGTAGCAAACGACTGCAAGAACACACTCATAACAAAGAAACAGCCCCCTCTTCTCTGATTTGCAAAACCTGAAAGGACACTAAGTACTGCATTAAAAACCATGGACCAAACACAAACACCCCAAAAACAATAAGAGCAACAATTAACAATTAATTAAAAACGGCAGACTGAGCCACAGCCTTGGAGGTTCATCATGAAGATATGTACTTATTAATGACTATACTACAGTACAAGAAAAAACATTTAAACTCGACAACTGGATCTTGGAAAGTTTGAAGTAACCGCTTGATTAAAATTAGAACTTTGACACCATGAAGTCAGATGCTAAGACCCATTACTGAATACGTGCTCATGATTTCCTATTAAGATACACATTGAGGATATTCTAAAGAATCGCATCAATGATGCGACTGTTATAAATACTCACAACGTATACTTCAGCGGGAAATAATGATACCATTTTGGGGCCAAATATTATCCACAAACCAGCCTCCTGGAGCTCGCCATATTACCTACTATAAGTGGCAATTCTATAAATTGTAACTCCGATTTAACGGTAGTGTACAAAAGCCATATTATAAATTCTACATGCAAAAAATTAAGATGGGAGTTAGACGCTGTAGCTATGAAACCAAGGCACCGTGTCCTTTAACTGTTAAGCCGTGACTCGGCAGTCTACACGTACAAGACAAACCGATACATGGTTGCTTAACAATGTACTTTATACCATCCTTACCCACTTTAGCACAAAATGTCTCGTGATGTGCAAGGTATACACTGATGTAGTTTGTATAAAATAGTTATACCATGTTTGTCCACATGTACGCAAGATAACCCACTCGCTAAAGCTCGTGGATTTTCTCCACGTACAGGCGTACAAGCCATGGTATAACTATTACACACATGTCATATCGTAGAGAACGGTAATGTCTTCAAACATATGACGTCATAAACAGGAAACAATTTCGACCGAGTTTGTTTCGTTGTAGCTCTGGTTTGAGAGAATAAAGAAACATTTGAAAGCTTTTTAATGGAGTAAAGAGCCTTTCAAATAAACATTGATTTTATGTTGATTGTAGAGTAGAGATGCAGCATAATTGTGACAAGAATTAAGATCATGTCGATAGAAGATATGAGCCGTGACTTGTGATTTCCAACAATGTGGCAGTTTGACAAGTGTAGACTCAGACGAGCCTGTGCAAATTTGCAGCTTCGAAACTCCAAATGGTGTTCAGTCAGTAGCTTAACACTCATATAATATTCAAGCGACTAGCAACGGCTCTGATCAGACTGCGCGTATGCGCAGGCTGATCTGAGGCTTAGCTGGTCGCACATACCACATTGTTGGATCTCATGTCGCGGCTCATTTGCCTTCCGCAGCTGGATAACCGCACAAGAACCAGCATCCCTTAAGCTTTACAGGTTATAGAACATGGTTTAAGACCCAATTATTGCTCAAATATATCTGCTTAGATAATGCGACAAACCGAACACTAATATGCAGTTTGACATGAACATATTTTGGCAAAAACCGTAACTTCATATATACATGCATTAAGTTGTTGTTTTTATTTGTTAAAAATATGTGCGAAATCGTCATGGATGGACCTTAGCACATGGAGGTAGGGTTTCAAGTATTTGCAACCGCACAGGATAGTATATATATAAAGACGCAGGTTACGATCAGTACGAACAGTGGTAATGAAATAAAATGCAATGCATGTGCATACCATATACTCTCACATACTTTATTTATTCTTCTTGAACAAAATTCATCATTATTAAAATGCAACAAAGCAAACATGTGTGTTGGTAAGCACACTGCCAAACTCCTGTCTTAACAAAGTATTAACAGTATAAATATGCCAGCCTTTATGAGCGTCGTGCTTATAATTTACGATTAATAACAGTGAGAAATAGATAAGGCCATTAATATCAGTTACTTTCATAAACAATTCAAATGCCATCGCTGCTTTATTTATGACCGAAATATTAGCTTTATGACATTTCCTTAAACGCTTTGTTAATTTCCGACATCACCCTTGTGGACTATTAACTCTCTGTATGTTAGTAGCTTCTGCTGAAAACTGTTGCAAAAAAGCAAGTGAGTATGATCAGGAAAATCCACAAGCTCACACTGCAAACTAACCCACAGACCATGAGGAAGCGCCACAGAAAACTGACCGTCACAAGACACAAGGAAGATAGTTAAAGCAAAGCAACCAACTCTCACTTCCCCGTCAAGATGATTGCAAACCTAGAAGGACACAAAGCACCGAACAACATAACAAGGACTAAACACAGAACCCCCACAATACAATGGTTGTAACATTAATAAATAAATCAACAGCAACATAGCCACTGCCATAGAACGGAAGCAGCCTAAGCCTTTGGGGTCTTAAATGCAATATAATGGTTCCAAATTTTAACCCTAGATTCCGTTGTTTTTAAATTTTAGCTCGCATTGAGATTTCCTAACTATTGCAATGTATCGTCACAGAGAAAATTAACACACTATGATGTTACAATGAAAATGGCTCATGAATCACATATATTCCAAGCTAAAGAAATCCTAAAGTTGAGCGACGGTGGGCCAATCCAAAGACAAACCGTTTGAACCCAGATAAACTCTTGATGTACTGATAGATTCTTTCGTCTGCTTGGATACAATAAACTTGGGATGGTCCATTGTATACGACGAGGGGTCACACGTTAAATCTCCAAATGAATTGTATTTGTTTCTCTGAAGATCGTTTTTGTCTCAGCAAAGAGTAAAGACCCTGATTAAATGGCGTATTATGACAACGTACGCATTTGGAGGCTTGTTGTTGTGCGTGTTTAACGTCTCACCAACAGCTAAGGTCATAAGTAGTCGGGACCACGGCCTAAAGTCTCGTCCGACAGACTGGTGAAGCCGGGAATCGAACCTGCGATCCCTGGTTTACAAGTGTAGCGGTTTATCCACTACACAACAGCGGCTCCTGGTATACAAGGCAAGCGGTTTATCCACCACACCACAACGGTTTATCCACTACACAACAGTTGCAGTAGGAAGCACTAGTAAACAAATGGTTAAAGGGCCTGGCCTCGAGGTTAAAAAACTTGAGTTCATTCTCAAACTCAAAATAAAGCGCTATGATTGGCTGCTTGTGGACACGTGTCCGCATGCAGCGAATCATAGCGCTATATTATGAGTTTGAGACTGTCCTCAAAGTAAGAAAGACGGCAAAGATCACGAAACGTTACAATCAAGCACCTCACTTAACCCAGGATACCACATGGGAAAGTAACAAAACTACAATAAACATCATCAACAAGAGCCAGCAGGTGACTAAACGGCAGCAACGAACAGACGCGAAAGCATGAGAAACACAAGACACAAATGATCAAAAAAAAAAGTACCGCCTTGGAACGGCAAGTAAAAATATTTAACTGGAGGGCTAAAACCAGTTTCATGACGCCAACCGCAACCTTGATTCTGAAGTGGACCAGGACACATTTGGGAAATTGACAAAACACAACAAACACGACAGCCAAGAGGTCAGCCCTTTCCCAGCAGGTGACCACAAGGCTACAAAGAACAGACACGACATTACAACGCACACCAATACGAAGCATAACTAACAAAAAAGATCCGCAAAAGAAGCAACGCCGTGGAACGGTCAATAAAAATACTTTTCTCAAGTTTTACAACCTCGAGGCGGTCTGTGTGCATACTTGCAAACAGGTACTTTGGCAAACAGGAGACCTAGATGAAAAACAATCTTCCGGTATATAAATGCGTCATTATAAAGATCGACCTGTGACACCTTAAACAAAAATGGACAATTCCTTAATTATTGTGTCAATATGTTTGCGACGATTCTTCAGAATGAATAGGATCAAATGCATGCGGTGATTCGATTCTATAAACATTTCTAGAACCGCTACAAGAACATCCTACTGCCGCATATCGTTTTATTGCGAAGAAGCTAATTGGTAACTTCAAGTGATTGTTAAAATTTCTGACAAGTACAAAACTCATTACGTCCTAAAACGACAAGTATTTTAGATTTACCAAAGGGAATGAATAGACTGTGAAACTAATGCATGTCAGAGCGAAGATGATCTAATAACACTGAACTAGGAGAACACGCAGAATCTTTACTAATCAAATTTTAACTTCAAGTCGACAATATGGAATTTAAGTCGCAGGTCATGTATCGAAATGAAGCCGAAACAAGATACTGATGGGGTTACTGATGACTCATTTAAGCCGTCAAATACCGTTGTTGGATGGTATTTTTCATTTTTATTCAAATTTTAACAGAAAGTTATGTAAACAAGCAGTTGAAACCCTGTTCAGACGCCGTGCTAAATTACGTATATGTCGGTATACGTTGCTGCTAAGCGTCGTAGTATGACAAGGCCTTTACAAGGTGTGCAACCAGAATTAGAATGGTTGGACCTTGACCTTTGACTAAAGCGTCCTTGTCACCTAAATTGAAAAGGCAAACATAATATCAAATATGAATTTCATCCATCAAAACTATGCAGGAGTTGGCATTACAACCTTTGCAGCCTGATTTTATGTATATTTGACCTTGACATTTTCCTCTAAAGTCATATTGGCGATCCGAAATATTTGATATATTTTACACGCCAAAGACAATCGTTGTTTATAATGTGAGATACCTCCAATACCAATGGTAAAATGAGTTTGCATTTCGAGCCATACATACATATTATAAGTATATTTGACCTTGACTAATGACTTCAAGGTCAAGCCAGCTATCCGAAACCAACATTGTCATCAACATATCATATGCATTCATAGAGGCACATATAAACACCCTCCGAAAAATGTAAGAGTAGTCCACGTGATGAGCAAATAAACTGATTTTAAGTATATTTTAGCATTACTTTTGACTCTAAGGGATTCGCAAACCAAAACCTTGCTTTCATCTTCATACCATAAGCAATCATTGGTCCAAACAGTAACACACTCGTCGAGTTTTAACGAAATATCTGCTTTACAAGCCATAGGAAACATATTAGATTTTAAAGAATATTTGAACTTAATCTTAGACCCCAAGGTCATATTGGTAGCTTTTGTTGTCATTGCCACACCAAATAAAAATTAACCGCATGCCATTATAGAGTTCACAATACGAACCGCAAGGCAAATTTTAAAAGTATATTATACTTTGACTTTTGTCTCCAAAGTTATAGTGGTGGTCTAAGTAAGTAAGGATGCAAAGATCGGGAATCGATACAATCAAGTACCACACCTGACCCAAGATACCAATGAGAAAGTGACAAATTCACCTTTGCTGCCATTCACACAGTATAGGCAACATTGTGCCAACTATGAATATCCTGCGTCAAAAGTTGTAAAAAGAGATCATGTGGAGTGACAGTTTTATAGATATTCACCTTGAATTTTTTTCCAAGGTTATACCAGCACTCCCCGAGTCACAAATATGCAGCAATCACCCCATGACGTCTTAGAACGCACACATAGAACAGAGAGAGGAACTCAACTGACAAGAACTTAGAGGCAAATCCTCGTCCTAGATTCTGCTGATATTAAAATAGACAATAAAACAAACCCAGTGCATTTGACCAAGAAATGCCAAAATTACAGATTACAGACACCATGAGTAATAAGCATTAAACACCACGCTCACACATTGAAGTAAGAATACTCTCAAACCAACAAAGAAAATAAAAAATACAACCAAAGAAAAGCAAGCAGCTCTTTAGTAAGAAATAAGTACGAGCGTAAACACCGTGCTTTATGACGTCTCGTCCAATCGAAATGATTTGTAGCTCGATGTACATGTAAATAGTTTACTGTGCCGCATTGCGCAGCAATTTCCTACATTTAATCACCAACAGGTCAATGTTACCAGTTTTGATATTCGTCTTTATGCATCTCTCAATCAATCTGCATAATGTGCAGCCAACCAATTACTTATATCTTCCTAAAGCCAATATTTTCTATCAATAACTGGCCCCATTTTGTAGATTCGGCCGCATCACGAGCAAACATAGCTACTATAGCCTGCTTTGTGCAGTCGGTAGTCAGTCGGATTCCAATAACTTATATAGACTGCAAGCTAATAGAACAGGTCAGACTCAAATGGTTTCTAGCGATTAGGTGGACAGTTTCCCTAATTGAGACGTCATTTTTCTTTGCAATAATGCCTTTAAATGTTGTACATATTCACCAAAGACATATAGACAAAAGTAAGTAATGGTGCAAAGATCAGGAATCGATACAATCAAGTACCACACCCGACCCAGGATACCAATGGGAAAGTGACAAACTCACAGAAGACACCACAAACGAGAGCCAAGAGGTCAGTCCTTTCCCAGCAGGTGACCACAAAGCACATATAAACAGACGTGCACAAAACATAGCAAACACAAGACAGAACAAAAACATAAAAGATCCACAAAAGAAGTACCGCCTTGGAACGGTCAGTAAAATATTTTACTGGAGGGCTTAAACCGGTCCAACGGCGCCAACCTCACCCTTAATTCAGATGTGGATCAAGACACATAGCTATTTGGTTTGCATGAAAGACCCCTAACTTATCAATGCATCATCTCCTAAAACATATAAATCAAGATATAACAAGGAGATAAAGCAAGGATAAGGACTCAACAGTTAATTAAACTGAATACCGGAGCAAAAGAAATCCAACAGGTAAACACCGGTGGGCCCGACAAACAGCCAAAGCATCAGGCCCCTACCATCTCATCAATAGATAAGTCTTTAAGTCGGAACCATCATAGAGTCTGAAGTCCGACCCACCGGCGTGCAATTAAAGAGGAAAACAAAGTTGCCAACCGTGATTGGGTTGACTACCAAGCATGCAGTCTGTTGCAATACATTAATGTTATAGCCAATCTTTTTATAATGGGAAATTATTTTAATGAACTGCGCTGAAAAATTATAAGGGCCAACAATCTTCTTCAACTTATACACCAAGTCACCATAGAAATCAGGTTCCGAAAGTCCTTGGCGCAAGAGAGATTTAAGTCCAACTTGGAATTTAGAAATCAAATCATAGTATCGTCTATAAAATTTTGAAAATGTTTTGCGAAGTTTATGATACCGATAGCCTTGTTTAAGAAGTTTCTGAGTTAACAATTTATTGCGAGTGTTGAAGTCTGCAACATAGCTAGATGCTCTAGCAAAACGAATGAGTTGAGAGATATAGACTCCATAGGATGTAGAACGAGGAACATCACCATCTTAAAATGGGAAATTGACAATTTCAAAATCAAAGTCGTCACGTTTATCATAAATTTTGGTAGAAACAATATCATTAGAAATTGACAAATGCAAGTCTAAAAATGCGGCTTCGGTATCAGAGGCATTGGCTTTATTAAGTTGGAGCTCTGAAGGGTATATTTGACTAACCATATTGTCAAAATAAACATTATTAATATTTAAAATATCGTCCAAATATCTGGAAGTAGTGTTAAACGCATCAATAACATCAGCCTGCTTATCATCAGAAAGAGACATCATAAAGTCCCTTTCATAACAAAACAGGAATAAATCTGCAACCAGGGGAGCACAATTAGTGCCCATAGGAATCCCAACAACTTGTCTATAGAGCTTGGTGCCAAATCGAATAAAAATATTGTCCAACAAAAAGGTCAGCGCACATAAGCCGTCCTTGCACATAAGCATATGCTTTAAAAACAAAATGGGGTTTACCCTTTTTACTATAAGTTATCCTGCTGCGTTTAAATTAAAATATCATTTTGTTCACTTACTGAGAGTGCTATTATTAGTAATATACATTGGGGAACTACTAATAGGCCAGTACATTTAGCCGAAAATGACCCTTGACCCACAACTACTTTCCTTGAGAAATGTTATCAACAGTTTAAGTATCAGGAAGGTGTCCTGTTTTATAGAAACAAAAGTCCTGTAAAAAAATCCGAGGCGGGAATGGTATTTTTATTTATTTATTTATCTTTTTTTTGGGGGGGGGGTTGGGGGGGTGAAAAAAATACGGAAAAAGACGAAAAATCGCTGAAAACAGGCAATTAATATCATTATACTGGTACCATAGGATCTAATTTGATCTTCTTTGCTACCACAGGACAAGTTTCCATGGGTGTTGAATTGTTCATTGGAACCCAAGTCATGCCTAAAAAACTTGGCCTCAGAAAAAAACTTATTCTAGCTATGTCTAAATGCATGGTTTCCATGGCAACCCATAATGCTATTCTCCTGAATGGGCGTGTACCTACAAAAACAACCATATCTGAGCTGTTTCTCAGTCTAGACTACTAACCGTGGTACCAAATTAAAGCCTAGGCATAGACCTTTCATAACATGGTCAGATATGCAAATTTTCTAATTTGAATATTCGTGAATAGTAATGAGAACTTCAAATATGAGAGAATTTGAAAGAAATACACATGGATTAACTGATTTCTGCCCAAAAACGTCAATGATGTACATTGTATATTGTTATATCATAAGTGATACAGTTTGATAAGTTCTTTCAGTTGGTGGTTCTTGATGTAAATTATCCCATTTGCATACTCATGAATATTTATGAAAACTTGAAAAATGATAGGAAAACCATTGGAGAGAAAAACAGGAAGCAACGACTAAAATTTGGACCCTTTGATAGTAGACCTACCTTACACCCCGATGACGATTTCTACTGGATGCCTACGACTAGAAATTTGAACCCTGTAATAGTAGACCTACATTACACTCCTATGACGATTTCTTTTGGATGCCAAATTGTTCATTTCGACCACCAAAATGCAAAAGTATTGTCCTCAAAATTAAACCCATTTGGGTTATATGAAATTGAATGGTTTCCATGACAACCTATAAAATAAATATAAAGAATGGAATGTGCATACAGAAAAACTCATATCTTAGCAGCACCTCGCCCAAGAATACTAAACTTGGTATCAAACTAGTTCTTAGTCATAGATTTTTTCCGGGGTGTCCGGTATGCAAATTATCTCACTTGAGTATTCATTAATATTTATGAAAACCTGAGAAATTAAAGAGAAAACTCAGGGAAAATGGGGTATACAACTCAGCTGCTTATTGCTCTAGTATGCTAAACTGGTACCACATTAATGCTGAGACAAAGCTCTTCTACTCTGGTTATATATGTAAATTACCTAATTATCATATCTATCGATATTAATGAAAATTTGTAGAAGTAAGAGAAAATTTGTCAAAAAGAAAAACAAGGAAAAAAGGCGTGGTAAACTCATATCTCAGAATTCGAATTCTTTTACCCACGTGTTCAACATTCAAATGACTAAAATTTGTTCACGGATATCAATGAAATATTGGAAATAATAGACAAATCTCAGAAAAAATAAGTGGGTATGCTTTCAAAATAACAGCTACTAGATGCCCTAAATTACCAAACTTGGCTCTTAATTGATGGGTAGACATAGCCCTAATACCATGTGGTCCAATATGCATATGATCTAATTTTATGTTCATATGAAATTAGGAAACATTGGAAATGATAGAAAAATCGCAGAAAAAAATAGGAGAGTATACATACAAAATTACTAAGGCCAAAAAAATGTGAGTTTACTATTGCATAGAAAATTAAAATATGGTATGTAGGTTTGATTTGTTTTCTACAAATATATACGGGATGAATGGGGGAAAATATGGCCAAAAAGGAGGAATCTCCATATGATATTGAACAAGAAGGCAATCATGGGTGGCTCTGGAACGCGCACCTGAATTGTAGCCCTGGGGGCACTTGTTAAGCAAAGTTGAGTGTTTTTGAGCAATATAAGGAAAATATATCAATCTGAAACATTTTTTGTAATTATTCTGAATCTGGATCTTGTGTAAAGAGTTCTATTTTAGCTCAGGTGATTATTATGTTCGGAAGATCAGAACTGGTTGGGTAGCTTTAATGGAAGGCCTTACAAGGAATGCCATTACAAATTGTATGAAATGATTTCCAATTTGGACCAGTACATTGTAGTTCTTTTATTGTTTAAAATATTTCTTATCTAGAGCTCTGGCGGCCATCTTGGCTGGAAGAGCGGAATCATTTGGTCATTTTTTAGAAGTCTAAGAATTACAGCAGCTGAGGTAGTGGTTATTTTACACCGCTATAAAATTATCATTTTTTTTCTCATTTCTAATGTTTTTATTAATAATGGTGATTTTGCAATTCAAATAATTCCAATAAAGAACATATGATTAAGGCTCTATGCCTTAGCATTATGTTAATACCATGTTTGCTGCTCTTTGGCAATCAACAGCTGAGATATCAGTAATTTTGTAGGTATATCCCCTTAATTTTTCTGCGATTGTTTCTGTGATTTCTTATGTTCTCATTAATAAGCATGAATATCAAATTTAGATTACTCTCACGTTGAACCAATGGATACAAGGAATGTGTCTTAGCATCAATTCAGAACCAAGTTCGGTTACTTAGGGTAACTAGCAGTTATGATATTAGTAATTCTGTAGTGATACCCCCTTAATTTTTCTGCAATTTTTCAATGATACCTTATTTTTTTATCAATAGACATAGATATTTAAGGTTAATTATTTGCATGTTGAACCACTGGGTAATAGCATTGTATCGTACCATGTTTCGTAATCCAGGGAAATTGATAGCTGAGATATAGTCAATTTTGTAGGTATACCAAATAGTTTTCATAGAATTTTCTCTTAATTCTAATGTTTTCATTGACATTGATAAATATAAAAATAAGTTTATTTGCATATTAAACCACTGTGTAAAGAAACAATGTCTCAGCCTCAATTTTGTACCAATTTTCAACCTGTAGTTGAAGTAGCAGCTGAGATACAGATTATATTGTAGATATACCCCCTTAATTTCCTGCAATTTTCTTTAATTTCTCATGTTCTCATGAATAATTATGTCTATATAAATTAGGTAATTTGCATAGTGAACAGTCAGGAAAACGTTAGATAACTAAGAAAGAATTAAGATGAATAGCTGATGTGATGGGCATATTTTTGTTGGCACACCCCCATTATTTAGGATTATGGGTTGCCTTGGGAACGAATATGCTCTCTGCTGACCACTCAGTTTACACACTTATAACCAGAAAACCATCCACACCTGATTTATTCAGCATTTGCTTAAAAAGAATGTGAAATTTATACGCATATTTTGTCAAAAATCATTATTTCCATTTTCAGGTACCCCACCCACTAATGATAAAATCTTAAATCTTAATTTTCTCGAATTTGGCACCGATAATTCTTGAGGACTTTTTTATGGTTATTTGCATTACTCAACCCTGTGCTTTGGTGCTAAAATAATTTCTCAAGGAATTATCTTGACCTTAAAAGTTAAAGTTCCTGGCCTACAATAAACCAAGAAAAACAGTTATCCTCTCACGCGTTTGACCATTCATTATGTATCAGTTACCGTTCATATTAACTGCAGCGTTACTCGTTGCCTGATAAATGCTGTCTGTCTCACGGCCTGTGCCTTCATCAGGTCATGATGACGTTGCACTTTTTAAATGACGTAGTCAATAACGCTGAATCGACATAAAAATCGATCATTACGTCATATTCGCTTGTTTGAAGAGAGAATCAACTTGGTAAGGTGATAAATGGCATACCTGGTTCACGTGTTTTGATATCAAGTTTACCAGACTCGGCCCTTTGCATATGTTTTGAATACATGTAGTGCCATTTCATTGTCCAAAGGTTATCTGGGAATGCTGGAAGACACAAATTTCCAATGAAAATCGTCACATTTTATCCATATTTCGTACGCATGCGCTGGAAGAAGCCCATAATCTTTTGGCATCGAAAGATATTTCTTTTCCTAATATATTAGCACTTTTACTTTTTAAATGTTTTAATGCGTTTACACTTTATCTGATCAAAACGGTAGCCAGTATGAAGGTGAGGACGTAAAAAGAGGGTGTCACTGAAAATCGCAAATTTCGCGACTTTGAAAAAAGATGAAGTGTCTTGAGGCATATATTAGCATTGAGTGAATATATTTCACTGCCATAATATGCAGATTTATTACATTTTAAAAACTAGTTGCAAATGCATTGCATTCTTGCCAATGATTTGCCATTTTCGCATTCTATATCATTAGCTATAACAAACTAATATTTTAGCATGGCACCTTTGAGTTGATGCAGGAATGCCTTTTTGTCCACATATTCTGTGATAAACCATAGAAAAAAGATTTTTGAAATATCACCCAACAGAATATTGTACTTTCATAAGCGTTTTAATATCTTATATCGAGCAGTTTTTACAATGTTTAAATTTCACACTAATGAATTTGAAATCGTTCAAATCGTTTCTGTAATGCATGCAGATACACTACCGCCCGCGTATTTGTCCTGCGAATTCGCGTTTTATGTGCGTTTCCAACGCGTTGTACGTGCGTTGAGTTTAAATTGCGTATGAAACGCGAATCAACGTATTTCGAAACTCATGAATATTCATTAGCAGCCCTCCAACGCGTTTCAACGATAAAACATGCTTTTCTTCCTTTAGCCAATCAAATCGTTTTGTTACAACGCAGTGATGCGTAAACCAATCAAAATTTAGTTGATCTTGCTCAATGTTTACATTGTTATTGTTTAACTTAGGTTTGAATATTTTCTGATAAGATTTGTCTTGCAAATCTCAATTCCCGTTTCCCTTGAGCTATTAAAGCCCAGTTTGAATTAAATATCTCACTCCATTCATTTATCAATATTTTGAGCCGACTATCACACTTTTTCAGTGGAGAAATAAATGGAGTTACTCAAAGCCGAAAAATGAATGTATAGCAGTAAAATCACATCGATCACCACAGATATAGATCTATAATCAGTCTCTTTTAGTGCCCAATGTAAAATATTTTTCTTAAAACAACGACATGGAGCAGATGAATTAAAAAGATGTCGTACTGCATTCAATTTTGTTTCTGGGGATTCGCATCAAACAATTTCGAACTTTAAGATTGGGTCAACTGAGATTAGATGCAAAATCGCATTGTTGCATGAGTAAAATAATCGAACTCACTTGTTGACATTCTAACTATATATATATATATATCTCAAAAGAAATAAGAAGGCACTTCTAAGTAAAAGCAATTGCCTGTGCCCAGGCTTCACTTGATCAGTACTAAAATAAAAGTAGAACAGTATCCAGTTCCGCCCCTCTAACCTGCTGATGAAGTAGCAACTGACACCGCTCAAACACCCTGCATCCCTGCCCAGCAGTGCTCAGAAGGTAGGTTCCAACCCGGATTAAACAGCCTGCACCCCTGGCCCAACAGTGCCATGGAGGTAGGTTACGACACCGCTTAAACAGCCTGCCCCCTAGTGCCAGGGAGGTAGGTTCTGACACCGTTTAAACAGCCTGTGCCGGCAGGTAGGTTCGGACACTACTTAAGCAGCCTTCATCACTGTAACACAGTGCCCGGCAGGTAGGTTCAGACATTGCTTTAACAGCCTGCACAACTGTAACACAGTGCCCGGCAGGTAGGTTCCGACACTACTTAATCAGCCTGCGCCACTGTAACACATTGCCCGGCAGGTAGGTTCCAACATCGCTTATACAGCCTGCACCCCTGTAAAACAGTGCCTGGCTGGTAGGTTCTGAGTCCGCTAAAACAGTCTGCACCACTGTAACACAGTGCCCGGTAGGTAGGTTCTGACATCGCTTAAACAGTCTGCACCACTGTAACACAGTGCCCGGTAGGTAGGTTCTGACTCCGCTTAAGTCTTTACCACTGTTACACAGTGCCCAGTAGGTAAGTACTGGCATTGCTTAAACAGTCTGCACCACTATAACACAGTGCCCGGTAGGTAGGTTCTGACACTGCTTAAACAGTCTGCACCACTGTAACACAGTGCACAGTAAGTAGGTTCTGACACGGCTTAAACAGTCTGCACCACTGTAACACAGTGCCGGGTAGGTAGGTTGGGACACCGCTTAAACAGTCTGCAACACTGTAACACAGTGCCAGGCAGGTATGTTCTGACACCACTTAAACAGCCTGCACCCCTGTAACACAGTGCCCGGTAGGTAGGTACTGACATTGCTAAAACAGTCTGCACAACTGTAACACAGTGCCCGGCAGGTAGGTACTGACATTGCTAAAACAGTCTGCACCACTGTAACACAAGGCCTGGTAGGTAGGTTCCGACACTGCTTTAACAGTCTGCACCACTGTATCACAGTGCCCAGTAGGTAGGTTCCGACACCGCTGAAACAGTCTGCACAGCTGTAACACAGTGCCCAGTAGGTAGGTTCTGACACCGCTTAAACAGTCTGCACCCCTGCAATACAGTGCCCAGTAGGTAGGTTGTGACACTGCTAAAACAGTCTGCATCCCTGTAACACAGTGCCTGGTAGGTAGGTTCTGACATTGCTGAAACAGTCTGCATCACTGTAACACAGTGTCCGGTAGGTAGGTTCTGACATTGCTAAAACAGTCTGCACCACTGTAACACAGTGCCCCGCAGGTAGGTTCTGACATTGCTTAAACAGCCTGCACCACTCTAACATAGTGCCCGGCAGGTAGGTTCTGACACTGCTTATACAGTCTGCACCCCTGTAACACAGTGTGGGGTAGGTAGGTTCTGACATTGCTAAAACAGTCTGCACCACTGTAACACAGTGCCCGGTAGGTAGGTTCCGACACCGCTTATACAGCCTGCACCCCTGTAACACAGTGCCCGGCAGGTAGGTTCTGACACCACTTAAACAGCCTCAACCCTGTTACTCAGTGCGCAGCAGGTAGGTTCGGACAACGCTTAAACAGTCTGCGCCACTGTAACGCAGTGCCAGGCAGGTTGGTTCCGACACCGCTTAAACAGCCTGCACCACTGTAACACAGTGCGCAGCAGGTAGGTTCGGACATTGCTTAAACAGTCTGCGCCACTGTGACGCAGTGCCAGGCAGGTAGGTTCCGACACCACTTAAACAGTCTGCACCACTGTAACACAGTGCCGAGCAGGAAGGTTCTGACACCGCTTAAACAGCCTGCACCAATGTAACACAGTGCCCGGTAGGTAGGTTCTGACATTGCTTAAACAGTCTTTACCACTGTAACACAGTGCCCGGTAGGTAGGTACTGACATTGCTTAAATAGTCTGCACCACTGTAACACAGTGCACGGTAGGTAGGTTCCGACACTGCTTAAAGTGACTGCACCAATGTAACACAGTGCCCGGTAGGTAGGTTCTGACACTGCTTAAACAGTCTGCACCACTGTAACACAGTGCCAGGCAGGTAGGTTCTGACATTGGTTAAACAGCCTGCACCAATGTAACACAGTGCCTGGTAGGTAGGTTCTGACACTGCTTACACAGTCTTTACAACTGTAACACAGTGCCCGGCAGGTAGGTTCCGACACCGCTTAAACAATCTGCACCACTGTAACACAGTGCCTGGCAGGTAGGTTCCGACACTGCTTAAACAGTCTGCACCACTGTAACACAGTGTCGGGCAAGTAGGTTCGGACATTGCTTAAACAGCTTGCACCAATGTAACACAGTGCCCGGTAGGTAGGTTCTGACATTGCTTAAACAGTTTGCACCACTGTAACACAGTCCCCGGCAGGTAGGTTATGGCATTTCTTAAACAGCCTGCACCAATGTAACACAGTACCCAATAGGTAGGTTCTGACACCGCTTAAACAGTCTTTACCACTGTAACACAGTGCCCGGTAGGTAGGTTCCGACACTGCTTAAACAGTCTGCACCACTATGCACTGTGCACGGTAGGTAGGTTCCGACACCGCTTAAACAGTCTGCACCACTGTAACACAGTGCCTGGTAGGTAGGTTCTGACACTGCATAAACAGACTGCACCACTGTAAAACAGTGCACGGTAGGTAGGTTCTGACACTGCTTAAACAGTCTGCATCATTGTAACACAGTGCCAGGCAGGTAGGTTCTGACATTGCTTAAACAGCCTGCACCAATGTAACACAGTGCCCGGTAGGTAGGTTCTGACACCGCTTACACAGTCTTTACAACTGTAACACAGTGCCCGGCAGGTAGGTTCCGATACCGCTTAAACAGTCTGCACCACTGTAACACAGTGCCTGGCAGGTAGGTTCCGACACCGCTTTAACAGTCTGCACCACTGTAACACAGTGGCTGGCAAGTGGGTTCGAACATTGCTTAAACAGCCTGCACCAATGTAACACAGTGCCCGGTAGGTAGGTTCTGACACAGCTTAAACAGTCTGCGCCACTGTAACGCAGTGCCCGGCAGGTAGGTAATGACATTGCTTAAACAGCCTGCACCAATGTAACACAGTACCCGATAGGTAGGTTCGGACACCACTTAAACAGTCTTTACCACTGTAACACAGTGCCCGGTAGGTAGGTTCCGACACTGCTTAAACAGTCTGCACCACTGTAACACAGTGCACGGTTGGTAGGTTCAGACACCGCTTAAACAGTCTGCACCACTGTAACACAGTGCCTGGTAGGTAGGTTCTGACACTGCTTAAACAGTCTGCACCACTGTAACACAGTGCCAGGCAGGTAGGTTCCAACAATACTTAAACAGCCTGCATCACTGTAACACAGTGCCTGGCATGTAGGTTCTGACACCACTTAAACAGTCTGCACCACTGTAACTCAGTGGCCAGCAAGTTGGTTCAGACATTGCTTTAACAGCCTGCACCAATGTAACACAGTGCCCCGTAGGTAGGTTTTGACACCGCTTAAACATTCTGCACCACTGTAACACAGTGCCTGGCAGGAAGGTTCTGAATTGCTTAACAAGCCTGCACCAGTGTAACACAGTGCCCAGTATGTAGGTTCTGACACCGCTTAAACAGTCTGCATCACTGTAAGACAGTGCCCGGTAGGTAGGTTCCAACACCCCTTAAAAAGTCTGCACCCATGTAACACAGTGCCGGGTTGGTAGGTTCTGACACCGCTTAAACAGCCTGCACCACTGTAACACAGTGCAGGGCAGGTAGGTTTCAACACCGCTTAAACAGCCTGCACCAATGTAACACAGTGCCTGGCAGGTAGGTTCTGACGTTGCTTAAACAGCCTGCACCCCTGTAACACAGTGCCCGGCAGGTAGGTTCCGACACCGCTTAAACAGCCTGCACCACTGTAACACAGTGCCCGGCAGGTAGGTACAGACATTGCTTAAACAGTCTGCACCACTGTAACACAGTGCAAGGTAGGTAGGTTCCGACACCGCTTAAACAGTCTGCACCACTGTAACACAGTGCCCGGCAGGTAGGTTCTGACACTGCTTAACCAGTCTGCACCACTGTAACACAGTGCCAGGCAGGTAGGTTCCAATAATACTTAAACAGCCTGCATCACTGTAACACAGTGCCCGGCAGGTAGGTTCCGATACCGCTTATACAGCTTGCACCCCTGAAACACAGTTCCTGGCAGGTAGGTTCCGACATTACTAAAACAGCCTGCACACCTGCAACACAGTGCCCGGCAGGTAGGTTCCGACACCGCTTTAACAGTCTGCACCCCTGTAACACAGTGCCGGGCAAGTAGGTTCTGACATTGCATAAACAGCCTGCACCCCTGTAA
The DNA here is from genome assembly GCA_964019695.1 of Loripinus fragilis. Classification (NCBI taxonomy): domain Eukaryota; kingdom Metazoa; phylum Mollusca; class Bivalvia; order Lucinida; family Lucinidae; genus Loripinus; species Loripinus fragilis. The sequence continues at coordinate 95,145,488 of OZ026522.1, forward strand.
CACAGTGCCAAGCAGGTAGGTTCCCTCACAGTTTAAACGGCCTTCTTTCTCTTTCCCTCTCTCTCTATCTCTCTCTCTCTCTCCGAACGCAGTGCCTCCTGTAAGGCTTGGACTGGGAGCCTATCCATTTGAAGACCTAAATTTAATTGAGCCAGTAAGAAGAGATAGAACGATAAACACTTCAAACCAGTTATTTGATCAATATGCAGCAGGTTCAGGTTCTGAAATCTGATCCCTAGGCCTGATAACAAAGATCCACGGACCTGTTTGATATGGTTGGACTGAACACGATGAACTGGTCCACATAGTGGAATTGTAACCGATGTTAAACAAATGCAATGGGATGTGAAGTCAGCTGACATGAAATATCTCGCAACGATGGCCAAAAATGAGGGAGTGCCATTGACACAAAAAAGAAAAAGAAACGATAAACAAAGCGTTTTGTGGGATAATGTTTTCGCTGTTGTCTTGGTTTCAATAATGAAATAATCATTGATTTACACGTAACAGATCTGGCAACGCACTTAAACCTTTTTGATTGGCTGTTCAACCATGCGTTTCAACGCGAATTGTACGTTGAACTGCGTTGTTATACTTGAGTTATTGATTGGTTAACAGGTAACTGCGTTGCACTGCAGTTCAACGCGTATCGATAGTGGGCTTTGATTGGATTTTCGAAATTCGCGTTGGAAAACCAATGCGTTTTACGTGCGTTTTCAATGCGTTTTCAACGCGAATTCGACAAGGACAAAAAGATGGGCGGTAGTGTATTATGTTATCAGAAACGAACTAAACATTTACGAACGAGCCAGTGTCTAGCAAAAGGTGAAAATTGGGCCTGCGCCCATCGAAGACTCAAATCAGTCTGATCAGAGTCGTTGACGGACGCTCGATGGGTCGCCAAGGGTCCAACAGTTAATCAGACTGCGCCGATGTGCATACTGTTTTCAATCTTCGCTGGTCCACTGTGTGATAAGTACGCAGTTTGCGCCGTTGTAAGTCGAGAAAATATCAAGATGGCCAAGACAGATTTAAACGAATGGTAGGAGATCCATGTTCAACACGATATGCCCAGGTCACACATTCACGGATCACCTCGCCGGTTCTACTACGGATTAAATCTCACGGATGACCCCGGAAATGCCAGTTTCCGTAGTCCGACACGGATGAACTATATACGTATTATTAAGTACTACTACGTATGATTACGGATGCAATACGGGAAGCTACGGACCAATACGGATTGCCATGAATATACATCCATGGCTAACCCGGCGTTCAGTCCGTGAATGTGTGACCTGGGCAATAACTTTATTACAATTGTATGTAAGACTTTGTACAGGACGCGAATGTATTAAATTTTATCCGCCACACACGTGCCCATCGTTATGTTGGTAGGATTCCTTGATTAAGGCAACGAATCCCCTCATCCGGGCGATAAAAATGAAGCGAAAGCCGTCAACCAATTTGATGATTCCGGCCATTTATTTCACTATTGTTGACAAAATGGTAATATATTTTAAAGAAGCAAAACAAAGAAAAAACAACAACAAAAAAAAACCAACAAAACAACTCATTATAAACGGCCATACATAACTTGCTATATGCACACTATGTTATTTGTCTAATTTAGACGCCCTCAAGCCACAAGTATGTAAAAATAGTGAGTATGATCAGGAAATACCACAATCACAAACTGCAGACAACCCCGTGGCACCGCGAGGAAGAGCCGCTCAACCATCACGAGACACCAGGAAGACAAATTAAGCAAAGCAATCAGCTCTCTCTTCCCCATCAAGATGATTGCAATACTAGAATGGACATAAGTAACGTAATGTAATGCTTACATGTATAAGATTCATACAGGTATTTATTCCTACGTACTTTATAGGCAACCCTTTGAGATACGTTCAAAAAGGCCGTGAGCTAGGATAGGTGACCTATTTTGTCCGAAATATCACTCCTGATTACCAGAAAGACCAAACTGTGAATATATCGAAATGGAAGGACATAAAATGGCAATTTACAAGCTGTTCGGACAACATTTACATATCGTTCCATTTGAAAGCACCCATACTCCAATAAAGCTCACGAATTACAAGAAATTAAGTGCAAGTTTATGCCAAGTAGATTGAAACTACATTCAGCAAGACGCTATCATTCAGTTAAGGTTACCAGTGCAAAAAGAGACATTGTTTGGTTTGACCACATCTTAGTATCCGCTTTGGCCATTGGTCGCTGCCTGCCAAGGTATGGAGTGAGCCAACTGATGCCTGTAAATGAGGCATTTATACTTTGACATACGTTTAGACCCTGCTGGAATTACCCAGAAAATTCAGGCCCTGATATACCCTAGCTCAGATGAGTTTTCATACAAATATTATATTGAACAAACAAACGCTGAGTATCTGCGGTAGATATTTGAAACTGTCTTAAGAAGTGAATACTACTTGTAGCTTGTAAATGTAACTTAACAGTCAAACACTCCTTTTTATTGTTGAAGTCACTATAATTCAAAAATACCCTCTGAAGCTGAAAAAGGTGGAAATATATGCACACCCAGATGAGGCAGGGTTGGGGGGGGGGACACCCTTATACAAAAAAGTAAACATTAACACTTTCAGGGGGGGACACCCTTATACAAAAATGTAAACATTAACACTTTCAAAGTAAAATCCTCTTGCTTATCACAAGTTTGGGTGAAACTATGACACTAATCGGAACTGCCTCGGCCAGTTCTTTTGAATCAGACCTCGGATGTACATCGAGGGCCTCCTTTGATAACTTGACACTGAAGTCACATAACGTGACACTGACGTCACCTAATGTGACGTCACAAAAACCATGCCAATGCAATAAAAAGTTCGATTGCAGCAAACCAAACGGTTACAACATTCCACAAGATGCTTTAGAAAAGCTTATGATTTGCCAATAAAATATCGCCATTGTGATATATTATTGAAAAAGCCTAAGCTTCATTTATTCTGTTGACATAATAATGGCTTTTAATAGAGCTGAACCCACATGCTACAGAACTTATTATCCTTACACAAACTACAGCTTTTTTGTACATAGTACTACGCCTTACTTACATCTGAGTATTTCATTAAAATCAAACATCTATTTGTCTTGATCCTCATCTGAACTAAGGGTGAGGTTGGCGCGCCGTGAAACCGGTTTATCAGGAATTGATACAATCAAGCGCCACATCTGACCCAGGATACCAATGGGAAAGTGACAACTTCACCATTTGACATCACAAACGAGAGCCAAGAGGTCAGCCCTTTCCCAGCAAGTGACCACAAGGCATCAATAAACAGACGCGCACAAAAGTATAAAAATACAAGACATAACTAAAATAAATTATCCACAAAAAAAGCACCTTTTTCAATTTGAATGTGAAATAATTTTGACCATCAACTGTGCTTGCTATTTTAGTGACACTATATGGAAAATGGACAGTTAAACTTGGGTAAACAAACGGCCTAACACGATACAGCATATATATTTACATGCTTAAAGTTGATATACAATAAAAACTAACATCTTGCAGAGTGGTCTTTTGATGTCGTCTTTGGCTTGTACAACCCCTCCGCCCTAGACACAAGATGCTCTTTACATATGTTGTATATGCTAATAAAGACCTATCATTGTCCAAAGGGCATCTTGGGTCTAAGCGGGGAAAGCATCTAGTAAAACTGAAAGACACAAGTTTCATTTTTCCAATGACAAACGTCACAATTTTACGAATATTTCGTACGCATGCGCAGAAGGAATACCGTAAAGTTTAGGAAATGAAGAACACTTCCATCCCTAACATTTTAGCACTTTTACTTTTTTGGAAAACTAGCAATGCATTTACTTAAAGTCTGATCTAAACGGCACACAATATAAAGATGTAAAATGAAGAGTGGGTGTAGAAAGCGCAAGTTTTCACGGCTTTGTAAATGATGATTCGCTTTGAAACTTATTTTCGATGCTTTCTATTTATATTTTACTACCGAACCATACCAATTTTAAGAACATAAGCCTTATGGCAATTTACAAATTTGGTGTTTATTATCATGTCAACTAGGGAAAATATACGAGTTATCGCTAGAGCTCCTTAGAGCAGATCATCATCTGAAATATTCAAGGTTTAAAATTCATGATTTAAAGAGCTCAACGATTTCACATTTTCAGATAAAGAAAAAAATAAGCTTTTATTTTAAATATTTTCTTATCCATCGGTTTTAACATTTGTCGAGACGGTTCACTTTAGCTCCCGCAACATATAATTAGGTTCAGAAATAAGAAAGGTAGTTTTATTTAAATAGCGCAGGCCTGGTTCACAATTGCACACTAGCCACGTGCAACTTTAGGATTAATATCAATGTCTAATTTGAATAATAGTTATACGCTGTCTGTGTACAGCCATGCAAATGACACAGTATGACAGAACTACCCATTGTCCCGAAGTGTGTTCTGTCGTAGTTTGCTATCGTTCTGAATGTAGATTATACGATGATGTCTGAGACTCGTGTAACGCAGCTCACACAAGTTGTTAATAGAAATATGTCTGCATCATAAAGCAGCGTAAATTGATATGTCATGGTTCTCTAAGGCGACTGACAAATTAGTAAGGTTATGATAGCTCTGACAAAAATAGCAGTCGGGCAAGCACAACATGCTGATTAACTGATATACAAGACATATTCTCACTTATGCATACGTATGTTTGATAAGGTCGTTGATTTCCTCCGAGGTCTCGATTACCTCACCACATTTTAATCACAGGTTTAGATAAACACAAATTTTCAGCGTAAAATTGTAAATATTTTCTTACCCATCAATTTTCACACGTTTTGGGTGCTCAAAAGAACCGTCTCATTGAGACGGTTCTTTTGAGTACCCACAACATATGTTTTGATTGAGAAATAACAAAATTAAATTTTCGTTACGCACTCTTAACTAAAGCCCTGATGTTTGAAATTGGGGTACCTAATTTGTATGCTAACAACAACTGTTCAGCCAACCCTCTGCATTCAAGCAATGTCATATTAGCATGAGCATCAAATGAGCCACATCGTTACCTACACCTAAGTTTTCCCATACCAACAGCAAAGAGTCTGATCAGACCGGGCGAAAAGAAACATCATTGGTTTTGTCAGGAAGCTGCTCATAAAGAATGTAGCAGGAGGCTCAGAACAAAACTTTGCATATGTATTGATTCTTGCGTTGACAGTATATATGGTTTAAAATCTACAGTTTGAAAAGATATTGGGGATTTTAATGGACTTCCAAAATTCACAGGAAATTGATAATATATTTAAAATATTTTGAATTCAGATATTATATTTAAATTTCGCTTTAATATTTATAATATTTTCTGACAGTTCTAAGGCGGTACTTCTTTTGTGGATCTTTTATGTTTTTTTCTGTCTTGCGTTTGCTATGCCTTTGTGTGCGTCTGTTTATATGTGCCTTGTGGTCACCTGCTGGGAAAGGGCTGACCTCTTGGCTCTCGTTTGTGGTGTCTAACTGTGAGTTTGTCACTTTCCCATTGGTATCCTGGGTCAGGTGTTGTACTTGATTGTATCGATTCCTGATCTTTGCACCCTTACTTTCTTTAAGCAGATGCTACTTAAGAAGAAACAAAAAACAAGCGATGCATGTTCCGCTCATTGGTGTAATGTTTGATACAGTGCAACTGTTTTCCCCTGCACATTTTATAGCAACACTCCAAGTGAGTGTACGCACATATATCATGTGCAAGCAAAATAATTATCCATATTTAATACAATAATGTATTTGTATTGATTCATGGTTCCAATCTTTAAATTACTTAGAAACCAATCATGTTAATTGACCATCCCTCATTTATTGTTTTTCGTTATATTATAAAAGCAACGCCATATACAAATCACTATTATAACCAAAATTATAGCTAGATTAGTATACGCATGTCCTCGCTGACTTGTTACTCTGATGTCATTTTTAGGATATTTGCAAGACGTTTAATCGACCTAATAGCACTGATGCTGCTTAAATAATAACAATGGTCGCACATACATGCTAAACGAACCCTTTAAGCATACTGCGGTCCATTCACGTTTGCCCAGTGGAGTAAACATTGCTACTTACTATTCATAGCCAGGATTAGTTATGATAAAACAAAAGACTCTTTGTCATAGATGAAGAATCACTCCATAAGGAGTGCCAGACTGAGAACTAACGTTGTTTGTTTATTATTTCCGTGAATGGGGCTTTGTACGTCATGTAGCTGTTCGATTATTTACCAACGGCATAATATCAGGCTAGCGTAGGACCGTCGTTGAAACTAAATTTAACTATATATATAACGATATATTATGCCAATTTACAGCGCGAGAGAGCGCATTGGCTCAGTGGTAGAGTGCTTGACTCGCGACCGAGGGGCCGCGGGTTCAAGCTTCACCGGCGTCACTGCGTTGTGGTCCTTGAGCAAGACACACTTATCTTAGCTTAGTACTGGTCAACCCAGGAAGACCCGCCCCTGTTGAAATGAAAGATTGTTGATGGGAAGTAAAGAATCAAATCAAACAAACACAATTTACAGCGGGCAAACTTTCAATATTCTAACTAGTCCTCCTAGCAGAGCATGCTGGTTTAAGCATCACCTGGTCCTGTAATCTCGATCTCGACTCACAATGTTTACCGATTTGTATTGGTTTAATTCAAGTTAAACTGTGTATGTCGGAATGGAACTTTAAGCTGATCTCTCATTCTTTAGGAGAATACTGCCAAGAAGACTAGTTTTTTCTTGAGCGGAAATCTTCCTAATTCATGACAGCTTAATACACAGAGGGAAGACGTATATGTGTATCAATTTATTGATCTCTCCAACGATGCTCTATTTCAATCAGCTATCTCTGATTGGCAGCATTTGTTCAGGTCATAAACTCTGTACCGCATTCTAAGAACTTGGAATATCCTCACTAATAATTCGCAAACAAAAGGAAATAGATAACCTATATCAAAATAAATGGAGCCGGAATCCAGTGAAAGGTATACGTTGGCATGTGCGTCCATCGAAGACTCGGATTAGCCTGCGCATCAGCGCAGACTGAACAGAGTCTTTAATGGGCACTCTTTGGATAGCCAGGGGTCCAACATAACTTCAGTCGAAATTTTAAGACTCTGATCAGACTATGCGGATGCGCACACTAATTTGAATCTCCGCTGCACGCACACGACAGCATGTACCTTAGGCTGGATACCGGCTTATTAGTATTGTCCATCTCCTTAGCTGCTGCATTGATACTGAATAGGTTTGATTGATCGAGAAGAAGGGAAAGCATGTTAAGTGTATAACAACTGATACAAGCATACTCCTTATCAGCTCTGTATTGGTCTTTCTTGCTATCTTAGAAATACAGTTTGTTAGACAAACATTCAGCTGTGCCAATTGATCATTTAAGGGATCATCCGCCTTTCAGTGGATGACTGAATCCTTCACAAACCTCTTGTGAAGAGGAATGACCATTTACTTATCACAGTTTAAAGCCATGATTTCATCTTTAATTGTGCGACGGTGTGCCAGGCTTCAGACTCTTTGTTAATATATATGACCAAACACTATCATCGATCGGGTGGTTGGTGCGTGATACTTGTCTTACCTTGGCCCACCATGGCTCACTTAAGGTCATCACCAACACCTGTGCAATTTTCCAGAAAAATAGAGTTTCTTCATTTTCTGTAATTTGGTGTTCCATTTTATTAATAATGATACAAATCAATAAAAATCGATATTGCCGTTTGGTATATGAGTTATTGCCCCTTAATGTTAATATTTACAAAGGAAATGGGTCGAAAATCCAATTTTCGCCAATAACTTCCTTACTTAGGGTCAGATTACAGTACAAGCATATGCAAGATATTTTGTTTGATGCCCCTTTTACATCTGTTAATTTAACGGATCTAAAACGCTTGCATCACACATGAATTACTTCCTATAATTTTGCATTTTGAGGTAATCAATAGGCCTTGTAAATGCACAAATGACACCAAATATAAAAAATAGTGAACACATTTTTAATTACTCTACACCTTTGATATATTTCGTTGAATCTTTCAAATCTCTCTTGCGCCAAGGACTTTTGGAACCTTAATTCTATGGTGACTTGGTGTATAAATTGAAGAAGATTTGTGGCTCTAAAAAGTTTTCAGCGCAGTTCATTAAATAATTTCCCATTATAAAAAGATTGGCTATAACATTAATGTACTGCAACAGACTACATGCTTGGTGGTCAACCCAATCACGGTTGGCAACTTTGCTTCCTCTATAATTGCACGCCGGTGGGTCGGGACGGTTCCGTCTTAAAGATGTATCTGTTGATGAGATGGTAGGGGCCTGTTGCTTTGGCTGTTGTCAGGTCCACTGGGGTTAGCCTGTTGGATTTCTTTTGCTCCGGTACTCAGTTGTATTTACTGTTCAGTCCTATGCTTAATGTCCTTTTTATATCTTGATTTATATGTTTTAGGAGATGATGCATTGATACGTTAGGGGTCTTTCAGACCAAACATCTATGTGTTTTGATCCACATATGAGCTGGGAAAGGGATGACCTCTTGGCGTTCGTTTGTGATGTCTAATTGTGAAGTTGTCACTTTCCCATTGGTATCCTGGGTCAGGTGTGGTGCTTGATGTATCGATTCTTGATCTTTGACCTTTTTTCTTACTTTTATATATTAACAACATAAATGCATGTTTCCAACTGTTTGAAACATTTAACTCTTTCATTGCGCCAGAGCAGACAGTCGTTGAAAACAGTGGGTGGGGTCACAGTTTATATTCATATGTCAAGGAAAACTTTATTTTATTAGAATAATCTTTAACATGTTACCATGGCATAGACCTGTTTATCTCCTACTTCTGCACTGGTTTTTTTGGAGAAAAAGGGCGCATTATGCAGTCTTTGAAGAGCCTTAGCTCAAATACTTCGATTTTTTATTGTTTTATATCATGTATTTTTATTATTGATAAATTGAAAAGCAAATTAGAGCAAATTCAGAAAATCTTTTTTTCGGGAAGAAGTCTTTCAGATGTCGGTAGTGACCGTAATAGCTATATATTATAATACCTATGAATGTCTGTGGGGCCATAAAATATTTTCTGTGACTCATCACGGTAAGAAAATTTGATCTGACTGATGATCCATAGAACCAGTTTAGAGCCCTCCCTGCTGAGTTTAAGAATGTGTACTTTTAACATATTTGGTAAGTAAAATAGATTTAAGCCCCCTCGTGACTTCGTCTGTGCTCCGTTCATAGGCGGCGATTCTGTTGTTGCGGTTGTTGTTGATGATTTTATTGTTAATGTAGTTTAGTGTCTGTTGTTGTCCACATTGTATGCTGTTTTTTGTGTTTTGGTCCTGGTTTGTTGATATTCGTTGTGTCGGTTTTGGGTTTGTAAACGTCTCGCTGAGGAAGAGAGCTTATTGCTTTACTTAAATTATGTTTTGACTTCTATAAAATAGCATGCCTCACCTGAGAGGGTTCACAATGTTTGTGAATTCACCTGTGAATATTTGCAAAATAGGTGAAATATTGTTTTAGTTAGCTGCAGGTGTTCAGAAGAGGGGTGGTGTTGACTCATAAGATTGACATGTTTGTGTATTGTAAGAAAAATTTGGCACATGTTTGATATTTTTTCTTAAAGTTCATTGATAAGTCTGTCTTTTAAAATTTTTGAATGTTCACGTTGATAAATGTTTTTGTTAAGTAATACTGCATCAACCGAACAAATATATCATGTCAAGTTTGAAATTGATTAGCGGGATTTTGCAAAACATCCAATCATATGACCTTTGGGGAATTGCGCAATTGGAATGACTATGAGCCACGTTTGTAACTTCTTATTGGTTGATATAAATAGAAGCTCACATATAAAGAGGGCGCTTTGCTTTTAACTTAGAATATGACTGGTTAATAATGATTTCATTAGTTGACGCAGTTGTCATGTTCTATCACGTGACTATTATAGTAAAAAATGTAAGACCCAGTGTGAGAGTGTTAAATTTGGATTAAGATTTGGACACTTTTGGTGCTTGGTTAGAGTCTAGATCTTATTTACAATACTTAATAAGTTTAAAATAATAAAATTTGGTGCTGAAATTTTAATTTAGAAATTCTAAAGACTGGCTAACAGCTTGGATCCAGACCAGACCCGTGGTTTTGTCGGGCCTGGTCTGGATCCGAACTGTTCGCAAACGTTATCTGTATGCGACATTAGTATGCAAAGTGTTTAGCCTTCAGAAATGAAATAATTTATGAAAAAGTAAAAGGTGTCTCATATCTCAGCTCATATTATTCGATTAACCCTTAAGGCGCCAATCACGACTGCAGCAGACGACAAATTTTGCAATATCTTTGCTAATTTTCGAAAAAGAAAATAAGGTATGATATTTCATTAGAATTGTCTGCCTACTTTGTTATGTATGATTGTAATTGGGCCTCATCTCGAGAAGAACGGATTTGTTTTCTTTTCATGCGAACCAAAATTGTACAGATCAGCCTGTGAAACCGTGCTATTTGAACTGTGTCTTTGAAGGTAAATCAGTTTAACATGCAACAGAACAAATTACAATATTCTATCTAGTCTGAAGCTGAGCAGTTTTGTTGACTGACGAGAGGCTTTCTCCCGTCGGAGCAAATAGTATCTGAATAACCACTCCCCGTTGGTATTCTAACATCAACGAGCAGGATAAATACGACGCCAGAGAATAATAAAGCAGGAAAAATAGTTATTTCAGCTTTTGTGTTTTTATGAACTATCGATAGTTCATACTTAGTTGAGTTGGGTAAGATAAAAAGCAAATGAGTAAGATCCGGAAATATCACAATCACACACTGCAGACCAACTGAAGAACCACAAAACACTAACAGTCACAAGACATCAGGAAGACAATTGAAGTAAAGCAGCCAGCTCTACTAATGCCACCAACATGATTGCAAAACTACGAGACACAGTACTGAACAACAAAACAAGAACCACACATAGCCCCCCACAAACAATGGGAGAAACAATGAACAATGCACCATCAACAACAGAACCGCTGCTTAAGAACGGACAGCAGCCTCAGCCACTGGGGAGACTTAAATGCATTTTACTGATACCAAAAACCCTCTCTAGATTCTGTTGCAGTTAAACACACACTATTGTTTTGCTCGCATGGAGGCTTCCCAACTATTGCAATGTATGCTCACAGAGAAAGACTCTAATCAACTAAATTACATTATGACGAAACAAGGAAAAGGTCTAACGACTTTCAGATTGTCAGAGCTAAGGAAACACTCAAGTTGAACCAGGTAGATCCCAGCTAAAGTAAGTAAGGGTGCAAAGATCAGGAATCGATACAATCAAGTACCACACCTGACCCAGGTGTTAAGACAAGTATCTGAAAATGAGTAAGATCCGGAAATATCACAATCGATTAAAGATTTTCGTCAGGGCTGTCATTGGGTCATAGGCCTGAACAAAATTAATGGTTGGTTAGATATAGCCCACTTAACTTCAGTTAAATAAGACGAATTCTGTTGACTGATACTAAAGCCCACCTTTTTTTTATCTAGACTTATCCATGATGAGCGCATAAGTTTCATCTAAAATGTATGATAAACAGGATGATTTTAATTTTCTATTTCTTGATTGAGATGTTCCTCGCTCCCCTTACTTAGTGCATATATTTCGAAGCTTATTCGTTTTGCGATAGTATGTTCTATTGTTGTTAGTGACTTCAACAACATAAACCTTTTTTGACTGCTAATTTAGTCATCTATATCATAAAATTCGTAAAGAATTTTCTACATCCTGCCACAGACAGAGTTGTTAAATACAATATTGGTCTAAAAGCTCTTCTGCAACAGGGCCTGTTGGAGCCTTTATCGTATGATGATTTAGATTATGAATTCAAATGAGTTGTTGGAAAGCCTTCTTTTAAGATCAATTCATAAAAATAATCAAACGTTATAAAACGTTTGTTATCATATGAAGTGGCTAACGCCATGCATTAAAATCGATAAACCACTTGTGGTTTACAGATTTTCGGGTAACGTTATTATAACGTTTTCTGTGTTTCATCATAGTTTGTTAATGTAATTAGAATGTTTCTCTTTGATGATACATTGCATAAGTTAGAAGCCTCCATGCGAGCTTAAACACGTTTTGTGTTTTAACAACAACAGAATCTAGAACGAAGTATTGGTTCCAGTAAAATGTATTTAAGCCCCCAGTGGCTTAAGCTGCTGCCCCTTTTAAAGTGACGTGGTGTTGTTGTTGCTCCCATTGTTTGTGGGGGTTCTGCGTTCGGTTCTTGTTTTGTTATGTACATGTAGTATTAAGTGTCCTTTCTAGTTTTGCTTTCCTCTTGATGGGGGAGAGGGAGCTGGTTGTTTCATTTTAATTGCCCTCCTAACGTCTTGTGACGGTTAGTGTTCTGTAATTCTTCCTCACGGTGCCATCGATTGGTGTGTAGTGTGTGATTGTAGTTCCTATTCATACTCACTTACTTGTTTTTCCAATGCCAATCATGCCGCAGGAAATATGTAAAACATGAGGTCCATAAGGTTTTGAAGCGCTCATTTGACACTGAGAATACCTTGTTTACGCGAGATGTTGGTTAGAATTAATCAACTGGTCATATGTAAAGTTGAGTCTGGTATATGTAATCACAAGATAAGCCCAATGATTATGTATCCATGTAATGTTGATACAAAGCAAGCTCTCAGATGTTTCCTAAAATACCACGTAAACATAGAAATGATGAATGGGTTTTATATGAGCTATCCAACCTCGCTATTTAGTATACTTTTCTTATAGAAGTCAAACCATGAAATATTGTGTATTTTTGTATCTAGCGATATAATGATTATATTTTCTACATCAAAATATATTTTGAAAAGTTTCGCAAACTGATCAGTCATAGAAACAGTTCTAGTGACACGTGATGACACCGAATTAAACAATCCAGTGGATCAAATGACTTCGTGACGCATTTGGTAATCAAGTATGTCACATGTACCCACAATGCTGAAATCAGATATGTCAATATGTGTAGAATGCCACATATCGGTAGGAAATGCAGTAAGATGAGTAAAATTAGTACACATTGGTATGCCTACTATTTATCTATACCATTCAAAGCCAAATCTAATAAGAATATTGTTCAGAAAATATTGGAAACAGTCACAAACTTTCTTACTTAACCACAAATTATTTCTTTGTTAGTTCAGAAGTAAAAAAAATCTTCCATTTTGCAAGACTTCTGTACTTAAACGTTAAAGAACAAGCCTGTGACGTATTTATAAACATTGCGTCATTATGGTATACAATCAGTAAGTTTAATGCCTTTGGCTTCAACAGTATCTGACAAATCAGCGTTTTAAGAGTTTACTGATATCAATTCACTGGTGACTGCCATGTTTTCCATGTTTGGCTTTTAAAGGTGGACAACCTACATGGAAGAAAAATGTGATTAAAACAACAACAATAAGCAAGATCATTTTTAAATTTAATTTTTAATAGTAACAACATGCACGATCGTCATTTTCTAAGCCTTACCTGTCAGCTACGAGAAATCAACAGCACCAACGAACTGTTGTCTTAAATTATGCGCCAATAAAATTTCGTCTAGTTTATATGACGTTTGTACATGTATAATATTGACCAATAGCAGCATTCTCTACTCGTAACTATAGCGCGTAACTCCATCCATCAAATACCAATCACCACTCTTTTTACATAAACAAGTATCTGACCTTCAGGCACCCCAACACTTACATTTGAGCCGTGACATGTGATTTCCAACAAAGTGGCATTTTGACAAGTGTAGACTCAAACGAGCCTGTGCAGCCTCCTTTTAAGCTGGAAACTCCAAATGGTATACAGTCAGTAGCTTAACACTCATAGAATATTCAAGTAACTAGCAAAGGCTCTGGTCAGACTGCGCGTATGCACAGGCTGGTCTGAGTCTTTGCTGGTCGCACATACCACATTGTTGGAAGGCTCGTTTTGTACGTTGGTTGAACGGCGGTACATATTTCGGTCAAGTGGATAATCTGAAGCGGACTTCAGATAAAATGGCTGATTAGTAAATATTTCACTACATTTCACCCGAAAGAGGTTTTTATGTTGTTTGCTATGTCTTTGTGCGCGTCTGTTTATAAGCGCTTTGTGGTCACCTGCTGGGAAAGGGCTGACCTCTTTGCTCTCTTTTGTGGTGTCTAACTGCGAGTGTGTCACTTTCCCATTGGTATCCTGGGTCAGGTGTGGTACTTGAGTATCGATTCCTGATCTTTGCACCCTTAATTACTTTGACTGTCTGTGTTCTATATCTATTCAACGCGGTGCGGTTTGTTGGTCTGTAGTCTGTGTCTGGTCACAAACACAAGTTTTAAGATGGTGTTGGGGTCGCAGCCTATACGCTACACATGTAGACGTTTCGGTTGATTAATTTTAAAATGAGTATAGTTGCGACCTAAACGTTTGGTTATAAAACTGAACATGTTCAAATATCAAATACATGTACCTTCAGGTACCTTTATGATATAAAAATGATAGCTTCACATCGAATGGTGTGCGGTTAAATACCTTAAATGCGTCATAGTGTAATAAAACAAAGCGATAAAATATCCTTGAAACATTCGAAAAAGTGCTATCTTACGATCTCTCGAATTATCATTAAGGATGGTGTTATTTATAAAGATATTATATGTAATCATACAAATGGGATACAAACCAAATGCGAGGCAGCCCATACGGTAATGGTACTTACTTGTATTACACGTGCGATCAGTGAATACTCAGGCGAGCTGCGCGTTCGCGCAGTCTCGCCATAGCATTTGCCGATCGCTCATAGAATGCATGGATAGTAATGAAGCTTGAGACCTATAACAAGACACCTGGGGGGTCTGAAAGTGTGCACATGCACGTTTAAAGAAAGGCTGACGTATGCCACAAACAAGCCATTATATCGTGATACAAACAATTTGTTCCAAACAGCTTGTTGGATATCCACGGCGCTAAATAAAACACGAAGTAAAATGATCCAATAATCACTCATTTATTAGAGTCGGGGGAATATTAAATTCTGTTCTGGAAGTGAACGCATTTCGGGTTAACGATATGACTCCTATCTGTTTCTAGTAATGACTTTTATTTGTTGTTATGTAAAGATTATGGCACTTAAGTGCACTCTGAGTTTTTTGTAATGATTATTACCATACTTAACAAAACAAAAGAAACCCAATGTTAATGATCAGCATTGAAATATAGTACATGTGTTTCAACACAGCTAAATGCTCACACAAAATATCTCTGAAAGTATCCAATGACTTACTTGTCGATATCCATTCTTGTTAACCCTTTTGTATTCTGATTGATTTACATATACAATGAAGATGGGATTGCCCTTTAGATAATTTTCGATGGTCACAGGTAGAAAATTTTCTAATTAATTATGTAGTAAGATAGGCCCTGGTGAAATGCCACATGTTCACCAGGGTCTATACCGTTTGCAAACGTATCGCTTGAGGGGTTTCAAGTAAATAAAGTTTTAAACAAAGGTATTCAATAAAACAATATCAGTACCGACATTCAACACACCTATGGGGACACAGGCAGGAGAGTTCTCGTGGAGTTAAAATGCAATACTTTTAACCAAACCCAGCATAGATTGGTGACATTTTGAAAACGACTCTAATTGTGATTATTTGTTGATATTTGTTAGTTTATTGTTTCTCCAATTTTGTGTGAGGTCTAGGTCCTGTGATATAGATACTTGTGTTTTTTCCAGTTTAACAACCACATTCACTGGGTGGAAACGTACACAGGATATTGCTCCAAAATGAGCCGATGTTTACACTGGATTAGGAAAAAAACACACAACGAAGGTAAGGAAATCTGGAATTTCTCCTATTTAATTCTTTTTTCGGTACTTGGCGTGTGTCAATTTAGAATCGCTATATGTATATTTAGCAAATTGTATGCATGATTTGGCATCAAACACTAAACTTGATAGTGAAAATCACAAAATGAGAGTCGTGCTCACACCAAAATTTAGACACCTATCCCCAAAAAGGAATAATATTGAACCAAGAAAGCAAACTATTAAAATTCTGAATCGGCCGATTTTTTGCAATGGCATTTAAATATCAATACTGAAAATTTCAGCCTCGTAGGTTGAAACTTGAGGGAGATATGGCTCAAAACTGATGGTCAGTTAGTCTCGAAAAGGGTACTGGGGATTGGGAAATCTCAGTTTTAGTGTACGGGAGTATTGTTTTTTAGTGTACTGCGAATTGAATTGAAGATTAAAGGATAAAACAGAGTTCAGTTGCTAATTGGAGCTCTTCATGATATGCCGATATGGGATGTTGTACCAATTATATCCCTTACCGAATCTGAACCCCCATCACCCACAATTTATTTCTAAATCTTATGGTACTAGTTGTTTATATGCACATACGCAAGCAACGGAGGCTCAGTTGACTCTGTGCAAAGGCTTTACTTTTTCAGATTATTTGCTGCATGCACATACAAATTACAATTTTGGACGGACACACAGGCATAAATTTACGCGTCTGGTACCCCTAGGTGGCTGCGCATGTATTTTAAGGGATGAATTTACAAAAATATACATTAGGTCACATAAGATGAGCTTTATACATGTACATATAATACAGCGTCCAAAAGCCATACACGTTTACGGCTATAAGAGCGTTGAAGCACCTGTCAAAGCTAAAATAAATGCACAATTTCTTCCATATATTTGCTGTTTGCAAACATAAAAAGAACTTAAATTAATGCATGGGTCAAAAGTTATGGGTCTGATCTCACTGGATAGCTGCACTTGTACATGTATTGTTAAGGGATTAATTTAGCGAATTCATGCATGACCTAAATAATAATTGGACTGCAACGCGAGAAAACCTATCTTCAAGGTAAGTGATCAGGCGCGTCTGTTTGGCTTCAGAGACTAGCATATTGACTTTCCACAGATTGAACATCAAAGGTGTTGATCAGTTTGTGCGCATTCACAAGATTGTCTGCACCTATGTTGTGGGCATGCAACAAAGTCAGGATGTTATTTTTTGCGGTGGACCAATATAGCCTCTAAAAGCCGAAATGCTGGTACGCAAACAAGGATGGCTCTGGGGAGCTTGCAGAAATGTACAATCTTAATTGATGTGTTTGTTTGATTTGATTCTTTACATCCCATCAGCAATATTTCAGTTATATAGGGACAGGTCTTCCTGGTTGAACCAGTACTAAGTTAGGAATTATGTTCTTGTTCAAGGACACAACGCAGTGACGCCTGTGAAGCTTGGACCTGCGGCCCCCCGGTCTCGAGTCAAGTACTCTGCCACTGAGCCACTGCGCTCTTGATTGAAGCTTTCCTGCTTGCATAAAACATAGGGACTTGGGTAACCACACATGCTGCAATTAAGGCGTCTGGTTTCACTTGATGGCCGTGCATGTGTTTTAAGGGATGACTTAATATGCATATGCAACAGATTGTGATTTAGTTTGATGCTACAGCCGTTAGGCCCTGAGATAGATATGGTTTAACCCCACCCTCCCACAGGCTGAATTTTGTAGACTATGATTTCCATAAAGCCTAATATGTTACAATTTTTTTTTTAAACATGTTACCCGTCTTGCAACGGTCACGTAAGCCTGTAACATCCTGTTACACATGTTTGTTTTTGATACTTTACATCCCATCTAAATTTTGGTGTGAGCATGACTTTCATTTTGTGATTTTCACTATCAAGTTCAGTGTTTGATGCCAAATCATGCATACAATTTGCTAAATATGCATATATTGACTCTAAATCGACACACTCCAAGTACCAAAAAAAGACATAAATAGGAGAAATTCCAGCATGTCTTTCAGTTATATAGGGACAGGTCTTCCTTGGTTGAACCAGTACTTAGCTAGGATTAATGTTCTTGCTCAAGGATACAATGCAGTGACGCTGGTGAGGCTCGAACCCATGGCCCCTTGGTCTTGAGTCAAGCACTCTACCACTGAACCACTGGGATCCCTCTGTTACACATGTTACCTATCAATAATCGTTAAAATGACATGAAATGTACAAAAGTCAAAATATTATTAGAGGCATATAAATGAGTTAAAGATTTAAATTTTCATATAGCCCAATCATAAACAACAAAACCTTTTTATCTAAAACAAAATTATACGGTCCAATATGTTACGGATGTGACATTTTGCATTACTACCCTATTTCTTGGAAATTATTGTGGCTGTCGTTTCTTCTGAAATGTTTATTATTGTTCATTGGGTCTGGTGTTTGATGCTGCCACAAAGACGATAAACTGAATTATCCAAACTCCAAAGACCAGCTTTTTCTTTACAAAATATCTTTTGTAGGCATTTTTAAATGGCTACCACTGTATTAATTTTCAATAATAACAAATACATGTTTTGCTAAAAACATGGATTAAGTCATGCAGTTCAAAGAAAGCCCAAATATATTCAGCTTGCATGTTATGAGAGGGATTTATAACAGTAAATTATACTTGAGTAGCGTGCTCATCTTGAAAACATAATGCAAATAATAACATATATAACATCCAAAAATATCTGTGCATGGACCATGGCATTTAGGTTTTTTGTACACTATGATTTTCTAAGGTATATTAAATGTTAAGAAGAATGTAAGATGCAAAATGGCTCAAATTAGGTTCTGGCAGATAGGGCTTTACTTTGTTACAGTCACGTTGACTCTGTTACCTTTTAAAAATCTCTAATCCTATAGTGCAAATACAAAGTTGAATGTAATTCTTATTCATCAAAATACTAATTGCATCAAAAGCTCTTAAATACTTGCAGCCAACAGCCAGTATGCAACAAAATAATCTACAGCTATGATAATACTGTTATATACGTTATTTAATAAAATATATTACTATTTAGAACAGTGCTTTCACTTGACCATTGGCTGCCAAAAGACCCCCAAAGCATTGGTCATTATGATTCACTACAAACTCATTATATAAGCCACAAAGTAATGTAGGCCATGGGATACATATGGCTTTGCCTCCCCCAGGGGTAATTTTGCAGATTATGTTATTCATATAGCCGGATGTCTTACAAGTTTTTTTTAAATAGGCTACCCCTCTGAAAAGTGTCGCATAAGCCATGTAAAGCCTGTCACGTACGTTACTCTCCAAAATTTATTCAAATTACATGGACTGTTAAAAAGTCAAAAATGTTATGAGACATTCAAATGAATTAAAGTTTAACGTTTCTATATAGCCCAACCATTTAGTAGCAAAACCTTATTATTTTAAACAAAATTATGCTATCCACTATGTTACGTGACATTTTTCATTGCTACCCTATTTCTGGGAAATTATTATGCCTGTCGTTTCTTCTTATTACTGACAAAAGGGTCAAGTTTTTGGTGTTATCAAAAGACAACTAACTGACCTATCCAAAATTGTAAAGACCAGCTCCCTAGCTGTTATAGAATATTTTTTGTAGACATTTGACTTGATAAGTTTACAATAATAACACACACATTTTTTGGCTAAAAGCATGGAATAAAGTCAAGTAGAGTAAAAACAGATATATCCAGCTGGCATGTTATGAGATTGGATACCATCAGTAAATTATACATAAGTGGCATCTTATTTGAAACCATAGAGCAAATAGTAACATACATAACATCCAAAAATAAGCTTATGGAAGCCCTCCCCCCATTAAGTAGATAAATAGTACAATATGATATCCTTAAACTGCATTAAATGTTTTTTAGAATATAAGATGCAAAATGGCTCATGTTAGCTTCTGACCGTTTGGGCTTCACTGTGTAACAGCCATGGTAACTCTGTTACTGTATAATAGTATCAAAATCTATTGTACAAATACAAAGTTTAATCTAATTCTTATTTAACGACATGCTCATTGCATTGTAAGATGTTAATAAATGCAGCCAACAGCCAGTATGCAACAAACACTCTACATTTATGATAAAACTGTTGTACACGTTACTTAATATCAAATATATTATACCACAGTTGTATTAAGTACAGTGTTATCACTTGACCATTGACTTTCATAATACCTCGGAAGCTTTGTTTATTATAGTTTGCTACAAACTCATGATATAAACCACAAAATTATTTTGGTTAGCTTACACACAGTTAGGGGATTACCCTGCAATATCAAAGTTTACTATGTTACCCTAATAAATAGGAACTTCTTTAGTGATAATATCAAAGTATTTCTTATTCTTACATGTCAATATATATTTTTTTTATTGAAAGCAAAGGACTTGAAATATGCACCTATTTTACAGTTACATATGTTGCTTTCTTTTATATTTATCATTTAAGTGTAATAAAAGCACTATATGAGTTTAAACTACTAGTTGGTATAAATTGCTGCCATTTGAAGGCCCACTTATGCGAAATATGATGAATAGTGTCCTTATTAGTATAAAGAATACTACTGAAAAAAAACTGATTGAAGCATGGGTGATTTAGAGGAAGATACTTGAACTTAAAGCACATAAACTACCATAGAAGTTTTTTGTATCAAATATGTAACCCACATTAAAAGTACTGCTTATTTTAATGGTCAAATTACTTTTCATAAAATGGTTTTTGATAGTGTTTATCTGAGTCGTAAAAATTCAGTCCACGCTTGACAACCTTCATGCCTATTCCCTATATTCATCATCTATTTTTATCTAAAGCATGTCCAATTTGGCTGGATTTTATGTGAAAAATAAATCAAATAAGCCAGCATAATTGATTTTGAGAGGGCTCGTTGCTTAGCTTACTTTGTCTTCCTGGTGTCTCGTGATTGTTGAGTGGCTCTTCCTCGCAGTGCCATGGGATTGTCTGCAGTTTGTGATTGTGGTATTTCCTGATCATACTCACTATTTTTCTAACGCAAAATCAATCTGAACCATAAATATTCCATATATTATGTCACCCATTGTAACATAATTTATCAAAAATTAAAACACTTAATATTTATGAAAATGAAAGTAGAACTATTTCAATTAATATTTTTTTTTTATCAGAAATGGATTGGTTGAATGTCTGTCATAACATCTAAATGGTGTTATGTGACTTTTTTATTATTGTAAAGGAGGCACCTCATGAATGCGTAATAAGGACTGGTAAACCTTACACATAGGTAAAAGCTGAAAATGAGGCGTGGTTTTATTAAAAAGTAACTATCATATTGCGCCATTGCCTCAGATTAGACGCAAAACACGTTATTTAGTCCTTAAAACGCCAGCAAAATAACTGCATCTGAAAATGTCTATTTAGCATAAGCATAAGGGGCATACATTGTGGACACAGATCAGACTGCTCCTACAGGAGCAGTCTGATCTGGGTCCACACTGTTTGTCTGTGAGGCTTCAAATATTTTAGTGGATGGCAAAAACATACATTTTATGATTATGTGCTTTAAGGGTTAATAAATGTGAGTTCAGTGTGTATACCGTTAGGATTTTCATGAAATGCATGCTTGCTTGCGTGTCCCAAAAAGCTGATTAACTCTTTACCAAACTATAAATAAAAGGTGATTTCCCTTCCTTAGCAGATGTAATAGCCAAACCTAGCCCAGATATGAATATTAAATTGCCGCCTTTACAGTAAGCGAAAAGTCTATTAATACAATCATTTAGGCAAGACCTAGTTTGTAATTAAATTAAACTCCTGAAACATTTTGCAATGGAAGTGTTGATTAGTATATATACATGTGTTTCAAACTGCTTTTATTGCCAAAGCAAACACTATGGATCCTAACCAGACTGCTCCAAAGATAAGTCTTATCTGGAAACATAATGTTTGCAAATAAGGCTTCCAAAGTACACCAGCAGATTAGAGCAAACATTTAGTCTGTTCTGAGTCTTAGAGGAGCGTAAAGTCAATTGTTAATTTGACAGGACTGAAAGGTAGAATGGCAGAGAGACATACGGATGGAATCAAGCATTCCATAGTACTTAAAACTGACTTTGATTAGTAGGGTGCTAAAAAGGGCTAGAAATTACCTGCCAATCCTCAGTACACCAAATTTAGACAATATGCATTACCCAGTACACTTTTTCCCAATCCCCAGTACCATTTTTGAGACTAACTGACCATTAATTTTGAGCCATATCTCCATCAAGTTTTAACCTACGAGGCTGAAATTTTCAGCATCGATATTTAAATGCCATTGCAAAAAATTGGCCGATTCAGAATTTTAATAGTTTGCTTTCTTGGTTCAATATTATTCCTTTTTGGGGATAGGTGTCTAAATTTTGGTGTGAGCACGACTTTCATTTTGTGATTTTCACTATCAAGTTCAGTGTTTGATGCCAAATCATGCATACAATTTGCTAAATATACATATAGTGATTCTTAATCGACTCACTCCAAGTACCGAAAAAAGATTTAAATAGGAGAAATTCCAGATTTCCTTACCTTCGTTGTGTGTTTTTTCCTAATTCAGTGTAAACATCTGCTCATTTTGGAGCAATATCCTGTGTACGTTTCCACCCAGTGACATTGCTGAGAAAGAGAGCTGCTTTGCTTTGATACAATTACAACCCTGCGTCCATGTGTATGCCTTCTTGTGAATCTGTGCTAACAAGATTAAACATCTCTTTTGTATGGTGCAATAGATTGCTCTGACATGTTTTGGCATTTCCTGGTCATATTCGGTTTTACTGGTGGTGACTGGGTGACTGGTGACTGGGACTGTGTGGCGGCGGTAGAACGTCTCCCTGCCCTTCACTATACACTGAAGGACTTTAAAAACGCAAAAAACGAAAATTATTATTTTTTGAACCCAGAACATTTTTAGTCTTCTTTAACAAGTTAAATTGGCTGAAAACGACACTCTGCCTCTATCTATACCTGAAGCCGGTGGGTTTATAGACAATGGCCACCACCAGCTGCGCATCCGTGATTTACTATTTTTTGCACGTGGCGTCCCAACGAATCAATGAAGCAAAATATTTTATCCTTTCTCATATAGCTTGTAGGTATACATGTATAAAAACACAGTAGCTTTAGTTTTATAACTTTATTATTCGTACCACGTTTGTCTGAACATGAACGACCTGGCGCAATTGTAATGTTAAAAGCTGGGGTGCGTGTTTCTGGCGTCGCCAGATATTATAATTGCCATTCGTCAGCTATTAAGCACCTCAGAGATTGTTACCAGGCTACTAGGAGAGTTAAAGGTCGACTAAAAATGGCGACTGACATTAAGACGGCAACTAACGTCGATTATATCGACGATATTTACATCGACGATATCCGTTCCGACTGGCTACCAACACTGTCAGACGAATAACAGGGCTCCAAGGGTAGTTTGTTTCAGATTTTTAATAAAACTATTTTATTACAATATTTTAAATCATGCCCAATTTCAAGACAAATTTCAAATTGTAGCTTTAGAATCTTAGGGTATTGTCTTTTGATAGACTGATGCTCTAAAATTATTTATCATTTTAATATGAAATTTAAATAATGTTTTCTTGACATATTGATGTTTATGTTTGCCAAATCTCAATAAATTGATACGTTAAAAAGTTCTTTATTTTATGAATTTTTGATTTTTGCGTTTTTAAAGTCCTTCAGTGTAGTGTAGATTTTATTTTCTTGTCCTTTGGGATCAAGGGTTTCATTGTGGAATTTTGAAACTATTAGAGGGTCACTGATGAAGCCTAAATTGCAGAAACTAGCTTGTCTGGCCCAGGAAATATGCACACTCTAGTTTCATTTCTTTGATGCAGTCTTTGCTTCCAAAGGATACCCTTTTAAGAACATATTTGACTTCACTATAGCTGGTGACTGGGACTGTGATGCGGCGGTAGAACGTCTCCCTGCCCTTTACTATAGTGTTGATTTTATTTTCTTGTCCTTTGGGATCATGGGTTTCATTGTGGAACTTTGAAACTACTAGAGGGTCACTGATGAAGCCTAAATGGCAGAAACCAGCTAGTCTGGCCCAGCAAATATGCACACTCTAGTTTCATTTCTTTAATGCAGTATTTGCTTCCAAAGGATACCCTTTTAAGAACATATTAGTAGAGCATTAAAACATGTTTTGATAGCTCGCGAGAAAGCAAATGTACGAAAGGCTTATGTTTTACATTTGTAACTGTTGATACATGAACTAATATCGCAACACAAAATCATATGTTCAGAGTATGCTACATTCATATATTGAAGTTTGAGAAGGTAATGTGTTTTGCTTGATATGTTCAAGTTTGTTGACCAAGCCTGTCAAAACTTCCAGGGTTCTTACGGTACAGTTTCAAACAGCGAGGAATAAAACCACAGATTAAGAACTGAAAATATATAAAGTTATAGCTTTAATCTGAGTCTTATATTGATCTAACGTAAAACAGACTTTTTATTTCGGGTCACGATAACTGTTATGATAGACCACTAAAAACCAACAAGATGTTTGAACCAATAACCAGTTATAAAATAACAATATTTGTATCTATCGCAGATTCCAATCAATAGGATTCGTACTTTAATTCGTACCTTGCACGCACACACTCAAAACTGCAGAAATAGTGGGTTAGCTATTTAGGTATGCAGTCTTTTGATCAATTAAATTCTGACAGCTCATTATAAATTCATTGTTTCGAAACAACAATATATCCTAGCAATGTTACTGTATTTGCCTTAATTCTCTACCCACTGGTGGCGGCTTAACTCGATTGCTGATAACTTTGGACAAGGATCGGGCGTGGCAGACCCCAA
This sequence comes from Loripinus fragilis, assembly GCA_964019695.1. Lineage (NCBI taxonomy): Eukaryota > Metazoa > Mollusca > Bivalvia > Lucinida > Lucinidae > Loripinus > Loripinus fragilis. Next base: position 95,170,262 of record OZ026522.1, read on the forward strand.
CTATCTAACACTGATAATATTCCTAATGGACAATTCGAAGAAAGCCTAACTTAAAAAAGAAATCAGTTGTGTAAAATTAATACAGCATACAAAGAGATTACAATGGAGAATGTATCTTTTAAGTTTGAAATGCCCAAGTGCATATGCTCTCTATTCATAAGTTTTCTGGTTGCTTGGCGTAAACTGTATTAAAATGTTGCATGTCTGTTTGTGTTCAGTGTCTCCTCCTCGTGATTGCATTGATTGGTCTATAGTATATGATTATGCGCGGATCCAGAGGGGGGGATCCAGGCACCCTCTGAAAAATCACAAAGCTATAGGGTTTCTTAGCAATACTGGTTCGGATCTCCTGAAAAATCACAAAGCTACCAAGCCAACATTCAATGTTGGGCCATCATAGGCGCGCCAGCGGGCCGATGATGGTCCGCTTTTAGTCGTATTTGGATCCTTTCTCCTTCATCAACTTATAAAAAGTTGTCAGAATTGGACCCCCTCTGACAAAAATATCTAGATCCGCGCATGATGACTATGGCCTTTCCTGGTCATGCTCACTTGGGTTTCCCTCGGACCCAGTATAATAACTGTTTGTCTTGATCCACATCTGAATTAAGGGTGAGGTTGGCGCCGTTAAACCGGTTTAAGCCTTCCAGTAAAATATTTTACTGACCGTTCCAAGGCGGTACTTCTTTTGTGGATCTTTTATGTTTTTGTTCTGTCTTGTGTTGCTATGTCTTTGTGCGCGTCTGTATATACATGTATGTGCTTTGTGGTCACCTGCTGGGAAAGGGCTGACCTCTTGGCTCTCGTTTGTTGTGTCTAACTGTGAGTTTGTCACTTTCCCATTGGTATCCTGGGACAGGTGTGGTACTTGATTGTATCGATTCCTGATCTTTGCACCCTTACTTACTTCCTTTGTTACAAAGAGAACCTTACATGAGTGAGCATGTACTAATGCGTTAATTAAACGAGTTGAGGACAATTGAAAACATGTAAATGCTAGACTTTACAGTTTTTTTACTTAATGATTTTTAATCTCGCTTGTTTACGTAATTGGCATAATCAGAAGATTTTGCAATATAGTCGCGACTTTATCACGGGCGTCACTGAGATGGGCACATTATGTTTGTACATACCAACTATCTGTGAATCAGACCTTGGCACGGACACGTCGACATGGGCTCACTTGATATTGGGATGGTACGGTTTCGATATGAACAGAAACACCCTTCCTTCCATAAGATGCAAATACGTTACTTTATCCATAAAACTGTATAATAACTCATTTAAGCTATACTGAGGGAAAATAGTTTAGCAATTAGTTATAATGGGTTTTCCCATAGGCGATCTTTTTAGCATTATATCTTTTTTGTCAGCAGGTGCGCAAACATGTCAGTTGTTTGAAAATGATCTAATGGCCACCCACAAGAGGTCAAAAGAAACAAATTCTGATTTCATAGCGAGGATTTGACCTGCTGAGCATTTTAATTTCAAACGCTATTCAATTGAAAGGGAGTTCATTTGATCCGATACGATTGTCAACTAAAACAGTACGAAATTGGTGAACAGAACAATCAGTTTTAAACCGGTTTTCACTTTTTTGCTGTTAGGCCTAAAGATTTGATGGAAAAATGTTTTTTTTTTGCAGAAAAAATATTCGCTATATTGCCAGATTAGCCGTTTTAGCAAGGGGACTTAAAATTGGACTTAACCTTATGTGAAAAGTCAACTGGTTAATTTCGTTGTACTCCTAAACGTTTGTCAACATATATTTTTGATATTATGGAACTAAAAATCCTATTTCTTTTTAACTTAGAATCCCCAAAGTTTATTGCTAAACTTTTTTCCCTCACTATATTACATTAAACATACTTCCTATATAACAGCATACCACCTATGAGCCGGTGTATTCAATATCAAATTTCAAGTGCATAAATATAATCTCCAAGTAACGACGCCCACTAAAATCTTTGAAGCACAGTAAGCAGAGGTGAAAGATTCGAACTGAATGTCAGGAAGCCCTCGATCACAAAATGTAAGTTAGTATGACCAGAGAATGCCGCATTCACATAGTGCAGACCAACTCAAGGCACCATGATGAAGAGTAACAAAACACTTATAATCACATGACATTTATAAGACAATAAAAGTAACAAACCAGCTCTTCCTTCCTCAGCAAGTTGATTACATATCCTAGAAAGGATACTTACTGCACACCAAACAAGGACCAAACACAACCACCCCACAAACAATGGGAGCGACAGTAAAGATTGGGTAAATAACCAGGCATGCAGAGTGTCACGTAACCCCACACTTTTATAATGTGGCCTGATCAGAAGAAGAAGACTTTCTGGCGATTCTTTTCAATCTGATTTGCCTTGCTGCAGAAGAGTTTTCAAATGATCAATGTGATTATATTTATCAATCAACTCTGTGTTTCTTCAGTAGAATTTAGAAAATGGTTTACGAAGTTTATAATATTGATAATCGATAGCCTTGGTTTCGTAATTTAGCATTCTATTGTTGAAGTTAGCGCTTCTTTCTTTTAGAATTTGAAAAACTGAGTATTAAACGATTTATAATCACCATCAACTATATACTCTAATTGTTTTAGAACGATCATTGACAATCATTAAGCTTTCATCGTGTAAGTGCTAATGCATTGCTTTAATGTCAATGGTGGTTGATAACATCGTATGCAACTGGGTCGATCTCAAACATGCATTTCATCAAGGTAAATCGGCTCTATATGTAATATTGTTGACTCGATCTTCAAACTTCAAAGCAGATAACAAGATAGATAGCAATGATACTGATGGTAATGTTCATTTAAACAAGTGCGTATAACATTATTATCAACAACCTGCAAATGTATATACACGACCTTTACATGTAACCAAGCGTGCCTTAAACATTTTAGGATGATATACTTTGATATCTGAGCCGCGACATGCTATGACGCTATGCGTCACGCGAAGACTCAGGTTAGCATAGGAAATAAGCTCAGTCTGGTCAGTGTCTTTGCTGTCCTCATTACGAAAGCTTGGGTCCTTAGTTAGGCACATCGAAGACGGTCAGACTGGTTGGATACCAAGGCTAATTTGAATCTTCACTTTGTACACAGTCGATGTGTTGCTGCTGTCATTGTAAAGAATGTCAACCAGATCTGCCTGTCAGAGTGTGTCGTGCAGTCTATAGTTGATTTCTTGTTAGTTTTAGTCTACAGACAATCTGTAAAATATCGAGAAGTTTGGGAGAATGCCTTCTCTTCTAAACTTGCTGCATGTTTTTCAATATATTAGAGGATACTCATTTATAGCGAGCAATCTAGAAGCAGCCAAAGCTTTGTATCGTACCTGTTCACACTTATCACAATAGATAAAATAGTAAATAACATATCTGTTCTATCAAATCAGATTCATTTATGATAAAATATCTAAGAATTTCTGAAATGATGTGTGGATGTTGGAAACTTTGTTGTTGTTCCTATTTGGTGTGGGAGTTTTGTATCTGGCCTTTGTGTTCTTTTTTTCTAGTTCAGCAATCATCTTGACAAGGAAGAGAGCTGGTTGCTTCACTTTAATTATATTGTATATCTGTGTTCCCTGTCCCTTCCTTAAGGTGCAGTGGATCAGTCAGGAGTCTGTAATTGTGGCAGTTCCTGGTCATGTTCACTTATAGAAAGAATAAATTTGCTGGCAATCTAGACAGCACCATACCTTTATGAATATATAGAATAAAATGTTGTTTACGTTACATTGAATTTAAGGAAACATAAGTATTTGTTATCATTTATTCTTTAAGAGAGTGGCTCTGTTATGCAAATTGTTTAAGCCACATCTATTTATGCATATATCAAAACCCAGAAGGTGACTTTTGAATTTAGAAAGAAGAGAGAGCTGGTTGCTTTGCTTAATTTGTCTTACTGGTGTCTCGTGATGGTTGAGCGGCTCTTCCTCGCGATGCCACAGGGTTGTCTGCGGTTTGTGATTGTGGTATTTCCTGATCATACTCACTTACTAGTTTTATTCTAGCTATGAACTTTAATTTCAGCTCATTTTTAACATGGCTTTCATTGCTTGATTAAAGAAACTGATAGTCCTTTTATGTTAACACTACTAATCATTTGTCAAAGCAATGCCAACTTTAAAACTATTCAAAATGAATTATTGCTGTTAAAATTGGGGAATTCATCCATAAGGATGAGTTTTACATGGTAAGGCAGTGATCATATCCAAGAAATCTAGATTTCTTCAGTTGTAATTAAAATACCAAATTCACTTTATAAAATTTCAACAGAGAGAAAATGTTTAAGCCAAAATTAACTAAGACATATTAAAATTGACGTTTAAAAGATTATTTACATTTATCAGAATGTTGATAGGAATAGCAATATCTTCGAGTAAAAATAGCAGTCATAAGATCAAACTTAGTTTTAGCAATTAGCTGATGTTAAGTTCTATCATAATATCATAGCAGTCATTGGACCCCTTTTGAAACAAACTGTTGCAGGAATCCTGTCAGTTGATTCCATTTATGTGCGTTAAATAATAGATAAGTTGTAAACACATCAGGGTATAGAGACAAAAAGGCATACATTTAATTATCTACTGTGCTAATAAAACAATAATTATATGGACGATGAGAAGGCACAATAGTTAGTATCATTACTTACACAAATAATAGATTTACATGTTATGCTAAGAAAGTATGCATAAACTTAACAAATAGTATGTATGCATGTTTAATTTATCTGTCGCTTTTTTCTATCAATCATCTGCATAAGAAATTGTATTTCTTTCGATTTGTAAAAGTATCATCATACATCTCAGATCATGATAACATTGTCTCTATTGCCAATTGCACTATATGTAAGTATGATACAGCATAGCATTTGTTGAGTATACTATCTGAAAGTATTCTTTGAAAGTAGCATACGTATGGATTTTGTTTCTATTACATGAACTATCAATATACCATAAATATAGCATCGTTTAACAAGTTGGTACATGTTTAATGGGTATTAATTAGTTAGTTTTAAGGACTGAATGACGTTTGTTATGATTACTTATTGTGAGTGTAAAAAATAAACAGTGTCCTGCTGAATAAAACAAACATTAAAGCAGATTCTATCACGTATGCTGATAAGCTATATAGCTAAAAAGCAAACGTCTGCAAACAGTCTGGAATATATAATCAATCAAGTCCTATTCTAGAAAGTTGTTTGCTCAAGGTCCTGATTATCAAAGTCTAACCATTTGGAAATGTCTATAATACTAACACTGCAGGGGAGCTTTTCCTACTTATTAATAGACATGTGTCTGCTTCTAAAGAATTAAAATGTAATTTAGAAGAAATACCGTCTTGTTTAATTACTTCACAAACGTGTAGAGCCAGGGAACACAATAATTAAAGTAATGATCTTTATATTTTTGTTATATACGTTACCAACATAAATAATACTCTTTTTCCAAAGCGGACACGCTGTAGATGCTAAAAAATTATAACCATGGGGATATTTAAGGCGGGTGCTAAATCAGAGACAGAAATCATCACGATTTCCACCAACTTCAGTTTTGTTTCATATGACACCGATAAAGGTATCCTTAATGTTTCACTTCTTGGTTTGGACTTCTGCTTAGAATATCTCGCATTTTTTAGAGTTTTAAGGTATATTTTTTGCCTTATTGTTTTAAATATAGCTGCTGTAACGAACAACTGTTTTAAATGCATATATGTAATGGCTTTTACAATGTGTGATGTATCTGACTATGTTACTGCATGCTTTTTATTTATCCGTTGAGCTGTTGGGGGCGAAAGAAAATGTCTTGCATATGTCATTTAAAGCCATTTAAGGCATAAAAAGAAGCAAATACATGGTAGTGGCACAGATTTTAAAGAATCATTTAAGCTTTTTGAAACAATTTAGTTATGAATAATAAAAAGATATCAATTGTCCTATTTACATGATTCCTAACACATATACTTAATGGCATTTATGGGCTTTATTTTCAAGTTTTTCCCTTTAAACCAAATATGATTTTGTTGATGTTGCATCTCATTCATATTAAATGTTCAAAAATACAATATTTCTAATCTAATTTTGAGCACTAAGATGGTAGTCAATTTAATTTTCACCTACTAACTGTTTGAACGCATATACACATAACATTGCACAAAAATATTGTTTTAAAATAAAGTAACGTATATAACAGAACTTTCAGGTGCCTAAACTAATATTATTATTCTGCTATTAAGCTGCATCTAATTAAATATCAATCATAACAATATGTAAGAAAACGATGCAAAAGATAAGAGCACTATACTAGGTGTATTCTTATTATCTAATAGTAACATATTAGACTTGGCTATTGCCTGGTAAATGCACATGTTCATCAAAAACTAACAGACATTTTACAATATATAAGGAAGCTAAGAAAATCTTAATGTACAAAAATCTCCCTTCACAAGTCTTTTGGCAGCCTCTGGCCAAGTAAACAATAGTAATATATTTGAATGTAAGTAACGTATATAACAATTACGTAAGCGTAAGTCATTTAAATTTATTGTCAGTTTGGTGCTTTTAATTAAGTTACTGTAAATCAATATGCAGACAGTAGGAAATGTGACCTATCTGGTCTAAATAACTTTTCTTTTCAGTAATGTAGCGAATAGCCTACTACATGAAGCCTGCGGTAACCCCATAAATAAACATCTTTTGCAAGACTTAAAATCTGTGCAATATCTGTTTTCACACTTCTGAAACATCATACTAACACAGGATATAGTCTAAAATTCTGCTACTTTGCGGCCACTTTTTTCCAATTTTTGAATCTCTGGCTCCCCTACTACATGATAGACTATGTCTAACAAAGCTCACAACCCTTATTGCATTCAATTGTACCGACTCGTCCCAAAAAGATCACGCAGGGTCGAGGACACCGTTTTTACGCAAGTTAATTAAACAGGTGGGTCCGACGAGCATGTCACACTGTTGACCTGGAGCGGGTTCCATGTCAGTTTTATGGAATGGCCGTCCGTCTGTCGTTAACTTTTCACATCTCTACCAAAACCGTAAATAAGATTGATTTGAGACATCAGGGAGACAATACGAGTTATAATTGTTAAAAGTGTTTGCTTAGAACTGATATGAGAGATGGCCGTCATTGGATAATTAACGACGTATTCTCACAAAATATGTCTGATAGAACCGAAACATCGTATGTGTATTACATGTACATATAGCAGCAAGGACTCTGATAATACTGCTTGACTAAGAAGACTCGTTTTTTCTCTTCGTTTCTCGCCAATGAAATAAATACCAAATTCGCATGTGCGGGTTCATTGTTCTGTTTACGTTGAAGATGTGTATGACGTAAACCTGTCTTCGGGGTCTCCGACAAAGTGAGACTCAAACCAATCTGCACAGCTATAGAGACTAGCTATAAAATCAAAATTTCGCTTTTAGCAAGCTAAGATATGGTGCTTTGAAAACAGCGAATAACAAAGGCGCTGATCAGACTGCGCGGATGCGCCGGCTGGTCTGTGCCTTTGTCGTTCACAACCCTCCGAAGACAGGTTTTTTCTCGCGTCGAGGTCCATTTTATATTCGCTTTCTTGTAGGTTTCTATCGTTTTGCTGCAATCATTTCATGCATTATTCTCTAGCCACTGTATAATTCCCTCATATTAGTTGTGGTTTGCTTGGGAATGTTCCTTATTAGAATATAAATCTGGCACGAACCCTCAACACGAAGCATTACTAAACGATCTCGCGCCAATAATACTTCTAGACAGCACACACAGCAGTTAGAAATAACACGAAATTCAGTGGGTCCAATATTCAAAAGCACGCCTATATACATGGACTCAAGAAACCGAACCAGATTATTGAACACATGTTTAGTATGTTAATAACATAAGAATCTATATTGAGTGTGAGGGTGAGAAAGACAAATTCCGTCCCGGGGCTCACCGTTTGTCAGCGCGAGGATTGCTGAGTGATAACTAACGGTGATACCCGGTATCACATCTTTATCCAATTAATGGATTCGTTTTCTTGCACATCATTAGATTCAGCAGTTTATTTAAAAATGTTCCCCAAAGTTCCTCAATAAGTTGACAAGCGATATAACATGATGACGACACTTTAACGTCTTCTTCTTAATCTTTATTTCCTCCATTAAGAGATTTACAAGAGAACATTCATACATATAAGATAACAACAAACATGCAAGGATTGAGTACTAAGGGCATGCAATAGAGATTAGAGTTACCATGGCAACAGTTACAGGAAATGCCAAAAAAGATTTTACTTTATGGCCAAAAAATATGACAAATATTGAGATTTGCCCAAGGAAAAATGTGGAATTGAAACCTTTCAGGCTGATATGAGTTTTCCTTTGATTACATTTACTACTTGCTCTGTTTAGATGGCCACATTAGTTGTATTTATAATTTAAGTAAGCTATGTTCCGTTCTCTCAGTTTATTGCTCGTTGCCATGGTAACCAAAAAGAAGGAATTTGGCCTAAATGGCCAAAACATGTAAAAAGACATTTTCTTCACATTCACATATCCAATAACACACCAATTTTGATTCTGATCTTTATATGCTGAAACATTAAAGCTCAAAGGGAGTAGATTAAAATAATAAATAAACCCAATATGATCTTTGTACAAATCATTCCAGACTACCAAAGGTGGGTGGGGTAACCTATCTTGGAAAAACCTATTTTGTGGAATATTTGAACCACTACAATCATTTTCCTTCTCTACTTAGAGGTGCATACAATTATTGATAAGTTCTAAATGGTATTCACCTTTCATACAATAAAAGAACATGCATCCGGTGTACCACTTTCTGGTCGTAACCATGGAAACATAAAATGTACTATGCAGAAAAACAGAAAAACTTGTTTTGGCTGCAAAGCTATAAAATCATTTTAAATTTATTTATCCAAAGCTTGTTTTAAAATTTTATACTCAACTATCTTTATGCACATCACATTCTGTAATATAATAACTAGGTGGAACAATTCTAACCACTATTAAATACAATTAATTTCATTTCCATTCTGCAAAAGGCCTGTGGTTGTTTCCATGGTTACAACCAGAGCCAGGTAAAACCAAATTCATGTTTAACATTTTATGAAACTCAAAGGTCCCCATTACATATTGGCAGTATTCAAATTTGTCAATATCTCTGCCACTATTTGGCATACTTGCTAAAAGTTATTGAAAGAAGTTTTTGTTATATACCTGTTTACCCCACCCAATTTAAAGGACTGTAATTGTTACAAATTATTCAGTTTTCATATCATATTGATAATGTCAATAAGACTCAACTCAATTCTCCTTTTAGCTAATTCAAAATTTATTATTATTAGCTGGAATCACTTTAAGCTTCTATATATAGATAGGCTGTATTGTCTTCGAAAACTTTTAATGACTAAAATAATGTTTCTTATATATCTGGTTACCCCATCCACTTTCAACGTTTATAATTGTTACCAAAAAAAAAGTCACTTAATTTTGCTTAAATGCTTAAATCATATTGATAATGTTAATATGTTTCAACTCAACTATCTTTTATACACATTGGGAACTTACATTATAACCATCTGTACATTTTACTGCTTAAAGGCAATATATTTAATATCCATTTTACAACAGGCCTGTATTTGTTTCCATGGCAACAGCAAGAAAGAGGTAAACCTCATGCATATTTTTACAGTCTATAAAACTTGGAGGCCCCTATCAAGTATTGGCAGTATGCAAATATGCCATCGTCCCCACCACTATTGGGTAAACTTGTTTAAAAGTCACTAAAACTCGTTTTTGTTATATATCTGGTTACCCCACCCACTTTTAACGCCTATAAATGTTACTATATCAAACTAAACTTATTAATTTTGCTGGAATCATATATTGATAATGTTATTATATCTAAACAAAACTATCTTTAAACATATTTAAACTTAAACTATATCCAATTGGAAATGTTTAACCACTTTAAGATGCAATTTATTTAATCTCTATTTTGCGACACTACTCTGATTGTTTCCATGGTAACTCCCAGATGGTGGTGAAATCTACGCATGATTTCGTGTTTTATGAAAGCTAATACCATTTAGAACTTACCATTAACTGTATTTGTCTCTATGTACGCTGGGGGAATGGCTGTAGTAGTTCAAATTGCTAAAAATTAGGCTCTTTTACATACATGGCTTCCCCATCAACTTTGGTTGCCATGGTAACAAGGAAAATGAAATATTTAACATTTTTTATTTTTTCATTACTGACGCCTAGCATCAGTGGATAGTCCTAAAATAAAATTCATCCCTTGTGATATTTCCTGTCTCAACAACTATCATTTAAAAATGGCCAAAAAGTGCAATTTCAGGCCAGTAGCAATATTCACGTTGCCATGGAAACCAAATTGAGACACAAAACCAAACTAGCGTGTGTGCAACTTTTCAAGTTTGTATCGATGCATCGTATGCTATATAAACTAATGTCTAAACATTTTTGTTGGTTATTATATTCCATAAAGTTAGGCATTTTCCAATTTTGCTATTATGTTGCTACTTTGGTTTCCATGGATACCGAATATAAAAACATTTTGACCTTTTTCATTCTTTCATTTAAGATACAATGCATTAGTGTATAATTCTTATGCTGACACCTTTAATCTCACCTTTGCTGTAAAAAGATACTTTGGATAGAAATTTGTCTATTTAAGCCTCCAAAAATATTATAGAGATAGCCCATCTTCGTTGCCATAGAAACACACTCTGCAAGTTTTTTTTATCCTTTTCCATTTGTGATATTGAAAGTTAATACCTTATAAATTATTTTCATACAGCATAAACCATTAGACTTTAAAAGATAAACAGGCTTTATTGTCTTCAAAAAGTGTAATTTTTCATTTTTCCAAAACTAGAAAACATGCTTCTGGAGGCAAAATCTTTAACTGGTCGTTGCCATGGTAACGGCATGGCAATAACCGTTTCCCTTTGTCTATGTGACTTTTATGTTATAAGGAATCTATTGTGCCATCTTTTTTTGGCATTCTGAAAAAGTCACTGATCAGCTTTTCTACTGGGCCTGCATGATTCTTAGGGAGAATGCTAATTAACTGTTCGCTGAAAAGGCCTTGCACTTTTCCTCCGTGTCCCATAAAAGGACGATAGGCTTTGTATGTAGATTAAACACGATCAACAAACCAAGTTAGAGAAGAAGCATATCACTCAACAGAAGTGTCGCCACAGGACAAAACATTTATGCCATACACGAACTCTCAGTGGATATTACGCTGCCAATCATATACATGTATACATATACCGTGGTCGTTCTTTTATTACATTTTATTCACATTTTATATGGATCATTCATTGCTTCAAACATTGTTCTTGCTCAACTCAACTGCGCATGACATTTCAATAGCCCATAAAAACTAAAATGCTGAACAAAACAGCAAAACACCTTTCTTGCTATAAAACTCTCAAATGTTGTGTTTATCTTGCTAACATAACATAACAAAACATAACACAACATATCTTTATTGATCAGGCTCAGATCACACCGTTTGATTCATATGAGCGGATATACATAACATACACAACATATGTAGTGGCATCATGACGGCAAGAGAGAGAGAGAGAGAGAGAGAGAGAGAGAGAGAGAGAGAGAAAAGCAAATCAGCATATTTCAGTTTACTTTATAAAGTAATAAATGCTTATAATGCTTATAAATGTTTGTTGGCATTTGAACATTTATAAACATGATGAATTTCGTGCCAAGTTGAGTTGAAAATAAAAAAAAGTTTTATAACCTCGGGACCAGTCTAGAAAATACATACCTAATGATTGTCCTTGAATAAACAATATTTGTCGTGTTGCTTAATGGTTTTACTTTTCAATCATATTTTAGTGGAAATGCTATAAAGGTTGAGTATTTTTAAGAATTCTTAACAAAACACTATTACTAATGTGACACTCAGGAACTTTTTCAGTCTGTGTCTATGCACTTTATTGTGTTTTAGGCGTGGAAGCATAAGAATTAGCAACTTTTGTCAATATATCATTTTTCTTGACGTTCACAATATGTAATCGTCTATTGTTGTCTATTAGAAACCATTCGTACTTTAAGTAAACGTCTCGTCTCTGTCCGGTTTCTGTTCTTTGTGATTCGACATCTACGTATTGCCTTGATGCAATCGGTATCTTGTATTGTTTCTAGTCAAAGTATGGAAGAAGGCAAAGATCAAGAATCGATACAATCAAGTATCACACCTGACCCAAGATACCATATGGTAAAGTGACTAAAACAAAAGAAAACATTACACACAAGAGAGCCAAGAGGCCACCCCTTACCCAGCAGGTGACCACAAGGTTGCAAAGAACAGACAAGGCAGTATATCAAGAAAAACGAAACACAAATAACAAAAAGGATACACAAAAGAAGCACCGCATTGGAACGGTCTGTGAGAAAAATACCGGAGGGCTTACACATGTTTAACGGTACCAACCTCACCCTTATTTCTGATGTGGATCAAGACACATAGATGTTTGTTTCGCCTAAAAGATCCCTACGTATCGATGTTTCATCTCATAGTACATAAAAATCCCTTTTTAATGTAAAATTCCACCGTCAATTCTGTATACTTGGTGGTTGACCAGAGCTCATGTTATCGTTAACCTTTGAATACTGATCAGTCCTTCTATCTTGATTGAGACAATATACTGTGGGTGGTTCATTGTACATACAAAGGGATCACATCATATAATCATGATGTTTTGCTGTGTGTGTTTTGATCTTAGTAAACAGTGTTGACCCTGATGCCGCAATTTGCCACAAAGGTTATCGATATAATAAATTTTGCTTAAAAAAAATCATAAAGGGGTATGTGCATTAAGTGGCAATTTTGGCCCCCAATGGAGCCAAAAAAATGCTTTTCACCAATTACTTTTGATTGGTTTATTATTAGAAGAATAACTGAAGTGTAAAATTTCGGGATTTATTTAAATTTTACCGTTGCTATGGTAACATAAAATGGCCGACAAAGTAGGCTTAAAATAGAGAAATTGTCATTTTGTACCAAATTTAAGGCTTTTGGAGACCTATTTTTTTAAAAAAAAAAAAATAGATATCAGCACATCTAAATACAAAAAACAAATCCTTTTAGTATGTTGTGTGCAGTGATAATTCTCATCAGCTGTTAAAATATCTTTTTGGTATTTACTTGTGCTCTATGTAAATTGGTCTTTCAAACGTCTCAAATTTACTCTAAAATAGTCAATTTCCTGTTTCAGCCTATTTTGGCGGCCATTTTTGTTACCATAGCAACGGTTAAAGTCGAATTAATTACAGTTTTTTTTACACTTTGGTTATTGTTCTAATAAATCAATAAGAGCAAATTAGTTAAAAACGATTTCATATTTTAGCCTCATAGGGGGGGGGGGGGAGGCAAAAAAGCCTCTTAATGAACGTGGCTCTTTGTATATTATTCCTAATGTTTTACCACACACACACTTAAGAGTTTATTTTCAAATACTTAATTGATGTTGGTTTGAAAACTTTTCGGCAACAATGACGACCTAAACGTTTAATTGGTAGGCTGGTGCCTTATAATTGTCTTTTACTGGAACCACCGTGGCTCAGGTGATTGATTTTATTGATTGTTTATCAGTTAAGAGCCATCTGTTAATTCGAGTTGATTATTTCCCTGTTATGATACTTTGCATAAGTTGGGATGCTTAATCGAGCTAAACCCTTTGTATGTGATAACAACGTTATCTAAGGCAAAAATTTGCCCCAATAAAAGTAAGTAAGGGTGCAAAGATCAGGAATCGATACAATCAAGTACCACACCTGACCCAGGATACCAATGGGGAAGTGACAAACTCACAGTAGACATATTTAAGCCACCCTGCGGCCTTGGCTGGCAGATGTCAATGGTTCTTTTAATGATTATTTCTTGCGATTTAGTTCCATAGTATGGGAGTATTTTGACCCTAGTTTTGTTGGATAGTTCTCAGTGTCCTTTCTAGTTTTACAACAATCATCTCTCACAGAAGACAGCAGACCTAGCCCCGAGTTTATAAAAAATCATGCTCAGCTCAAATGAGCACGAAATTTCAACAGCTCATAAAAACTAAAAATCAGAAAAGTAAATAAATTTCTTGCTTCTTGCTTTTTGCTTTCTTGTCTCTCAGATGTGGTATTGATCATGCTAATAAATGTTAAAATGCCAACAACTGTTGGCATTTTAACATTTATGAGCAGGAAAATATTTGTGCTCAGCTGAGTTAAGCATGAAAAAAAGTTTTATAGCTTCAAGGCCTGAGTGCTTCACTATAATTGTGTTCTTGATGTCATATGGCTGTGTCTAGTTTGATTGTACCATTTCATGGTCATACTCATCTGTATGCAGGTATTTTATGGCTAGATCGATGAACATTTGGTTTGATGCAAATTATATCTGGCAACATACATGTACGACAGTGTATTCTCGCATGATACAACTGCACGTAATAAGCACCACTGTTTAATTTTCTTGGTGATTTTAAAACAGTATATGTGAGTACATCCGTACTCTAAAATATGCTTGTTATTCTCTGTTGTATAGGGTTGAAGCTCATGAGCCACACCGACCACTAAAAAACAAAATCTGAAAAGAGGTAGGTAAATTTTTTGAATAGACACGCAATCCTCATATTTTTGCATCTGATGCGCAAGACATCTTCACATCATTAAATAACGGTATTAAATCAAAGAGAAAATGCAATTTAGTGTCAGCGGCAAGCGAAGCCGAATGCTTCATTTTAAAAGTGTCTAATGGAATCAGTTATGACAGTTTACCAATTGAGAGCCAGTTTCATTAAACTTCCATGCGGCATATTTGGTACGGATGATCCTTTACTAGCACATGAAATATTGCCAATGATAAAACTAACAGACTATTGTTATCATAAGTGTGCTACAAAACAAGCGAGTATGATAAGGAAGTGTCTTAATCACAGACCACTGACCTATGTTTGGCACACTTAGGAAGAAACAAAGAATACAGGCGACCATTCGACAGCATGGAAACAATCATATCAAGCCTACCAATTCTCTTTTTCTCAGCAAGATGATTGCACGTTTAGAAGAGGTTTGGACAAGTGTTGTAGTACAGTCTGACGCCTGGCCCAGCCTTGTTCAATTTAAGAAGAGACAATAGCTATAAGCTGTGATTGGGTTAATAACAAGGCATGCAGAATGTTGTATACTATCTATGTTATAGCCTACTCTTTTATAGCGATATCCTTTTGAAATGATAAGGACAAGAAGGCTTTCCAACGATTTTGTTTTGATTTTATAAACTCAATCACCATTAAATATGGACTCTGATATGCTTTGTTGCAGAAGATATTTAAAACCAACATTGTATTTAACATTCACCTGTGAGTGTCAGCGATTAAATTAGAAAATGCTTTTCGAAAAGCGTTGGTTTATAAACTTAGCAGTCAAAACTTTGTTTTTATTATTGAAGTCACTATGATGTATTTATTTCGCATTTTATTTTAACATACCCGCACAAAAACGAATAAAATGCGAAATAAATACATCATAAAATGGAGAGCGAGAAATGGGGAGCTAAACTATTTCAAAGTTAAAATAATCTCATGTATCGTACATTCAGTATAAAATTGGCATTTTTATAGACAAAACTAAACAAAGGCGGTACTTCTTTTGTGAATCATTTGTGTTATTTATGTCATGTGTTTGTCATGCTTTCGCGTCTGATCATTGCTGCCTTGTAGTCACCTGCTGGGAGAGGGCTGACCTCTTTGCTCTTGTTTGTGATGTTTAATTGTATTTTTGTCACTTTTCCATGTGGTATTCTGGGTCAGGTGTGGCACTTGATCGTATCAATTTCCGATCTTTCTCGCATTTCTTACTTTACCAACCGAAGCTCTGCAAGCTACATGTAAAACCTACAATATATGTATTACACAACGTATATTTTAGTAAACAATTTCATCTCACCCGAAACTGAATGAAAATAAACGAGTGAGTATGACAGGGAAATGCAACAATTACGGATTGCATATTAGCGCTAGTAAAATGCATTTACCCCCCCCCCCCCCCCCGGTGGCTTGGGCTGCTTTTCGTTCTTAGGCGATGGTTCTTTTGTTGTTGTTGTTGTTGTTGATGATCTATTGTTTAATGTACTTCCCATTGTTTGTGGGAGTTATGTGTTTGTCTTTGTTTTGTTATGCATTATTTTGTGTCTATTCTTGTTTTGCAATCATCTTGAAGAGGAAGAGAAAGCTGGTTGCTTTGTTGTTATTGTCTTACAGACGTATTTTACTACAAATGTCCTGTGGCTCTTGCTCGCGGTGCCGTGTATTAGGCTGCACTATGTGGTTGTTGTATTTTCTGATCATACTCTCTTTTTGCAAACCAAACCTTAGCGTCTAAATGAAGAGACCGCAGGTAATAGACAAGGACACATACATAAATGCAATAACACGATTAATGTAGATCAACCACCTAGCGAGATGATTACGATACTAGAAATACTCAAATAACCATACCACACAAACACAAACCCCTACTTATAATGTGAGTAGCAACAATTAACAGAATCACCTTATTCGAAAGAAAGCCGTCGCAGCCTTTGTGAATGTCGAGCTTAAATATACTTTACCAGGCAGGAGTTTTTCACATATACAGTAAAACCTGTGTAAAATGGTCACTCGAAAATAGACAAAACAAAGATCTTATAACAACTGGTAGCTTAATGAAGGTCGAACATATTGCAGAATGCCCCTCTTGACTTTGCCCTGCATTAAGGGATAATTGGTCTTAAAACAAATTTGCGGTCTTTTGGAGAGTGGCCGTTTTAAACAGGTTTTACATGTACTGTATAAAATTCATGAGTGTATATGAATGTGTTGTTTGAAAGTATGGTCAATACATTTAATATTACTGAGTATACCTTTAGCATTTGAATCGATATTGAAGACTACCAGTATTTGCATAAGCTAACTCGGGATGCCAACAGTTTCGAATTTAGTTTAAAGCAGACAGTTGATGTCCCTAAAATGAAAGAGTTCATATCAGTATTTCATTCAAACGTCTGTATATAATATACATACCACATGAGACTACGATATGCCAGGAATATAATTTGCTTATAACACCTGAGTCTAATGCGTCAGTAAAGGTCACTTATGAAACAAATATTTGAGGGACCAGATGGTACAAATATATTGGCATATCTACAGTTTTACTTGCGTCTTTTTATGATTGCAAAACGTCTTACAGGTGAAGTGGAAAGTATAGTTTTTAGATTGACGATTTTAGTATGACCAAACCGGATAGGCGGCAATCAAAAACGCTCTTAACAATCGACGAACGCGGCTAAAATCACTTGAAAATGGCAATCGAAAACTATGTTTCTAACGATTTTTTATCTACATTCGTCGATAGTATTAACGTTTTTGACGCCGCCTATCCAATGTGATAACACTGTTGTATTTATTTCATCGACAGAAGAAGAATGCAGTTTATTGTCGCTTCGTATGTTGCAATGCATCATCTTTTTTTCATAATACTTAATATAGAAACAAAATAGATGTTACGTTTTTGAAAATAAAATATAAAAATGCAGGTATCACAGGTAGTGTAGTTTTTACGTCACACATGGCGTCAGAAATGTGACATTGAGTACACTACAGCAGGAGAAACTGGGGATACAAGAACTGTTTATGTCACAAGACGTCGCGTCTGGAAGTGATATAATGTCATGCAATCAAATCGATAAACCACGTAATTACGTCCATTACAACGATGCGTAAAAGATGGCAAAAGCTTGACGTTTTCATGCCAAAATGCGATTTTTAAGTAGTTTTATTGTCATGTGATAAAAAGGATCTACATGTAACATAAATGTTCTTGTGTTTATTGAATTTATTAACCGAGTTGCGAAAAAGCGATAAAATGCTCGGCAAGCCACGCATTTTATCGTTTTTCCTCAACTCGTTTAATTAATTCAATAAACAGGAGCACTCATGTAAGATCCTCTATTTAAGCCCTACA
Source organism: Loripinus fragilis (assembly GCA_964019695.1). Classification (NCBI taxonomy): domain Eukaryota; kingdom Metazoa; phylum Mollusca; class Bivalvia; order Lucinida; family Lucinidae; genus Loripinus; species Loripinus fragilis. The sequence continues at coordinate 95,188,350 of OZ026522.1, forward strand.
CATTGCCACTAAAAAGTAATGCATCTGAATGTAAGTGAGTATGACCAGGATGTGCCACAATACATACTGGAAGACCAACCACGGGACCACAATTAAGCGAGATACGAGATACAGAACACAGACAGACACAATTAAAGTAAAACAAACAGCGCATTCTTCCTCAGAAAGATAATTACTAAACTACAGTCAGTGGCCATAAGTAAGTAGCCAAAATGGCAAACGTTGCTTCGTTTGCAAAATATTAGGTACATTTAAAATTTGTATAATTTGAAAACGAGGAATGCTCTGAAATTTTGAACATATCACTATTTGCTATTTTTCAACTTAAGAATGCTTGATTATTATAGAAATAATGTCACCTAAAGTTCGTGAGTGTTATTCATTTCAACCAACCCTGATTTCTGAAACAATTTGAAAATTCGATGTGGGTCCTAAACTTCTTCCGTTTTTACATGGCTATAGATACGGCTTATTTTCTATATATTTTTTGGTGATAATGGTTCTAATTCGTTATAATCGTGAGCTGTGAACAAGATGTGTTAACATCTTCCAAATTTATTCACCGTCATATTAGGGGTGGGTGGGGTATTTGTACCCCTGACCCAAAAATCTAATCATTATTGATTGAATCCACATGGTAACTTAGCAACAAGTATCAGTCTTTCTAGTGTCCATATACGATTGTTTGAAGCAGTTAGTCTTTAAATGTTTCGCTCTTTCAAATCGAAAATACAGCACCCAGCGATACCTAACCCCTTGGTTAAATTTTGCTTTACGAGGGGGGTACCCAAACTTTCATGTGAAATCATAGGATAGTTCTTCTTAAAAAAAAAACAAATGTTCTGTAAAAATGTAACCCCAAATGGTACTTTCAACTGAAAATAATTATTTCACAAATATTATATCACCGGTTATGCTGCTTGTGGCACCAATATCATGACTGACAGTGAAATTTAGCAGATTTTCTTTGGATCCAACCATAGCTTATATCCATCAACATTTATTCAAAATATATTATTTTTAATTTGAACACTGTTATGATACCTCACAAAACATACATACCCCAAATTCCTGCATGTGTTCATTTAGTTTGTTTTTACAGCCAAAGTATACTGCAGTCGGATCATTTTCATGGCATTATTTTCCGTCCAGTTCTCTGCTCTGCATTATTTCATTTTCAGTGTCTATGCAAAGAATTTCTAGCGATAAGGCGAGCACTCTCCCTAAACGAGACGTTCGTTTTATTTTGTTGAAATAACGACTGGAGAAACTAGGCACATTCAACAAATGTATATAGACGGGCCGTCGATGCACCATTGCCTCCGAATTTGTATATTTAAAACAGAATTTCCTTATTGCATGTAATAACTCTACTTCTTATTGAATGAGAATTTATTTCGATCATCAACTGTACTTGTTATTCAGTAACATATATGGGAACTAGACCGTTAAACAAGGGTACCAATCGTCCTATCACGCTATGTACAGTAAAACTATTTATACAGTTGATGTCCAATAAAAACGACCATCTTGCAAAGTGGTCTATTTTTGTCAGATATTTTATGTCTTCTTTCGCTTATACACCCCCTTTCCCCCCCTAGACCCAAGACGCCCTTTACATGTGTTATATATTTGTATAGCGCCATTTAATTGTTCAAAGGGCATCTTGGGTCTAGGGGGAAAAGCATCTAAAAACAAACTGAAAGACGCAAGTTTCATCTTTTCAATGACAAACGTCACAATTTTAAGTATATTTCGTACGCATGCGCAGAAGGAATACCACAAAGTTTCGAAAATGAAGGGCACTTATATCCTTAATATTTTAGCACTTTTACTTTTTGAAAACCTGCAAAAGGATTTACTAAAACTCTCGTCTAAACGGCACCCAGTCTAAAGACGTAAAATGAGGGGTGGGAGTAGAAGACGCAAGTTTTAACAGTTTTGTAAAGGATGAATCGCTTTGAAACCTATTTTGATGCTTTCTATGTAAATTTTACTACCGGAACAGACCAATTTTAAAAACATTAGGGCAATTTGAAAATTTAGGTTTTGTAATCATGTCAACTAGGGAAAATATACGCCTTATCGCTAGAACTCCTTTGAACTTTAACAGAATGTTTTTTCAGTACATTTCATATATTTCTGCAAATTTTCAATAAAGAATATTGTATCTGGCATTTTTACAGCAATTTTTCAACACCTGCTATCTTTTTTGAAGAAATGGAGCCAATGTTTGTGATACACAATATCTCCATAGCAACAGATGATGACATCATACAATTTGGTGATGTCGTAAACATATACACTGTATATTTATCCAGGGCAGTTATCATTTGGGGAAATTGTCTTAATTGGCTAGAAAAGACCATTGTTTCAGACCATATTTTTTGTCAAATTCTTGTAAGCTGATTTGGCTACTTACTTATGGCCACTGAGTGTAGAATGGAACCACACTAAAAACCAACGACCTACTACAACCCCACATCCTATGGGAGTAACAAACAGTGAATAAACAAACAACATAATCATTTATAAAGAACGTACAGCAGCCAAGTCAATCGGCTTATATGTATTTTACTGGCCAAATCTTCGCCCTAAAATGGCCGTAAAGGGCCGTCTTTGTATTCTGCTTTTGATAAACAAAAACATTGTTTAGCTTGCACGGAGGTTTCCTAGCTTATGCAATATTCAATCACAGAGATATAATCACACCAAATGAACATACTGTGATGAAACATAGCAAACGCTCCTTGCTCACATACAGTCGGTGCTAAAGAAAATCCCAAGTTGAGTCATTGTGTCTGATTCTTTTGCCAGCTCTGCATGTAAAATAGAATGTCAGAAGTATTTTAACTGCAGGTATCTGCTATTGACACCGCATTGATCGTCGGTGAAAATATATAGCGGAAAACCAACCACACGTTACCACTGCCCAAAGGAATACACCGAAACTGTTATGAAGCAATTCACTACTGCACATTCCGGCTATAGTTTACAGTGAAGCCGGTTTTAAGTGGCCACTCAAGAATGGACAAAACAAAGGTCTTAAAGTCATGTGGTAGCTCAATGCAGGTCGAAAGTATTAAAGAATGCTCCACTTGGAGCATTCTGCAATACTTTTGACCTGCATTAAGTGAGTATTGGTCTTGAAAGCCCATTTTGGGTTCTTTTGAGAGTTGCCGCTTAAGACTGGTTATTCTGTAATTGTGTTGTTTAAATAATAGGCAATTAACACAATGAAAATCCTGTGCAAAATGTCACAGGTTTCGAATGTGGTTACAGATATGTACAAGAAAAAGTGTATCCTGATTACTTGCTTTATGTGTTCTGAATATTTCTTTGTTGATATATGACGCGTTCAAATGAAATTTGATAAGAAAATGTTGCCTGAATTTGCGACGTGGGAGTCTCAGTTGACAAACTTAAGAGATTATTGAGAACATGGTAGTGTTCCAAAGTACACACTCAAAAGCGACAACTTTCATACCAGCGGCTCAAAATGATATGGTGCGTTTTAATGTACCACATTTGTATGTTAAAGAACAAGGCGTATCAGTGCCAGTATCTTATGGTGTTTTAGTTTTTAGATTTAAAAGAATGGTCGGAAAGCCTATTTTTAGTGATCAATTCAAAAAGATAATCAAACGTTATCAAAACGTGAGATTTAACTTGGATATTGCGTGACAGTATGCACGCCCAGCACGATTTATAGCTATGCTTTCTTCTATAATTGCACGACGTTGGGTAAGGCCTCACTAGGTCCTGTTGTAAAGCTTTCATCCGTTGATTGGTGCCTGGTGCTTGTCGTTGGCTGGGCCCAACATGGCTAAAGTTGAACTTTTTGTGAGGCCTGCCTATTGGTGAGTCGTAAACCCTTTGTTTCGTGTTCCATCATACTATGTTAATTTGATTAGATTGTTTTTCTGTGATAATGCATTGTACAATTGCGACCTAGACCAATTTTGTGTTTAGCAAAATCAAAATCAAGCGCGAAGATTTGGCTGGCGCCTGTCAAATGCGTTTAAGCCCCTTCCAGTGGCTTAGGCTGTTGTTCGTACTAAGGCGGTGGTTCTGTTGTTGTTGCTTCGTTGTTTATTGCTGCTCTCATTGTTTGTGTGGATTCTGTTTTGTCCTTGGTTTGTTATGCAGTACTTAGTGTTATTTCCAGCTTTGCAATCATTTTGATGAGGACAGCAGACTCGGTTTATAAAGTGTCTTAGGATAGAACAATATTTTATCACTTGTCTGAAGCCAAACGTGATGCTGTATCATCCACAACTCATATGAAAGATCGCTCTACTTTAAATTAAGGCCACGGAGTTAGGAATATAGTTTTGAGGTTTGCTTATTAATATTGTTATCTCTAAATTTAAAAAAAAAATACTTAGTTAAACTACCATGGTACGAGGTACTAGTCTGAAAGCCTGTAAGGAAGAAGGCAAAGATCAGGAATACATACAATCAAATACCACACCTGACCCAGGACACATATGGGAAAGTGACAAAAAGACAAGAAAACATCATATACAAGAGAACAAAGAGGTCAGCCCTTTCACACCAGTTGACCACAAGGCTGCAAGGAACAGACAAGACAGTATGACACGAAACACAAATAACAAAAAGGACCCACAAAAGAATCGTCGCCTTGGAAAGGCCAGTAAGAAAATTACTGGAGGGCTTATAATTTTTCAGGTTTTATTTCCACATTGTCAGAGCCCTCGTTTATCGCCTACACAGGAAGAAGGCAAAGATCGGGAAACATACAATCAAATACCACACCCAACACTGGACACCATATGGGAAAGTGACAAAAGGACAAGAAAACACCATATACAAGAGAACAAAGAGGCCAGCCCTTTCACAGCAGCTAACCACAAGGCTGCAAGGAACAGACAAGACAGTATATTAAAACGAAACACAAATAACAAAAAGGATCCACAAAAGAATCATGGCCTTGGAAAGGTCAGTAAGAAAATTACTCGAGGGCTATAAATTTTTGAAGATTTATTTCCACATTGCCAGAATCCTCGTTCTCGCCTGTAGACAAAAGGTATTGAAGTAGATGAAGGCTCAGACCAAACGTAAGACATCTAGCCCCTCAAAATAAAGCGCAATTATTGGTTGTTGCGACATGTGTCCGCAAGCAGCCAATCATTGCGCTTTATTTTGAGTCTGAAAATGAACTCAAGTTTTATAACCTCGAGGCTAGACGTTGAAACGAGCTCTTGCTACATGTTCAGTACCAAAATCGAATGTGCTGTGGCAACATTTGGTCGACTACAATACTTGCATTAGGTCAATAAATGATTTAACTGTTTGGCGCCAGATGACTGTCGAAACAATACGTAAGTGAAATATGCAGCGGAAACGGAAATATGATAACAAAATGACCCATATTTTAAAATGCCTGAAATTGTTTTGCCAATACCACAGTTGATTTAAAATAAATTATCGAATCTTGAAAAATACGTCTGTTTGAATTAATATCAATGGAGCTTCTTCAATTAATTTCTTTGTTTCTTTGCGATATAAATTTAAATCGCGTTTTCGCTATTACGTTAAACGGGCATGTACCTCGACGAAGAACTTCAGGTGGATAGAGGTCCATGCAGATAAAACATTATGAACAAAAAGGTGAACCGCATAGTCCAAGATCAGATGCCATACAACGCCGCGTCTGTTTAGGGTCTTCACTGTTTGTATACAGAATGTTCTATTTAGTATTAGGGTGAAAATGAAAACATACCCAGGTGTACTTACATATTTTGCGATTGTGAGCAGCGACGGCAATGGCGCAATGCGCTGTAGAACTGGTTTGTCTGAGCCATTACTGGTTACATCAATTATACGTACCATTACGTCATATCCTGTCTCATGTTGACAACAAAGCATCATAATACTTAAGAGTTTACCCAAGCCCTCATGTAGTATTGAATTTATTAAGGGATTTGGTGAATAGAGATAAAGTGCGAGTATTGTCGAGCATTTGTCGCTTTTTTCGCAATGACTAATGTTAGATTCTATTTACCATATATTACTTAAAGCACTTTGAAATAGTGTTTTCGTCGTGCAAAGCTAAATTTTCTTCCATATATATATATATATATATATATAGGTGAGGTTATTACATTTTGTATGATCGTTATATTTATTGTTTGGTTTGTTTTAATCCGTGAAATTCTTAAAATATTAGAAAGAAAAAAATCAGCGATATTATTTCGTAAATTTTGATTGGTTTGATGTTTTACGTCCAATTCAACAGCTATGGTCATGTAGAGACGGTGTTCTTTCTTTTATTTCTTTTGCCTGCCACGCACGACACAGACGAAGGACGAGTTACGCACTAGATATCATTAAAATCATGTTGTAGTCCATAGAAGCCTTTTAGAGATTTGGGAGTAAGCCATCAGCGAGAAAGCCACTTTTATTGTCAGTTATTGTCTGTTATGATTCATGAAACGTCTCTAGTCTGTGTATACAACAGAAATGACAATTTTATTGTTTATTTGACAAGCTTAATGGTTATTCCGATATTGCAGTCAACTGTTGGGACTATAATGAAAACTACTTTCACAACTGTTCACTTAAGTCTATGAACGAGAATATAAATAGGGAAATTAAAGATTAAAAGGCTCTATATGTGCTTAACTTGAGCACATTCACCCGAAACAATAGTCAAGAATGAATTTTGGTTAGCAAATGCAAATTGGTAATGATCGCATTGGTGAGCAACGAATGCTTAGGTGAGTGTGCGCATATGCACAGACTCACCAGACATAGTGAGTGAGTATGGTCAGGAAATACCATAATCACAAACTGTAGACAAACCCATGGCATCGTGAGGAAGAGCCACACAACAAAACGTAACTAGAAAGCTGTACACAGATAAAAACATATACTTCCATCCTATCCCAGCAGGCATACAACTTTAAAACAACGTCTATCATCGTCGATGCGACGCCATAACGTCGCATCGACGTTGATACGACGTTATTTTGACGTTATGTGCCTGTTGGCTTTACAACCTATAGTATATTGCACGAATATTATAGCAGTCTTCAAGGCGCATTTTTGTTTTATTGACAGGCTGAACACGAAATATCGGTGTCATGGACGTGAATGGCTCTCCTCCTCAACTACCATTTCGGCTACGACAGACTTACATTTTATAGTATACACACTGAAGCGTTTTTTTTTTTCTTAAACAAAGGAGACTTCATGAACATAGTACCAGGTGTTAATTACAATAAGCTATTACTACATCATTATATAATGACCTAGTTTGTTTCTCTTTGAACTTATATATTGAGTAATGTTTAAACGGGCCAAAACAGGGGTAATGGTACCTATCTTCAAGTAGGTAAACGCAGCTATCTAGTGAGCTTAACTGTTTGTAGTTTGATCAGTGCTTCCACTTATATATACTTTATGGATGCGATTATCACATGTTCTGGCGAGGTTGCGCGGATGCACATTGGCTGTTCGCCGATGCAATAAGTACCAGGATTTCAAGTACTGGCTTGAATTATCACTTAATACAGTAGGCGTTGCTTTAGGTTAGCATAACCCGCATTTTTCCAATGCAAATTAACTACGTCTGTTCGGTATGCGCAATTTATGGCAGTTATGCAAACTTTGCAATTGTTTATATAGAACATTAAAAAGAACACACATGTTCTAGGCCACATAAAACATAAATCAAACTAAATCAACAGAAACGATAATTCGTATGTCTTAAATTGAACACCTGAAAGTGAACATTCTTTATCAAGATTTTCTCATTATATACTTTACGCCTGTTAATAGGAAACATATCAGATGGGTGTTTACAGTAATGATACATTTCTGTAACGCTATCATGCACGTAATTTAGAATAAATCTGCTAAAAAGTTGCAGAGCTACTGAAAATGACTATATACCATTGCATTAAGACAAATGTGATGTTCTATTATTGTTTTCTATTTCTACATATACATGTACATTTCTACATATACATGTACATGTAATGTAAGGGGGCAGGTACTCAATAAGAATTGTCTTGGAAATGTCTTACAACATTACACATGCTTGTTATTCTAAAATAGCTGTAGTAACAAATATAAAGAGCATTCGAAAGAAATGATTCATTTTGACCATGGAATAGTAACCTCAGAAATGCTTTCTCGTGATCAAAATTATTAAATTTCATGACACGTTGCACGTGCACAAAGGTAAGGCCAAGTTAAACATTGCTTACGTTTGGGAACCTGTGTACCAATCAAACAATATTTTGTCCTAACAACAGCAGAATCTAGAGCGAAGATTTGGCCAGAGCGGAGATGGCGATGAGCTGGTCGTGTCATTTTAGCTTTGTAACACCTGAGACAATACACACAAATAATTTTCACAGAAAGGGCTATCTCATGCTACATATTTAGGCGGTGGAACCTTACAGGTTTCAAACTTAGTCAATTATATAGTAGTAAGATAGTTTATTTAAGTACATGTATATACTAATAAAACATACAATATAACTAACGATATTCGAGATCATGTCTAAAACGCACACGAAACACTATGTGACAGTAAAAAGCATGAATATGTAAAATAATATTTACATTAAGATACCAATACGTATTGTGTAAGATCTTCACATTCGCAAAATTTGTGAAGACATTTACATATATGTACTTTGTTGAGGAGAAGGGGCATCATCAGTCAGTTACAGACCCCCTTCACTAGTTGATTGTGATATGTCGTCCAGAGTCGGGGCTGCTACAGTCGACCTTACCAGACACTGGACAATACAGTGACAGCTATTATAGAACTAGAACTTAGCAAATAATTATGTGTGCAAAAATCGTATTTTGTTCATTCTAAGTAAAACATTTGCTAACTATAATTGTAGTTCTTCAGAATTCATTAGAGACACGTTTATCTAAGGATTCATAATGTTTAAAAATCGGGTTTATTCTGAGCGCAGATTGAAACAATTCGTATCATAGATCACTGTAAAACGCACAATCAACCAAAAAATGGGTCTCATCCTCAACTGAGTTATCAGAACAATATGTACAAAGTCATTCAAATACGGGATTTTTTGGCCGTGTTTACCTTCCAATTTCAATTGCTAAAGGTAAATTACGAAATTATCTATCTATCTTCAGGACGGGTTTATATGGTCTATAAGTTCTCAATTTATTTCCATTGAGAGCATTTGCATCACTCATGAACTTTTGTAACCATTTGTCTTTATCTATGCCTTTCAATATATCACAAGCCACAGGAACACAGGATGATTTATAAGGGTTTGTGGCCAACGTCAAAGTAAGTAAGGGTGCAAAGATCAGGAATCGATACAATCAAGTACCACACCTGACCCAGGATACCAATGGGAAAGTGACAGACTCACAGTTAGACACCACAAACAAGATCCAAGAGGTCAGCCCTTTCCCAGCAGGTGGCCACAAGGCACATATAAACAGAGAAAGGCAAAGCAAACACAAGACAGACAAAACGTAAAATCAGTCACAAAAGAAGTACCGCCTTTGAACGGTCTGAAAAATATTTTACTGGAGGGCTTAAACCTGTTTCACGGCGCCAACCGCATCCTTAATTCAGATGTGGATCAAGACACATATATTTGGTTTGCAAGAAAGACCCCTAACTTATCAATGTATCATCTCCTAGAACATATAAATCAAGGTATAACAAGGAGATAAAGCAAAGATAAGGACTCAACAGCAAATAAGACTGAATACCGGAAACAGAAATTCAACAGGTAAACCTAGGAGGGCCCGACAAACAGCCAAATCACTCAGGATATGTGTATTTTAGCATCTTTTTCTCCCACATCTTTCTGAAAGATGGCAATAAAGAACCCTTGCTAGGATGCGGAGAATATATATCACAATTGCAAAGCTCTTATCACTGCTACATGTAAACCATGTAATAGTTATATATTCATTAGTGTCTGTTTATTCTTCTTCCAATGATTTTAATAAAGTATTTTGTTGATTTTATAAGACAGGTTTGTGAATTATTTGGTGGGATACATTTAGGTATTTTCCTGTTATTGGAATCGCAGTTCCTGATCAGAAATGGACTCTGTCAATTATAAAGATGTAAACATGGTTCTGAGGGGCCCGATATGGGTTTGCATGGTTTACAAAACTTCGACGTGTCTGGTACAGGTTATGATTTGTGTTCATTTTTACCTGAACTCTTTACGTACAAATATTACAGTTGCTGACCAGAAACAGTATTTGTTTTACAAACACACGAAAATCAAAATGGTCCAATGTTGGAGGGATTCTGTGTGATTTTGGTTTAACATATTTTATTTGGTCGTTATAAGATAAGTAATAGTTATACCATGGCTTGTCCGCCTGTACGTGGAGATCATCCACGAGCTTTAGCGAGTGGATTATCTTACGTACAGGTGGGCAAACATGGTATAACTATTCTATACCACCTACATCAGTGTAGACCTTGCACATCATGAGATATTTCATACTAAAGTTGGTAAGGGTGGTATAAGGATTGTAATGGTCTATTTTGTTTCCACAACCCGGTGTGTTTTATTCACTCAGGAACTAATACATGTTTTGATTGCTTATTGCATTTCTATTCTTTGAAGCGACACTGAGCGAACGTCATGTGCCGCTGGACACCTTGGATTACCCAGGTACACTGTATACACAGCAGGACATACGTCGGCCTATTTTGCGCCAGGTATCACATCAAAGTGTAGGGGAACTTACAATAATAATAGAAAGGGTTCTGACAGGTAACTTTTCAGGTACGCCCCTTTGCTAATTGAAGAGGTTTTCTGCAGTTGATTTCTAATATCAAACTCATTTGTAGTTACATTTGTTTGTATTTATACGTGTATTCTCAAAATAAAACAGTGTGTTCCGCTTTAATGTTGGCTGCAATACCGCTCATGTATTAACACTTAACAGCCTGGATACCCGTACAAGTTTCATTAAGTCTTCATTGTTTGATCAGGCAAAGACGACATTAAGAGAAACAAAAACATTGTTATTTGGAAAACATAATCTATCAACCCTCAATGTACACAATGAGACAACCTGACTTAATTTTATCAAATTGTATGGACTATTCTATTGTAATATCAAAGGGCTAAAAGTTAAGTGTACTTACCATATCAGATACCTGTGTAAGTGTTATTCCAAATTTCACCGTGACAATCTCTGAAGCATTATACACCGGGCGTGACGCCGGATTATATCCTGTTAATAGTTTATCTAAAAGACGCTGTTCGTCCGTCGGTACGGCGCAAAGTACAATGTCCAGAATACAAAGCAATTCAAATATAAGCATTGTCCGCGAAAACATTTGACTTTCATGCCGAGGGAACACTCAATGCTGTTAATAGCACACTATGGTTGATATGTTAGTACGACCTGGAACAGCTGCCATGACCAGATGCACTGTTTGTTGTGTTTCAAATGTATAGTTATCATTTGCCATTGACCGGAAACACACAAGAAGAGATTTATCTAAAACAATTCCTGTTCATGTTTAAGCTTAGTCACGAGAAATCTGCTTTCCGATTGTTCGACAAGACTAAACCATCCCGCTACCCTACGGACTTTAAGAAAACAACGAGTTTAAGCTATTATTCTTTATTGATAGCGAAACACAAAGGCGCAGATCAGACTGCGCTAAGGCGCAGACTGATCTGCACCTTTAGTGTTTGCTAATGACAAACATATATTTTCTCATAATGCTGTGCATTTGGTGTAAGCTCCCAGTCTATTGGTTTTGATGTTTAAGTCTTCATTAAAAAGAAAGATAGAAGCTTTTGAACATCAACACATTCGATAACAGGCTTTTCATCAGGATGAAACTTAACAGGATTTCGTGTAACGCTCACAAAATAAATCGTACGTACACATGTTCTAACAATGCAGTGAGTTTTATTTATTAAACATGTAAAAGACGCGGATAACCATCAACTACGAACTTGTCATCTCCGATAAAATCCGAATTCCAAGATAATTCCAGTATAATTTTAAAAACTAAAATCGATTTGTATGGTACATTATGGCTTCAGAATTGTATTCACTGATTTTTTTTTCTCCAGAATGTAACACCATTTTTAAAAAAAAATATTTTCAGATTATGACAGCGTGTTTCTCTCTGCGATAAGACGTACAGTAACACGCTACTCTAATAAAACAAATTAGTTTGGTATTGAATCGAATCCCTATTGAAAGAAGTAACAGGTATCGCTAATTCTCCTCCCGATCACTGCCGACAGAGATGCCTGCTGCAGACGACATACGAACGTCTGGAGATATGAGTTGAGTTTTATACCAATCGCCCTGTAACCCTTTATTCCATGGGCTATTTTTGATCTTGACATCATTTTCTATTTTTTATACAACAATGAAAAAATGCAAGAAAAAAATAGGTAAAGTTTTGAATACTTGTGAAAATTTTCTGGAAAATGGAGCATTTGCTCCAAGGAGCAAATGCTCCATTTTCCATGATATTTTTAAATACATAGTATATTTCAAAGGCGTCAAAAGGTGTTATCATGGAGTAAAGGGTGTGAGATACACAACATCTCAACCTCTTTTTTAATGATGTAAACAATAATTACAATTACAAAATGTCATTATGCGATTTGTTCAGAACTCAGTAATTCGTGTTAATGTTAACTTTTTGCCTACTGGTGTCGTATTTGCAAACAGTTTAGATCAAGAGCCAAACCGTTTGACATTCAGATGGCACTCCTGATAATTCTCGAAGAGGTTGATTTGAAAACAACCAGCAGAAGACAGAAAAAAAGAAAAATAACCAAAGAGCTAAGTGTAGTGTTTGATAGCATTTCCAAGTTCACACATTCTTTGAAGCAGGCTTACTGTAAAATACCTTCAAACTGTGCGGACACGTTCAGGTATTTGTGGCTTAATTTATTTCTTTCACATTAGTCTTAATAAATGAGCATTGCTTTGAATCACGCCAATAGTTTCAGATAAGGATTATCTTTGATTTACAAGGTAAGAAGAGCCAACTAGCCAGCGAATTATTTACTATCAAATTTACATGTACTATGTTTATGTAGATATCTGATTGTTATCTCTTTGCATGATGAGTAATGTTTCATGCTTTTGTTGTCGTCTGCTGACTTTTTTAAAACTAATCTTTTCGAAAAGAATCTCTCATCAACACTATCAGAATGCCAAACGGTTCAGATCTAGACTAGGACCGACAGTTACCAAACTATTTGCAAATGCTATCAACAATCGAAAAAAATCACCGCTACATGTAGCTTGGCAAGACTCAACCGTCTCAAGTAATTAATCCAAACACGAATCCAGAACGTGTCCAGATCTCGGACCAAGTAATAGTGTAAGGTTCGATCTGCTATGCATATCACATATTAACAGATGTCTTTAAGTGTTGCGTGATCTAGACTTAAAGTTATTTACGTTCTGATTGTATTTCATAAATAATTTTTCAGAATTGTTTGTATTGAATATAACAAGCATGCAAAATTATCCAGCGTGCACAAAGTTGAGCCAGACCTGGTACTTAAGAACGGATCCTATTAAACATTTTAAGATGTTCATGTACCAAGAGACTTATAAACTTCAGACAAAGTTTCACTGTTTATGCAAATTAATCTGAAAACGAGTCACTAAATGCGGGCACATCACGCTTACTTGTTGTAGCCATTAATATTAGAACCTCGCCGTGATGAAAACTGTTTTCGACCTATGCTAAAACGCTCTTGTTGGATAAAAAAAGTCTACATCTTCAAGAGTTTAGCTTAGATTTTCGATTGTATAACAGGCAGTTAAGACTCTAACCAGTCTTCTCAGCTACACAAACACGATGAGAAGACTGGTTAGGGTCATGACGGGCTATACCTATCCATCAACTCGTGAATGGATATTTGGTACACTTTATAATGCCAAATATATACTATTTCCAAGGAAACAATAACAGCGCAAGAAACCAGTTCAAAGGAATTCATTTACAACGGCTCCCAATCACATAAGGCTATGTTAAAGTTATAATTCGATTGCAATTAGTGTTAAAATGATAGTAAGTATGATCAGGATATACCACGATCTTAAACTCACAGTATGTAAACTGTTATAAACATCCTGTACCCGTTCCTCCTAGCTCTCACCTTATTAACATGAACAACAACACTCGTGCGTAACCAGTAGTCGGGAAAATCCGTGTATTAAGGTACATGTAAACATTTCGATTTATATTGTTAGCGATACAGACAGAACACATTCGAACAAGGCAAGAAATGCCCTTTAAGCAATTTTATTCCGTTTTATTCCATGATTTTAACGATTACCTCCTTTGCATTTTGCTTTGTTAAAAAACGGCTTGCTCACAAACAGAGCCGTTCTGTGCCGAAAACGAGCTTGAATGCCAGTTTGCATGGTTTAAATGGAATTGGCAATTACATGTGTACATGATTACATGATTGTTACTGTAAAAGTTACTAAGATCTATGGTAAAATGAATTTTAATAGGTGGACTCTCGCAATTACAGCTGTACCAATAACTATAACTCTCACGATTTCCGTTAACTGGTTACGCACGAGTGCTTTTATTCATATTTATAAGGTGAGAGCTAGGAGGAACGGGTACAGGATGTTTATTTCAGTTTACATACTGTGATACTGCAGACACGCCCACGGTTTGTCTTAAGAATGATTAGGCAAACCGTCCTATAGAAGCTATCTGATCGCAGTTTACACTGTTTGCTCAGGCCAATCTACACGAATATATTGTTATGACTGCATGTAATACGACAGGATCTTCGCTATCAGATCGCACATCTCATTATCATCAAATAATATATTAATTTAGCATAATCAGCAACAAAAAGTTTATTATTGATGGTCTAGAAGTCCTTGCCTCCTCAACACCCTCATGAATTGCAGTTAGAGACTGAAATACGATTGTAGATGCAGAGCGATTTAGACTGACAATCCCCTCCCCAGTCAATAATAATAATAATAATAATAATAATAATAATAATAATAATAATAATAATAATAATAATAATAATAATAATAATAATAATAATAATAGGAAAATGGAACACCAGCAATCGTTCTAAATCATTCTAAAACTCCTCGTGTATAGTTCCATGTCAAATACGTCCATCAAATGTTAATTGATGTATCCACTAAACATTACCAAACACATTAAGACTTCGAGAAAATAACTACAATATGGCTTCAACACTTGAGATGAAAGTTATGAAATAAGAGAATATTTTTCGATATGTGTAGCACTCTAGTCTAAATATTTACAACCTATTATATAAGACATGTAATTAATACCGATAAGGTTCCGTTATGATTATATCGATACCAGAAGTCAGTCAGAATATACATGTATGGGCTAGTACAAGCGATTTTGTTAATTATATCATCATTGAGCAGCAAAGGCTCAAGCGAGTCTGCGCACATAATAATTGAGCCGTGACGTGTGATTTCCAACAATGTGGCATTTTGACAAGTGTAGACTCAGACGAGCATGTGCAGTCACCTTTAAAGCTTAGAAACTCCAAATGATGCTCAGTCAGTAGCATAACACTTATGGGATATTCAAGCGACTAGCAATGGCTCTGATCAGACTGCGCTTATGCGCAGGCTGATCTGATGCTTTGCTGGTCGCATATACCGCTCTGTTGGAAATCTCATGCTTGTTGGAATCAAAACTAACGCATGCTAACTTGCAGCTGAATTTGTGTACTTCAAAATCAACCACCCCTTAACGGATAAAACGGATCCTTTTTCAATACTATAAAGTAAATTTACAACTAAATTTTCTAGGACACACTACAAGCTGGTCAGGCTATGATATGCAATAACAATTATCTCCCTGAAATCCTCAGGGTTTGTGAAATAAAGGATTTAATCTGGGCGATGCGTTTTCAAGTCCATAAGTATATAATATCCATAACAAGATAGCTTCCCTTAATCCGTTTATTTCTTAATAGTGTTTCTTAATCTATATGCCAAATGAGATCGTCCATTTTGTCGGTTATAAAATAATGGCACTGCCCATTATGCCAACATATTAAAATAATCCAAATTACTTCTACAGCTGAAGTAAAGCTACTATGTTGAAATTTGATTAAAAACAATAGTGCAACCCCGTATGAGACGCTGGATCTGGGTCTACACTGTTTGCCATTGTCACTTTTAAAAGTAACACTTAACGTAAATGGGTTGGTAACAATAAACATAATAAATGGGTTTATTTATAGGATAATCCATATATTACAGCATATCGTCCTTTTCATGGAACATATGCAAAGAGTGAGGACCCAAATCAGACGCCGCAATTTGCGGCGTCTGATTAGGGTGTCTAGTGTTTGCTAACCAAATGTTCAGTCAACTCTCTTTACAACGACGGTGTTTGTCCCCAATAATTTGACGTTAAACTGAATTTCTGTTGTAAAGATTTCAATTTTAAGCTAGACTAGTACTTTTGTGCAAATGCTAAAGAGAGTCGTTGTAAAGATTAAAAATGAAAAATGCCCCCACTAATCCTAAAATCGAAAATGGAATCGTCCAATTGATAAGGATGAAAGTCCATTCAGCCTAAATGTGATAATCATATAATTCCATATCACAAAACAACCATGCCATGATACACCAGATGGTATTGGAATATCTCCACTACTGCATCTTTACACGAATCAAATATTTGTTGAAGCAGACATCATAGCCGCTGAAATAGGCTGGCTTCTCAATGGTGGAAGCAAATGAGCCATGACATCAGATTTCCAACAGTGTGGTATGTGCGGCCAGCAAAGGACCAGACCAGCCTGCGCATACGTGCATTCTGGTCAGAGCCTTTGCTAGCAGCTTGAATGTTCTATGACTGTTAGGCTACTGACCGAACATCTTTTGGAGTTTCTGAGCTTAAAAGGAGGCTGCACAGGCTCGTCTGAGTCCACACTTGTCAAAATGTCACATTGTTGGAACTCACATGTCGCGGCTCAAATACAGTGTAACTCGGTCTATGATTACCATGGTGCCTGCCAGACGCAGTTCTCGTAGCTTTACATATGTACAATTATGGAAATAAGCTGCTCTAAAACCCTTAAAGCGGCATTTGTAACGAACAGTAGAGAAGCCATTTTGAAATATTTTTGTATATATATAAATATATGTATATTCCCAATATTTTTTTTCACCCGAATCTTCGTTTATGAAAAAGGTACGAATCATTATGTGAGCTATTGTCAGATGAAAACAGAATCAGAATCATGCATAGATCCGAATAAGGAAATTTTATGAGCGTAAAATTATAATCATTTTCTTACCTATTAATTCAAACATGTGTTTTGGGTGCTCAAGCTCAAAAGAACCGTCTCACTGAGACGGTTCTTTTGAGTACCAAAAACATATATTTTGGATAAAAAAGAAAGAAAATAACTTTCCAATACGCACTCTTATCTGGAGGCCTGAGAAATGACATTAATGAGCGCTCAATTCACACGAACTCTATGAAACGAGCGTTGTCGTGTTTCAGACATGTATATGTTAATGTCATGTGACAGAACAACTCTTGTTAGGTTCTGTTGTTGAATAATGTACTTGAACTGACATAAAAAAATGTTTAAGCAAATAATACTTATTTCCCCCAAGTCTTCGAGTGAAGTAAATGGTATTTTATCATTTTGATGAGAAATGTTACAGGTATGGTATTTCTTTTATAGTTTTACATGAAAAAGATAGAAAATGTAGTTAGCTAATTGGAGAAACCAAAAGAAATATTGCCCCTCAAGATAGAAAATATAGTTAGATTATTGGAGAAACCAAAGGAAATATTGCCTCTCAAGATAGAAAATATAGTTAGATTATTGGAGAAACCAAAGGAAATATTGCCCCTCAAGGTAGAAAATATAGTTAGATTATTGGAGAAATCAAAGGAAATATTGCCCCTCAAGATAGAAAATATAGTTAGATTATTGGAGAAACCAAAGGAAATATTGCCTCTCAAGATAGAAAATATAGTTAGATTATTGGAGAAACCAAAGGAAATATTGCCCCTCAAAATAGAAAATATAGTTAGATTATTGGAGAAACCAAAAGAAATTTGCCTCTCAAGATAGAAAATATAGTTAGATTATTGGAGAAACCAAAGGAAATATTGCCCCTCAAGATAGAAAATATAGTTAGATTATTGGAGAAACCAAAGGAAATATTGCCCTTCAAAATTAATGGGAGCTATTTCAGAACGCGGCGTCTGATCAGGGTCTCCTCTATTTGCTTACAGATTATGCTATTAAAATTTGAATAAAAATGAAAAATACCACCCTACACCCATAAAACTGGTAACGGGCTCGTCCTAATGATAGAGGTAAGAAATTCCATTCATATTCGGCTTAAATTGGTTAATATGTATGAGATATTCCATCAGAATGAAAAGGATAAAAAGATGCGTGACTAAAGGGTTAAAATGGGTGGCTGTTGCTCTAACAGACTCTCGCAGATACAAAACGCAGAAAAATACAGATGTAATGTGAGTGACAAAATGGAAAAGATGCATTCTGTATAACGTCTACGAGTCACAGGTCTTAATTACAAAATCACATCTTATACGTGTCCTTTTTTCTGTTCTTAGAAAAAAATGTAGATCATAAAGTGCGTCAGTTTACGCATATACAGGCTTGTATTACAAATCCGGGACTACAGGACACTTATTGGATTTGGCACCGTCTTCTTAATAAGATAAATGCATTGATAGATTTAGACAAGCCCCCAGCTGGATTCGAAATCACAAACTACATATTGGTAGACACAGCTCTTACTGTCTGAGTTTCAGACTAAAAGATTTCCAAATATGATTTAATTGGATTTCAAATGCAGCTACGCCCTGTAAAAGTTTTATTGTAGCATTACTGATTTTCTCCTGAAATGTATGCCAGAGATTATCAAGTTACTTACAACTTATAGATTTAAAAAATCATCCCTCTGGTGTGATACACTAAATTTGGGATGGTCCATTGTATTTATAAATGGGTCACAACTTCTTCTTTTCAAATAATGCTGTATTTCTTGCTGTGGAGAACGATTTTGGCTTAGCAAATATATGTACATGTAAATTCCTATTTTTTAGGCTCAAGACGACAGTACATTCTGTATGCCTTTTTGTATACCCCTCGAATAATATTTTGGCTTTGATAAGATCTATATCATGTGAGTTTATCAGTATTAAGATGATACAGGCTTCAGCGCGAGAAAACAGATTGCGTTGCTTGCCAATTAAAAAGGCAGTCTGATCAGCGCCTTTGTTGTTAGCTCTGCCGATAGATAAACAGCTAAGACTACTGAGAGCAAACTTTAATATCTTAAATAGTCTCCGTAGCTGAGCAGACGGGATTAAATATATCTATTGGTGCAAAATATAATCTAAATGCAAGTATACTGTTGGCATAGAAATGGAAAACAAACTGTTCATAGAAAAATGCATTGCCTTAGTAGGTAATGACCCTCTTTTGATGTCGGCAAATATCGGTCTGCATATCCGCACAACCTGACCGGCAAATGATAAATAAAGCCAAATGCGCCAGTACTTGAAAGTTAGGGTTTTTGGCATAGGTGAGCAGCGAAGGCTCAGACAAAACTGAGCAGATGCTGCAAACTTAAGAACCTCAGCGGCAAATTACTCAGATAGTTTTGCCAAAGGCTGTTTTGCTTTATTTAAGTGTTGATACTGGATAATGAAAAACAGTAGGTTTTAATGTAAGTTTTTGCCCTAAGAGCTTCTCGGAGACTTTAAAATAGCTAATGATTGTCATCTTCCAGAGCAAGCCAATCAATTTTTAAAAATCAATTCTTATTGTTACATTTATATTACATGAATCAATCAAATATACTTAATTTTCTCCCTCCCTAAAATACATAAGACAGACATTTTAAAGTCTTATATTTGTTTGATGTATTCAAATTTTATTTAAAATGTGTCTTATGTCTGTCTTATGTATTCAAATTTTATTTTAAAGTTGACTTATGTCTGTCTTATGTATTCTTATACTGGGATAATCGATTTTCACAAACGTAAGCAGTTATGGCTCTGCGGATAAAACAAACAAAAAAATAATCCTACCAGAAATTTAGTTCAACCTTTTATAATTATGTGTAAATTATATTTAGACCATCAAAATATGCTACTTTATCTTCCTAAACCTTGGTCTTTTTGTGCATCCGTTTTTCCGCCATCTTGGAAATAGAAAGCACAGATCGACAACTCTGGTTGACTTTAAAAGAGAGCCATCATAAAGGGTAAAATAAATAAAAATCACTAGATGTTATGAGACAACACATTTTGCATTCAATAAACATAAAATAATTATGTCGGATGAACTATGATTGAATTCATTGTAATCAAAAGTGTTTCAACCATGCCTTTTTTTCAATATTCAATTCAAAGCCAGATTGATGGGAGTCCCTAGGTTCATAAGGGGGTGCCACCACACATGCAGTAAATAAGAAAGAAGACAAAGGCTTTCTTATATGTACTTAAGGAATCTATCAAGCCATTGCTCGTGAAAGGGTGCTATTATTTATCAAAACATGATTAAATAAACAGGCAGTACAGCGGCTTATAAGCCAGACTATTGTTCTAGGTTTTAACATCAATAAGAACCCCCTATTTATAAAATCAATAATTTCCCCCTTTTGGGCCTCCATTCACAACTGCACTTTCTCACCTCCATCGCGAAGACATCAACACAAATGCAAATGGAGGAAAAGGTGTTTTTGATGAATAAAACATTTCTGGATCATAATTTAAAGATTGGGGTACACAAGAATTAGTGAAAATGGCAAGAAAACGTTGATACAGGTACATGTATGTGACCTATATTTTACCACTCAGATATGAATTTGGTAAGCAAACAGATAGCTTTTCTTTTGAAATCCCCTTCTCAGAATGAGACTGTGGCATCACGGACGCAAAAATACTAAAGGAATGCAAAATTGGCGAAATCTTCTTCATGGCGAAAATCGCTTACTCGACTATACTTTATTTAAAATGTGTATTTTGTTTGTCTTATGCAGTCTAGGGACAAGATGCCCTGTGTACTTTAAAACAATCAATGCAGTAAAATTACATATATCAACACTCTGTCAGATTTGCTTTCAAAATAAACAGCCTAGATACAATATGTAAGCTTGTCGTATCTCCATGCATGTAAAACATGAGGCCAGTGATTGATTAGCTTTGGATACAAGTAAACTTCATTTAACAGTGAAGACCCAGATGTAATGCTACATCTGGTGACATTTGATCAGCGTCTGCACTGTTACCCATTGAAGGGCCATCAAAACACATCTGAAAATGTCGTCTGCTAAAGTTGTTGGCTGTATATTACATCCCATGTAGATGGAAGATTCAATTGGAACATGAAGGGTCAATAGACTTACCTCTTTTTATGTATGTGGCTGTTTGTCGCATACTTTGCTGTTTTTATACAGTAGGAACTTATTAAAATTAAGTTAATTTCTGGAACAGTCTAGTCTGGGTTTTGATAGATAAAATAGATTCAGTAAAAACAAGGCAATGGTTTGCTGTATGCATGAGGCTATCTTATAACAGAGTAATTTCTAAATTCAGATGCTGAGCCCAGTTAAATAAACAATTAATCTCAGAGTGTTGATAACACAATTACTGGCGAAATTTATGAACTCGGATGCGAGTTCCTCAAAAGCGCTTGTCTCTAGACTGTATGTATTATAAGCATCAGAAGGCTACTGGTCACAAACTCCACTGATGATTTTCTCTCGACGTGGCTGTAATGTGAAGCGGGACAAGCACCACAGCGCCAGTAGAAGTTTCTTTAGTATCTAATTAAGTGATATTATTCTGCAAGCTTCTAGTGATGGCTTTGTTTTGTTTTAAATTCATTATTTATATCGCCATCAGACACGCATACGAAGCTTTAAATTGGATATTTGAATGTACCCAATTACCATATTGAGGGTTCGGCATCCCCTTTATTGATTGGCTGAATCGTCTACTAAATTGGATACAATATAATTTGGATGGGTATATATATATATTTATTTTCTTATTTCGATGGAAACGTACCCGGGTTCCGACACATTATTTGTGCACACTCAACGATCACCAGACTGCTCGCAGACCCTGACTTGAACTGGCTTGAATGACAGATCAATGCAAAAAAAATAACGAGCGACGTTGGCAAGACCGGATCGTCATATGGTGCTTACGGACCGACGTAGTCAAACAAACAACTTTGGTGGACCCATTCGCGAGGGAAGAACATTGCCGCTGTTACTACTTAGGTATTGTTGACGGTATGGCAAGTGTGTGACAACAACAAAATATCATGCTTTGGAGAAAATAAAGAGTTTACTTTGCCGAAAACAAGCAGAAGTATATGTCCAGGCTCATCTAGGTCGGCTATGCTTGCAGACACCAACATAGACTTCACTTGGCGTAACCCATATTATAAATACAACGTACTTTCTCGTCTTTGTATTGGTAGTATTGTTGTGACTTAGAGGTGTTCCCATGTCATATCCTGACTTTTCAGTTTCTCACCTTTTTCGAATGAATTGAACTGTTTTCTGTTATTGTAGTGAACCCATATATACATGTACCTACATGTACGTGTAGCGTCTTTTTATGGGAATCAGACACAACGAATGTAGAACCAGATCAGACACAACAGTATGCGGTGTCTGACCAGTGTCTATGTTGTATGATATATCAAAATATTACATGTATCATAATTGAAAAATACCTCCAAACAACCCTTAAATTTGGAATTGACTCGAGCGATTGATATAGATAGAAACATAAATGAGCCGCGTCATGGGATTTCCAACAATGTGGTATGTGCGACCAGCAAAGGCTCAGATCAGCCTGCGCATACGCACAGTCTGTCTGATCAGAGCCTTTGCTAGTCGCTTGAATATTATATTAGTGTTAAGCTACTGACTGAATTTATAAGCTTTAAAGGAGTCTGAACGGGCTCATCTGAGTCTACACTTGTAAAAGTGCCACATTGTTGGAAATCACATGTCAAGGCTCAAATTAGGTTTGAATGTATTATGGCTGAGACGTCATATGTGCAGTCAATGGCCATTCACCCGTTATCTCGACTATGATACACATTGGATTAGCCTTCTTCTGCAGTAGTCTTTCCATCAAGAGAGTCTGGCTATGTTCGTTAGCAATGCGTTTTCCACTTGATTGACAAAACTAATATTTACCAGTCTGTCTGCACTGCGACCCTTCTAGAGCTCTCAGAAGAGAAAGTAGACACTTCTGCCCTCGCTCATCTTCAGTAGCAGCCTGGCATATCTAGTCGCGATCCGGATTGTATTTGCTTACAAGCAAATACAATCCGGATCGTCACTAAATATGCATGATTGTGACCGCCGGTGCTTATTAGACAGGCCTTAGGTACAGGTGGGTGTCATTTCATTGCATCACGATAAAGTACTTCTGTTATTTGATTTCTCTTGGAACTTTTGACTGCTATTATATGACCATCGTCTCGCGAAAGACAGTCTACGGGGAATAGGGACACCATAACACAAAACCAGCCTGTTTAGTTGCAGGGGTCATCTATAATCTTGCAGAGTTGGATTAAGCGAGTAAAATATTGCACGATTTAGACAACGACCAATAATTTGCTGACTATGATGTGCAGTCTGATAATTTCATTTGCTGTTTACATTTGGTAATTTACCGTTTTCTCGTTGCTTTGCTCATGATTACAGTGTTTGCTAGGTCTATTCTTTGAAACATGAATAATAATTATATGATGCTGAGCGTAAATCTAAATGTATTGAACAAATCATACAAATTGATCAGAAGACTTAAACATAAATATTACGCCCTGGTTTTCTATCTAAAGACTGTAGGAGCATATATGAAGCAATTTGACATATTGGGGATCCAACCCAGTACTTGAACTGACACATGGCCATCTGGTAATCCCTTTATTCAGTTATTCAATCAGTTGGAGCCAATAAACATATCCCTAAATGAGTAGATGTCGACTGGTGTAATGCTTCCCAAAAGAATGATTGAATGTACATATACATTGGTCAGCATCCACCTTTGTGTTTAAGTACATGCGTGATTAAGATTGTTAAACAATATTTTACCAAACTTTACAGAAATAAATAATATTTATAATTTCAAGTTATTTTATGTTTAAAACATTTGGAATGTAAATTTATACCGACAAAAATAGGTAGCATCTTAGACTGTGCCTTTGACATGCTATTATATTCCTCCAGGCAATGTCTCGTATCCTCGTATCTGGTCATAATCATATTATTATTACCTTTCATCTCAGGGGGGGGTAAATATTATTTATCCCAGGTTTAAATGGAATGCAAATTAACTTGAGGTAATTCCAGCTCTGACTGTGGGCCAGAAGCCATTTTCTTTGTTTCATCATATCATAGTAAGTAAGGGTGCAAAGATCAGGAATCGATACAATCAAGTACCACACCGGACCCAGGATACCAATGGGAAAGTGACAGACTCACAGTAGACACCACTATGAGAGCCAAGAGGTCAGCGCTTTCCCAGCAGGTGACCACAAAGCACATATAAACAGACGCGCACAAAGACATAGCAAACACAAGACAGAACAAAAACATAAACGATCCACAAAAGAAGTACCGCCTGCCTTGGAACGGTCAGTAAAATATTTTACTGGAGGGCTTAAACCAGTTTTACGGCGCCAACCTCACCCTTAATTCTGATGCGGACCAGGACACAATTTGGAAAGTGACAAAACACAACGATAACGACAGCCAAGAGAACAGCCCTTTCCAAACAGGTGACAACAAGGCTACAAGGAACAGACACAACAGCAAAACACACACCAACATAAAGCATAACTAACAAAAAAGATCCACAAAAGAACCACCGCCTTGGAACGGTCAGTAAAATACTTTTACTGGAGGGCTTAAACCGGTTTAACGGCGCCAACCTCACCCTTAATTCAGATGTGGATCAAGAAACATAGATATTTGGTTTGCATAAAAGACCCCTAACTTATCAATGCATCATCTCCTAAAACATATAAATCAAGATATAACAAGGAGATAAAGCAAGGATAAGGACTCAACAGTAATTAAACTGAATACCGGAGCAAAAGAAATCCAACAGGTAAACCCCAGTGGGCCCGGCAAACAGCCAAAGCATCAGGCCCCTACCATCTCATCAATAGATATGTCTTTAAGTCGGAACCATCATAGAGTCTGAAGTCCGACCCACCGGTGTGCAATTAAAGAGGAAAGCAAAGTTGCCAGCCGTGATTTGGTTGACTACCAAGCATGCAGTCTGTTGCAATTCATTAATGTTATAGCCAATCTTTTTATAATGGGAAATTATTTTGATGAACTGCGCTGAAAAATTATTAGAGCCAACAATCTTCTTCGATTTATACACCAAGTCACCATAGAAATCAGGTTCCGAAAGTCCTTGGCGCAAGAGAGATTTAAGTCCAACTTGGTTCTGTTGTTGTTGACTTTTTGTTTATTGTTACTCCCATTGTGGGAGTCTGTAATTGTTCTATTTTTGTTGTACGTTACTTTATGTCCATTCTAGTATTGCAATCATCTTGATGGGGAAGAGAGAGCTGATTGCTTTGCTTAATTTGTCTTCCTGGTGTCTCGTGATGGTTGAGCGGCTCTTCCTCGCGGTGCCACGGGGTTGTCTGCAGTTTGTGATTGTGGTATTTCCTGATCATACTCACTTACTATTTTTGGATTTTAGAAATCAAATCATAGTATCGTCTATAAAATTTTGAAAATGTTTTGCGAAGTTTATAATACCGATAGCCTTGTATAAGAAGTTTCTGAGATAACAATTTATTGCGAGTGTTGAAGTCAGCAACATAGCTAGATTCTCTAGCAAAACGAATGAGTTGAAAGATATAGACTCCATAGGATGTAGAACGAGGAACATCACCATCTAAAAATGGGAAATTGACAATTTCAAAATCAAAGTCGTCACGTTTATCACAAATTTTGGTAGAAACAATATCATTAGAAATTGACAAATGCAAGTCTAAAAATGCGGCTTCGGTATCAGAGGCATTGGCTTTATTCAGTTGGAGCTCTGAAGGGTATATTTGACTAACCATATTGTCAAAATAAACATAATTAATATCTAAAATAGTGATTAACATAATCAATTGATCAAGTAACCGACTTGACTGATAAAAGCACATTGATATTATTACTTTCAGACGTTCAGAATTATAATGAGAAATAAAATAAAACAATGAAATATTGCTGCAATCTTATACACTGGATCTGAGCCCCTGTCGTACTATTGATATATTGGCTATACTATTACTACTGTATTGACATCAAGCTAGACATATTGTACCTTTATTGACCAAACGATTGGATCTGATGTGCATACATACAATACTTTTCTTACAAGACTTCTCTCTGTTATATACACTGTTGCTGTACTTATCTGTTGTTGGAAACCAAAGTTCTTTTTAACAACAGCAGAACCTAGGGTGAAGGTTTGCACCGTAAAGGGAATTTTAGCCCCATTGTGACTTAGGTTGCTGTCCGCTCTAAGGTGGTGGTTCTGTTGTTGTTGATTTCTTGTTTTATGTTCCTCCCATTGTTTATGTGGGTTCCGTTTGGTCTTTATTTTTACTTAACCAAAACAATGCATTATTCTAGACCCAAAGTGTTGCCTCAGCTCTGACTGTGAGCCATGAGCTATTTTCTATGTTTCATCATAACATCTCAAATAGTGATTAACATAATCAATTGATCAATTAACCGACCCGAGGTAAACGCAACACTTTCATCCCAAGTTTTATGCTGCAAACACTATATTTTCATGTATTTAGATGAATACCTGAGAAAACCTTAGCTTTCTGCGAAAAAAAATTTGGTCAAAATAAAATCCCTACCCCCTGTGCAAGAGAGTCCTTGAATTTATGTGCAATATTTTCCAAATATATTTTTTTTGCTAGGTGCAGGGAAAGCCAGGTCTTAAAAAAGTTGTCAATTATACATAGGCGAAGACATATGCTCTTGAAATTTGGGCAGATTGAATAGAAAACTGTTCGATGTAGTTTGAGGCTTCCTAACCTATGCAATTTATTATCACAGAGAAACAATTTTAAGTTGTTAAAGTTGCTGGATGATTTATACTACATATTTTAATGTAAAACAACAGTGATGGTTTCCCCTGATCTAGTTGTCGCTGTGGTTCGTTCTGTAATCAAACGAGCTGACACAATTAGATTTTGTCGTCAAACCTCGACAACTGATAAAGCTTTCCTTCTTCCAAGACAGGAAACTAATTATTAAAAGTTTCAAAATAACATTTTACAAATTGAGTATATTCTCTAGACGGATGACGTAGATCTTTTCCTATACATTAAACTGTGGAAACTTTATAAGTTCTGCTATAATTTCAAATTCTAACACTTATAAAAAAAACATAATTATTACACTTTCTCCCGACTACGTGACTGAAGGGCTCATATACATGTCATGTGTTAAACTGATCGAACGATTTGGTTAAGTCTGATAAAAATGACAAAAACACACATACAAAAACAGCAATCAAAGGGGCTGTAGTGTGTGATCGTGGTATTTACTGATCATACACACTTATTTTGTTTTGTACGATAAGAAATCTTAGTTAGCGAAATTAAAGGGACTATGGAAGTTCTTATTGTAGGCAATTATTTCTAAAAAACGAAAGTGAGTATGATCATGTAATACCACAATCACATACTGCAGATCGACCTACGGCACAGGAAGCGCCACAGAACACTAACAGTCACGAGACATCAAGAAGACAAGTAAAGTACAGCGACCAGCTCTCTCTTCCCCATCAAGGTAGTTGCAACACACATAAAGTACTGAATAAAGAAAACAAGGCACAAACACAGAACCCCTACACACAATTGGATCAACAATAAACAATGAATCAACAACAACTGGTACAACCTAGATTGTGCTATTGTTAAAGCACAAAAAATGTTTATCTCGCATTAAGGCTTCTAAACTATAGTAATGTATCATCATAAAGACACAATCAAATCGAACTAACAGACTACGATAGAATAAAGCTTGTACGACTGTTTAATTTGAAGAGAAAGTGATATTAAAGTTGATTCAGGCTCTTTGATTTTAAAAGTTTAACTTAGAGTGGCAGTAGGTAAATTCGTATAGTTTTGCATTTAATTTAATTATAACTTGCTTACCTTTTTAACTAGCCTTTTCATCTGTCGTAACCAAGAAAATACACATGTCTCGTTTATTATGCTGACCTAGTTTCGTTTTCAGCTTTATGCTTTGTGGTCACCAGCTGGGAAAGGGCTGACCTCTTGGCTCTCGTTTATGGTGTCTACTGTGAGTTTGTCACTTTCCCATTGGTACTGGGTCAGGTGTGGTACTTGATTGATTCGGTTCCTGATCTTTGCACCCTTACTTACTTTTCCAGTTAGCTAGGGAGCTATCATTATTTAACTGGTGGAAAATTGGACATGACAGTATGCAGATTCGTACACCTTTTTATCTGACCTTACACGCAAATCAGAGATGAAATGATATAAAATATTCAACCAATTTTACTCTAAAATGCTGAATTATATGGTTATGGCCGTAACGTCTCAAGCAGTCAATCCAAATTGAAATAATGAGGTCTCCCTCTAAGTTGTTGTTGTTGTTGAAATACAAAATATGATAACTTTCTTACCATCTGCAGGGCTCGAAATTTTGTTTTGGACCTACTCGTCCTGTGGGGCAAGTGGTCTATTTTTTTCACTTGTCCTTACTCCAGTTGAACTCGTCCTTAAGTCTTGTATTTTTAAAGAGACAAAACACATAATTCAGTAACTTATTTACAATTAGTTTTAGGTGACATGTGACATCAACTGACTAGTAATATATATCAAAACAAATAAAAATGTGGTTTACACTATTCCCTTTCAGCCATCAGACTATTCAGTCATCTGCATCAGACTGAGGTGCAGCAGCCTTTGGACCCCTCGGACCAGTACATATGTGCCCCTTAATGTGTCTAGTCCCTTTACCACTGTTTAACCAGTTTATAGTGCTTTCTGTGGGATTGTATTCCATAAGATCAGGACCATCAACCTTAATTCTAACAAGACTAGACAAAGCTTCCTGTTTCATGCCTGTTCTTGCAATGGTTTTAATTAATATTGTTAACTGAGCTTAAACCTCCCTCACCTTCAGCAGTTGTTGGTGAGATTGTGTTATCCTTAGGCTAATGTGACAGGGTGTCTTTTTAATCAGTTGGTTTATTGCATGGCTATTTTTACCAACAAAACAAGTGAAGATATTTACTGTTATTTATTATATAATGCCTATTCCATATAATAATATGGTAAATTTCATTGAAAACGCCAATATCAGGGGAGCCTGCGGTATCCTGTAGTAGCCTGCGGTATCCTGCGGTAATCAGACTGACCCCCGTTTTCGTATACAGAGATAAAATCCGGAACGTCGGCTTTATACATTCAAAACCCTTAGGCCAATTGATTTTCCAATGTGTCCCGGTATTTAGTTCAAAGGTCAACCAGATTTTACCGGGTTGCATTTACTGCTGACTAGTGTAAACATCC
Source organism: Loripinus fragilis (assembly GCA_964019695.1). Classification (NCBI taxonomy): domain Eukaryota; kingdom Metazoa; phylum Mollusca; class Bivalvia; order Lucinida; family Lucinidae; genus Loripinus; species Loripinus fragilis. Next base: position 95,217,992 of record OZ026522.1, read on the forward strand.
GGTCACATTTTAGTGACATTTTAAACCTACCGAACGATCTTTCTTCACTGTGTTTGCGTTGCTTTTGCAGGCTGTAAAACATGCTAGTTAGTTCTTTTTTTTCCTCAAAAATAATTACAAAACCAAAAAAATCTACTCGTCCTGTCGGGCTAGCAAATGGCAATTTCCACTCGCCCTTACCGAACTTCCACTCGTAAAAACGAGCGGACGTGTACAATTTTCGAGCCCTGATCTGGTGCTTAAATAAGCTTTGTATTGGTTGAGGATTCTGAATATGTACAAAAACGGTTTACGATTCAGCACAATGTCTGTTTCGGTGGCCCGAAAAAGTCGTCTGCAAAGCTCTCGCACTGCCAAGCACGCGCAAATCGGCACTGAAAATGATTGACAGAAATGCGTGATTGATTTCTGACGTAATTAATGGGCTTTTAATTAGCATACTAAAGGCAGCAGAGGGCTAGAACTGCCGAGTGTACGAATCTGTCTACTGTACGAATCTATCTACTGTCCCTCTATATTCGGGTGCATTTATTGTTTGTGTTGGAACATTCCGCTATCATTCCAAATGCAAGTCGTTTTAACATAAGTTTTGGAAATATCTTCAGAATATACTGTTGAATCCTTTTTTTTCAAAATGTGACGTTGCATTTGACATTGCCGGTTCAATAAAATATTCTAAGAATATTTTTTGATTAAAATGTAAATCTTTTCTGTTACGTTTTCTGCATATCTATCAATATTCAATCGAACGTGACTGAATTTCCTCCAAAGTATGCCAAATAAATATTTGTGTCTGTGTTACGTCCCCTTCAGCAGTATAAATCAAATTTATTTTATATTTATTCACTGCAGATCAACTATTAATACTTTAGAGAATAAATTACGATGAATATAAAACGCACATACCGTCGTGATTATCATTTTGGTCTGGCACGTCGAAATAGTCTGAATTGTCTATGTATATTTTCGTAGTATGACTCTCTGGCCCAAACCCACGTTTCACAAATGATGAAAGCATCAAATTTATACAGTTCTGATTCAGTTAAATCAATTTAATTTGAGCTCTGAATAGTATAATTAACTATCTCAAATGATTCTATATTTTCATCATCTGCCGTTAAAACGAAATAGAACTTATAGAAATTTGGGAGGTTGACCTGTGTTTCAGTTCATCACTGCTATCAGCAGTAGCCACATTAGTATCAGCTATTCGACCTTATATACATGTTTAACTTTTTGTAAACCAAAATCCCTAAATAAGTACTTCAGCAAACAGTAAAAACCCAGATGACATAAGGTGGCATTTCACCAGAGTCTGCACTGATTGCAAAGCCACTTTATACTTCAGAGAAAGAAAGATTATTTGGAAAGAAAAATTGTGACCCCTCAATATTAACAATGGACTATCCTGACTTAACCGTATCATACTGTATGGAACAATCCACTGTTCTTAAAAGTTTTAATACCTTTGATCTTTATTTCGCATCTATATTGAGCACCAATCCGAATCCTGTGACTTTCAATTGGATGCTTCTTATAATACACAGTGACAAAAGTTAGAGAGCATTTTACGTTCTCGCAAAATGTTTTGATGATTCCAACTATCCTTACCCTGCCGATACAGAAGTGTTATTGTAAAGCAATATTTAGTTACAGCTTCAAACATTTAAGTCCACACGATACATTTTGACACACACCAATAATGTAAATTTCTTAAATACTTCATTTGTCCTTTTGTTTCTGCACACCATAGAATAAAATGGAGAGCAAAATGAGCATGAAATGGAAAAGTAAGTGCGTATGATCAGGAAATACCACAATTACACACTGCAAACCAACTCATGGCAACGCGAGGAAGAACCACAGAGCATTTATAGTAGCAATACATCTGCAAGACAATAATAGCAAAGCTACCAGCTTTCTTTCTCCCTTCAATATGATTTCAAAACAAGAATGGATACAAACTAATACATAACAAAAGAACGACAAACACAGAACTCCCACAAACAATGGGAAGTACATTAAATAATAGTTCAACAACAACAGAACCACCGCCTAATAACGAAAAGCAGCCTAAGCCACAGGCGGCTAAAATGCATTTTACTTGTGCTTAACCTTCGTTCTAGGTTCTGTTGTTGTTAAAACACAAAATTGTTTAGCTCGCATGTTGCATTCCCAATGTATATACGAGTTGGTTTGTTTGTAAGGTAGTGTACTCGTATTAGCCTTGAACGACATTGCCTTACTTTTTCGGCATATTGCACTGATTTCTATGGAAACGAATTTTGTGAATATTTTCAAATTAAGTCTTGACTTGATAATTCAACTGGGACTCTATGTCCAGCCTGTGTGTTAAGAACGTCTAAAAGACCATGTTCTATTTCAGTCCCAAATCTTTCAACCTGCAAAATATATACTGTAGACCTATAAGGGAATGGCTCTCTCTCGTGTGTGTGTGTGTGTGTGTGTGTGTGTGTGTGTGTGTGTGTGTGTGTGTGTGTGTGTGTGTGTGTGTGTGTGTTTTATTGAGTTTTTGTCACATTCCCATGTGGTGTCCTGGGTTAGGTCTGGTACTGGATGGTATCGATGCCCGAATTTTGCCTTCTTCCTTACTTTGGAAACATGCCATTGGTAAAGTATGCCTCTACCACCAACTAAAGGTCAGAAAACTAAGTAATGATTATCAAAAAGTAAGTGAGTAGGAATGAAATGGAAAATTAACTTTTCAAAATTAAAATTGTCCCGTTTATTTTAGACGAAACTATGCTATTAGTAATGGGCAAGTCCAAGTCCAAAAATGGGGTTTCAGTATCTGGGGAATTAGCCTTACTTAACTGGAGTTCAGTGGGATTCTGACTTGCCTTTTGTTCAAAATAAGGATTTTCAATATTAAGCAAGTCATCTTTATTTAGGTAGAGTTAAATGCTTCAACAACATTCGCTGGATATTTTTCAGAAAGAGACAACATAAAGTCTCTCTCATAACTCTACAAAACAAATCTACAACAAAAGGAGCACACTTAGTACTCATAGGAAAACCTACGATTTTTTCTATACAATTTTGAGCCACATCTTATAAATATATATAGGCCAGAAGATAATTAAGAGCGTCACAAACTTTCTGACATGACCACAATTTAAATAATTTAGGATGTTTAGATGTAAAAAAGATGCGCGTTTCTCATTGCAAACCAAATAAAGTGAGCCAGCTATGTTAAAAAGTTGCTCAATTAATTCAGTTAGTTTCTCTTTGATTAGATTATGATGCAATATAGTATAGAGAGGAGAGAAATTATATGTAGACACACCAGATGCTAGAAAACCTTTAGATTTTAATTTGTTTAGAATTTCACCTGCGGTTTTAATAGACCAAAATAGATGTTTACCATTCCTCTTAAAACTGCTTCACAATATTTATAACATGGTTTTTAAGAAGTCAAACTTATAGACAACTCCGTAGCAGTATACGAGCTGGAATTAGCAATAAACCGTGACTTATAGTGTCTTTTATGAAGTAAAGGTAACCAGCTTGTTATGATCTTAAAGTTTGTCAAACAGATTGTCAGCGTTAAGCGTGTGCGCAAAATAAGAAAAAGAGACCTCATAGAAGGAAATATATCGTAAGAAATAGCAATGGGGTCCTATAATCAGAAAATAATTTTGGTATCCAAGATGGTCGCTGTCCACCACAGGCGTTGCAGAATATTCGTCAGTTTATGTAGAAGCAAGTGTGGTACTTGATTGTATCGATTCCTGATTTTAGCCGCCCTTCTTACGTTGGATAATACAAATTCTGATTTAATTGAAAAAGTTTGACAAAACGTTTTCGAAATATAGGATGATTTAGACTATAGTTTACCCTTACATTAACCAAGGTGCTCCCTAACTCTTTTTTCCATGTTTATATATACTGTAAGCAGTCAGTGCTTGGTGAAGCTTTGAACCATTTATTGTAAAGTATTGTATAATTGTTCTTAAAGAAATATACTATAAGTGTCCATAAACCTTGCGAACCATGTGCTGACGCATAAAATATGTCTGGTTTCGGAGTAGCGCAGGTGCTTGGCGGTCTATTGCTGGTGCGTACTGATCACGCACAGAGACAGTACCTCACAATACTAAAATTGTTACCTTAGTTAGCTGTCTTTAGTCTCATCATTTGCTACGTTTAACTTGGCTTTTTATATTCATATTTCACCTTAACCTTCAAACTATCATCTTCATCCAGACTGGTTTGGTTAATTAAGTAGTATATGCCATATGTTCATAAAATTATATATTTTGTAGTGTGAAGAAATATGCGCGTAACAGCCTGAGTATCCATCTTATTAATTTACTATAAAGCAAGCAAATAAAAAACTTCAAAATGCCAACATTATATTTCGATTCTATATAGCTTATCAGACTGGATTGATCCTGATCTGGTCAGCAGAAGTTTTATTGTGATACTCACCAGGCGTCGTAGAAAGTGTTTCAGTATCAAGTAAGAATACAGCTATCGAGTTATACATCATCTTGTCTTACCAAGGGTTGCGATTGTCTAATCTAACGAAAGGTAGACACGACGAAACCTTCGCTGGTGAAGATGGTTATACATGTATATGCACGAATGTGTCTGACATTAAAAATACATTTTATTTAGATTTTGTGTGGTGCTTGATCATATCGATTCCTGATCTTTGTCCTCTTTCTTACTTTTATTATAAAGCTGTATGTGTATACTGGTATAGTGACATGCAAACGAAGCTCGATTCCTGATTATTGAAGGTGTGCGCTTGACATAACCTAAAACAATCCCCAGTCTTAAAATTACCACACACTTAATTGATCTCCGATTGCATCTGTCCATAGTTTCAATAAATCCCTAAACATGAATGCATTTGGCACCAAATTCAATCAATGCCTTTTCATTATTGTAACAACAACGTAATCTTCTAATTTTCCGCTCAAGCACGTATCGTTTTGGAGTTCACAAGACATAAAAATGCAATATTAGAGCGTCTATGGACAACGAACAAAGGGAAGGGTCACTTTGGAATTCCTTACTTGTGATGACGGACACGTTATTCATTAGATCATTTGACCACTTAGCATCAATCTTTTTATGTTCAAGGAGGTTTGCCAGACTAATTAATATTATTGACGCGTAAGCACTGTTGGTGGGTTAGAAAGTACTGTAAAATATAGTACCGTATTAATCAGGGCCCAAGATAGAAGTGCAGTGAGTAACTGATTTTTTCTTATTTCTCAACCAAAACATATGTTGTAGGTACTAAAAAGAACCGTCTCGATGAGACGGTTCTTTTGAGCACCCAAAACACATGTTTAAACTGATGGATAAGAAAATAATCGCAATTTTATGCAAATTATTTTCCCCTAATTGGCCATATGGACTATTTATCTAAACTTTCAATCCATTTGTTATCATTTGGGCCCTCATAGGGAAAAAACCTTGGGGTTTCCCTCCTACCCTGAAGGAAACAAGCCTTCTGAGCTGCTTCCAAGGCTAGCTAGATTACTGAAATGTTATTAATAGCATATTTGGATAATGCAATTATATTTTTCATTATAATGAATAAGGCGCTGATTATGCTTAGTGGATATGTGCAGGATGGTTTGTGGCTGCAACAAAGGCATTTTTTTCGCATAGAGGCTTAATTATGACCATCATTCAGGCTGCTGATAAATTAAATTCGGACCTGGCTAAAATCCATCGCTGGGCAGATAAATGGCTAGTAGCATCCTGGGAAGTCAAAGTATATCATCCTCTCTAGGAAATATAACAAACCATATCACCCTCCGGTTCTTAAGAGCCAAACCCAAATTACCGAAGTTAAAGTAAGTAAGGGTGCAAAGATCAGGAATCGGTACAATCAAGTATCACACCTGACCCAGGATACCAATGGGAAAGTGACAAACTCACAGCAGACACCACAAACGAGAGCCAAGAAGTCAGCCCTTTCCCAGCAGATGACCACAAATTACATATAAACAGACTCGCACAAAGATATATAAACGTCCATCTACAAAGGCATAGCAAACACAAGACAGAACAAAAACATAAAATATCCACAAAAGAACCACCGCCTTGGAACGGTCAGTAAAATATTTTACCGGAGGGCTTAAACCGGTTTAACGGCGCCAACCTCACCCTTAATTCAGATGTGGATCAAGACACATAGATATTTGGTTTGCATGAAATACCCTAACTTATCAATGCATCATCTCCTAAAACATATAAATCAAGATATAACAAGGCGATAAAGCAAAGATAAGGACTCAACAGTAAATAAAACTGAATACCGGAGCAAAAGAAATCCAACAGGTAAACCCCGGTGGGCCTGACAAACAGCCAAAGCATCAGGCCCCGACCATCTCATCAATAGATAAGCCTTTAAGTCGGAACCATCATAGAGTCTGAAGTCCGACCCACCAGCGTGCAATTAAAGAGGAAAGCAAAGTTGCCAACCATGATTGGGTTGACCACCAAGCATGCAGTCTGTTGCAATACATTAGTTTATAGCCAATTTTTTTATAATGGGAAATTATTTTAATGAACTGCGCTGAAAAATTATTAGAACCAACAATCTTCTTCAATTTATACACCAAGTCACCATAGAAATCAGGTTCCGAAAGTCCTTGGTGCAAGAGAGATTTAAGTCCAACTTGGAATTTAGAAATCAAATCATAGTATAATCTATAAAATTTTGAATTTTTTTTGCGAAGTTTATGATACCGATAGCCTTGTTTAAGAAGTTTCTGAGTTAACAATTTATTGCGAGTTTTGAAGTCAGCAACATAGGTAGATGCTCTAGCCAAACGAATGAGTTGAGAGATATAGACTCCATAAGATGTAGAACGAGGAACATCACCATCTAAAAATGGGAAATTGACAATTTCAAAATCAAAGTCGTCACGTTTATCATAAATTTTGGTAGAAACAATATCATTAGAAATTGACATATGCAAGTCTAAAAATGCGGCTTCGGTATCAGAGGCATTGGCTTTATTTAGTTGGGGCTCTGAAGGGTATATTAGACTTACCATATTGTCAAAATAAACATTATTAATATTTAAAATATAGTCCAAATATCTGGAAGTAGTGTTAAACGCAGCAATAACAGGGGAGCACAATTAGTGCCCATAGGAATCCCAACTACTTGTCTATAGAGCTTAGTGCCAAATCGAATAAAATGCTGTCCAACAAAAAGGCCAGCGCATCACATACATTTTGACACGACCATGCATGATATTTTTTAGGTTTTTCTGAAGTAAAAAATGCATTTCTGTCATTACATGCAAGGTATGGAGAGCCTTCTCTCTGGAAGGTTCTTTCAATAAGATCAATAAGTTTATCTTTAATTAAATTATGAGGTAAAGTAGTGTAAAGAGTAGAAAAATCATAAGTAGACAAACTGGTTGCATTGAAATCTCTAGCTTTAAGTTTATCTAAAATTTCAATTGAATTTTTAATAGACCAAAATAGGTTTTTACCGGATTTCTCATATACCTTTTCACAATATTTGATAACATGATTTTAACCCTCATAAGCACCTCAAAGTCATCTTTTCAGACGATTGCACTAAGCATGAACATCTTAAATTAGTCAATTCCAAAGCATGAATGCGAATTATCATAGTGCGCAAATTAAAATTTCAACTAGATAGGAAATCTCTTCAGACTATTTACTTCTTATTTATACGTCGTCCATTGCTAGAATATGCTGACGTTGTGTGGAATAATTGTACACAATACGAATCAAATGATTTAGACAATATTCAAAATGAAGCTGCTAGAATAGGTACAGCTAAGTTTATATATGCTTAGTGCGCAGGGACCGCGGCACACCGTCACAATAACTGAAAAATCATCAGGTGCAGCTAAGTTAGCCTCCATTGATTCTCTCCACACAGAAACAGGTTGGGGACACTGGGATAAAGAAGGAAAACCCATAAGCTAACCATGTTTTATAAAATGAAAAAATGGACTTTGCCCTGATTACCTTGCTTCACTTGTGCGAGCTTCTGTTGGCAGTGCGTCAACATACCCCTTTACGTAATTTTTCAGAGCTACAAGCATTACATACGAATGAATCGCCTTTACTATATATAGATACATCTTCCTTGCCTTCTGCTGCCCGTGATTGCATACACTTCCAGCGCAAACTTGTAATTATCCAAGCCTTTACATTAACATCTTCAAAAACAGACTGCAGTCCAACTTGAGTACACTAACCCGATACTGTAACGACGAGAGAAAATGCGAGGAGATAACTTTTTCGAAAAGCCAAACTTGTTTACCGTTTTGGCTGAAGTTTTCGTTTCAGAATGTGTTTGCTGGTTTAATTCAGATCTCTGATTTATATTTAAAAGAGAACTGCATAAAGCACTTAGTTGCAAGTATTTCGGCTGAAATTTGATTGTTTACCTTCAAAAGTGTTTACCGGATGTACCGTCGATTCTGGGGTTTACCCTTACAATACCAGCCCTTTCAAACAAGTGCACTCACCGACTTGCCCATTATTAGTTGAAGGGAGATAGCTTTGAATTTTATAGACTTTTTCATATACACTCAGACATAAGTTAAGCATCACCCGAACATTATTTCAGGGACTTTTTTCGCGGACATTTTTTTAAGAAGAACAACCAGTTTGTAATATTATGTTACCCTTGTCTTCATGTGGTCTGTTGAACATATCAGAATGTCATTTGGTCATTTTGCTGAATTTCTACGCTGTCCTGTATACACCGACCCCTATTTTAGGGGTGCACCCCTAAAAAGTGTCACAGCTTAACCCAAAATGCTTACTTTGAAATCAAATAAACGCAGAAGTAATCTAGTCATATTTTTTAAAAATATTGTCAATCTGATTCTGCCGAACTCCAGGTTTCATGTCAGTTATAGAGGATCATAGTGAAAGTTAATTGCGTGTTTATAATGTTTGAATTATCACTATATAACAAGCCATTCTTTACACATCCATAACTTTTATTCTTTTAGAGATATGAATCTGAAATTTTCGGACAGAATTTGTCTTTGATATTGTAACAATGTGACATTAACACTTGGCATGTCTAAGGGTTTTGAAAATATCATAATGGGCTAGAGAATAGGGACATTTTTAGGGGTAAGTATGCATTTACCATGCCTGTTTGCTTACCTTTGTGATAATTGAATCGAAATTTGCTGTAAATTGTCACCACTTTATCTATTTTAATAAATAAAACAAGAAAATATTCATGACTGGAAAGCTTTCTTCGCTTTCTAGGAAACTATTCAGGTGATGCTTAACTTATGTCTGACTGTATATTATTTGGAATGATGAATTTAGCGAGGTAGCAGCTACAATTACATATAACTTCACTAATTAATCCATTTGCGTTGATTTGGTGATTGTAATCAATAATTTCGGTAGGGGATTTAATACACATCTAACTTGACACCCCTTTTTGATATGTGCGACGGGTATAAAAGCAGTTGTAACCCCACGAGCAATGTCATTGTATAGTTGTATCTTGATAAACGAAGACTAGATCGTTGATTGTGGTAAGCTGGTTGGAAGCAGCTAGCCTTGCAGTTAAATATAACATTGGGTTAAAAACTCTTCTGCCATAGGGCATATCAGAACCTATATTTTATGGCGATTTAGATTATAAATTCAAAGGAATTATTGGTAAACCTAATTTTAGTGATCATTTCAAAAAGATTATCAAACGTTATAAAAAGGTTGGATATAACTTGGATATCATGCGACAGTCTGCGTGCCTGGTTTTAAAGTAAGAAAGAGGGCAACGATCAGGAACTGATACAACCACTCCTGACCCAGGATACCAATGGGAAAGTGACAACGTCACAATAAGACATCACAAACGAGAGCCAAGAGGTCAGCCCTTTCCCAATCACGGTTTATAGCTAATTGCACGACCACACCGTACAACCGGCTGCTTAGATGACAGATTACTAACAATGATGACAGATACGGGATTTTATATCCCATGAAGGGTAGGTTATAATTTTCGGTTGGCAAAATTGTTAGAGAAGCCCTCTGGTACTCTGTGGTGGGTGAGTTCACTTGTTAGTGTTGAGAGATCCTACAGAAACAGGCTGAAGTTATGTCTCTCACAAATAAAGCCACACTTGATCATCATTTCAGAGGTTTTCCTAGAAAAGTCACAAAACGGTTATCTGTTCAGTTTGTGCGTCTTTGTGCCAAAGTCTGCTGTCTGCACTTATATATAATAAAACTACTATCATTCAGCTACATTTTTGCCAAATTTGAAGCCGAAGTTTGATTTTATAAAGTTATTGGAGCCCATCAAAGACGACAGGTAGAGGAAAAATGGCTGCCTTTGTCAACAGATAACTTTTGAAGTAGCTGTCTTTGATGACAGGTCATAAATTTTAGTGGCTAACATTGGTGACAGGTTATAATTATAGAAAATTACTTTAAATCAACATATTTCTTCAGCCTTTGGTCTCAACTGAGAGCATAAATCATCTTCCATATTGCATTCAGGTCAAAATAATCTTATCTGCCAGTTGGCTAACTGATATTGAGCATAGGCAAACGGTCTAGATCCAGACCAGACACTATAGAAACAGGGTCCATACTGTTTCTTTACCGGGCCAGGTAGCACAGTCAGTAACATGTGTAGCAACAGATGCGAGTCTGACTGCAGATCCAGGGGTCGCCAGTACGATCCCAGCCTGGTCCCATACTTTCATGGAGATTGATCATGAAATAATTTCTATGGTCATTCTCCTCCCTTCCACTGAATCATTCAAGAAGGGTTGTTGTCAGTTACAAGCGAAAGCATTTGCACAAAGTACTGGTTAACTACTTGTTCAAGCTTGCCCAGGAAAAAGTGTGGTTAGGTGAACTGATCACCCTGCCATGACCATAGCTGTTGACTTGGGACGTAAAGCAACAAACAAAAATACTGTTTCTTAGAGGATATAGATACAAAAAATAACTCAAAATGTACGTCTAGATCAGATATCATTTAGATGACAAACGGGCGTATCTACTCTTCAGTAAAATTTTGAGTTGAAATATCAGTTATTTCATAATTTCTGCTTAAGGGCAGGGTTTGGTTTGTGTTGTGCCACTTCCTGGTCCTTGCTCATGTTATTTTTTCTTGCAGTACCAGTACCTGCGGACAATATTACACCTCCCCTATACATATCAACGGAAGGCTGTTCATCACTGTTACAGGCTGAATGGCAACATATAATATCCTGATCTCTCCATGCAGCAAAATATATTCAGCCTTGATATAGTATAGATTGACACCATGTGATGTTTAAAGCTAAACAGGCATAATGTCTACTGGAATATTGACTGTTATCTATTGTGTTGTGCTTTGGTAACCAAAGTATTTGTTTAACAGATTTTGGCGGTGGATCACAACTTGGAATATTTAGAGTTTGAGGACCCCTTAGATTAACCCCTATTGATGGAACCCTATCATCAAAATCTGTAAAACAAATACTTTGATCACCAAGGCACAGCACAATAGATACCAGCCAAGACGCAAGAAGACATCATGCCTGTTTAGCACATGATGTCAACTTGCATACCATAATCAAGGCTGAAAATATTTTGCTCTGGGGAAAGATCAGGTTGCCATTCAACCTGCAACAGTGATTCACAACTTTCTGTTGATCATATAGTGGAAGAGAAATTTTGTCACCAGGTACTGGTACTACTTTGAACAAAAATAACATGAGTAGTACCCAGGAAGTGGCAGAGCTCAAACCGATCCCTGTCCGTAAAACCCAAACAAGCAATAAACTGATATTACAACAATAAATAGTGAGTATGATCAGGAAATACTACAATTACAAACTCTGGACATACCCATGACACCTCGAGGAAGAGCTACACAACATTCACGAGAAACCAGATGACAAACTAAGCAAAGCAACCATCTCTCTCTTCCCCACCCAAATGATTGAAAAATTAGAATGACCATAAAGTAACGTACAACAAAACATAGAACAATTAGAGACTCACACAATGGGAGTAACAATAAACAACAAGTCAACAACAACAGAACAACCACCCTAGAAGGGACATCAGCCCAAGCCACTAAGGGGCTTAAATGCATTCTACTGGCACCAAATCTCAACCCAGATTCTGCCACCGTTGAAGCACAAGAAATGCACAGGCCGCACGGAAGCCTTCTAACTATTGCAATGTTTCATCATTGATGATACATTGTAATAGTTAGATATTCATGGAGAAACAGTCCAATCATATCAACACACTATGATGAAACAAAGAAAAGGGCCCACAACCCACAGACAAAGCTCAAGATTTCACTGAAAAGTGGATATGCCCATTGGCCATCTAACTGAAATCTGATCTAGAATACAATTTGAGCTTACTTGTTATATCTATGTCCTCTAAGAAACAGTATGGACCCTGTTTCTAAAGTGTATGGTCTGGATCTAGACTGTTTACCTATGCTCAATATCGGTGAGCCAACTGGAAGATAAAATTATTTTGACCTGAATGCAATATGGAAGATGATTTATGCTCTCAGTTGAGACCAAAGGCTGAAGAAAAATGTTGATTTAAAGTAGCTTTCTATAATTATGACCTGTCATCAATGTTAGCCACTAAAATTCATGACCTGTCATCAAAGACAGTCACTTCAAAATTGATCTGTTGACAAAGGTAGTCATTTGTCCTTACCTGTCGTCTTTGATGGGCTCCAATAACTTTATAAAATCAAACTACGGCTTCAAATTTGGCAAAAATGCAGCTGAATGATAGCAGTTTGATTGTATTTAAGTGCAGACAGCAGTCTTTGACACAAAGACGCACCACCTGAACAGATAACCGTTTTTGTGACTTTTCTAGGGAAACCTCTGAAATGATGATCACGTGTGTCTTTATTTGTGAGAGATATAACGTCATCTTGTTTCTGTAGTATCTCTCAACTCTAACAAGTGTACTCACCCACCACAGAGTACCAGAGGGCTTCTCTAACAATTTTGCCAACCGAAAATTATAACCTACCCTTCATGGGACATAAAATCCCGTATCTGTCATCATTGTTAGTAACCTGTCATCTAAGCAGCCGGTTGTACGGTGTGACGACGTTGGGTCAGGCCTCAGACTCAATGACGGCTCTGACATACAGCTTTAATCGGTTTGATGGTGCCAGATTCTTATCTGTAGCTGGGCCCGCCGTTGTCCAACTTGAGGTTTTGTTTAGCTCCGACAATCTATGAGTCTTGAGCCCTTTTTCTTTGTTTCATCATAGTATGTTAATTTGATTAGAGTGTTTCGCCATGATGATAAGTTGCAATAGTTAGGAAGCCTCCATTCAAGCTTAACATTTTTGTGCTTTAACAACAACATAATATAGGGTGATGATTTGGTACCAGTAAAATGCATTTAAGCCCCCCCCCCCCCCCCCCAGTGGCTTTGGCTGCTGTCCGTTCTCAGGCGGTGGTTTCGTGTAGTTGATTCGTTGTTGATTTTTAATCCGATTATGCGATTCTGTAATTGTTCTTTGTTTTGGTGTGCGTTACTATATGTCCATTATAGTTTTGCAATCATCTTGATGGGGAAGAGAGAGCTGGTTGCTTTGCTTAGTTTGTCTTCCTGGTGTCTCGTGATTGTTGTGTTGCTCTTCCTCGTGGTGCCCTGGGCTTGTCTGCAGTTTGTGATTGTGATATTGCCTGATCATACTCACTTACTTTTTAGAAATGACACAAAGCAATGCATGCCAAACCAAAGACCAAAAACAAAACCCCGCAATCAATGGGAGGTACATTATAACAATAAATTAATAACAAAAGTATCAACTACAAATTAAACAACGTCTTAGAACGCATAGAGCTAAAGAAAATCTCCAGTTGAACCACGTTGTGTCTAGCCAAAGATAAGCACCAGGCACCAACCAACGGATAAAAACTTTACGTCAGGACCGCCATCTGACCCATCGTTGAGCAAATGAAGAAGATATTATAGCTATAAACAGTGATTGGGTTTACAACCAGGTATGTTCATTGTCACATGATATCTATGTTGTATTCCAACCTTTTATAACGTTTAATGGTCTTTTAAGTTCATCACTAAAATTAGGCTTTCCAACAATTCTTTAAACTAAATCACCATAAAATTTTGGTGCCTTGTTGCAGACGCAATTTTAAACCAAAATTGAATTTAACAATCAACTCTGAATTTGTGTTAATATTTAGAAAATACGCTTTACAAAGTGTATGGTATCGATAACCTTGCCTCAATAACTTAGAAGTCAAAAATGGGTTTCTTTTGTTGAGTAACCAATATTAGACATATTCTCGCAAGACGAATACGTTGCGAAATGTATACACCATAGGAAGAGGAATATCTACATCTTAAGAGGGAAAATTAACTACTCTTAAATTTAAAATCATCCCGATTATCATAAATGTTAGAGAAATTTATGCCGTTTGTGATGGAAAAGTCTAAGTCCAAAAAGGGGGCTTCAGTATCTGAGGATTTTTTCTTATTTAACGGAAGTTCGGTGAGATCATCTAAATATAACAAACCAATAAGGTCTACGATATTTAACTTTAATAAAATTGTAAATGATTTAGATATAGATTCCAATACTCCTGCCTCCTGAGATTGTAAAAATTCAAATTATTTATATCCCTCTGCAGGGCATGTTATTACAGGTAATCTAAATGTCATTCCTGACGCTAAAGTTCGCAATATCATTTCTAAAGGTCCTAAATATAGATTTCCCTCTAATATTGATTTCTCTAAATGTCGTAGAGAGATCGCTGCTTCTTTAAATGACTTCAGTAATCGTTGGTGCAAACGGGAAAATGTTGAACCTGATGCTTTGAAGGAATGGAAGATTAACATTTTTAAAATTATTGATACTCGTATTTCATTTTACTCTCGTAATACACATCTTTTGCCCCCTAAACCTAAATCTTCATTTAGTCATCTTAAACGAGGTATCCAGGATTTTCATATGAACTATGTTTTGGTTCCAGCAGATAAAGCTGCTAACAATGTTGTAGTTGTTTGACGATTGTATTATATTAATACTCTTAAGCGTGAGCTTGTTGACACTAATGCCTATAAACTGCAGCCTTCTTTCAGTGAAAGGGTGATTGTTGATGGGCATGGTTGTCATACAGCCCTACATTTTGGTGTCAAAGCTAAAGAAAATCAAGACAAAGTTCCTACGTTGTACTGGTTACCCAAACTCCATAAAAAACCCTATAAAGCAAGATTTATTGCAAATTCTAGTTCTTGTACAACAACAGAACTTTCTAAATTGTTAACCTCGTGTCTTACAGCTGTTAAAAAACATGTTATCAAATATTGTGAAAAGGTATATGAGAGATCTGGTAAAAACCTATTTTGGTCGATTAAAAATTCAGGTGAAATTTTAGATAAACTTAAAGCTGAAGATTTCAATGCGACCAGTTTGTCTACTTATGATTTTTCTACTCTTTACACTACTTTACCTCATAATTTAATTAAAGATAAACTTATTGATCTTATTGAAAGTACCTTCCAGAGAGAAGGCTCTCCTTACCTTGCATGTAGTGACAGAAATGCACTTTTTACTTCAGAAAAACCTAAAAAATATCATGCATGGTCGTGTCAAAATGTATGCGATGCGCTGACCTTTTTGTTGGACAACATTTTTATTCGATTTGGCACCAAGCTCTATAGACAAGTTGTTGGGATTCCTATGGGCACTAAATGTGCTCCCCTGGTTGCAGATTTATTCCTGTTTTGTTATGAAAGGGACTTTATGATGTCTCTTTCTGATGATAAGCAGGCTGATGTTATTGATGCGTTTAACACTACTTCCAGATATTTGGACGATATTTTAAATATTAATAATGTTTATTTTGACAATATGGTTAGTCAAATATACCCTTCAGAGCTCCAACTTAATAAAGCCAATGCCTCTGATACCGAAGCCGCATTTTTAGACTTGCATTTGTCAATTTCTAATGATATTGTTTCTACCAAAATTTATGACAAACGTGACGACTTTGATTTTGAAATTGTCAATTTTCCATTTTTAGATGATGATGTTCCTCGTTCTACATCCTATGGAGTCTATATCTCTCAACTCATTCGTTTTGCTAGAGCATCTAACTATGTTGCTGACTTCAACACTCGCAATAAATTGTTAACTCAGAAACTTCTTAAACAAGGCTATCGGTATCATAAACTTCGCAAAACATTTTCAAAATTTTATAGACGATACTATGATTTGATTTCTAAATTCCAAGTTGGACTTAAATCTCTTTTGCGCCAAGGACTTTCGGAACCTGATTTCTATGGTGACTTGGTGTATAAGTTGAAGAAGATTGTTGGCTCTAATAATTTTCCAGCGCAGTTCATTAAAATAATTTCCCATTATAAAAAGATTGGCTATAACATTAATGTATTGCAACAGACTGCATGCTTGGTAGTCAACCAAATCACGGTTGGCAACTTTGCTTTCCTCTTTAATTGCACACTGGTGGGTCGGACTTCAGACTCTATGATGGTTCCGACTTAAAGACTTATCTATTGATGAGATGGTAGGGGCCTGATGCTTTGGCTGTTTGTCTGGCCCACCGGGGTTTACCTGTTGGATTTCTTTTGCTCCGGTATTCAGTTTAATTTACTGTTGAGTCCTTATCCTTGCTTTATCTCCTTGTTATATCTTGATTTATATGTTTTAGGAGATGATGCATTGATAAGGTAGGGGTCTTTCATGCAAACCAAATATCTATGTGTCTTGATCCACATCTGAATTAAGGGTGAGGTTGGCGCCGTTAAACCGGTTTAAGCCCTCCAGTTAAATATTTTACTGACCGTTCCAAGGCGGTACTTCTTTTGTGGATCTTTTATGTTTTTGTTCTGTCTTGTGTTTGCTATGTTTTGTGCGCGTCTGTTTATATGTGCTTTGTGGTCACCTGCTGGGAAAGGGCTGACCTCTTGTCTCTCGTTTGTGGTGTCTTCGGTGAGTTTGTCACTTTCCCATTGGTATCCTGGGTCAGGTGTGGTACTTGATTGTATCGTTTCCTGATCTTTGCACCATTACTTACTTTTACCATTTGTTTGAAATAAGAATTATTAAATAAGTAATCTTGATATTTTGAGGTAGGGTTTAATGCTTCAACAACAGTAGCTTGATTATTGTCAAAAAGAGACAACATGAAGACTCTCTCATAGCAAAACAAAAACAAATCTGCAACAAGAGGAACACAATTAGTACCCATTGGAATGTCTACAATTTCGAGCAATATCTGATAAATATATTGTCCAAAAGATAATGGAGAGCATCACTAATTTTCTGACATGACCCCCAAGTTAAGGTTGTTCAGAAGTGAAAACTGCACGTTTCTTATTACAAGCCAAATGAAATGAGCCGTCTTTGTTAAAAGTTTGTTTAAATGGTTCATTTTTTTATTAGATTATGAGCAAGTTTGATAATTAATCCGGCTTTCAGACAGTCCACCTTTACAAAACAAAATTCAATTAAGACTGCAGAACAAGAGTTGAAATTGATTATATGTGGTAATGTAGATAGCACAAAATATTGTTATATGACCCAATATACACTTGACCTTTGACCGATTGGCCTAGTAATACATTTGGAGATGATTTGCTGATGTAGCTCTGTCCATTTTGTTTAGTAATCAAGTTGGGTCAAACTGAGCTAAGTTTGTGTCAAAAGTGACATTGACCTAGCAGTTGACATTGACTTTATCAGAAAAGGTAGTTTAAATGTATATAAGTAATTGTATTCGTATTTGAAAATAGGTATTATCATTGTCAATTACATTTATGTAACCATAGCAACGGTAAAAGATCTAATGGGTGCAAAACATCTTTCATTTTTTCCTCATAAGATAGTTGGTGATGGGGGGCAAAAGAGCCCTGTAATGGGTGCTCCTCTTTGTGATTTTTGGTGATTGATACGCTCGTATTGATAACGGGTAGCTCTTACAGCCAAATTGACTAGCCTGGTTGCTACTAAATGTTCAATACAATATAGAACTTGTATCTGTTATGACAAATCTTTGCCAATATTATGGGCCAGTGCACAAAATTTGGATAGTTGTCACGTCGGCGAGCAATAAAGACTCAGATGAGCCTTCCCATTTACAAGTCTAAACTCAGTATCTATCCAAACACTTTACACACGATCAATACCAAAACGTTTGTTGCGGTCGGCCGTGGCTGGCCGCTTATATAAACATCATTCAAAACACACATCAAATTCAGGTTTTGACCGAAGCTTTATGCCGTGCTCAGGCTATATTTTATTCGCTGCCGAACAACGAGTGGGGTACCAAATATCGTGGGTTGACCTACAGCGCGAAGTAAACTGTCCGTGAAATCTATAGAGCGAGGCAAGCTCGTCCAGGAAGGCGTCAATTTGCCCTGTCGTTTATATAAACGCAATAAGTATTAGCGTTTCAAAAAAGCTGGCGAAAGTTAAACGTCCCAAAGTCAAAGCGTCCTTGATTGGCAAAGAGTTCAAGCGAACTTCACATCAGTAAACGTACTTTTGTGGTCGTCATCCACATCTGATTACATAGAATTACCATGAATTCAGGCACTGTCTTATGACGGTCATGACAAACAGGTTTTATGCCCCCAAAGGGAGGCATATAGTAATAAAACTGACTGTCCTTAGTGTCCTAGGTGTTTGAGTGTTCATATCATATGCGGAATATATCTCCTATATTAGTTTAGGCAGGAATGCCAAAAATCGTGTCTTAATGCATTTAGGGTCATGGAGCGTCACGCACCTTTACCACTGCCATCAGATCTAGAAAAAATCGTGTCCACGAGCATACATCCTAGGAATCCCAAATTTGATTTGTGAACACATCTTGGGGTCACGGAGTCTGTACATATACAGTTAAGCGACCACTGTGACCTTGATTTTCTGGCATAAGTTTTAAGAAAAATGAGCTGTCTAGTGTTGTCAAATGATTTTCCATAAATGTGTCGCATGCTAGATACATTACCATGACATACCATGATTAAGCTGGGTGCTTTCAAAAGATCAAGCAACAACTCGCTGGAAGCATGTGTAAAATGGTAACAAATCACAGTTCAGATGTTAATAACCAGGGCTTAGAATAAATCTACATGGACAAGCTCTAGAAGTTCAAAATGGAAGAATGCAGTGGGCAAGAATACATACAATGATAGGGCTAAGCGACCGCCAGCTTTTTTGAAAAGCTAATACTTGTAACTTAACTTATACTTGCAAGACTGAGTCGATAATCTTTCATAAAAAATGCTTAAACCCATTTATGATCAAAGGTTTTCCTGCGCATTTCGGATTTAGAGTATGAAATACAGCAAAGATCAGGAATCGATACAATCAAGTACCAGGCCTGTCACAGGATACCTAATGGGAAAGTAACAAAATCACAATAAACATCAAGAACAAGAGCCAAGAGTTCAACCCTTTCCCTTCAGGTGACCACAAGGCAGCAATGAACAGACGCGATTGCATGACAAACACAAGACATAAATAAAAAAAATGATCCACAAAAGAATGTTGTTAGTAATTTACAACTTCATTCAAATTTTAAAAGTTTATTATGTAAGCAAACAGTGCACAACTTGATAGACACCGCGTTCAATAGCGTCTTAATTGGTTCTGCACTGTTTGCCGATGCCTTATGAAATTGATGCTATGCGTATATCCTTGTGACATATCGTTTGTTTCTCCTTGTTCTTCGACAGTTATTATGATTGGTTAGTGAGATTTCGCAATGGTTCCCCTCCAACGAATGTATCCATTAATTGTCCGTATCGAATGTTTGGAAGAGTGACAACAACGTGAATAACCTAAACAAATGTAAACTAACATGTTTGGATGTTGGTTGTTATTATAGGCTTTTCCCATCCCTGGTGTGTTAGAAAATACCCCTTAAATAACGCAGCAATTAATGACATTGTATTTGTTCATGCCACAAATATGGCCGAGTAAAAATAATCGTGATGAGCATTGACGTATGCAGGAAATGATACACCAGGTCTTCGTATGGAAAGTGTCATTTCTCACGGATTTTAATCATCTAATAATTAGCAATTTCCATCTCCTTCTTTAGAAAGATGCAAATAGCTTTGTAAACACATTTGATGCAACGTAGAGATAGACTTACAGCAAATATATGCGATTCCCATTGATGCATATAAAGTGACGCTTGTGCTAATTCGTTACGCTTCAGATGAACGTCTCAAAAAAGTTTTTGGGCGGAGAAATATGAACCGCAGATCATACGTTAAATTGGCCGCAGCTTAAGAATACTTGCCCTGAGGTTATAAAACATTTTCCATACTCAACTCAGCTGAGCACGAAAATATCCTGCTCATAAATGTTAAATTATCAATAATTGTTGGCTAATGTACTTTAATGTGGTTCGATTTATCGGTATTATATCCTATAATAGATAATGCAGTACATTCAGCTTGTATACACTTTGTGCCCTAGAAACCCCAGACCGATTATTTCAGCAAACAGTAACGAACCAGATGAAATGGTATACACAACTTTCTTCACTGAATGAAGCGCATCACGATTTGGAAACCTTTTACAATAAACCACATGAAATCAGAATACAGAATTCATCTGTATACAAAGGGTTCGCATTTTAAATTATGAAAAGAAAGTGATAAACTATAGGATTAAACCAAGGGCTAATAATGGAAACCCTCCCCCTAACCGGATTTTGTAACACCTATATATTCTTGAAGCTTAAGGTATATGTTAACAAATCCGGGTTGTTGGACAAAAATAGGATGCTGGATAAGCAAATGTTGACATGTTTCAATGGCAACCACCACAATTTGATTTTTTAGTATTAATCCCATTATTCTGAAGAAAACCTAGTTTATAATGTTTATAAATCAATCTAAGAAGTGCTAAAGTTTTCTCGAAATGATTATTGCATGGCCTGCATCCTACGTTTATGATTTGCATGTATGCATACTCATGAATAGCATTAGATTCTAAAAAAACATGATGAATTAAAAAAACAAGCTGAATTAAATTGAAAATGGATTTTTACCACATGAGTATGTATTTTTGTTTTGTTTTGGACACTTAATTGATGAAAATGACACAAAAAGTAACAATGTCATTTATTATTTCATTTACTGTTAAATAGTTACACAATATTGCTTAGGTATAATAAAAAAGTGGGTGGGTAAACTGACCCTCAAAATAAGAAAAAAATAGAACATTGTCTGTAATCAGTATTTAGATGAATTACGAGGTAAACTTTCACAACCATATTAGAACTACATATTATATGCATATAAGCGTCCCAGTTTTAGTAAATATACCGCTTTAAGATATACTTCAGCTTTAAAAAGATACTGCTTTAAAAGAAAGAAAGTGGACAAAGATCAGGAATCTATACAATCAAGCACCACACCTGACACAGGATACCAATGGGAAATTGACAACTTCACAATTTGACATCACAAACGATAGCCAAGAGGTCAATATACAAGAGTCAATATACGAGGGTCGATATACGAGGGTCTTTCAAATATGCATTGGCCTATGACCTGCTCATCTGTAACATGTACCCCAAGGAACGTTACAGTCACATCCATACATACAGGTCAGGTAATACGTGTTGACTGATATACTGCCCCAAATAAAGCTTAAATTCACTCTTACTACCTGTCCAAAAGTGAAATGATGACAAACGCCCAACTGACTGTGAGAAAAGTCTAATTGTCTGGAGTACAAGGAAAGGGTGATGCACAGGAAGGGGGCAACCATCAAGGCCTCATGGGTGATGCTCTGGACAGAGGCAACTATCGAGCGTAAAACAGGGGTGAACAACCATGAGGATTCGACAAGGTATTGTCGATGACCTGGTGTCTATTGATGACTCCCAGTCAGTATTTGTCCTAGAAAGACACTACAGATGCAAACTTTGAGAAATGCCTAGCAGTAAACAAACACATTTATGTGACTTTCCTGGCCATAGAGAAGGTATTTTACTATGTCCCCTGAATATTTATCTGGTGGTAGCTAAAAAGCTATGTTAATACCAATAGAGTGAACACCAAAGCGCGAAGCCATGTCTGTGTTGTTTACTGGTTACAGCCAAGAGTTTACGGTGAATGGTGGGATCCACCATGGCTCTGTGCTTAGTCCTATGCTCTTTATTATTGTGCATGAGGTATTGTCATGTGTCTTACGCTCTGGAGCTGCCTTGAAAAGTATCTATGCAATACATCTTGTCATCATTATTAAATCGCTAGAGGAATATGTCAGGAGGCTCTTGATATAGAAAAAAAGATATGGAAAAGAAGGGGTTGAGGGTAAATGTACATTATATGTGCAGTACATGCCTGGACCTCCTGCAGAGTTCATGTATTTGGCCATGCGATGTTGGTCATACAGGGTAGAGCAGCGGCAGCATCTACTGCACATACACATATATAATAGGTGTACCTTGTGCAAAGAAACTATTGATGGCAGACCAGAGAGTGCTCAATTACGGTTGGACCTAAAAGCTGGAGATGGTAACTTCCTTCCTGGGTAAAATGCTTTCCGCTGACAGTGGCTGTGAGCTGGCAGTCATTACTCATAATAAAACGGCCTGTAAGACCTTCAGTAAACAACTGCCAGTCCTAACATCCCGCCATCCCTCTTACATGTTATGTGGCCATGTGTACAGCTCTTGCGCGTGAAGCACCATCCTCAATGCCAGTGAAACTTGGCCGCTGACCTAGCTTAACCTTCAGCACTTGCAGCACATGGTTGAGCCATGATCAGACTGATCTTTAATATCATTGACACATTAAGGTCAAGAGGACTACTGGTACAGCAGAGTTTGAGGAATTTGACCTCACTTTGAGAGACATATGGCTTAACTATTTTGGACATGTGGAACACTTTAGTGGTGCATTCAGACAGCATGTGATATACACATTGATGGAAGGCGCAAGCAAGTGGGGGAAATGACATGAAAACGAATGACAGAGACGACTGCCATGCGTGGAAGCTAAGTCTGCAACAGTCGATTTCCAAGAAAGATCAACTAGAGATCAGGTGTGAGATATTCTGTGCATGCAGCTAGCCAGCTACCTGCAGGCACATGTGACCCATGCAAATGCGCTTTCGTATTTGTTTTTTACCATTGATATTATGTTAGCAGCTCGCTTTAATAATTATTATATTTATGATCGACATTATAAGAAGCTTTGTACACGTAATTACATAAAAATGAATCGCAAACCTCATACGTTTATATTATGAAATATTAATAAATGCAAAATCACTGTAATACTTTGTGGACAGTGTTGCTACAAAATCTTACAGGACAATTTCTTTCTCCTTCAAACGTTAAACTTGGATTTTAAGTGTATTATTTATACAGTATCGTAAACCGTTAACTACAATAGAAGGTTTTACATATCTGTACATATATCAATTCCAAGCAAATACATGCACTACGTCAACTCATATACAGCCAAATCGGAAACTGGATTCTGGTTGTACTTTTAATTTTATTACCGGAAGTAACACAACTAGTGTGATGTATGGCTTCCCATCAAGGTCACTGCTTTTGCAGCAAGCAGAAATCATAGAATGGTATGTTAAGGAATTATTATACTTTGTACAACTACCTAAATAACTATAGTCAGTGCTTTTAGCAAACTGTGTCATCATGTATATTAGAAAAATAGTTCGTTGAATGTACATTATGACTAAATTGACTATTTTGTACAGCTACAAGGGGCAAAACCTTATAGTTTTCAAATATGGGTTATCTTTTCTTATTTAGATATATGAATTAATACAATATATATTTCTTTTAAGCTATGAGGTTTGTTAATTTATAAATTTGCACTCCATATTCTCATATATATAAATACAAAAATGAATTTTTGAGAATCTGGGCATATAATCAATTGCATACAGTAGGCTTATCCAGCATCCATTTTTCTAACAAGTGACATTCAATGCGGAATAAAGTAAGCTTTACAGTGATATAGGTGTCATAAAATCCAATCAGGGGGCCCTAGGGTACAGTGGGCCCTTAGTCTAATTGTGGAGAAATCGCCTGCAACAGATTAAATCCATGACGATAACTTTCTGCGTGTGTTCAATCAAGATTTCAACTGCGCGTCAAACATACGTAAGGATTTTAAAGTGTTTGAAAACGTTGACAATGGCTAAAATAGAAATGAAATGGAAACGTCAATCAATAGACTTTAGTCGTTAATTACATTCAGTGCTTCAATATGTCTACCAAAAGCAGAATCTGGTTTTAGCCAATTGTAATGATCTAATAGCAATAGCATAAAATAAAGGCTCTGGTCGGATTGCGGGGTTGATACAGAATAGTAGTTGTCAACATCAAGTGATGATTTTTTCTACTGTTGGGAAGAGCGGTACGTATTTCTATGAACAGGGACACTCACTTGAAACTTTAATGGCACACAAAAATTCGTCGTGGCAAATCAGCTAAGATGTCTTTTATATGAAACTGATTGAACCTGTCTACTTACACATTACTATCCAAGAAATTGTACTCAACATTCGTATAATTTGCATGATGAGGTCTGTCGTAATAATCATCGGTGCCATATGGCTGCTAAGTTTGGTGTTTCTGTTAAGGAGGATCGTAAGCTGTCTAAACTTCATAAAATACCCCAAAAAATTAATGTTTTATTAGCTCACCTGATCACGAAGTACTCAAAGTGAACTATTGGGATCAATGAATGTCCGTTGTCCGTCGTGCGTCGTCAACAATTTGCATTAAATGACAACTCCTGTACCACTGGTCCAATTTTAACCAAACTTCACAGGAATGGAATACTTCGTGTCGATCTATAAATAAAACTAAAACAAACGAATTTGATCGATCAAAAGGAGGATTGGCTAGGCACGGTAACGAAAAAATCTTCTCCTTTCGAAATAATTTGGAAGAAATGATCACTGGATGACCTTCTACAACAGCTAAAACCCGTCAACAAACCTGGCCACCAGGCGAAACGGCCAATTTCCCTTAGGCTTATGTACCTATCAGAAGTTTTGAACATCTTCTCCTCTGCAAATAATGGTCAAAAATGACAACAACTTGGCAGAATTGGTCATAAGGTGACCTTCTACAAAACTAACTAAAACGAATTTGATCCGTCAAAAACATGGCCACCAATGGGCGTGTCTTAGCGCTGTAACGAAAACTTTAAAAAATCTTCTCTGAAATTCAAAATAATTTTGTAGAAACGCCCACTGCATCACCTTCTACGAAATGGCTATTACGAATTTGCACCGGCAAAAGTCATGGCCACCAGGGGCTGTACCATTATGTACCTGAATTAACCTATCCTAACTTAAAACAAGTGAAAGAAATGATCACTAGGTGACCTTCTACAAAAAATAGCTAAAACGAATTTGATCAGTCAAGAAACGTGGCCACCAGGGAGCGTGGCTTATTACGCGGTAACAAAAATTCTAAAATCTCCTCTGAAACCGCTCATCAGAAATCAAAATAATATGGCAGAAATTATCACTGGTTGACCTTCTACAAAACTGACTAGCAAAAACGAATTTGATCCGTTGAGAAACATGGCCGCCACAAGCCGTGGCTAGTTTCCCTTATGTACCTATATAAGAAACTTAAAACATCTTATTATCAGGATTAAAAACAATTTTGCAAAATTGTCACTGGGTGACCTTCTACTAAAATAGCTAAAACAAATTTGATCAGTCTAAAAGCATGGGCGCCAGGGGATGTGGCCAGTTTCTCTTATGTACCTATATAAAAAACCTTTACATGTCCTCCTCTGAACATGCTGAAAGCAAGTGTCAAAATTCAAAACAATCTAGCAGAAATGATCGCCTGGTAACCTTCTATAGAATAGCTAAAAGGAGTTAGATCCGTAAAAAAACTTAGCCACCAGGACGCCCGGCTTATCGCGACTAAAGAATACTTTAAAATAAAAGTAAGTAAGGGTGCAAAGATCAGGAATCGATAGAATCACGTACCGCATAGAATACTTTAAAAGTCTTCTCCTAAAACCACTCATCAGAATTCAAAATAATTCGGCAGAATGGTCACTGGATGACCTTCTACCAAAATAGCTAAAACTTTGTTTGATCCGTCGAAAACATGACCACCAGGGGACGTGGTCAATTTCCTTTTTTCACCCATATAAGAAACTTTAAGTGTCTTTTTCCCTTAAACCAAAGGTCAGAATTGAAAATGATTTGTCAGAAATAGTCACAAGGTAAAGCCCCTCTACAAAAAATGCTTAAAATATATTTGATCTGTCGAAAAACATGGCCGCCAGGAGGCTCAGCTTATAACTGATCTGACAATTTTCTATAAATCACCCACTTTTATGTTTTTAATGTGCTTCTCTACAATTATTTTAAGCATTGATAAAAGTTAAAACACATTGAACTTTTAACGCTGTGACAGTGAAATTTCAGATGAGCGATTAAGGGTCATCTCGACCTTCCTGATGCTAATTCTAGGTCATTTATCACTACTGAGTTGTCCTTACATTTGATTTCTTTCCTTGCTGTGAAACGATGTTATAAAATATTGTTTAACAGTTTATGAGAGGAATGGTAAAAATCTATTTTGGTCTATCATTATAAATTTAGGTGAGATTCTTAATAAATTAAAATATAATGGTTTTCTAGGATCTAGTGCATCTACATACGATTTTTCTACTCTCTATTCTATATCACCCCATAATTAAAAGCTAACTGAATAAATTGAGCATACTTTCAAGAGAGGGCTCACTTTATTTAGCTTGTAATGAGAAACGCCCCTTTTTCACTTCTGAACATCCTTTAAAGATATAATTTACGGTCATGCCAGAAAGTTTGTAACCTCTTCATTATCTATTAGACAATTTATTTATAAGATTTGGCTCGAAATTGTAAATATCACTGGCACCCAACTCCGTCACAACAATTTTCTGATTTTTGCTAATAGGTTGTCGCAAAACAATTTGGAAAACAGAAAGACAGAGAAAAGAAGTAAGTAATTTATTTGACCGGTTTTTGATTTATAAAGGTCAAACATGTGCTTTTATTATTTGAAAACTGCCAGATGTATTTTCCACTTCGAGTTTCTAAGTTGTTTATCGTTTCTAGTTGAAAATAGCAACACAATCATAATCACAACATTTGCACAGAATTGTGTCGGTTTGGATAGCGATCAGAGTTTTGGTGTCACGGTCTAAGACAATGTCACAGCTTGGTTGAGACGGGTAAAATGCCAAGTAAATGCATTTTTTTCACTATATAAGCTTTATATTGCTCTTTAACTCATAGTTTTGAGTTCAATAACTCAATATTATGAGAAAAAAAGATATTAATGCATAAAAGGCTGTTTCGCCTGAAATAACAAAAGTAACGTCCTAATTAGCATAAACTAATGCATCAAACAAGGCAGGTCACACGCCGTTGATGATCGTTTTTTGTTGTTGTTATTTTTGGAATTTTTGGAATTTTAATTATCATGTGGTTTCTTGACCATCACAAAAATGACGTCATTTAAAGAAACGTGCATAGAGGTGAACATAATTAAGTATTAGTCTGAAACTTCATCTACTTCCATGCAACACGTTCGCTACACCTATAGCAGTGGCTGTTCAGCATGTGAATCTCATGATTTGAAAATTTGAAAACCCTTTTCTAAGAATATATTTGTCATTAATTCATATAATTCATCTTCAATTGTATGATTGGTCAGTGTTCAAGCACAATATCAACTTAAACTCAAACCCTTCATGGATGGGTTGGTACCTGAAGGTTGGCCTTAGCTGGGCCCATTCTGGCTTAGCTATTGGTTTTTCTTATCTCAAATTGTCAGTGAATTGTGTGTCCTTTTATTTTATTTTTCATATCAGTATGATAATTTGATTTTTTTAAATGATGCATTGCAAAAGTTAGGATGCCTCCATACCAGATGAACGATTTGTTTGTGAAGATTTGGATAGAACAATAGTCGCCCTCTCCCAATGGCCTTAGCTGCTGTTAGTCATAAGGTGGTTATTCTATTATTGTTTATCCATTGTATGATGTTGCTCCCATTTGAGGGGTTTGTGTTTGTAACTTGTTTTGTAGTGTAGTTCTTTGTGCGGGTCTATTTTAGCAATTATATAGCAAGTGATAGCTGTTTGCTTTAGTTTAATTGTATTGTGTCTGTGTTCTACGTCTCTTTCTCATGATCCACTGAGTTGGTCAGCCTTCAGTGATTGTGACGTTTCCTAGATATACTCAGTTGTTTCTGTTTTCCTTCTACAAAGTACTAGTCAAGCTGTCAGTTTAAAGGTGGACCAAACAGTGTTCATTTTAATGTTGTTTTGATAAGATTACAAGGAAAACCAATATCAGGCAGTTTTTAGAAATGTCTTAAATAAACCGTGACAGTGATAATTACACTAACACTCTAATTTGGCTTATCACTTTATTATGACTCCATCTTGATATACATTAGAAACACTACAATAAGCAACGTCATAGCAACCTTCTATTACATCATGACGTCACTAAACGTTGTCTCATAAAGAAGAGTCACTTATCTATGTGAAAGAGTTATCTAACATGTTTAGAACAGTAATACATAGAAATCAACATTAACTATACTTTTCTATTTTTAGTGTCTTTTTTGAGCTTTCCAAATTTAAAACGTAATTGAAATTTAAAAGAAAATATCTTGATTGATTTAAAACAATACCATTTTTGTCCTGGATGATTCTGAAACCAATGTAATTAAAGTTCCTTTCTTCTACTTTCCCTGCTACAAATCTTTTTCTCAAACTGTTCATTATTTTTTTCAAAATGCTCGTCACCTGCATGAAGGAAATCGTCTACATGGCAGCATACTATTCCGCTAAGCTTGTCTCCTTTGTGCAAAAAGAACATGGCTGGGTCCATTTCAGATATTTTACACCCTAACTTGAGTAATTCCTCCTTAATACTTATATAGAACTGCCTTGCTCCATCCTTTAAGCCATAAAGCCCGTGTTTCAATTTCCATACTACTCCATTATCAGTGTCAGACTCTTTTGGAGGTTTAATGTAAACATCACGTCTAAGCTCTTTACCTTGAAGAAATGCAGATTTGATATCAGTTGTTTTCACTATCCAATTTTTACATGCAACTATAGCCAGAAAAATTCTTGTTCCTTGTCTCCTATACTCTGTCCGTGGAAATTCTTGAACGCTTGATACTCCTCTCCTAGGCCTCCAACGCCGCCAGGTTTCATCTCTGTCTCCTCCACCCTGTTTACCTCGTTTTCCCTTGACATATCCAGCAGCAAGCAAGGCTTCATCATTTTCAGCTAGGAAAGTAGGTTCTAGCTTGAAAGCTCCACTGCTGCTGTTAGATTCACTATCACCCTTGAATTTCTTCAGAGATTTCTTAGCCTCTTCATACAATGTTTTCTTGTTGTCATAATTCATACCTGTTAAAACAAGGAGTTTTTCCTCTTTTGTTATGTTAGCTTTACGAAGTAATTTTAAAGCTAAAACTTCTGCAGGCAACGTCATATTATTCTTTTCAATTTTCTTGTATTTAGAGTCAAATACCTCAATATATTCTGTTATAGATTGACCCTGAGATCTAAAAAAATCATCGAAATCTTCAAACTTTTCTAGACTAACTGACAAATCATCTTTAGCTAAGTGTTGGTCCAAAAAATTCAGAAGTACATTTAGTCCATCTGCACTTTTCAAATCATCTATTGGGATTTGATCGAAAACTTTCTCTCTGATTTGGGATTCATCATCTTCAGGTAATGTTGATGCTATAGCTATACCTTGTTTGTCTTCCTTTAAGTCTGTTATTTCTCTCCAGGCTAAGAGTTTTTGTCTGAATCTTTCATAGTTCTTATTAAATATTGGTGGGTTGATCCTAGTTCCCATGTTGATTCCTATTCACTGTCTCCAATCTTTCTGTCAAACACCAGTTTTCTTCTCTGCAACACTTTCCCAGGGTCTTGTTCTACCACTGAGGACCGTTAGTCACGCTCTGCTACCATTGATAATTACACTAACACTCTAATTTGGCTTATCACTTTATTATGACTCCATCTTGATATACATTAGAAACACTACAATAAGCAACGTCATAGCAACCTTCTATTACATAATGACGTCACTAAACGTCGTTTCATAAAGAAGAGTCACTTATCTATGTGAAAGAGTTATCTAACATGTTTAGAACAGTAATACAAAGAAATCAACAGACAGTTCCATTTGAATCGTTTTCAAAACCGTGACATTGTATCAACCAAACTGTGACATTACATTTTTTGTATGTTGTTTTATGCGATTATACAACAGATAATCACAAGATATTAAATATAACTATTTTACGAACTATATAATCATGTTTCCAGGTTAAATTATTCTTATTTTACTAATCCTACTTATGAAAACGCCTAGGAAATCTTATTGCCAATAAACACAAAGATATTGTAATTGCTGAGTAAATAGCTATGAATATTACTGGTGTGCTGTCCGTTATCACTTTTAAAACGATATCGATAATAAGGGATAAAAAGAAATGACTTACCATAATTATTTCAACCTTATGCGTGTCCTGGCATATTTTCGCTTAAAGTTCGTGACGTTGTCTTAAAAGTTTCGTCACAGTTGTAAGTGAAAACTCGTGATGGATCAGCGAAAATCCGAAAATCGTTGTGACGGAGTAGGGCACCAGTGAATATACAAACTGCAGGTATTCCAATTGGTATTCTTAGTTAATATTTATAATCCTTTTTTCGAACAAATGGTTAGTCAGAAACATCCCACTTAAGTTGAATGAGAACAATACCTTTCACACTCAAACCCCATTTTTGGACTTGTCCATACCGAATGGCATAGTTTCATATAAAAATTATGATAAACGGGATGATTATAATTTAGAAAAAGTTAATTTCCTATTTTCAAGATGTTCATTGATCCTATTTCTAATGGTTTAAATATTTACAGCTTATTCCTTTTGCGAGAGTGTGTTCTAATGTTAATGACTTCAACAACAGAAACCAGTTTTTGACTGCTAAGTAACTAAAACAAGGTTATCGATATCATTTTCTAAATTCTACCACAAACACTCAAAATTGATTGGTAAATAAAACATTGCTATCAAAAACTCCTCTGTAACAAGGCATATCAGAGCCAGCATTTTAAGATGTTCAAATGAATTTAAATCAGTTTCACTGAATTGTTTGAAAGCTTAATTTTAGTGATCAATTCAAAAAGATAACCAAACGTTTAACAAAAGTGGGATATAACTTGGATATCATGTGACAGTCTGCATGCCTGGTTGTAAACACGGTTTATAGCAATGGTATCCACTTTAATTGCACGACGGTGGCTCAGGCCTTAAACTAAATGGCAAGCCTGACAAAAAGCTTTCATTTGTTGGTTGGTGCCTGATGCTTGTTTTTGGCTGGGCCCAAAATGTCTCAAATTAAGGTTTTCGTTAGCTATGACTATCTGTGAGTCATGAGCCCTTTTCTTTGTTTCGTCAAAGTGTGTTAATTTGATTTGTATGTTTCTTTATGGTGATGCACTGCATAAGTTAGGAAGCATACGTGCAAGCTAAACAAGTTTTGTGTTTAACGGCAGCAGCATCTTGGGCGAAGTTTGGTGCCAGTAAAATGCGTTTAAGCCCCCACCCCCCTCCATCCCATTCGCTTTGACTGCTGTCCAGTTACATGTATGAGGCGGTGGTTCTGTTGTTGATTATTCATTGTTTATTGTTGCTCCCATTGTTTGTGTGGGTTCTGTGTGTAATGCAGCACTTAGTGTCCTTTCTAGTTTTGCAATCATTTGATGGGTAAGTGTACTGTAATTGTTTTCAGAAGACAAATAAAGTCAAGCAAACAGTTCTCTCTCCCTTATCAACTCTTTCTGATGTCTTGTGACTGTGGGGGTTCTATGGTTCTTCCTCATGGTGTCACGTGTTAGTCTACAGTGTGTGATTGTAGTATTTCCTGGTCATACTCTCCTTTTTTATATTCAAGGCCGTTTTCCGTGTTATCCATTTCTCCCTCATCACAGCCATCATCAAATATTTTAGCTGGTAAAAATTCAGATATTTTCCGTATTTTTGCATATATGAGCTCTGACATGTGATTTCCAACATTGTGGCATTTTGACATGTGTAGACTCAGACGAGCCTGTGCAGCCGCCTTTTAAGACCAGACACTCAAAAAACCGTTTGGTCAGTAGCTAAATATTCATAGAATATTCAAACGACTAGCAAAGGCTCTGATCAGACTGCGCGTATGCGCAGGCTGATCTGAGGCTCTGCTCGTTGCACACACTATACTTCGAGCTAAAAAAGGTCCTACCCCCCCCTCCCTAGGGAAATTTGTAGCCATATCCTATCTTAAAGAAAATTTCAAGCCGCATCTTTTAAGAGATGTTTGCACTCTGTGCTCCGGGGCGTTAGTCTCTGACAGCCTGTTACATATGTTACCGCAACAAACTAAGGAAAAAATCAAAATGAAAGTTTGAGCTACAGAAAAAGACATTAAACCATCTAATTATTCAAATTTCTTATGTAGTTTGCATGCTGGATGCCTAAGCTACATAAAAGCAGCATTTTAAACAAAATTACAGCCTTCAATGGTGATATATGCGTTACATAGATTAAATTTCCCTTTGAAAGTTGAAATCGTAACTAACATCTTTGCTTTTACAGACGATTTGTGCATTTTACAAGTATGTTTAATCTTAGTTTTCTAAAATACTCATTCGACTAATAGAAAAAACAAAGTTTGCTTTTCTATCTCAAATACATTGTTTTATATGAGCTATAAAACAACCCTACCCCCAATTTTAAGTATCAAATTTTGGTATATATTATTGAAGAAGAATATATGAAAATATTTGACGCTCGTGGATATCTTACATTTTGGCACTGTCTTGCTAATGCAATAAAGAATCATACATTTGCAAGTTTGACATCAGGATCAGAGCACTTATTGAAGAATGTAACGTATGTTACATGGCATAATGAATGAGTAAGGAAATTGTTTTGGAAGTAAGAGATGATATTTCAGAAAAAAAAAATACTATTTACACATGTTTTCCTATTAATCTCTAGCCTCTGGTGCCTTAGTCTTAGTAATTACAGTCATTGTCAGGGCTCGAAAATTGTACACGTCCGCTCGTTTTTACGAGTGGAAGTTCGGTAAGGGCGAGTGGAAATTGCCATTTGCTAGCCCGACAGGACGAGTAGATTTTTTTGGTTTTGTAATTATTTTTGAGGAAAAAAAAGAACTAACTAGCATGTTTTACAGCCTGCAAAAGCAACGCAAACACAGTGAAGAAAGATCGTTCGGTAGGTTTAAAATGTCACTAAAATGTGACCGGATGTTTACACTAGTCAGCAGTAAATGCAACCCGGTAAAATCTGGTTGACCTTTGAACTAAATACCGGGACACATTGGAAAATCAATTGGCCTAAGGGTTTTGAATGTATAAAGCCGACGTTCCGGATTTTATCTCTGTATACGAAAACGGGGGTCAGTCTGATTACCGCAGGATACCGCAGGCTACTACAGGATACCGCAGGCTCCCCTGATATTGGCGTTTTCAATGAAATTTACCATATTATTATATGGAATAGGCATTATATAATAAATAACAGTAAATATCTTCACTTGTTTTGTTGGTAAAAATAGCCATGCAATAAACCAACTGATTAAAAAGACACCCTGTCACATTAGCCTAAGGATAACACAATCTCACCAACAACTGCTGAAGGTGAGGGAGGTTTAAGCTCAGTTAACAATATTAATTAAAACCATTGCAAGAACAGGCATGAAACAGGAAGCTTTGTCTAGTCTTGTTAGAATTAAGGTTGATGGTCCTGATCTTATGGAATACAATCCCACAGAAAGCACTATAAACTGGTTAAACAGTGGTAAAGGGACTAGACACATTAAGGGGCACATATGTACTGGTCCGAGGGGTCCAAAGGCTGCTGCACCTCAGTCTGATGCAGATGACTGAATAGTCTGATGGCTGAAAGGGAATAGTGTAAACCACATTTTTATTTGTTTTGATATATATTACTAGTCAGTTGATGTCACATGTCACCTAAAACTAATTGTAAATAAGTTACTGAATTATGTGTTTTGTCTCTTTAAAAATACAAGACTTAAGGACGAGTTCAACTGGAGTAAGGACAAGTGAAAAAAATAGACCACTTGCCCCACAGGACGAGTAGGTCCAAAACAAAATTTCGAGCCCTGGAGTAAAACAAGGTATTTGTATTGGGGAACTGTATTGTTGTATAAAATTTTTTAACACTTTTCATTTTAATTTTTGGAAGCAAGTCTGAAAGGTTATGTGCATATCAGGGATTCAATATGAACACGTCAGTGCTTTTTAGAAGAGACATAATTTACGTGTCTGTATGACATTATAATTTAATCGGTTAATTCATACTACTCGATGCCAACTACTCGAAGTTCGATTTGTAGACAGAGGTAGACAGTTCATTAAATCAACACTTGGCAAAGGGACATTACGTAGAAAGTTGCTAGCTCGAGCTAGCTGAAAACGGTTATGTCCCTGTTGCTGAAGTGCAAACATATTTTCATTCATTACACAGGTTTTACTGTATATGTATTATGCTCTAGAACATTTGTATATGAGTGTTTTGTACTTACCGCCTCAACAAAAAGTAATACATATTCAGCTATCTAGTGGTGCTAGATGACTTACGTATAGACTCAACACACTCAACATATACCTACATGACCGAATTTTAAAACAAGGAGTGTATCGTACACGTCTCAACTTTCTGTGTACATACACGCTGAAAAGGCTAAAAACTGTCATAATATGGAGGTGTAACATAAGCATATTCGGCGCATAGCTTGTTAACGTAATGGACGACTGTATTAAAATACGTTATTACATGCAAATTTACATCTGGTATTTGTTTAGCTTACAGCTTTTACAGTGTGTATCTTGTATATAGTTGTATATGTATCTTACCAAGTTGAAATAAAACATGTTTAACTCGACCACTATAAGCAATTGTTAGCTTCTAAAGCACCTGTAAATAGGTTTTATCCGCTGTATAATTTCATAATTTCATTTTTAATTCGGAGAAAATAGCACATACATGTCCGCACGAATACCCAATAAGATGACGTGCGAAGCAAACGTTTCGGTGGCCCAGATCCAAGGCCAAGATCATTAAAGGAGATTACATGCCACATTAACAGATTTCATGTCCAACCCATATTTCCTGAGCCTATCACGGTGCCACTGGTTTGTCTGCAGTTTGTGATTGTGGCATTTCCTGATCATACCCACATACTATTTTTAATCAGATTCTAAAGAAATACTTCACACAAAGCGAATTTTTCTAAGGTCAATTTCTTAGCAGGATGTCAAATGTCAACAGATAATATAACGTTGAAGAGACATTCTCATGCCCAACCGCTCCCGAAGAAAAAAATATGCCAGCATGCAATTAAAGAGGAGAGCAAAGTTGTCAATTGTGATTGAGTTGACCACCAAGCATGCAGTCTGTGTTTATGTTAAAACCAAGATTTTTACATTGAGAACTTATTTTACTGAAATGTGCTGAAAAAGTATAAGTGCCAGCAATTTTCTATAATGTATACATTAAGTCATCTTAAAGTTCTGGCTGCATTATTGTTTGGGAGCATGGGGGCACAGACCCCCTTTGGGCCTCAATAAATATACAACAAAGCATACAAGGAGGAGTCCCATCCACGTCGCACAAGAAATGTTACAAAAACCTTCTACTAACAAGATACTCATATGATTGCAAATCTAGAAAGGAAATAAAGTTATTCATACCAAAACAGCCCCAACAAACAATTGGAGGTACATTAACAATAAATCAACAATAGCAGAACCACTGCCTTAAAACAGACAGTAGCCTAAGGTACTGGGGGCTTAAATGCATTTTTCTGTCGGCGAACCTTCGCCCTGGACTCTGTTGTTGTTAATTCACAGCCATTGTTTAGCTCACATGGATGCTTCCTAACTAATGCAAAAATATTAAGTGAGTATGATCAGGAAAAAACCACAATCACAAACTGCAGACAACCCTCTGGCACCGCGAGGAAGAGCTGCTCAACCATCACGAGACACTAGGAAGACAAATTAAGTAAAGCAACCAGCTCTCTCTTCCCCATCAAGATGATTGCAATACTACATGTAGAATGGACATAAAGTAACGTATAACAAAACATAGAACAATTACAGACTCTCACAATGGGAGTAACAATAAACAAAAAGTCAACAACAACAGAACCACGCCTTAGAACGGACAGCAGCCTAAGCCACCAGGGAGCTTAAATGCATTTTACTGGTACCAAATCTTCGCCCTAGATTCTGCTATTGTTGAAGTACAAGAAATGTTCAGCTCGCATGGAGGCCATCTAACAAATGCAATGTATCATCATGGGGAAACACTCTAATCAATTAACACACCATGATGAAACAAAGAAAAGGGCTCATGACTCACAGATAGTTAGAGCTAAAGAAAACCTCAAGTTCAGCCATGGTGGGTCCAGCTACAGATAAGGATCAGGCACCAACCCACCGATTAAAGCTTTACGTCAGAGCCGTCATAGAGTCTGAGGCCTGACCCACCGTCGTGCAATTAAAGAGGAAACCATAGCTATAAACCGTGATTGGGTTTAAAACTAGGCATGCAGACTGTCGCATAATATCCAAGTTATATCCAACCCTTATATATTATGGTTTTACTACCTTTTTGAATTGATCACTAAAATTAGGTTTCATACAATTCGTTTGAATTTATATACCAAATCACCATAAAATATAGGTTCTGATATGCCTTGATGCATATAGAATAACGGACTTATTTTTTCATAATTTTAGTCATGTTTTTTGTGTGTCTTTGTTCTGGTAATCGTATCCATCAATTCATGCACTACTTTTATGACCACTTTTGGCTGGATTTGATAATACAAACCTTAATATCATATTATTCTCATAAAAGTTCCTACTTTGGGCAAACATTCTGTCAAAAAATAATGAAGTGATAAATGCCAGGGTATGCTGAATGAACGATATCACCGAAAACTCTGTAACAGCGTGCTTGCTCAAAGTACACACCTTTTTTAATCAATATGTTGGAAAAATCAGCTTGAAAGTGGTTTATGGATGGATTACTAAAAATCAAAATTACCAAAAAAAAAGAGGGAAAATACTATTTACTTATGGAGTGCAGTGTATCAACAAAAAAAACATTAAAGACATTGCTGCTGCTTGGGAGAAACTGTGAAATACAGGCCTGTTGGTCCAGTGAAGTTATAACAACAATTACTACTAAACTAGTCTAGTGCAAGTGTAACAGACAGCACAGATGGTTGGATATTTCTATAACAAATATGAATACTAGTACTGGTCCGGCGCAAGTTTTTCAGAAATGCATGCACGTTGGTGCAAGTTTAACAGACATGACTGCTGGTTAGGTGCAACTGTTAAAGACAAGACAAACGGTCGTATGCAATTGTAACAGACATGGCTGATGGCTGGGTGCAAATATAATATTCATGGATGCTGATAAGATGATACTGTAAGAGACATGCCTGCTGATTGTATGCAACATATAAAGACATGACTGCTGGTCAGGTGCTACTGTTACATATATGCCTCATGGTCTGGTGCAATTGCACTTACCAGCCCATTGGTCGGGTACAAACATAGAAGACATAACTACAGGTCTGAGGCAAGTGTAACAGACATGTGTACCTGCTGGATCAGCCCTACAACTACAAATGTGCTTGCAACTCTTACAAAAATGCATGCTTGTATTCGATGTGCCGGGTGCAACTGTCACAAACATGCCTGCTGTTTCAGAGCAGAGTTTAAAGACATGGGTTCTGCAACAGCCCTGATAGTCTTGTGAAGCTGAAACATATATAACTGCTCGCCTGGAGTCTTGGTTTCAGACATGTGTGCTGGTTCTATGCCACATAATCAAACATGCCATTACGGTAAGGATGTCTACTGACCCGTTGGCATTAATGGCTGGGTTGCTGGTCTGGTACAAGTATAACAGAC
Organism: Loripinus fragilis; assembly: GCA_964019695.1. NCBI lineage: Eukaryota > Metazoa > Mollusca > Bivalvia > Lucinida > Lucinidae > Loripinus > Loripinus fragilis. The sequence goes on from OZ026522.1 coordinate 95,256,087, forward strand.
ATGCACACTGATTCAACGCAGGAGTACCCAGCATTCCTGTTAGTAGGGTGCATTTGTAACATAGGTGTACATTATTGCTGGTGTGATGTGATAAACACACATGCCTGCAGATCCTGCGCCTCGGCAACAGGCAAACGTGTGCTGTTTCAGGACCACATAATTTGCATGTGTGATGGTAAGGATGTCTGATGTGATGGCCTGGTAGCAATGCATGGATGCCGTTCGGTGAAACTTTAACAGATATGCCTGAGGACTTGGTACCATTCAATCAGACATGTCTCCTTTGAAAATGAAAGAGAAAAGCTACTGGATTGATGCCCCACCATCAGACATGCTAAGTTAAACTGTGAAACTTTAGTAGGCAAGACTATTGCTACGTTGTTAATGCAAGATACATGCCTGCTGGTTCAGTGAGACTCCATGGCTATGTCCCTGCGGCTGCAACAAATATGTCTTCTGGCCTAGTGTAACTTCCACAAACACCATTGCTGTTCAAACGTGCCTACTGGTTGAGTGCTGTGCAAGATGGGTGCTTGCTTGACCGTTGCCACTCAATCAATATGCCTGCCGATCTTTTACCACAGTAACTCATTCCTGCATGCTTGCTGGTGTTGTGCATCTCTATCCGCCATACCTGCTTGTATGGTGTCCCACTATCAGCTGTGCCTGCTGGTGTGGAGCCTCACTATAGGCCATTCCTTCTGGTGTGATGCCTCATTATCAACCATGCCTTCTGGTATGTTGTCTCACCATAGGACACGCCTCCTGATGGGGTCCCACATTATCAACCATGCTCATTGGTGTGGTGCCTCACTATAGGCCATGTCTGCTGGTCAGTTGTCACTGCAACCGACATTTTTACTAGTTGAGTGCAGATATAAGGATGGATACAAATATGGTGCTACTTGTACAGAGGTGTCATCACATCAGACATGTTTGCTGATCTGGGCCCAAAATTACAATGCTTCCTTAAAACTAAGGACAACTTAAGCGAAGTATTGATATTTCAAAATGTTACATTAAATGTTTAATACAGTGCCAGGATCGATGCAGTACGTATGGTCAAAGACACCATTGTGATCTACCGAAAAAAACGAAACTATTCTGATTTTAATAAGTTTGAAACGTTATTTTAATCTATACTTAACTTAAGTATTCCTTAACTTAAAGGAAGCATTGTAATTTTGGGCCCTTGTGCCGTTCTCAGATATGCCTGCATGTATAGTGCAACTCTATTATACACGCATGCCAGGTTTGTTTATTCAGATATGTGTGTTTGTAAAGGCATCTGGATGTAGGGTGCCGCTCCCATGGGTTTGAAAAATGTGTTGGCTACCATCTTGAATATGTCAAACGCTGAGTGATGCATAAATAGCATCACTGGGATCACAAGGATGATGTGTGTAATTCAAGAATCAGTAAAATAAGCATTTTGCATGCAAATCCCTGGACTTTGTCGGTCCCAGGGAAGATTTTCTTATACTTTTTGTGATAAACTGCCATCTTGGCGGCCATCTTGTCTGCATTCTAATTTTATTTGGTTACAAGCTAAGTGTGTTCAGTTAGATTCTAACTTCATAGCAACAATTTAAGAAAGAAAATGGGTTTGAGACATTTTTCCGTATCACACAATCTCCTCTTATCATTGTCCTCCATCTTGGACGCCATCTTGGATATATCGAAATGCTCAATGATGCCAGAGTGGCATCACTCGGATTTTTCAAGGACAATGTATGCACTAACAGAATCAACAAAGAAAAAAAGTTTAAAATCAAGTTCCAGGTCCCCCTAAAATTCGCCTGAATACTGCCAGACTACTATGTAAAACGTGATCCCCGGCTTGGGCCACTTTTGGCCCCAGGGATATAATTTGAACAAACTTGGTAGAGGTTCTCTAGGTGATGCTTCATATCAAGGATCTAGGCCTTGTGGCTTTACCTAATATAAGCCAAAGTAAAACATGTGACCCCGGGGCGGGGCCATATTTGGCCCCTGGGCATAATTTGAACAAACTTGGTAGAGGTCTACTTAGTTATGCTACATACCAAATATCAAGGCTCTAGGTCTTACGGTTTCAGACAAGAAGATTATTTCAATGTTTTCCCTATATAAGCCTTTGTAAACAATGTGACCACAGGGCCGAAATTTAAACAAACTTGGTAGAGGTCCTCTATTGTTGCTACATACCAAATATCAAAATTAGAGGCCTTATGGTTTCAGACAAGAAGATTTTTCATGTAACCCCTGGGACGGGACCATTTTTGGTCCCAGGGGCATAATTGGAACAAACTTCGTAGAGCTTCACTAGGTGATGCTACATACCAAATATCAAGGCTCTAGGAATTGTGGTTACAGACAAGAAGATTTTTTCATGCTTTCCATTTAGCCTATGCAAAACATGTGACCCCCAGGGACAGGGCCGTTTTTGGGCCCAGGGTATAATTTGAACAAATTTGTAGTGATCCACTAGGTGATGTTACATACTAAATATCAACGCTCTAGGCATTGTGGTTTCAGAGAAGAAATTTCTTAAAGTGTTCATCTTGAAATCTATTTTGAGCCTGTGTGACCTAGATATACAATGGACTGGAACCATTTGAACAATGCTTAAAGAGGGACATAAAGTATCATTCCTACCAAGTCTGGTCAGAATCTAGCAAGTAGTTTAGGAGAAGATATTCTTTGAGCCAATTGTTGACGAGGACCGATGACGCACGTCACACGACAGACGACCGACATACAACGATCACAATAGCTCACCATGAGCCAATGGCTCAGGTGAGCAAAAAACTTGAATGATCCACAAAAGAACTGCCGCCTTGAAACGGTCAGTAAAACTATTTTACTGGAGGGCTTAAACCAGTTTCACGGCGCCAACCTCACCCTTAATTCAGATATGGATCAAGACACATAGATATTTGGTTTGCATGAAAGACCCCTTACTTATCAATGCAATATCACATAGAACATATAAATCAAGATATAAAAAGGAGATAAAGCAAATATGAGGACTTAACAAAAAATAAAACTGAAAACCAAAAGCAAAACACTCCAACAGGTAAACCCCAGTGGGCCTGACAAACAAAGCATCAGGCCCCTACCATCTCATCAATAGATTGGTCTTTAATTCTTAACCGTCATAGAGTCTGAAGTCCAACCCACTGGCGTGCAATTAAAGGGGAAAGCAAAGTTGCCAACCGTGATTGGGTTGATCACCAAGGAAGCAGTCTGTTGCAATACATTAATGTTATAGACAATCTTTATATATTGGGAAATTATTTTAATGAACTGTGCTGAAAATTATAAGAGCCAACAATCTTCTTAAATTAATACACCAAGTCACCATAGAGTTAATGGTTCCAAAAGTCCTTAGCCCAAGAGAGACATAGAATCGTCTACGAAATTTGAAAAAGGTCGGAAGTAAGAAAGAGGACAAAGATCAGGAATGGATATAATCAAGCATCTCACCTGACCTAGGACACCAATGGTAAAGTGACAACGTCACAATTAGACATCACAAACGAAAGCCAAGAGGTCAACCCTTTCCCAAAGTTTATGATACCGATAGCTTTGTTTAAGAAGTTTCTGAGTTAACAATATATTGCGAGTGTTGAAGTCAGTAACATGGCTAGATGCTCTAGTAAAGCGAAAGAATTGAGAGATATAGACTTCATAGGATGTAGAGCGAGGAGCATCACCATCTAAAATAGGACATTGACAATTTCAAAATCAAAGTCGTCACGTTAGTCTTAAAAGTTAGTAGAAACAATATCATTATAAATTGACAAATGCAATTCTAAAAAGGCAGCATCGGGATCAGAGGTATTGCCCTTATTAAGTTGAAGTAAGCTCTGAAGGGTATATTTGACTTACCATATTTCAATATAAGCATTATTAATGTTTAAAATATCGTCCAAATATCTGGCTGTAGTGTTAAAAGCATAAGTAACTACAGCCTTCTTATCATCATATATGAGAGACATCTTAAAGTCCCTTTAATAACAAAACAGGAATAAATTGGCAACCAGGGGAGCACAATTAGTGCCCATATGAAACCCAACTACTTGTCTATACAGCCTGGTGTCAAATCAAATAAAAATGTTGTCCAACAAAAAGGTTTCCGCATCACATACCTTTTAACACGACCATGCATGATATTTTTTAGGTTTTTTTTCCGAAGAAAAAAATACATTTCTGTCATTACATGCAAGGTATAAGGAGAGCATTCCTCTGGAAGGTTCTTTCAAAAAGATCAATAAGTTATCTTTAATTAAATTATGAGGTAAAGAAGTGTAGAGAATGGAAAAATTATAAGTAGACCAAATGGTCGCAATGAAATATCTAGCTTTAAGTTTATCTAAAATTTCACCTGAACTTTTAATAGAACAAAATAGATTTTTACTGGATCTCTCATACCTTTTCACAGTACTTGATAACATGTTTTTAACAACTGTAAGAGACACGAGGATAACAATTTTGTAAGTTCTGTTGTCGTACAAGAACCATAATTAGCAATAAAACTTGCGTTATTGGGTTTTTATGGAGTTTAGGTAGCCAGTACAGCATAGAAGTTTTGTCTTGGTTTTTTTAGCTTTGACACGGAAACCTCAAGTTTAGCTACGGTGGGACCAGCCAAGGATCAGCATCAGGCAACCAACCAACGAATCAAAGATTTACGTAAAGGCCGTCTTTGAGTCTGAGGCCTGACGCACCGTCGCGCAATTTAAGAGGAAAACATAGCTATAAGCCTTGGTTGGGTTTACAACCAGGCATGCTGACTGTCACATGCTATCAATGTTGTATCCCACTCCTTTATAACGCTTAACTATCTTTTCAAATTGATCATTAAACGAGGCTTTCCAACAATTCTTTGAAATTTATCAACTAAATCACCATAAAATACAGGTTCTGATATTCCTTGTTGCGGAAGACATCTAAAACAATAAGTGCATTTAATAATCAACTCTGAGTGTCTGTAATAGAATTCAGAACAAGCTTTACGAAGTTTATTTTGACAATAACCTTGTTTTAATAACTTTTAATAACTTAGAAGTCGTGAATTTGTTTCTGTTGTTGAAGTCATCAACAGCAGAACATACTCTCACAAAACGAAGAAGTTGTGAAATGTATATACCAAAGGAAGGAGAGCGACGAACATCTACATCAAGAAATGATAATTGAACTATTTCAAAATTAAAATTATCCTGTTTATCATAATGTTATATGAAACTATGTCACAAGTAATGGACAAGTCCGAGTCCAAATAGGGAGCTCCAGTATCTGAGGAATTATGCTTATTTAACTGGCGTTAAGTGGAATATATCTGACTTACATTTTGTTCAAAAAAGGGATTATCAATATTAAGCAAGTCATCTAGATATCTTAAGGTAGAGTTAAATGCTTCAACAATATCTGCTTGATTATTGTCAAAAAGAGAAAACATAAATTCTCTCTCATAACAAAACAAAACACAATTAATACCTAAAGAAATACCTACAATTTGCCTATACAATTTGGAGCCTAATATAATGAATTTGTTGTCCAAAAGATAATAAAGAGCGTCACAAATTTTCTGACATGACCACAATTTAAATCTTTTACTAGGTTGTCCAGAAGTAAAAAAGCGTGCGTTTCTAGTTACAAGCCAAATAAAGTGAGGTATTTCTGTTAAAATTTTGTCAAATTAATTTAGTTATGTTTTTTATTAAATCTTGAGGCAGTGTAGTATAGAAAGTAGAGAAATCATATGTAGACACGCTAGATGCTAGAAAACCTTTAGATTTTAATTTGTTAAGAATTTAACCTGAGTTTTTATAGACCAAAGTAGATTTTTACCATTGCTCTCAAAAACTGTTTCGCAATATTTTATAACATTGTTTTTATCACATTAAGGCAAGAAGTCAAAATTATAGACAACTCAGTATTAGTAGTAAGAATTAGCAATAAAACGTGAATTATAGTGTCTTTTATGAAGTTTATGTAACCATCCTCCTCAACAAATACACCAATCTTAGCAGCCATATGGCATCGATGTCTATCAACGAAATACCTCTCGTCTAGCAAAGTATGCTCATTGGTCTTAGCCGTGCTTAGCTGTTGCTTTAGGGTGTTAATGTAGTACAATTTTCAAACGACCAGATCACTGTTAGCTTTCTTATCTGCAGGCGCTAAAACAAACTTCATACGGAATTCTTTGACCCCTTTCTTTAAATTTCTAAAAGAGAATTTAGGTCAAGGTGAAAAAAGATCTAAATTATTGCAATAGAATGAAATTTTCAATTTTCAATATCAATAATCTTAATTTTTTTTTTGATTTCCAGTATTTTAAGCATTGCATTCAACATGCTCTCGCTTGGACCATCGATTACACAGCTCTTGTAAGGAACCAGCAATTTCTTCACCGCATTTGTTGAAGTCTATTGGTGAAGGAAACCTGTATTTAGGTCAATTACATATAATAGACCAAACTTTTGAATCAGTAATGATTTTTAAATCCCCAGTGATTATATGACCAACAGGTTGATAGCAATATTTTGAGTCTTTACATTATCAAGAATCAGGAATAGTGGTTTCAGTTCAGTTACTAATTTGTCATAGTTAATTCTTACACATCTCGCCTATAGAGTAAATGCTAAAAATGTGATATATCAAACAGTAATTCACAGTTTTGAAAGCATGAGGAACACAGGCACTAGCTAAAATCATTTGTTACTGCAAAATGACGTCAGTCATGCAAAATGACGTCAGTCATGGCGTGCTAAATGGCGTGAGACGGTGTTACGTCGTTTTTACGCTGTAAGCTTGTGATTTGATCTTCTTTACAACTGACTTCCAAACAGTGAATTATCACCCAACAATTCACTACTGGAGCTGATATACTTCTTAAATACAGTACTATGAATAGTACTTTTATTGTACTTATAACAAATAATAGGCGAAACCTCGTTTTCAAAATAAGTAGGTATAGATGAGATAACATATTTATCTTTAAATATACTAGGTAAGTTAATGAATTCAATTCCTTTCTTGACAAATTGAACTTTGATAAAATGCCTGATATTATTGATTTTCCAGTCAGTATGAGGTCGGAGAGCATGTTGAGTATAACACCTTGTACGAGTTCCAGCCTCGCCGGTATCACTGCGTTGTAGTCCTTGAGCAAGACACATTTATCCTAGCTTAGTACTGGTTCAATCCAGGAAGACCCGTCCCTGTGTAACTGAAGAGTTGTTGATGGGACGTAAAGAATCAAATCAAACAAACATAACACCTTGTATGAATTGCTGCATCATAAAGTCGATGAGCTCTATCGTAGAACTTATAAGCCTCAATATCCAAATTACAAAGTGAAGAGTTAGATAGAGTAACTAAACGAGTAAGTGCCACATGGCAGCCGGATTGTTATAATATGATACTTAATTCAGAAAGTGTTAAAGTTTGTCTATTTGTATGTTTTAGATTCCTTTTTACATAAACATGTGACCATTTATAAAAAACATCAAATCTCGTAATCTAGAAATATTTGCTTTATGGTAAATATCATCATTTAAGCCTTGTGGATGAGGTATTTGTATTATTTTACCCATTTCAATTCTAATTCATGCCTGAGAATATTCCTATATCTTTTAGTAGAAATAGCATCATATAAAATCTTAAGATTAGGAGAATGATTAGTGAGTTTGAAATGTCTACAAAGAAAATTCATATACCATAAATTCCATATGACGATAGAGCTCAGTAAATCTACAGCTGGTGACTGGGACTGTGTGGCGGCGGTAGAACGTCTCCCTGCCCATCACCATAGTGTAGGTTTCATTTTCTTGTCCTTTGGGATCATGGGTTTAATTGTTGAACTTTGAAACTATTAGGGGGTCACTGATGAAGCATAAAGGGCAGAAACTAGCAAATCTGGCCCAGAAAATATGCACACTCTGGTTTCAGTTCTTTGGTGCAGTCTTTGCTTCCAAAGGATACCCTTTTAAGAACATTTATGACCAACATATTGCATGCCCAAATGCTTCTCTTTTCAAGATAAAACATAAATAACATCAGTTGATCTCTAATCAAGATCAGAATTTATAACTACAGAAAATTGTCTACCATTAACGTTAGATTTGAAAGTGGCAGTGATTCATGTACAATTTTGGGCGTATGGGTCCTGGGACTCGCTGTTTTCCATATCAATAAATCCAACTGCAAACTTATGAGTCCAGAACACTATTTCTATTGTAAAGTCTGCAATACTATTCCATCCTGGGACTCACCGAAATAAAATTTTGCATCCCAGAGACAAAATTATGCGCAAAAGATGCAGGATGCGCAGGTAACAAAATCACCAAAGTGGATTTACAACATAAATGTTTACAACAACTACACCTCTTGGCACTGCACTTCGAAATAGAAGGATACATTACATCCACAATGCAAGAAACGAATGAATATCTCAAGAACTACTTTTGTGGAAAACTCTTGGAATGTTCCAAAAATGACAGTTAACTGTAAATAGACGCTCTCACAATGATAAAATATTCATTGCTATAATAGTGGCTGCACCAAGTCAAAGCATTACGTATATATCTTTATTCGTTTACATCGAACATTTTAGGTACAACAATGAAGGTGGGAGCAACAATTAGACATATAGTTGTATTAGATGGATGTTGATGCATGTGTAAAGCGTTACTTTACGCGTATGCGATAAGTACAACAATCTAATGTGGTGACCGAGAGCCTGCACCTGAGATTTCGGTAGTTGTTACATTGTCTTACCAGAATCGATTAGCCAAGTATTGATTAGGTAAATACTACAATTAAGACCTATAGCTCCGGTGGATACGCCAGCTTTTGGTGATTGAAAAAGTCTCATCTACTGATCCATGTATATTTGGCTAATTCAATTGGTGTATTTACCAGATAGGAGGAAATGCGTTAGCTTTTTGTATGTATTTTACATTTTACTTTTGTCACATTTTCTAAAAATAGCAATTTAAGCTTTTTTAAACATACACACACGCACGCACGCACACACTGACACACGCACGCACGCACTCACAAACACAGTGGCTTTAAAGTTGATCAAAAAGACAAAGTTGTTGTGTGCACCCATCAAAGACTCAGATCAGCATGCGCCGTTCCACAGCCTGATCGGAGTCTTTGATGGCGCTGTATGTGTAATCAAATATCCAACGTTTTTCATGCCAAAACTAAGACTCTGATCAGTCTGTGCATTACCGACGTGCACCTTTTGATGGACACAGGCTTATTTATTCCAATAAATATAACTCATTCATAAGCCCCATCTTTCTAGCAATTGAAGTAACTCTTCGAGTCTAACAAACACAAATAACAAGTGTTTTTCTCATATACACCCTTTGTATCATAAATGTCATTCAAACTAACAAAATGCCTTTAACCGCTTGTAAACTGTAAAAGTAGGAAAGAAGGCAAAGATCAAGATTAGATACAATAAAATTTCACAACTGACCCAGCCCACCACATGGAAAAGTGACAAAAACACAAAAAAACATTACATATATTACACGAGGGCCAAGAGGTTAGCCCCGTTCCCAACAGGTGATCACAAAGATGCATTGAACAGCCAAAGAAGCATCGCCATGGAACGGTCAGTTAAAACTATTTTACTGGAGGGCTTAAACTAGTTTTATGGTACCAACCTTATTTCAGATGTGGATCAATGGAAGTAAGGGTGCAAGGATCAGGAATCGATACAATCAAGTACCACACCTGACCCAGGATACCAATGGGAAATTGACGAACTCACAGTTAGAAATCACAAACGAGAGCCAAGAGGCCAGCCCTTTCCCAGCAGGTGACCACATGGCACAAATAAACAGACACACACAAAGGCATAACAAATACAAGACAAAAAAACATAAATGATCCACAAATGAAGTACCGCCTTGGAGCTGTCAGTAAAAATATATATAGTTTATTTGAGGGCTTTAACCAGGCGTCAACCTCAACCTCTGAGTCAAATATATGTTTGTTTTGCATTAAAGATCCCTAACTAATCGATGTATCTTCTCCTAAAGGGGTATTTTAGCAAACGTTGGCGACCCAGATGAAATGCCACAATATGTGGCATTTTACCAGGGCCTACACTTTTTGCTATCGTGATTAATACAATTTTCAGGGATTGAAGTACATAATCATTGATAACATTCTGTCTGTGACCCCTTGGGATACAGTATAAGCAATCCCATCCTTAATGCATGTATCTGTATGGGAACATCCATCAGAATACAAAGGGTTAATACGCAGCCTATGGAGTTAATGGAATACACATGGGCCGCGATGCGAGAAAACCTGTATTCGGGGTTTCCGACAAAGTGAGTTTTTGGTTATAATACTTTTCAATAAAGGAATAACAAGGGTGCTGATCAGACTGCACGGATGCGCAGGCTGGTCTGCACCTTTGTTGTTCACAAACCCCCGAAGACAGGTTTTTCTCGCATATGGTTCTAATTAACTTCAAATTCCCTCTTCAGAGATGTATTTAAAAGCAGGGACGACAACCAATAGTAGTATTGTTGACAGGATTGTCAGTAGTAAAAACAACCAGAAGAATAATCTGTCAACTACTAAGGCCACTTGTTTCCACTCATCCACTATATCATTCTCCGCATCTTCTCCGTCACTCTTCTGCATCATAAACCTGAGGTATTTCAAGATTTCATCCATCACTGGTGAGCCTTTATTTTTGTTTGATGTCATCTGAGATTCATCTTCTACATACGAGCTTCTGTTTGACACAGATCCTCCTCTGAAGTTCAAATTCAGCTTACTGTCATTTATATTATTCATGACGCTACTTGTCCTATTAAAGTTACGTTTAAAGGAGCCTGAGATCGTGTCTATCTTCAAATGATTTCGTGATAGCGACTCATTTTCACTGAGAAGTTTTGTGCTTGCCTCTGAATCAGCTACTAAGTTATCCCTTGGTTTCTTTCTAACCTTAAGAGCATGAATGTATTCTACTCTGGCTGATATACAACTACAGCGAACAAATCGAGCGAGGAATCCAAGCACGTAGTGACGTACCCAGCCTGGTACCCGTTTTTGATTTGGAGCACAATGGTGAAGTTTGAGTACCAACACTGTTAGAATAACTGACACAGACGCAACTGCCATTGATACTGTCAGGTAGATACCTGCAAAGATAGAAGAGAAAGAGAATATGAGCATGCGCGGATCCAGAGGGGGCGACAGGGGTACCGGACCCCCTGAAAAATCACAAAAATATAGGGTTTCTTAGCAATACCTGCCCGGATCACCTGAAATCACAAAGTTACCAAGCCGGCCATCATCGGCACGCTAGCGAAACATCATTTGAATTGCGTTTTGCTAGCGTGCTGATGATGGCCGAATAACGTTTCGCTAGCGTGCCAATGGTGGCCCGCTTATAATGGCATTTGGATCTTCCCTGCTCTCATCAACTAAAAACAAAAAAAAAGTTATCAAAGTCTGACAAAACTTTCTGGATCGGTGCATGTGATTTCCAATAATGTGGCATTTGACAAGTGTAGACTAAGAAGATAAACAGTTAAAGAATATTTAAGCAACTAGCAAAGGCACTGATCAGACTCCGATTATGCGCAGGCTGGTCTGAACCTTTACTGGGCACACATATCACATTGTTGGAAATATCATGTTGCGGCTCATATAAGAATTCATCATGAGTGCGAGGATGGGATAAAACATACGCCCGAGGATCACTGCTTGGTATCACGAGGCTTGACGAGTGATGACAAAAAGGGATCGAGAGGGACGGGTTTTCCATCCTATCCTCACAAAAATAATGGATCCTTTTTCTTGCTCGTCATTAAATACCACATTTGTATCTTAAGAAAAACTACCAGAAGCTCCTGAATTAGCTGCAATGTACGTAACAACTATAGTGCAAATCATGTTTACTGTCGTCGCCCTGGGCCCGGTCACCTGTTAAACTAACGGTACTGGGAGCCAACTCACGACAGTAAACAAGAAACGGATTATATAGATCTCACACAGTAAGAGTATTGTCCGTCATGGATAGAGTCCAATAGAAAACAGGTGTAGCAGCTTAATACCGTTATTCATTCATTCAAGTTCATTCAGAAAAAATAATAACACTGCAGGTAAAACAATTGTACGGATTTATAATGCCTTCAATGTTTACCGTCGTGAGTTGGCTCCCAGTAACGTTAGTTTAACAGGTGACAGGGCCCAGGGCGACGACAGTAAACATTGGGCTTACAGTAGCGATAAATAATGATCATGGCATGTAAAGCTTTGTGGCTCAGTAGGTAGAGAGGCAACTGTAATCATATGCACGTGAGCTATGTAAAAAGTTAAGGGTTCGAATACCATTGTTTAGCATTTTATAGGCTTATTGATATGCTCTATTTTTTTCATTTGTTTCCATTGTGTATTTTCTTATTCTAGATATTTTCTTATTTTGAGTATTTTTTTTATATTTTAATTTTTTTAACGAATAGTATTTCATTTCAATATAAACATGATATAAAAAGTTCATAAAATAATGCCAGCATAGTGAGATTTTGATCGCAATACTGAGCATCAAAGGATCAGGTGAGCATGCAGAAATACGCAAACTCACCAGAGCGTTTGCCGCTCGCATACACAACGTACTGTGTGGATGTAGATGAAAACTCATTTTAACTTTAATTTTTGCATAAAAACCCGTGTCGCACGCTATTAACAGCCATGTTTTAACCGTCAAAAACCCATGTATTAATCAGGCAATTTACGTGCTGTTGGTGCACGGCTTTTGTACTCTACATATACGCATTCTAGGCCGTCACAAAAATTGACGTCATCAGCAGTAGCGTGTATAGAAATGAACGTAATTCAGTGGCGTTAGGATAACGTAAGTTTTTGCTCTGGAACAGGCTTTTTTAAAACCTACGAATCCTTCATGCTTTTGCGCGCCATTATAGTAATACAAAAATGAGCATTTCGAAGCGTTTTCCCAAAGTTTTCAAGTGACAATATGACTTTATGTGATAATAACGACCAAATATGGAACGTCTGCTAGACCCCTCGTGGGTCGTTAAAACCCTCGCCTTTAACTGGGTTTCCTGTAAAGCCTGAAATATCGACATAAGCCTTTTTGTTCAAAGGCGGATCCACGACTCCAGGAGAGGGGCTTCAGATAAATTAGGGAGGGGGGTCGATTTGCAGATGATCTCTCATTTTTCTTGAATATCCCTTTAAAAATGATATAATCTGTTCCGAAGCCCCCTGAACCCCTTATGGATCCGCCACTGTTTGTTACAGCGCTAGGTAATTCAAACTGTCCACTGATGGAGTAAGAAAAAGAAAAAAAGAAAAACTCAGGGATTCGAACCCTCAGAAAAAAATACAGGTTCGAATATGTAAATATCGCTACTTAACCACTGGACCACTGGTCTGTGACACCCAATGATACCTTTAATGCATTAGTAAGGATATAACTACCAATATCCTCGTTTGTTTACCTGTCTAAATGCGGGATTACCTTTTATTGTCAATAGACCTCTCCGATTACAGTTATAATTAGTGATGTCACTGTACTCTATACAAATTTTACCTCTACATCAGTTTTTTGTGTTCGTTTATATTTACATCTCGTATACATTTCTTATACAACGTGTATAAATAGGAGAAGTAAACATGAACATGACGTCACACGGAATAGTTGATATAAAGGGTTGTCAGCATTCAAAACATGTATCAATATCAGTATTTCAAACCGAGCATTATTCTAAATGGGTTAAAATGATGTATTTGTTAGAAATATGTAATAATCCACTAAACTGTCCTGCTTAATAACTCCGAAATGAAATTAAAATCAATTGTTTGTTTGAAAAGCACATTTCTATGTATTGACGTGACAGTATACAGAACGCTTGTACTATTAGTAGAATCATAAGACGACGCCGTGGTCGAGTGGTTACGCTTGTGATTCAGATGAAATGGTTATTTTAATGCGGAGGCGAGAGCACCTTCTCAAAATGCTTCCGAATATTTTTTTTTTATTTCATTTTTTATGAATTTTAAACTATACATAGATTATAAAACGTATCTTTCTTTATACATTAGATCAGATTTTATGTAACATTCATTATTTCAGAATTTTCCATTTTCCAATTACACTGTGATGGTCTTGGTTAGTACAACTCCATATAGTTGGTCCGTTCATTATATGCGTTATGAATAGCTAAACACTCACTTTTTCATGCGCGGAAATTGGCAATTTAACAAAGAAAAGATGGAATGCCTTATGGAAGAATATGTTAGAAGAATGGCCAATTATAATAAGAATGGTCAGCATACTGCAAACATGTGATAGACGTCAATCAAGACTTCGAGGAGAGACTTATCTCTATAGGGAGATACTAACCTAGTCATTATTTAAGTTGACTCGAACAGTGTAGTTGAGTGATTCATGGTGCTCCTGAACACCCTTTGAAAGAGACAAATATATGGACACTCATTGCTCCTTTCTGGGTTACTTGCTGCAATTTAGTAATATGAAAATTGGAAAGTAGGCAAAATTGTAATGCATTCGTTCCATCACAGTGTAATTGGAAAATTCTGAAATAATGAATGTTACATAAAATCTGATCAGATATGATTTATAATCTATGTATAATTTAAAATTCATTAAAAATGAAATAAACCTAAATAAAAAAAATATTTACTCGGAAGCACTTTCAGCAGGTGACCTCGCCTCTGTATTAAAAAACATTTCATCTAAGTCAAAAGCGTAACCACTCGACCACGGTGTCGTCTTGTTAATCTATTGATAGTACACACGTTCTATATACTGTCACGTCTATACATAGCAATGTGCTTTTCAAACGAACAATTGACTTTATTTGCATTTCGGCGTTATTTGTGCAGGAGAGTTTAGTGGATAATTTCATATTTCTAACAAATACATCATTTCAACTCATTCAGGAAAACGCTCAGTTTGAAATACCGATATTGATATATGTTTTGAATGCTGGCAACCCTTTTTATCAACTATTCCGTGTGACGGCATGTTCATATTTACTTCTCCTATTTATATAGTCTGCCCAAATTAACTTGAGGCTGATTAATTTTCGCCAAAATCTTCGTGATATTCGTGCTATTTCGTGAAGTAATCCGACATTGGTCATGCTTTTAACAGGAATATGAAGATAATGTCGATTCATTAATGCAAATGGTGTGATAGCATAGTGGTAAGGTGGCAACTTACAGGTCAATCCTACCTGGATCGAAACTTAGAAAATACTTTTTTTATAGTTATCAAATTGCATCTTTTTTTTTTAAATTTAAGATTGTTCTTGTCTTTTACGTCATCTCGTGATGAGTTTTATATATTTCATTTGTATTTAGTCGCTTTTATAATCATTATTTTCTAGGTTTCCTCACTATTTTCTTGTCAGAGGCGACATTGTTGTTGGCTGATAACCTTTGCAAACAGTTTGTTTCCAGATCAGTACCAGTAGATTGTTTGTCTTGATCTGGATACAGACGGTTTGACACTGATAGTGTTTCGGAAAGATACTTTGAAAAAGTTAATTTTGGATCACAACAAAAGTATTAAAATCATCCAGCGTGCAAAGAGTTGTTCCATTTCGGCTTCTACGTGTGTATTTGTTGAATAACGTATGCCAGATTCAAATAAATATATTCATGTACACACAAAATCAAGAATAAAGATAAGCAAATTAATTAAAAGAAAGAAGAAAAAAGAAAACGCTACTGGACTCGAACCCACATGTTTTAAGTGAAAAGGACAGCCTCTTATCCATTAGGCTATCGAGGAATTGTATTTTCTTTTTCGTACATAAAAGTAATTGTGCCACAATCTAAAGCACATATTTTGCGAAGATTTCCGAAGATTGGAAGAAAGGTCATTGAATATTCATATGTCTTAGGTCAATGTAGACAAACAATATCACGTTGTATAAGAAATGTACACAATAGGTGAAATTTACTGCAATTAACAATCTTTTTTTAAATGAATTCATCTATGTTCCAGTTCGACTTACCAATCAAAGGCACAAATTCAGATGTTGGAGGCATACTCTCTGCAACCAGCAACATGAACACTGAATACGACAGCAGAACTGTAATACTAAGAGTTATCTTTTCACCGGCATCAGGTGGTAGGCAAAATGTAAGGACACTTAGAATGTTCAACCAGAAACACGGAAACAAAATATTTAGCACGTAATAAAGGATACGACGTTGTATTATAAGTATCACTGTGACATCGGGGTATATAGCTGAGCTGATTGGATAAACCACCTCGTTTCTCTCGATTGTATATTTAATCAACATCCACTCTCCGTTTGTGACGTAACGCGATACGTCAACGAGGTACGTTTTATTCAGCATGTCTACTTGAGCTTTGTCGTAGGTCCATGAACCAAACTTCAATTTACATATCTGAAAATAAATAGAGTGATGTTTATATTTAGTTACAAAATTAATAAATGTAACCAAAACAGTAAGTGAACTCAGAAAGGGAAATACTAGACTACCCATTACCGAACCCATGTTGGATAACGGATTCATACTGCTTTTTGCGAATAGGGGAAATCACTGCAAATTTATAACTAACCAGGATAATTTACAGTTACATGTTTGTAACATGCCATTGTTTGGAAATAGAAATGTGGCGTCGCGCATTAAAATAACTATGCATTAAATGCAACAAACCAGTCATGCATAATATCAATTGCTCAAATGCTCTATACAATTTTATCAAAATCTTATAAAAAATATTGTCTAAAAGATAATGAAAAGCATCACAAACTTTCTGACATGACCACAAATTATATCTTTTAGGTTGTTCAGAAGTAAGCAGGTGTGTTTCTCACTACATACCAAACAAGTGAGTAATCTCAGATAAAGTTTGTCCAATTAATTCAGTTAGTTTTTTTTCTTTGTTTAGATTAATAGGTAATGCAGTATAGAGAGTATAGAAACCATACATAGACAAACTAGATGTTAGAAAACCTTTACATTTTATTTATTAAGAATCTTACCTGAAGTTTTAAATATATATTTTAGCATTCCTCTCATAAAATGTTAAACAATATTTAATACATGTAACATGCTTTTAATCGCAGTGAGGCAAGGAGTTAAAAGTATAGACACCAATAGAAGATTAACTAGAAATAGAAATAAAACATGACATATAGTGTATTATATAATGTTTACCAGCTTGCTACGATCCCCATCAACAAACACACCTGGTCTAACTGTAGCAGTCATATGGCACTGATGCCAATCAACGACAGACCTCTCGTCGAGCAAATTATGCCCATAGGTTTTAGCAGTTTTAAGTTCTTGCTTAATGGTGTTGATATAATATACTCATGCTAAAAAAGAAGGCCATCCTGAGCGTTGTATATGGTAATGTAATGGTCCATTTACTTTGCATACACATACAGGTCATTGCTATGTTGACGAAGTCCTTTACCCGCATGACCTGTCGATCTAGCAGACCTTTGGAAACACTTTTCTCTTCCAGCAAAACAATGCCCGACCCCATACCTGCAATATGGCAAGGAACTGTTTATAAGCTGGTCGTGTCAACTGGCCATCAAGATCCCCTGATCTATCCACAATCAAACACCTCTGCGATATTCTAGGCTGGGGGTACATAATTTGTGTCTCTTCCCAGTGGTTACACTACCCTAACTGGAACACCGGGTAGTTGAACAAGGCAATCCACGGGAACATATACGCAGGCCTCTTCAAAGCATGCGCAATAGGCTCACAGAATGCATTAATACAGGTAACCGTCGCCATTCAAGATATTGACTCATACTAATATTAAACCGGTGAATTGGGATGGTATACTTTTTTTAGCATGAGTATAGTATTTTTTTCAAACGACCAAAACATTGTTACATGTAGCAGCCTTATTTGCAGGCGCTAAATCGAACTGCTTATGGAATTCCTGAACCCCTTTCTTCAAATTTCTGAAAGTGAATTTAGGAAGAAGGTCTAGATAATCGCAATAAAATGAAATTCTACTAATAAAAAAATAAATACTACTATTAAAAAGATTTAACTTCCGAGTATTCATATTCTCTCGCTTGCACCATTGATTACAAAATTATTGTAAGGCACCTGAAATTTCTTCATATGTTATGAAGTCTATCGGTGAAGTAAATATGTATTTAGAAAGTTATACCTTACCATATGATTCACCGAATTCACGAATCAGTAATATTTTTTAAATCCCTATTGACTATATAACAAGCAGTTTGATAGCAATATTTAGAGTCATTACAATCGAATGAATCAGCTTTACAGTAGTTTCAAAAAAAATCATAAAACTCAAGCATCTGATCAGAGATTTTTGCCCCAATCAAAACTTGATGATTCTATCGAGGATAACTAATTCATATTACCTAAATTGTAGTGTTTATCAGAGAGTTATCGCTACTCTAGATCTACCAGTAGATATGCCGAGTACGAGGGGCATTTGGAAAGTTCTTAGCACGGCATCATAACTCCACAATGCGTCGATAAAATGCTATCAAACAAAACATTTTTGGAAACTAGATTTCAACGGCTACTTGATGGTTTAATTTTTTTTCGAAAAAGGACCCGGCGTACACGTGTAGTGCATGCTCAAAATGAGTAAGGTTTATATGCCGGCTGAAATCTTAAGCAAAATATTTGTAAAACAACGAAGGAAAATTGGGGACCTTATTTACGATCATGGTTTGACAAATAAACGATTTGGTGCCAACTTAATCTTTATTAAAATATAGTATTTGCTCACTGCTTATGCGACTTACACCTTTACATTCAGAAAATGCTGACGAATAAAGAAATGGTAAACTTTCAAAAATGGGACTTTTTTCGATTTTTCTTAAAACTTTTATTATAAATTTTGTCACTACAGGAGTACGAAAAAAGCCTATTGGGTATATGTTTTGCTTTATTTGTAGCGAGAAATGCATAAAAATCAATTCGTCGCCCAAAAAGTGTGGCTTGTTTAGCTCTGTATCCAACAAAATTATTCCTTATTACACCACCCCTACTTTTCAAGAAGTGGGTGGGGTAATTTAACCCCTCACATTTTGTCTATGGCATAAGAATTTCTCATGGTATCGCGTTAACCATCACAAAATTGATTGATTTCTACTCTCAATGTATTCTTACGTTTTTGTTTGCCACCGTTTCAATTGAAATGAACCAGAACGTCAACTCATAGCTAAACTTACTCTGCCCCATCGGAAGATAATCAGAGTTATCTTCCCTTTGTTCTGGTTTCCAAAATTTCATTTGGTTTCAATACAAAGAGCATTAAGTGTGCTTGACAAAAATAACAACGCACGGCATTTTTAAACTATTGTCGATTATATATTTTCAAAATATGCGCATTGTGACATGCGATTTTTAGTCAAAAAATGAGCGCATTGCTTTGCTTTCTAGACGGTTTTGGTATTGCTGCTCCAGTATTTAGTTATTAGAAAAATCCAACTCGGTCCTAACTTGTATAATAACTTTACTTGATTGTGGCCTACCAAATGGTACAGAATTATCTAATTTCATGAACTATTGTTAATGTTCTGCACACTTTTCAAAAGGTAAAATGTTATATTTTCCACCGAAAGTTTGCGTTTTCCAGTATCACTGGTGCCCAACTCCGTCACAACGATTTTCAGATTTTCGCTGAGGCGTCACGGATTTCCCTTACAACTGTGACAAAACTTTAAAGACAACGTCACAGACTCTAAGCAAAAATATACCAGGACACGCATACGGTCGAAATATTTATTGTAAGTCTTTTTTTTATCCCTTATCGCCGATATCGTTTAAAAAGTGATAACGGACAGCACACCATTAATATTCATAGCTATTTACTCAGCAGTTACACATCATTATGTTTATTAGCAATAAGGTTTCCTATGCGTTTTCATAAGAAAGATTAGTAAAATAAGAATAATTTAACCTGGAAGCATGATTCTATAGATTCATAAAATAGTTTTTATTTAATATCTTGTGCATATCTGTTGTAAAATCGCATAAAATAACAAAACAAAGAAAAAATAATGTCACGGTTTGGTTGATACAATGTCACGGTTTTGAAAACGATTCTAATGGAACTGTCACGGTTTATTTAAGACATTTTTAAAACTGCCTGATATTGGTTTTCCTTGTAATCTTATCAAAACAACATTAAAATGAACACTGTTTGGTTCACCGTTAAACTGACAGCTTGACTAGTGCTTTGTAGAAGGAAAACAGAAAGTGTCTGCATAAATGCACAACAACTGAGTATATCTAGAAAACGTCACAATCACTGAAGGCAGACCAACTCACTGGATCATACATAAGAAAGAGACGTAGAACACAGACAGCCACAATACAATTAAACTAAAGCAACCAGCTTACACTTGCTATATAATTGCTAAAATAGACCCACACCAGGAACTACACTTCAAAACAAGTTACAAACACGTCAAATGGGAGCAACATCATACTATGGAAAACAATAACAGAATAACCACCTTAAAAGTAACAGCAGCTAAGGCCATTGGGAGAGGGCGGCTATTTTACTATCCGAATCTTCACAAACAAATCGTGCATCTGGTATGGAGGCTTCCTAACTTTTGCAATGCATCATTAAAGAAAACAAATCAAATCATCATACTAATATGAAGAAAAAATAAAAGGACACACAATTCACTGACAATTTGAGATAAGGAAAACCAATAGCTAAGCCAGAATGGGTCTAGCCAGTAGCTTAACAATCATAGAATACTCAAGCGACTAGCAAAGGCTCTGATCAGACTGTGTGTATGCTGGTGGCACATACCACATTGTATGAAATCTCATGCACTGCCTCAATTAGTATGTTTGTTTATAATTGGTATGATTATAACTAGGAGGGTTTTAGTGAAATTATCCATGTGTTATTAATTAAGCGGAAGGGACAGTTTTAATTTATTAAAATAGCTCATATACAAGAAGAATTCATCGCACATGCAAACAGCAAAGGCTTAGACGAACATATGCATTTGCACACCCTATCCAGAGCCTTTGCTGCTCGAAAACAAACATTCAGTTTAACTCTTGCAACTGGGGAAATAATATTTATGCATTTTAAGATTATTAACATTTATGCACTAACAAATTCTTCCTGCTGTGTTGAGCAAATAAGCTTGGGATGGATCATTGTCTATATGGTCGGACCCATGAGAAGCAGTGTAGACCCCAATGAAATATTGCATGACAGGTACTCAGTGATTGCAGAACTACACATAAAGGCGTCACTATAGTCCTGCCGCAATAATAAGAAACGCGAAAATCTGGAATATTCTTTTATAAGTTGCATTTTTCTGAACGTTAAGCTCAAATCTGGATTTAGAATATCCTGCAGTGTCAGTACAAAATTGTTTGAAGAATCTTCTACCACTGCCCTTACCCCTAATCTCTTGGGAATTTCGACATTTTTAGGCTTTCTACAAAGCGGGGGGAACTTAAACGGTGTAACAGCCATGTGACGGCCTATATATCTGTACTTAAATTTCTACCGGTAAGTGTCAAAAGCATCACCCATTTTAAAATCGTGATTGCTGTGTACATGCCAGTTTTATTTTTAAGCACTGCCATTCAGTTGATAGTATCGATTCAATCAGCGTAGACACATATCCAACTGATCCAATACGATCAGTTTGATCCGGGTAAACACTGTTTGCTATGTTTGTAAGGACGCTTTCTACTAAAACAGCGTGTTTTTGCTGTTATGGACAGTTTCATAAAAACAACTTATACAGTGGTAAACGGCCTGAACAATATCAACTACCTATGTAGTACTCGTATTATAGTCAACCATACATTTTCTGTAATTAGTTAATTTGAGCTGTTTACATGCATTCTTTCAATGGTAACACTCAAGTCAGGGATAATCCTGGACCAAAATGATGATGGGCCCTTAAAATGGGCCAATGGCCCATATCCTATTCAAATACATGCAGATTACATAATTTTAATGGGCCTTTTGAAATTTCTATGCGTCCTTTGCAAAATTTGATGGGCCCAAGAATCCTTAATATCTATATTAGAGCATAATTGACATGAGCTTTGAATAGCTTATATATGAGGCCCAGCTAAGAATAACGCCCATTTAGCAGAAATATTAGTTTTTTAACAAAATGGATTAGGCCTATCCCAGGAGTATCATGCAAGTGTCTAATAAGTGGAATAAAATGCCCAAATTTACCATCAGAATTGTTAGATCAAAAATTAGCCGTAATACCAGCTAATATCTTTTGTCAAAATACTCCCTGAAATGATTCACCATTATTGAATGCTCAATGCAATGTAAATTGAAAACGTACATCTAAAGTCATTTATTCACGATTCTAATTTATGCAGCAGTACTTTATATGTACGATACACTTTATGCTATACTGAACAATAGTGAAAATGCTACACTACAATATTTTTTATTTTATAAGAAAGCATTGGACGAAAAGTATTTACTAAAGCTTAATAATGTTTTCAAGACATCCAGCAAGCGATTCGACGAAGCTCTAGCATTTTGTCTTGTTTGATGTATGAGTTAATCTTTTTTTGTGTTTAAAGCTTTATTCACTGAATTCTGCAATTGCGCATGCGCATTGGTTATTAGGCTTATCAGAATTCGTCATACTTGTGTTGCATTAATACGCAAGAAAACTGTGTTACCACTTGAAACAAGCTCAGAAATCAATTTCGAATTTATCAAACGTGTAAAAAAATATGTAAAATGTCTCCCTTTGACACAAACAAATAAAGAATATTAAATATTTGGTAATCTTTAATTTATCACGAGTTTCGATAACTTTCTTCCTTTTGCCAAGTCAGGTAGACCTATCAGGACATTGTTCCTACCATTTCTCGACCAGTAATGTGCTCGGACTAAGATGCAACAACACATTGATTTTCCTGTGGAGATTTCAGTGTTAAAATTTCAAGCTTGGCCTGATGAAAAACCCGCTTTCTTAGGTTGCTTTTCTAAACGATCAACGCATATTTTGGTCGTCACATGTCTAAGACTACAATTTCGTCCTGTCGGATCTGGTTGGCAGTGGATTTCTGAAGGCCTAAACTGTGTGAGATTTCTGTTCAAATTTGTTACCTGAAAAATTGGACCACTGTCACATTTAAATGTCATTTTTCTGTCTTGTTTATGTTATGCTTTCGTGCGCGTCTGTTTAATGATGCCTTGTGGTCCCCTGCTTGGAAAGGGCTTACCTCTTGGCTCTCGTTTGTGATGTCTAATTGTGAAGGTGTCACTTTCCAATTGATATCCTGGGTCAGGTGTGGGTTTGATTGTATCGATTCCTGATCTTTGCCCTCTTTCTTACTTTCATGTGTTTCCTCTGGACAACATCCGTAAACCTTTTACTTTATGCATAACCAAGTCTTTGAACAGTAAGATATATTTTCATTTGTTTTACTGGAATGCATTATTTTGCATATAAATGGCAAACAATTCAGCAGTAGCGTTTTAACTTTTGTTCAGTATATAACCAACACGGGGATCGCTGACCTGAACGACATCGAATTATTTAGTCAACCGTTGCATATCATTAATAAACTGGGTCAGTTTATGTCCATTCTATCAACAGTAATACTCCCCCGTTGAAAAGAACCAAAAATATGCCAAAATTCCATCTAATTACAGAAAAACGCAGCAAAAATACCAAGTTGAAAATTTTGTCAAAAAATACTGCAGCTTTTTTTATTCGCATATCGAAAAGTTCTAGAGAAAATAACGTGAAAAGATGCACTTAAAGTCGATTTTTCACGTTTCTTATTAATGTGGCAGTACTTTAGTCGATATAAAGTGTTAACCTATATGAGGGGCATCAGCAACAGTGCAAAACCAGATCAGATGCCGCAAATGCGGCGTCTGATCTGGTTCTCCACTGTTTGCAAACAGAAGTTTCTTTCAATATTGAATAAACTGAAAGAAAAATATCACCAAAGAACATTAAAATTGGAATTGTGGGTAGTGAACAACAAAGGTTCAGACCAGCATGCACATCTCAGCAGTCTAATCAGACCCTTCGTTTTTTGCTTATTGGAAAGTAGCATGTCTAGATTAGCTACAAGCACACTTTCATTTTCTAGCCAGTCTCTGAGTTGAAATCGGATTTGACATAATTTATGGGCCTAAATCGCTTTGGTCTGAAATTGATATAGGCTGAAATTGACATGGGCCGATTTTGTTATGGGCCGAAATGACCTGGAACCGTTGTATTGTAGTGATTAACCATTAGCCTTGTTAACCAGTGGCTGCGGGTTGGATTCCTGGCTTTTTCCAGCATGTCGACTGAGACTTTAAGCCATGACCTCATCTTGATATGACCTTAGCTGTTGGTGGGACATTAAAAACTCAAACAGACATGCACGAAGATCTGTACAAATCCCAAAGCGAAATAAATCATTTCAGACCATCAGAGCTGAAGTTTTAAATCTCTAAATTTTCAAGTTGATCAGATAGGCTCCAGAGACAACAAGCGGGTAAAATTCTTAACAAATGTTATATAAGGTAGTGTACTCCATATGAGGGGCAGACTTTCCATTGTCTTCACAAAGAATCTCATTACCTCTCCTGAAATTCTAAGCAACAATTCAAAGAGATGCAGCCACGGATTGCCAAACGGTAATGACGGGCTGAGGCCACTATTCAATATACCATCTGACTTTTTCGACAGGGGATACAACAATGAAATATATCCATACATTGTAAAAAATATTAATGTAACTTCACATCCAATACGGTGGCAGCTGAACTGCCACTGCTACTGGTGTAACCTTTCCACTGCTTTAACATCTATGTTCTGTTTGATCTTTCTGGTCCAGAGATAACTGCAACAATAACAGGTAGAAAAGTTTTACATGATGCCACCCTAGCTTTGCTTTCTTATTTGGATAATTGTCTGTGTACAATTATTTTTAAATTGTATCATGGGAACCACCATATTCATTGTTGGCTAATTACCAAGACTGACAGATTTAATTGTCATTCAGCCTTGATAAGTTAACCCTTAGAGTGCCTGCAAAAATGCATTTGAAGATGCTATCTGCTGCGTATATCTACTCACATCTACTAACATTACTGACTAATACAAGTTGTAGACGCAGTCTGATCTGAGTCTACCCTGCTTGATCAATAGAATTGAAACAACCAAGAGCAGACGATATTTGTTGTAATTGGCGTTTAAATGGTTAATTTTTTTTTAACCCAAAACACACAAACCTTTGAATCTAAAATCCTGGCAATTTCATCACCTGCAAGTATTTGAAATCAGGACAACTCGATTTGTGAGAAATTGGTGCTTTGCGTATATCTGTGAGCAGCCGAGGATCCAAAAGTGCAGGCTAGCTAGAGCCAGTATATCATCTGATATTTTCTTAAGGGAATAGGAAATAACAAAATACACTGTGAAATAAGTGTTACTTTGCATCCAATGTGGTGGCAGCTGAACAACCACTGCTATAGGTGTAGCGAACGTGTTGCATGGAAGTAGATGAAGTTTCAGCCTAATACTTGTTTATTTTCACCTCTATGCACGTTTCTTTTGATGACGCCATTCTTGTGATGGCCCAGAAACCACATGATGATTAAAATTCCAAAAATAACAAAAAACATTATCAACGGCATGTGACCTCCCTTGTTTGATGCATTAGTTTATGCTAATTAAGACGTTACCTTTGTTATTTCATGCGACACAGCTTTTTACGCAATAATATTTATTTACTCATAATATTGAGTTATTAATCTCAAAACTATGAGTTAAAGAGCAATATAAAGCTTATGTAGTGAAAAAAAGCATTTACTTGGCATTTTAACTGTCTCATCCAAGCTGTGACATTGTCTTAAACAGACCGTGACACCCAATTTCCGATCGCTGTCCAAACCGACACAATTCTGAGCAAATGCAGTGATTATGATTGTGTTGCTATTTTCAGTTAGAAACGATAAACAACTTAGAAACTCGAAGTGGTAAACACATTTGGCAATTTTCAAATAATAAAATCACATGTTTGATCTTAAATTCATAAAACGTTTAAATAAATTACTTACGTCTTTTCTCTGTCTTATGTTTTCCGTATTGTTTCGCGAAAATCCGAAAATCGTTGTGACGGAGTTGGGCGCCATTGAGTATACAAACAGTGCATGTATTCACAATAATATTTTTTGTGTCTGCATTATAATATCCTCATGAAAATTGTGCCATAACATAGAGGAAAGATAGTTCTTTAAAATGATACCAAACATGATAGGGTTTGTAAATCGGTTATTGAGATAAAAGACCATACTAAGAACTTTCCAAATGCCCCTCGTACATAAACTAAGACATACGCTGGGCTACTCCGCTACAGAAGCTAGGTAGAATCACGGTGATTTGGTTTGGTGATTTCAGTAAGTAGCCATTACAGACAAATACAATATATGGCATTAATTGGTCTGCCTGGATATATAAGTTAATAAGCTTATTCTTTGTAGAAAAATATCTCAGAACGTGAAATATTTTAAGAACAAGAGGGAACGTAAACTATCATGCCAATATTTTTTTTTGCTGATCTAAACTTTGATGAGGGGATTTGGGCATTGGATCACCTGACAAATACACATAGATACCATCCATTTATCATACTTCAACCTGAACGTCATATTCATATTGTCGATATTCAAATATCGTATTCGCTTTAAAACAAGAAAGCATGGCCCAGAAGTGCCACACTTACAAACCTATGGCCCTATAGGGGACCGGGAACTAATTATAGCAACATATCCCATGAGTCAAAAACTGAGAGGAGCTCCGAGGCTGTAATTTGGCAATGGATGCTTCTGATTGGATGATATTGCTGAAGTAAAAATATTTTTTTTCTCTCTAGCAGATGCAAAATTTAATTTTCTTCAAATTGAAGTGTAGTCTACTACCAGATGCATTTATATTGTGTTTTTCTGGACCGAAAAGTAAAAATGGTGATTTCTAATTTGAACCAGGACGGGGTTTTCCCAAAATATGGCAGCCATTACACAACATGCAATAGTTGAAAAAAGAGCGGGTGAAGGTATGTTTTTTCCTTTCTTTTTTCCCTTATTCATGTTTTGGCTTGAACTTAAGGCATATGGTGATGCCCCACATGTGTTGTGAGATGCAGAATAAACTTTCAAAAACTAGGGTTTCAGCATTGGGGTCAATGGGATAAATAATTAGTTCACGGTGCCCTATGAGGAAAAGTCAATAGTGAATGCTGATGTTTTTGTTATAACCTGCTGAACATTATTGCGCAGGCTTTAATGCACAGTTTTACGTTTGTGTTTTTAAAAACTGCTAAATTCCGGAAAGCTTAAATTATCAATACTACTTGTATCAACATGTATCTGACAATTCTTGGAAAATAACATTAGCTCAGTCTGCCATGTACATGAAATAAGGGCGTAAGAAATAAGAAATATTACACTATAAGCTGTGCAATTCTAACACCCATTATATAGGGCACTGTAATAAACATTTCATTCTGAGAACATTGTTTTGATGCAAGGCAAACATAGCGAACCTTTACGAATATGAACGCTGTAATTGCTCTCTTGGTACAACCAACATTAGGGTAAAGTCAGGTAACTTCGGACAGCAGGTAAATTCGGACATACGTTTGCAAACAGTGAAAATCCAGATGAGACGGCTCATTGCGCTGTCCGTATTAAGCCGTTTGTCTGAATTTACCCGACTTTACCCTATTTGAGCCGGTATCCAGTAAGGTACAAGTTGGCATGTGCGTACAGCGTCTGATCAGAGTCTTAGTTTTCCACCTGAAGAAACGTTAGACCCTTGGCTGCCCAAAGAGTGACCATCAAACACTCTGATTAGACTGTGCGGATGTGGTGTGTCTTTAATATGCGCATATGCCATCTTGTACCTGGTGGACACAGGCTCATCTATATCTTGTCGAGACATACCTGGTGATCAAAAGGAAAGTATGTAATATCCACTTTACAAGAACTTTTAAATCTGACTGGTGGTCCCCAAGCTACAGTTCCATCATGTCCTACCATAGCGTTAATCTTCATAAAACCTGTTGTATAGTCATCCGCACTGATAAATAGATGAAATGAAACATGAACACATAAATTGTTATTATGACTAGATATGGAACAAAAGCTAAAAGCGATTTAACAAAGTAGATTTTACTAAACATACTTAACTTTAATAAGTTTCAGCCCTCTATAATTCCCATACAAAACAAATCAAGAGTGCATAGTATATATATGTACGTGAGTTGCTGTCTATCAGATAACGGTGTTGATGCTCTTAGAATGTTTTATTGAACAAACTCTTTTTTTTAACCAAGTTTTAAGAATTTCTCATTTTAATATGAATCATATGAAGAAACGTAAAAATCTTAACAGTTCTGTGGAGAGTTAAACTACAACATAATCTTAGACCACTTCTCCATCCACACGGGTAGGAAACTACATAGACAGAGCCGTCATCTGAAAACCGGATGTTTTCTGATCATGCTAAAATACTTCTTTTATAGTTAGAAATAGTGGGGTGGGTGGGAGGAAATTGGAGTACTCCGCCCCGATATTTATTTTTTTCAATGGGATGCAATATGCAAATAGCTTACGTTTTTGTCTGAGTCGTATGTGTCGTGTGGTACACAAAGGCCAATTTATAGAATAATAATTATCATTTTATCAATATGGCTGCTCAAATGCTAAAAAAATAATTGTTCTGATAGTCAAATATATTATTTGATTACCTGATGCGACACAAATTACTATAAGAATGTAAGAAAAACAACAACAACAAAATCACACCAAAACACACAAGTATTGAGACCAAATAAACAAATGCTCTTATAATATCGGTGTGGTCTCTGTCAACAGACGTACAATGTAGGTTGTTTTGATGTTTTACTTTTCAGTGAATTATAACAATTATATGATTTTGAGAATGTGTTTCAGCCTGACAGTTAAGTTCATGCCCCAAGGGATAGCAACACACTTACTAATATCAGACCTACTAAGGTTAACGTATAAAGAGAGGTTTTTACTTAAATATTGCATGGCTAATAAGTAGAGTGTTGAACATGCGACCAAGAGTCCCCTGGTTGAGCCTCAACGCATATATTGTGTTGTGTCCATAAGCGAGACAGTTTACCCCACCTACTTGGTAATGGTTATATCAAGGTAAATGGGCTGACATGACTGTAAAATCGTGAATATATGAGCCAGCGCATGAGATTTTGGTACTTGGCCTGAGCATTGTCTACGTCATATACTCTGTCTTTGCGAGCAAATAGACCCTTTGTTAGTCTGTGCATTTGCATAGGCTTGTCTGAGCCTTCGCTCGTCTGCAATAAGTACAAAAGCGTGTGTGCTAAAACATATAACGGTCTTGCACAATCAATATGTTTTGGCTATTCTGGTGAGTAGAACATACTTGTTATAAAGGACAATATCTGGGAGCCATAGCTTCAGTGCCGGAAGTCGCATCACCTCAAGGCCATTATAGTTATTCTTGTCCCACTGTATACGCTCATCTCTCCAGAT
This sequence comes from Loripinus fragilis, assembly GCA_964019695.1. Taxonomy (NCBI): domain Eukaryota; kingdom Metazoa; phylum Mollusca; class Bivalvia; order Lucinida; family Lucinidae; genus Loripinus; species Loripinus fragilis. The sequence goes on from OZ026522.1 coordinate 95,285,680, forward strand.
CTAGAATAAGAAAAGATAACAGAACTGAGCCAGGTACTCATCGCAATAGCGTACATTTTAGCCGTGCATGCACAGTTAGTGATTAATCTCATGCCATTTTGTGATAATTTGGTAACATAGCTGAAGTAAATCAACTGACCGTAATGTGCATTACCCCTGATGAACATAAATTATCAGTATCTAGTGTCAGAAGGAATGTGTAGAAAGCAAACTGATCATTTCCTGCAGAATGATGCATAATTGGATTAAAATATACCATGTTGTTCAAAAGTTACGAGCATTTTCACCTATTGACCATGGACGGACATACCGACGGACAGACAGACTCAAACAGCGATTATAGTGTACACTTGTGGGGTCGTGCAATACTATTTAGACTTTAAACATATGCTATACAATCACGGTTAAGGTACTTGAACAGTCTGTATCGGTTAGGGCTGTTCTAGAATTAAATATAGGGAAGGCAGAGGCAATTGTGGGAGAGGCGAGGACAGAGTGTGAATTTCGGCAAAGCTCCATCCCTGTTTTGCATACCAGTAGTCAGAAACTATTAAAATGTATCAGTAAGCAAGATTTGATCAAAATATACCATGCGGTTCAAGGGTTATGAGCATTTTTACTAACTGGCCACAACTGGCAGGACTGGTGCTCAGCGAAGCTTCTTCACCATTTTGCATACCAGTGGCCAGACAATGTTAAACTAAATAAGTATGCGAAAATCGATCCATGTGGTTGAAGAGTTATGAGCATTTCCACTTACTGACCGCAATCGGCTGGCTTGATGCTCAGCAAAGGCTCGTCCCACAGAAAAGGCTGTTACACCTGCCAGTGGTTAGACAATGCTGACATGCATACGTATGCTAAAATTTGATTGAAATATACCATGTGGTTCAAGAGTAATAAGCATTTTCACTAACTGCGTGATTATAGTGCACACTGCGGGCAATGCAATTCTATGAATATACCGAAATGGCATTTGGCAAGGATATGGATCTGCCTGGGCATGTGTCAAGTTAGGTAAGAGTATTCGCTGGCGCATGCAAAAGTAATTGGGTCTTTAAGTTAGCTGCCATTCAGTGCACAATGGGTGCTCGAACCGCAGTAATTATGGGCGACACCTGATTGGGTCAGAGTTACGCTGATATAAGTGCATAGTTCATATACATATATGTCATGAATTAGCTCGTATATAAAAATATTTTAAGTAACTCACCATTTCAAGCCATGCGTTGGTAACTAAAACTTGGTTCTTTTCGTCCTGAAATGAAAAGTATTGTTGTTAAGAATTTGGTACTTATCGCACATATACAATAAAAAACACTTTAACGCACATGCCGTAGAATCCAGCGGGAAAAAGAGGTCTACAATTTGGTCTGAATCTTCAGCTTCAGTCAACATTTTATGTATGTATACAGTGAACAATCTGGCATTTCTGCGCATTTGTGCGGTCTCGTCTGAGTCTCCTTTGCTCGGTATGGTCGAAAATCACAACGTATGTGCAAACTTTATGTTATTGAAACAGCTGCTTTGGATACTCTACATACATCGTATACCCATATATGCTTGGCACAGCGTAATTAATAGAGAATACTAGGTGAGTGTCTTTTGATATCAAGTTTACCAGGCAAGGCTTCGAGAAGGCTTGTTGGCATCGCAAGGCTTGCCGAGCGATTCAACATGCGTTCTCAAAGCAGAGCCTGGTAAACTTGATATTAAAAGACGCGAACCTAGTATTCTATTTATCAGCTTACCAAGTTGATTGACTCTTCAAACTAGCGAATATGACGTAATGGTCGATTTTTGTGTTGATTCAGCATCATTGGCGACGACGTTCAAACGAGCAACGTCATCATGACTTGATAAAAGCACATGCCGTGAGATAGACCACGTTTATCAGGCAACGTGCAACAATGTAGTTTATATGAGAGGTAACTGATATAAAATATTAGGACATCAACCAAAACAGAATACCAAGATGAGACGCCGCTAAACAATGTATCTAATCAGAATGGCAGAGTTTGCAGTCATATATGTCGTATTCAGCAACACTTTCAACACTATAAACATGGATTATTGCCGAACTTGGGTCTAAAATATTTGAAACAACTTCCAATTCCATATGTCTCGCGTACAAGTGCATAGTCGTGCACTGTCAATAGCAGACATCCAACCTACACGTATATGGCTGACAGAAACAGCTGTTAATACCACGAACAGCATGGTATATTCGGTCTGTTTAATTAATGCACACAGTCCTGTTTTGGTCACTTTGTTGTTATGGACTTTATTGAAGAGGGGAAGTTGGTTTTTGGCCGACCTGACCACTCTCATTTTGTATGTGAGAAAAGAATCCCAGCCTAATATCTCAGAAAGATACAGTGTTGTAATATAACTGATTCAAAGCAATCTAATTGTACAATGTATATGTTTGAATAATGAAACAGTCTTTATAATGATTAAATGGAATCTTTGAACTGTCCCCCCAAATACATAATATCATGTAGCTCTTAAATATTTTGTAACAATGCCTACAGACTAGTATAAGATTTGGATGAATTACTGCTAAGAACTTCTAGCGATAAGGCGTATATTTTCCCTAGTTGACATGATTACAAACACCAAATTTTCAAATTGCCCTCATGTTTTTAAAATTGGTGTAGTTTGGCAGTAAAATATGCACAGTAGGCAACAAAATACGTTTTAACGTGATTCACCGTTTACAATACCTTGAAAACGTGCACTTTCTACTCCCACCCCTCATTTTACGTCTTTATACTGGGTGCCGTTTAGGCCAAACTTTGAGTAAATGCATTGCTAGTTTTAAAAAAGTAAAAGTGCTAAAATGTTAAGGATAGGTGTGCTCTTCATTTCCAAAACGTTACCGTATTCCTTCTGCGCATGCGTACGAAATACACCTAAAATTGTGTCGTTTGTCATTAGAAAGATAAAGATAAAGATAAAGAAGCCTTATTTAACGTCGCTTATAATGTAACAGACAACATTAGCTCAAGAGCTATTCTGCGACATAACAATTATATCTTTAACAGATACTTACCTGTCTTTATCTCTCTAGCACAACCCCTTTTATGCGAGCGTCAGCAAGGGAGCTGCTAGTACCATTTTTTACACCTTTGGTATGGTGCGGCCGCGGGATTCGAACCCACGACCTCCCGCTCCGAAAGCGGACGCTCTACCAACTGAGCTATCGAGGATGAAATTGGTGTCTTTCAGTTTTTAGATGCTTTCCCCCCCTAGACCCAAAATGCCCATTACATATGTTGTAAATGTTTTAGCGACATGTCGTTGTCCAAAGGGCATCTTGGGTCTAGGGGGGGGGGGGGGGGGAAGCATCTTACTAATAATATATTCATACTAAAGAAAGCAAACAAGACGTCCGTGGTCAGACCCAGAATCTTTCTGTTTGCACATGCCTAAAGGCGTATAGCACGAACGTATGCCGACGTATGAAAAATTCAGCAAGTACGTTGGTATACGCGTAAGTACATAAGTTAGATGTACGCAACGGGTAAGTTATGCATACGTTAAGGTACGTTAGCACCAACGTATGAGGACGTATGAAAATTCATTAAGTACGTTTGTGTACGCTGAATAAGTTAGAGATACGTGTTCAGTACGTTACGAATACGCTACAGTACGTTGGTATACGTTGACATATGACAAAGTGGGCCCAAAATGTTGCACTGGTTTATATGTTTGACATAAGTTAGATGTACGATACATGTAAGTTATACATACGTCAACGTACGTTATATGTACAATTCAGCATACGTTAGTTGTTCGTTGTGCATAAGTTTCTCATACGTCAAGAACGCTAGTGATACGCTGGGCATACGCTTTTATACGCTGACTTGTACATGTAAGTTATGTTGCGTCTCAAATAAGTTATGAATAAGTTACTACATTTAATAAAGTCAGACATGCTTTCTATGTTCGTTTAGCGTACGCATTGCATAAGTTCAGAGAGAATCTTCCTTTGATTTTAATCAGATTTCAGCGTATGCCAGCGTACTAGATATATATTTCATACGTCGGCATACGTTGGCTAAACGTCATAGTGTGACTGGGCCTTAAACAATTTCAAAATCGATATACCCTTTTATCGCCTGTTCATGAGACTTTAGCACTTATCACATTTGCGAGCAGTAATGGCTTAGAAGAGCCTGCGTAATCGTACAGTCGTATTAGTGCCTTCACTGCTCGCAGACAGATGATAGCAGATTAGATGAATGTTTCTCGCCACTGCCTTCACTGCTCACTGCCTCGATGACCTCGATAAAGGTTCAGTTCAAAGTATACCATAGTATGCCCACTAGAGAGCTGAGCTTACTTGTTCATAGATAAGTATATGAGATCAGTGCATAATCTCAGGGACTGGCTCCTCAGCCAACATACAATCTTGGACCATTATCGTCAGACTATCGGTCAACCATTAGAACGGCGTTTTGCTGTTTGGCCGATTTGTATGCTTACAGGGGCATTTGGTTTTTTGAAATGGAAAGATCTCAGAGTGTCACATATACGAGTATATACGGAAGTGCAGAAACTCGGATTGCACCTAAGAAACTCTTGCCTATATTTTTCTCATACAGAATGCCTAGCCCTCCTATGTGTCACTCGTCTTAATTTATTCCAGTCACGCTTGAGCTCTAAACAGCTTAATTTAAATTCTACATAGAGCTGAACAGGCATGAAAAAGTTAATAACGTCTTGGACAAAATGGCGATAATGCACTCCTACTCTCCGGGGATCTGACTCTGATAAACACATCCAACGATGTGGAAAATTTAATGTAAATACGCAGTTAATGAACAGATAAAACACGTAGTACTTAAGAAAAGCGCTTTACGGACAGCCAATCTAAACTTGAGTTAAACTAGCATGTTCAAATGGTCATTTAACCTATGATTGTACAGTGTAGATTCATTTGGATACAATTGCAAAGAATACAAAACCTGAACAGATAGCGATACCAGTGAGGGCTTTACAGTGATCCTTTTTCTAAAATGTACGACATTATGGGAGGGTGGTACATCTTGGCATCCGAGTGATGACAAACTGTGGTCCCGAGACACGAGTTTTATATCCCTCTACCACACAAATAATGGACTCAAATTGGTGTTAGCATTCATTTCTCTTGTAAAGAAATGTTTCCGTGCAGGAGTTCCTGATACATGTACGCTGAGATGTGATATTCCAAGTTCCAAAATAAAAAATAAATAGGCAAGATAACATGAGTACGATAAATCCGTCGCACAAGGAAGTTTATCAGTCACCTCTCATATTAACTCCATTGTCGCACGTTGCCTGATAACTGATAAATTTGTCTATCTCACTGGCATGTGCCTTTATCAGGTCAAGATGACTTTGCACTTTTTGAATGACGTCGCTAATGACGCTTAATTATTAGAAAAATCGAAAATTACGTCATAATCGCTAGTTTGAAGAGTGAAGCAATGGGTAAACGGATAAATAGAATACCAGTTTCGCGTCTTTTGATATCAAGGTGACCAGGCTCGGCTTTAAAAACGCTTGTTGAATCGCTCGGCTAGCCTCGCGATGTCAACAAGCGTTCTCAAAGCTTTCCTTGGTAAACTTGATGTCAAAAGACACTCACCTAGTATTCTCTATATATTATGCCGAATATCTACATTGACGTGGATATAGTGCATGCCAAGTACTTGTTGAAAGTCTTCAGCACAGTTAGTTTCTTGACTTTCTTGCATCTCAAAGGATACAATGCCTGTTTTCGCTTCAACAAACATATAAAAGTACATAAGTTTAGTAAAAAGGTATTATTAACATAGTTTGTATAAACAAACTTGCATTAGACCCGTACTTATAATATATTCATAAGTTTATCTTTTATAAGTGCATATGCATGACACGTACAGGGTACATGTATGTAGTATTTGCGTTATCTGATCATATTCCGAACATGTGCACATTTTCCAACCAAGAACAAAAAAATACTTGTACAATTTTAAAAGTACTGATTAAGTTCACAAGTTGTAAAAATGCAACGACAATGTCCAAATCACATGCAGATCTTCAAACCATGGGCAACACATCTGAAAAACATCTGCAAAGTTTCAAAAAGATTCGAATACACTGTAAGCGAAGTTCCGTTCACAAACTAAACCCTGAATGTGTCTATGGGCAGACGGACGGACGAACAGACAAACCCATTTTAATAGTCTCCTTTGGCTAACGTCGAGAGGCAAAAATAGACTTGCATTTTAAGGTGTCATCTATTTTGACCCCTAGCCCTACCCTGGGTCATTGACCTTGTTCAAAGTCCAAAGTCACACAGAGAAATAGTAAGTGGGTATGATCAGAAAATACCACAATCACAAACTGCAGACAAACCTATGACACCGCGAGGCAGAGCAACACAACAATCACGCGACAGCATGAATTCCATATATGAATGTTACCAATTGTCTAAATATATATGCTTTCTAATTAATGATTGGCTAGATATCATTTCAAATCAGAAAAACACATTTTAAACGTGTCATAGATTTTGATCCTAGATATTCCCCACCTAGGGAAGGTACCCTTGGGTCTGGAATGACGATGTGGACGCCAACCATCCAGAATAGATATGGTCCAAATATGAATTAATTCTTTCTTATAAGAATTCAGAATTGAAAATGTGTATTTCTCATTACAAGCCAAATAAAGTAAACCTTGAGTTCTCGTTAAAAAGCCTGTAAAAAGTCAGGTGATTCTGTAATTTTATCTGAGATTAGATTACGAGGCAATGTAGTATAGTATGGCGATTAAAGAACCCATATCTAGACAGGCTAGATGCTAGACAGCTTTCAGATTTAATCCATTAAGATTCTCATCTGGGTTTTTGCAAGACGACCAAAGTGAATATTTACCATAAATTATAATACATCATCCATAAAAATGGCACCACATAGTGAATCGAAAAAATGTTGGGCTGACCTAGCAATTCGCATAAATCTATATTACGATGAACAATTGTAACAGCGCCAACATTATATGTTAACACAAAGGCAAATGTTATAAATAAACTAAAGTGCTATAGCTCATTGAAAATAGCAAACTTCAAATCTCAAAAGTGTATTTAATTTCGACGATCGGCACTCAGCTACCGCTGGTGCTAATTAATAGTACTATAAGCATGCACCAAGTCTACATATGGTACCGGACGGATGTTTGTTTGTTTGTTTTGCTGCATTACGTCCCAAGTCAACAGCTAAGGTCATGGCGGGACGGTCAGCTCACCTCACCACACTTTTTCCTGGGCAAGCTACCAATACTTCGTGCACATACTTTCGCTTGTAACTGACAACAACCCTTCTTGAATTATTCAGCGGAAGGGAGGAGAATGGCCGTAGAAATTATTTTATGGTCAAATTCCACGAAAGTATGGGACCGGGCCTGGATCGAACTCGCGACCCCTGGATCTGCAGTCAGACTTGCATCTGTAGCCAGACACATTACCGACTGCGCTACGGACGGATGTACATAGGCAAAACAATAAAACCCGAGTGTCTTGTGGCTGGGAGCTTTTTTTTGTAAAATATTACATACCATGTCCATGATCTGTATTAGTGTAAAGCCAAATGTAACAACGACGTTCTTTGAAGAGTTGTAAACTGGTCTAACACTGCTGTCGTACGATTGGCTATCAAACAACTTAAGAAGTAGATCATGCTCGTCGGGTAGCACCTCATCAGAAAACACCAGGTGAAACAAGAGTAAGAGCAAACAGATTATTCTCATCGTAGAAACACAGTTACACTATCTTGATTATGTGTGATCTGTAATACAAAGAAATAGAATTAAATAACAAGATATCCTGAACAAGCAATGTTTATGCAAGTACAACGTAGGTTTGTGGCAGACAGACAAACGTACAGACAGATATTAAGCAGGCAGGTGGACAGATATGTTTGCTGCTAGATCTCATATCTCTTGAAACATTGGTTAGGCACTCTAGCCACCTGAGCTATCCGGGTGGTCCAACCCCCACTTCTTACTGTCTTTGATTTGAACAATTCGGGGAGTTTCGACTTGGGGACGTCTCTGTCCGAACGTACCGTGCTTCAAACAAATGCCTTGTGACAGACAGACAGACAGACAGACAGACAGGCAAGCAAGCAGGCAGGCTACATGAGTTGTAATACCCAATAGGTGCGTTTTGACTTGGGGACGTCACTGCGTAGCAACACGAACATTTAGTGTCAATAGCGCATGGTGTATTACGTCACCAAACTTAGATAGTATCCGCGACACGGCGAGTAAATAATATCAATAGTCGGTTCTACTGGTGAATTTCGACCTTAGACGGATCAAACGTTAGACGAGTCTATGGTGTAGCATACGATATGGAAAACTAGATGAAATAACGGTTATTATATATCTTACCTCTTTTCTTTTTAACGTCGACAGTACGAACTGTAGATATTTGGTTTAGAAATAACTGTTACACTCTGTGCTACTTCATAAACTCGTCCAATCTTTGATCCGTCAGAGGTCGAATTTACCAGTACATGTACATGTACCAACGTAAACGAGTTCAGTGTGTTTTTGTGTTGCCACTTCACGTCTAAGTAAACACTTGTTTCAGTATTCGAACACGTGTATTCTTTTTCAATATTTTCTTTAATATTTTGATTTTTCACTGGACATTTTGCGAATATAATATCTGAGATTAACTCATATATCCATTGATCACTTTTGCACTTCTTTTGTGTCTTTCATACTTGCCTACACATATAACTAGTAATATAATTGCTAACCTGATACGCCTTGTACTAGTCAGCTGCGCTGCGCCTTATTACATGTACAGTATTTATCTATTTGTTTTAACTTATACCAAAAACTCTTTTATACTTGCTTACACATATAATTAGTAATATAATTGCTAACCTGATACGCCTTGTTCTAGTCAGATGCGCTGCGCCTTATTCCATTTTTTGTATTTATCAATTTGTTCAAGTAAAACCGAATACTGAAGCTCTATTATAAACACTTTATTCCCGTCTTTAATATGTTTCTTCACAACATATTAGTAAGGTTCAACCTTTGCAATGCCAAACAAGCAACCAGTTGTATATATTTGCTTACAAACAGATGTGTTTCAAGATGCAGACTGCAATTTTAGGATCTTGATCAGACTTTTACATATGGAGAGTCTCGTAGCCCGATCAGGGTTCAAATATCTGATCAATGTTGGCTGACCAAGTGTAACAGCGGATGACCATGCAGACGAGTTAACTCGACTATGGAGATGAAAGGTTTACCATATTTTAGTGAGTCAAATCACAACTGCATCCCTTCGGCCTGTAAGTCAGTGATGGGTTCGGTCCGTCCACATTTAAGTCATTTACATCGTCTCATGCCCGAAAAACTTTACTCAGATATGAATACCACGTGCAAACAGTGTGATATCATATCAGGCTGCCGCTACTTTCTTCAACAAATCATTACAGTAGGAACGCAAAGAGCGTATTTTGAGTTAAAGTACTTTAAAATTGTAAAAATGCGCGACGCAAAATAATCCATCAAAATTGCGGCCTAAAATTGGCGCCAAAAATTCCCTTTTTTAAATGCTCTTTATTCTTAATTTTTAATTAATGACAGTCTTAAGTACAGTGTGTATTCTCGCTATATATTTAGATTCTGCAACCTTTAATCGCCAATTTCCTTTTTTTAAAGTGTTTAATGATATATTGCTTTGCAACGAAATCAAGCTCTGAAATGCACCACCATCAGGCGCTTAAAAACAGAAATAAAATATATGCTCTGGCATATAATGGAACGTTTTTGTCTCCAGAACCGATTTTGATGAAATAAATATAAACATATTCATCTTTGCCCCGTCCATCTTTCAGCTGAGTATAAATGCTGGACAAAGTTCAAAGTGACGTAGTCACCTGTTAAAGTTGCCCAATAATTACGTCACAATAATACGAGAAAACGTGTTGTAATCGATATGTTTTATCTATAAAAATGTAATTCTAAAGGAATAATGCCAATACATATTCTTCTGTAAAACGGCGAAGAACTGTGATGTTCGAATACCTTATCTGTAAGACCTCAGATGTGCATCCTAGGTAAAGATTTCATTTTTAATTCGTTTGTTCGCCTGAAAATGGCAGAGGAAAATGGGCTTTGTAAACCCTTGCTCCCGTTGCTTTGAAATGAGACATCTTAAATATTTCCTTCATCCCGGGCTGTCGATTCTCCCAATTATAAATGCCATTCGTGTGCGGAACGAAAGAGGGTAAGGGGTCCGGACCCTCACCCCTGGAAAATCACAAGTTATGTGGAATTCTATAGAAACTAGCATTTGGACCCCCCCCTCTGTTGATGTTGGACTCCATCGCGGAAAATGTTGGACCCCCTCCGATTCCTTGGAAAAAGAGTTTTCTCTGTAATAAAACCACTGAACCGAACCCCCTCTGGTAACTGTAAAATAAGTAGAGGACTAAGAAAAACAATAAAGTTTTCAAGGCTGTGTTCTCGCCGTTGGGACTGGACCCCCCACCCCTTGACAAAAATCCTGGATTAGGGAGCGCAGTGGCTCAGTGGTAGAGTGCTTGACTCGAGACCGGCGTCACTGCGTTGTGGTCCTTGAGCAAGACACATTTATCCTAGCTTAGTACTGGTTCAACCCAGGAAGGCCCGTCCCGCATAACTGAAAGATTGTTGAGTGGACGTAAAGAATCAGATTAAACAAACAAACAAAAAAAATCCTGGATTGATCAATCAATTATCGACTGACCATCGAGGCCCTCACAGGGGAGGGGGGTACATGGTTCCATTAAACAAATTTGCTTGTTCCCCTGTCCCCCCCCCCCAACCCCCCCCCCCCCCCCCCCAAAAAAAAAAAAAAAAAAAAAAAGGTTTTCCCGGTGTACCATGATGTTCCCCAGTATCTTCTTTGTTTGCTTGTTCCCCTCAAAAGTTGCACTTATACTAATATAGTTCCCCTGTTCCCTTGAAATAAATGCCCCTTTATTATGTTACCCAAAACCACCATTCCCCCCGGCCCCATCATCCTCTGGTCATCAGTCATGATGCTGTTTCACCCTACACAGGAACACATGTTTAAGATGAAGTATCAGTGTTTTTATTTGTTATTTTGGGAAGCTACCGTTTTCTTCACATTTGGGAAAATGTTCCATATTCTTCATAATAAGCATATCTTGTACACAATGATGTAAATATTTAGTAAATTAGGGACATTGGTATTCCAGACTAGCTGGCTTCACATTTGGGAAAATGTTCTCTTAAAAATTGGGAAAATAAGTACTAAAATACATGAAATTGGGAAAATAAAGGCCTTTTTTGGATTGGGACTAACTCCCATATAAGGCGGTAAAAATGGCCAAATAAAATCACTGAGTATTCTCAAGCTCTGTTATCTTCTGTTTTCCTAGCTGTTCCCCAATATTTTTTTTTGCAGGGATAAGTTACCAATCCATTTTGTGAGAAAACTTTTAAATATTGCTTTGCTAAAATGGACTTTACTTTTGGCTGGGTCCCATTTTTAAGCTATTCAAATTTCATATCAAATTTGCTCTAATGTGGATATTAAGGATTCTTGGGCCCATCAACTTTTGTAAAGGCACTCAAGGGCCCATTAGAAATTTGCATGTATTTGAATGGGATATGGTTCATTGGCCCATTTTAAGGGACCATCATCATTGGGCAAGGATTATCTCTGTTTTTGTTTACTAATTTTTTGTCTTGGTCCCTAAAAATAAATAACCCTTTATTCTTTTGATAATTGAAAACTTTACTTTAAAAGAAATTTTAAAAGGTATAAATATTTTTGGGGGAGGGGGTATTGGCCCCATGTGGGGTTGGGGGAGTATAACTCCCGGGTAATTTTGGAAATGGTGTGAGCGCCAGTATTTTGAGACCAACCCCAATCATATACCTGGCCTTTGAAAAGATATCCCATTCATATACTTGATTTCACAGAAAGTTGACCTATTCATATACTGTCACCATACTTTTAAATTATTTAATGATTGTTTACTCAGAATTAAGTTTCTGTAAATTTTTCAGCTAATCAGAATGAAGCCAGCTAGTCTGGAATACCAATGTCCCTAATTTATTGAATATTTACATCAATGTGTACAAGATATGCTTATTATGAAGAAAATGGTACTTTATACCCCAAGCTACTAAGGCCTCCCCTCCATCACAGCACCTACCCACAAGATAAGAGTAATAATGTGTGATTGAATTTTTTCCTAAATCAAAACAAATGATGTGGGTACTCAAAAGAACCATCTCAAAGAGCACCCTAAAACATAGTGTCATATGTTTGTATTGAAGGTTAACAACATTATTAACAATTATGTGCGCTCTAGATCTATATGGTACTACTTCATCTAAACTTTTGCCACTATTTAAGCTCTGAGTAGTACCAGAAAAGATGTCAAAATAACTTGTTAACTTTCAAATGCTGCAATTTTGCAGACTAAAGTCTGTTATTCAGTATCAAAAATAGTAAGTGAGTACGATCAGGAAATACCACAATCACAAACTGCAGACAACCCCGTGGCACCGCAAGGAAAAGCCACTCAACCATCACGAGACACCAGGAAGACAAATTAAGCAAAGCAATCAGCTCTCTCTTCCCCATCAAGATGATTGCAATACTAGAACGGACATAAAGTAACGTACATCAAAACATAGAACAATTACAGACTCCCACAATGGGAGTAACAATAAACAAAAAGTCAACAACAACAGAACCACCGCCTTAGAACGGACAGCAGCCTAAGCCACTGGGGGGCTTAAATGCATTTTACAGGTACCAAATCTTCGCCCTAGATTCTTCTGTTGTTGAAGTACAAGAAATGTTCAGCTCGCATGAAGGCCATCTAACTAATGCAATGTATCATCATGGAAAACACTCTAATCAAATTAACACTCCATGGTGAAACAAAGAAAAGGGCTCATGACTCACAGATAGTCAGAGCTAAAGAAAACCTCAAGTTGAGCCACGGTGGGTCCAGCTACAGATAAGCATCAGGCACCAACCCACCGATTAAAGCTTTACGTCAGAGCCGTCATAGAGTCTGAGGCCTGGCCCACCGTCGTGCAATTAAAGAGGAAACCATAGCTATAAACCGTGATTGGGTTTAAAACTAGGCAATGCCATGCAGACTGTCGCATGATATCCAAATTATATCCAACCCTTATATAACGTTTTACTATCTTTTTGAATTGATCACTAAAATTAGCTTTTCCAACAATTCGTTTGAATTTATTGACTAAATCACCATAAAATATAGGTTCTGATATGCCTTGTTGCAGAAGAGTCTGCTTTGATCATTTTTTTCAAAGATCTGTTGATCTTACACAGTGCTTCTATGAGCCAGAGACCCCCAATATTGGTCTTAGGAATCAAAAACTGGTGCCAGCTATATAGTCATGCTCCTAACTTTGAGAGAGAGATCTCACCAGCTATATAGCTTTAAGATGATAATAATAGTAAATTGAGCTTGTTTTAGTCCAAAAACAGTGTGTCACACATATTTTGAGTTAAACCATACTCTAGGAATAATACATTTGTAGGTTTTATTTCATTTAGGAGGTCTTCTACATTAAAGACATCTATTAAATGAATTTAACTATGCTTATTATGAAGGTACTCAAAAGAACTGTCTCAAAGAGCACACTAAATACACAGTGTCATATGTTTATATGCTATTTGGATCTACATATAAGTTTTGTATTTGTTTGGGTCAGGTAAACGCTGAAATATGATTTGGGCATTGGTATTCATCCTATTTAAGGAGTCAGTAACTTCGGCCAGAAAATTCCTTGTCTTGCAATGTAAATCTGTCTAGAGTATGTAGTGATACAGATACAATTGTTTTCTTGATATTTCTAAATTTTCTGATAAAATAATCAGGGTGTTTTGGAACAGTTTGAAGATCACTTTTGGATCATGTTCCCAATGGCACAATGTATGCGTTTTTCCCAATTTCAAAGAGAAAGTTCCCAACTTAAGAAACAAAAAAATGTCTCCATTTTGTGACACTGTACCACAATAAATTGTGCTTTTTAAAATTCCTAATGTTGAAAAGTTTTTATTAGTAAACTTTTTGTTTTATTTGATTATAATATATGGTGTGAGTTATTCCCAATTTTGCATAAAACAACAAGAAAAAATCCCAAATTCTGGGGAATGGGTCATGTACCCAAAATAGGGATAAAAACACCCAGGGTCACTTTGAATAATTGGGACAGTGACAACGTTGTAGCTTACACATAACCTGTTCTGAAAATGAAATCATATATGTTTTGGTAAACTATTTTCATACTGATTCAACGTTTGTGTTAATCAACGGGTGGGGGGTGTTCCATCACTGAGGCCCTCCCAGGGGTTGGGACACAGGGGGAAAACAGCATTCATCTCAGGGTAACAGAGGAACAAAGGGCCAAATTTTGTGAGGAGGGGGACCATTGGGGAACAGGGAAAATAAGGGGAACAAGGGAACAGGTACCATCCTCCCTTCCTGAGAGACCTCGTCAGTAGTTTGTAAAGAATTAATAAATGCAAAATTGAATTGGGTGTAAAATGGACTATCTCAATTTTTATCAACCCCCATAGAAACAATCTACGGGTGAGATCTGAGGCCCTCCGGAGGGGGAGGGGGTACCTGTTCCCTTGTTCCCCTGAAATAAATTGGCTCGTTCCCCTGTTCCCCCAAAAAATCGAAAATTTGTTTTCTTATGTTCCCTGTTCCCCAATTGTCTTTGTTCCCCTGGTCCACTCAAAATTTGGCCTTTGTTCCCCTGTTCCCCTGAAATAAACGCCCTGTTTCCCCTGTTCCCCAAAACCCATGGGAGGGCCTCAGATCTATATTTGAACAGTGCATGACAGTTCCTATAAGACAAGAACGGCTTTCTATACCGTGTGAACTAAAAAAAAGAATGCTTACGTCATTTATCTATATTATGTTTTCGTCATTAACCAGACGGTCAGGAAACTGACTGAGAATATTGAAACATAAATTTATCGGAGGTATAAATAGATCTAGCATGTGCGGATCCAGAGGGGGGGGGGGGGATAGGGGGTCCGGACCCCCACCCCTGAAAAATCACAAGTTATATGGGTTTCTATAGAAATTAGCATTTGAGCCCCCCCCCCCCCACCCTGGAAAAAGTTGAACCCTGGAAAAAATTGGACCCCCTGGAAAATGTTGGACCCCCTCTTGTTCCTTGGAAAAGTATAGTTATTTCTGTAATAAAACCATTGGACCCCCTCTGTAAACTGTAAAATAAGTTGAGGACTAAAAAACAACGTTGTCCAGACTGCTTTCTGGCCATCGGGCATGGACCCCCACCCCCCTGGAAAAATTCCTTGATCCGTGCATGTCTAGGGACCAGATATCCAATATGTTATATAGATAGTGCTCTAAGGAGGGCCTTCACTGTTTGTCATTGTGTCAGAAAATTTGGAGCAATATCAGTACATCTTAAAACTACAGTACACTTTTTGATACAGCAATTTTTCATGTCCGATAGCTCATTTTGGAGAGCGTCGAACTTTTGATCACAAGGTTGCGGGTTCGATCCTCATCTTGGGTGCGGTGTTGTGTCCGTGAGCAAGGCACTTCATGCCAGTTGTTCAGTACTGGTTATAACCAGGAAGCTGTCCTATAATTACTGAAAACTGTTGATTGGGATGTAAAGCCTCGATCATATAAAGAAATAAAACAAACACATTTTTCACGTATCAGCATCTTTAGGAAAGTTATGAATGAATCGTGCAGGGCAAGTTTAAATTGTGGGGGACAAGTTGCATTTATTTTCAGGTTGCCCACCGGTTAAGTTGCATTCTCCAGTTTATTTTTAACACTATTATATTGTGAATATTTTAACGAGACCCCCCCCCTGTCCACAACACCAGACTCCTTTCTACTGTGACTAAGGTAGTCTGCGTTACGGGACACAATCGTGAAACTGATTGAATGATTGAAAAAAGAGGACGCATTGATTGGGGAGGGGGGCATTGCCGGTTTTCAATTTACAAGAAGCGGTGCGCGTGCAAACCTTATAATTGGTCATTAAAAAGAATATTATAATGAACTAATTCGTCTTTTTCTAATTCTTCGTAGTTTAAAGTACCTCAAATAGCATTGTTTTTAGTTTTCAGAATTATCAATTATTATAATATTTCTTACCAGACTTCTTAGCGTATATATAAGGCCGGCTTACGACAAATCATTTTTTTACGTCATCGCTGCATTGATGTGTTGTCGTCAACAAACACACCCATCAAAGTTGGGAATCAGCGTTATAAACATGTCACAGAAGAACATTGGAATCTATTAGGTACGTGGATAGCCTAAATAACATTTCTTCTAACTATACAATATTGCGCAAGATGTGTTTTTATGTGTTTTAACATTTGTGATATGAACTGTCTTGCAATAGAGATTGCTGTTTCAGTGGCCATATTGGAAAGTTTCAATTTTGTCTACGATAGATACTTTCGTAAATAATGGAACGAATTTTGTCTCAAGAACGAATTTCGACACAAATTGGCACATTGGCTGTTGAACCCCTATATTTTTTCGTGGCATATATGCCGCAGCGGGACCAAGTCGAAAAAAGAGAAATTTGATATCAAACATGAACAAATTTTGACGGTAACATCCGTCTTGCAAGTTTTCTGTTTCGCCCATCTCGTTGTATCAGAGCGGTGTCGTAGATTAACAAACCTACGCTATGGGACAGCTTGAACAATCGACGAACACGACTGGCCAATTTTTAACAGAAAAATATTTGGGACATTCATGCATCAAGCGGTTAAATTTGGGGTGTCGATCCTCGCTTCGCCGAGAAAGCCAAAAATTTCGAAGGTTTTTGTTGCTATGCATGTCTGATAATATTCATACGCCTTCACTACGCGTCCCGACTGTTAATTGATAACTTGGCACATTCCAGATTATTAACTTTGAAACTCAGCGGCCAAAGAGTTAAAGGTGAATACAAACATTAACCAAACGTTTAACTGATCTTTAACGGAAACTTATTACTTTAATTATGCTTGCCTTATGGTACTTATTATGAATTAGTTATAAGTGAATGAATGTTGAACTTTGAAAAGTATCTGGTTGCTTATTATAGGTGTATGAAAGTAAACCGTGTCTTACGGATATACATGGGTTCAAGTTATTATTATTACCATTGCACGTGCGAGACTAGTGAAAACTCACATGTTACTACTAACCTGCATATGAGCCGTGACACGTGATTTCCAACAATGTGACATTTTGACATGTGTAGACTTGGACGAGCCTGTGCAGCGTCCTTTTAAGCTACGAAACTCCAAATGATGTTCAATCAGTAGTGTAACAATCATAGAATAGTCAAACGACTAGCTAAGGCTCTGATCAGTCTGCGCGTATGCGCAGGCTGGTCTGAGCCTTTGCTGGTCGCACAAACCACATTGTTCGTAATCTCATGTCGCGGCTCAATTATATTAACGTAGGAAACGGCACACATACCTAAAATAGTTCCACCTTGTACCAATTCTACAGGATCAATCTAACATGTACTATTAACGTAGGAAATGGCACACATACCTAAAATAGTTCCACCTTGTACCAATTCTAAATCAAGTGTATACTAGATCAATCTACGCATATTTTGCTATAAACCTCTCCACATGTATCACAGATCAAATATATAGTTTAGAACTCTTATTTCTCGCAATCAAACATATAACTTCTCCAATTAAACAGTTCCAGTGCCAAAACTGATTTCCTAGACATGAAATGCATTTACTAACACAATAACTCCAGACCAGTCTGCTCCTAGCGAAGCAGTCTGATCAGGGGCTATTTGGCCTTCTTCGTCAAATTATTCATTATAAAAAAGATGGATTAGTCCAGGTATTCAACTGGGAACTTCATTTTAAAAACTCAGCTCAGAGATATTAACCCATTTCTGCCGATTGTATCTTCCCAACATTATCAATTGGACGAGCCCATTTCAAATTAAGGTAGCTGGGTGGTATTTTTCATTTTATTCAATTTTTAAAAGACACTTCTGTAAGCCAAGAGTGGAGAACCTGATCAGACGCCGTATTTGCGGCGTCTGATCTGGTTTTGCACTGTTTGCTGATGTCCCACAAAAGGCTAGGCTTATACTGGTTAAACCCAAAACAGAAGACACGAGCATGAAGTCATCGCACTTGTTAATATCAGTCACTGACAATATCTCTAACAATTGTGAGAATGATCTAAAACAACCACACTGTTTATCCAATATGAACATCATGGCTAAACATGTCGATATGTCATGTGCAGGTATGTGTCCTGCTAATCTTCTATATTACTTGATATTTTTTATGGAATTTCACGCTGCATTAAATAGTGTATATCCTGATCAGTTGGCTTCTCCAGGTACCAAATAATCTGAGTCTACACTGTTTTCAAATGAGTTTGTATCCAGTTTCAATAGAGCAACTATTAGGTATAGGCTGAACTTTGACGCCAGTACCCCTCAAAATAACGAGAAATGCGCTAGCCAATGAAAATTGCGGACATTATCGCATATGCGAACAGAGAAGACTGAGACGCGCAGTCTCGC
Source organism: Loripinus fragilis (assembly GCA_964019695.1). Lineage (NCBI taxonomy): Eukaryota > Metazoa > Mollusca > Bivalvia > Lucinida > Lucinidae > Loripinus > Loripinus fragilis. The sequence goes on from OZ026522.1 coordinate 95,304,313, forward strand.
CAGAGAATTCGCATACACACGGGAGAACTATAGACTAGACCAAATGGTAGTCATATTGCCTTACCCGGCAGCTGTGTATACATGTTTAACTCTTTGCCTCCTAGAGTCGTCTGCTTTGTAAACAGTTTGCACCTAGATCAGGCCTGACAAAACGTCAGGCCTGATCGGCATACAAACTGTTTGACACTCTGCTGGTATTCCTGAAAAAAAATTTAAGCATGAAAACTTATCCATGGGGCAAAGAGTTAAACAATGATTTTAAGCATATTACTGTTAAACCTGTCTTAAGCGGCCACTCAAAAAGAAGATCAAAATTGGTTTTCAAGATCGATTATCGCTTAATGCAGGTCAAAAGTATTGCAGAATGCTCCAAGGGGAGCATTCTGCAATACCTTTGATCTTCATTAAGCAACCATTTGTCATTTATGGAGCGTAGTGGCTCAGTGGTAGAGTGCTTGGCTCGAGACCGAGAGGCCGCGGGTTCGACCCTCACCGGCGTCACTGCTTTGACCGGCGTCACTGCGATGTGCCCTTGAGCAAGACACATTAATCCTAGCTTAGTACTGGTTCAACCTAGGAAGACCCGTCTCTCTATAACTGAAATATTGTTGATGGGGCGTACAGAATCAACTCAAACACAAACAAAACCAATTGTCAATTTTTGAATGGCCGTTTAAGACAGGTTTACTGTATGCAATGAGTACCAGATTCCAATGTTATATCCTAAGCTGTAATGTACACGTACATGACACTATATATCTCAATATCGATGGTGTCAGTATCTTTTCATGCAACTCTTCATACATACAAAGTGGAAAACGGATTTTGAAGTTTAATGAGCTGTATTACATGTAAATAAATTAAACACACCGCGAGAAATCGCGTCTAGCTTTTAACAACTTCTCATCAGGAGAATTTTAAGCTAGCGAGTTATTTTGGAAATAACATGCTTTGCGATATGAAAGCGAAAATTTGATAATACCACTTCAAACTAATTATTAGGAAACACGAATACAGATGACCTTCACATGTGGAGGAAATGAAGAATAGTATTATTTACTATGTGAAAACATTATCCAATATATCCGTCCGTGTGTCTGTCCATCTGTCCGTCTTTTACCAGTTACTTGTCAAATGAACTTTACTCAAAAAGATGAACACTGATAATATCTTGACATCATCACGGAAACGTCTCCGTGCGAAAAACACCCCAGATTTGCACCTAACATATAGTAATACGAGGGGATCGGTGGGGTGATAATAGCAAAAAGATAGTGCGTCTAAAAATGAGCTATATTTCCTTTAAAAAAGCAACTACAACACCCAAAAGATTAAATATATATAGAAACTAGTTAACTGTTTGATTAATTTGATTTTTAATAAAATCAAAACATTAAATTGATATAAAAAATATCATCGCACTTTCATAAATATTACTACGCTGACTCGGCGATTTCCGGAAGCAGACGTGTGGTACGATCGTTTTTTAGCTATACCATGGTAAAAGGTCATAATGAGTTTCCAACCAGTATAGAGCGCAAACTGGTCTGACCAGCTGGGATACTTCTAAATTCAATTTGAAATATTTTCATGGATACCAACAGTATAACAGCAAACCAGTTTGTACAAATGTGTAGGCTGATCTGTACCTTTGCTGTCCTCATATAATGAATCTCAGTTTTCTCAGGGGGCGATTCGCCGTTCGTCGCACCGTTCGCGCGCTACAGAAAAGGAGCACTGTCACTTATTTAAGTACTTATGAATTAATATAGTTCAAAATCTGTCCGAAAATGCCTGTTGTGTCGGTGGCTGAGACGTCTGAGTCGTCACTGTTTGCCAAAGTAGATATTTACTGGTATCAAAGTGTGAAAAGGACGTCATAGCATTGCGGTACACAAGTAGGAATGTGTTTTTCATTTGGTACGGCTTTTGGAAACAGGAAGTCTGCAATACCCGGGGCAATAAAATGACATCTGGTTAATACCTCAGTACTGACCTTATAATCGTGTAACGTCTCTTAAAATACACATCACCGAAACTGTGTTTAGATTTGTGTCTACATGTTATTACCCCTTTAGGCACTAATAGATTATTCCATCTGGCTTGATACTTTAAACTTGGGATGGTCTATTGTGTCACGGTATTGAGGTGTCACGTGTTACATTTTGCGAATCTATTCCTGAAAAATCGTTTTGTCCACTAGTAGGCACACAGTGAAGACCCTGATGAAATCTAGGTCTTAACTGTTTGCCAAAGTACACGATAAGGAGTTATAGGTATACAAGGGTTGAAACCCAAAATGGAAATTTCGCACACAGCGTAGACCAATAACAATGTGGTATGTCTGACCAGCAAATGCTCAGACTTGCCTGCGCATACGCGCAGTCTGATCAGAGACTTTGCTAGCTTTAATATTCTATGAGTGTTTAAGTTACTGACCAAACATCATTTGGAGCCGTAAGCTAAAAAGGTGGCTGCATATAGGGCTCGCTGCATTCACGCCACATTGATGGCGGCAATCTTATGACGCGGCTACCGCTCGAGGCAGGGTCAACATAAGTTGCTGTAAAATAACTAGCAATCCCGTATGGCATAACTGGGGTAATACAACTGCATTGCATTTTCTTCAAACAGCAAAGGGGGCGCAGTGGCTCGGTGGTAGAGTGCTTGACTTGAGACCGAGGAGTTGCGGGTCCAAGCTTGCATTGTGTCCTCGATCTTTGCTCAGTACATGATCAACATAGGTTGGCCCGTCCCGACATAGCTTAATTTTTGACTGGGACGTCACACACACACACACACACACAAAAATCAAACAATACAAAAACAACTATGATTAGACTGGTTTGAATTTGTTTGTGCTAATTCTTTACATAACAGTCAACAATTTTTTACAGTCATGTCGAGACAATTCCCCGTCATCCCGGCTTGAACCAGTACACAGCAGCGGATAAAGTGTCGAAGTCTTGCCCAGTGACTGGTGGGTCTCGGACTCTTCTATCCCTTTCTATCCCCAGTTTGTGACGTATATAGGTCACTGCCGCCAGTCTAACGCTCTACCAGCCAAGTCACTGCCAGGCGGCAATGGTTTACAGGCTGGTTTAAACATGTTAAAGTTTTCACTAGGCACAGCTAAATACTGTCTGTCAGTCGCATAGATAATATTTGAGAAAAGAGTCAAACGACTTTGACCAGCCGCCTCTATAGATCATGCAGGCTCGTTACCGCAAAATTCATGATTTTTTTATGCAACAAACGGGTCAGCCTGCACATCCCTGCCATCTTAAGATTACTGCTAGTCAAGTCAGTAGAGCGTACGGAAGTTTAGTGAAAATGGGGTGCTAGTTTGAAGGTAGATTTTGTTGGTGCATCATGCGGCATCTGAATGGGGTCTGACCTGCCCGTAAGATGTTCATCTGCGGTAAAGATTTATAAATAAGGTACTATTTGAATAAAAACGATGGGTGTTGTCCCTGATTGATAGTAGACGTACACCGTTTAACCTGGGTTTTCGCTACTAACAAATGTCCTTAAACGGGAATGTACAAAACACATAATCCGGCGAAACGCAACCAGTGAAGACACAGCTCGACTGTCGCGCGTTGATGCATTTGACCTGGGTTGCACTGTTCAATCAGGTCAATCCAGATGTGGTGCGACGAAACTATTTAACATCATTCCCGTATTAGCCATTCCGTAATGTAGATTTAAGGCTCATCTAGTTTCAAGCAGTTTAGATCCGGAGCCGGACATTTTACGACTCGATCTACATCCAAACTGCTTATACATATTAGCAGTTGCCATCCCTTGTGATCTTTACATATTTGTAAATACCAGGCCGCTTAGCGCAGTCGGTAACTACGGATGCGTGTCTGACTGCAGATCAAGGTGTCAGTTAGTTTGATCCCGGCCCGGTCCGATACTTTTGTGAAGATTGATCATGAAATAAATTAATTTCTACGGTCATTCTCCACCATTCCGTTGATTCATTCAAGAAGGTTTTGATGGGGTAGAGAGAGCTGGTTGCTTTGCTTAATTTGTCTTCCTGGTGTCTCGTGATGGTTGAGAGGCTCTTCCTCGCGGTGCCACGGGGTTGTCTGCGGTTTGTGATTGTGGTATTTACTGATCATACTCACTTACTATTTTTGCTGTCAGTGAAAGGCAAAAGTATGTGCACGAAGTTTTGGTTACCGCTTGTTCAAGCTTTGTTATGTGAACTGAAAACCGACATGATCGTAGCTGCTGACTTGGACGTAAAACAAAAAAAAACATAAAACTTTTTGTTAGGATACAACACGTCTCTTATCTTCCATTTATGCCTAATGAAATATCCTGAATTGGACCAGTCCACTCCCGCTGTTGGGCGGTATTTGTCATGTTTATTCAAATTTTAATAGATAATTATGTTTAGCAAACTATGGCGACCCTGATCAGACGGCGAACCATGCGGCGTCTAATCTGGATCAGCACTGTTAGTCAATTTCCCAAAATAAGGGCGGGTTAACCCGGCCTACACAGGCCCTCTAACCTCTTGTTTTCTCCCCTGGAGCATCTAAACACTTTCTTAACCGATGGAACCTTCCTTCTACTTTGTAAGGGATTCTACAAGGTTTTCTGAATTACCGAGACCCCCACCTAATCCTCCCCAATATAAGTTGGGTGTTCAAAAGCATGCGCGGATCCAGAGGGGGTGACAGGGGGTCCGGACCCCCTGAAAAATCACAAAAATATAGGTTTTCTTGAAATTCTCGAAAATTCTCAAAGCTATGAAGCCAGCATTCAATGTGGACCATAATATGCACGCCAGCGAAACGCCATTTAAATGGCGTTTCGCTGGCGGGCCGACATTGGTCCGCTTTTAGTGGTATTTGGATCCGCTCTCCCGGTCTAAAATTATTGTCAGTGTTGCAGAGTTGGACCCCCTCTGACAAAACTTTCTGGATCCGCGCATGGAAAGAATCAATATATCGATAATCCGATGCAAATCCGACCGGCTCTGATCCGGGGTTACATTATGTTGAATACGTATCTCGAGCGTGTCCGAGTGTGTAGACCAGGCGTGTAGAAAAATGTGTTTATTCATACGCGCTAAATGGTCTCTTAAACGTTTTTTCGCATCAAAGGCACCGAATTAGGAGGGGTCGAATTTATGTGCCGATTAAATGCCCAGTTTGCTTTGGGCCAAAATGTCCCTGACTCGTTTACAAGTCATATTGTTGGTTTTATTTTAGGAGAAACATGCGCTCAGGGTCGTTCTACACGCCTGTTTCGAGAGACTCTGATGTATTTAGGCGGCTAGTAGTGAAAGTTTAGCGTACTATCAGACTCATTTTTTTCTTTTTATTTATTTTTCATATAGCCATTGTACATTCGAACATTACCAAGCCAGTTCTCGACATCTACGAGGATAAAAACTCCCCTATGTAACAAGCCTTCGAATATGAAACGCATTTACAGGAATTTGCACACATTATTACAAAAACAATAATATGGGGAAATAAAGTAAAAACATGCACGCGTGCACGGCCGATGCATTAATATTGCAGCAAAGACTGCTATTGGTTTATAAAGCCAATACTTGTTCTGATACACTCGTTATCGGGTATATACGGAAATCTCCGATCAGCAGAAAGTAGTCCCGTAAATATTAAATTTCACACGGAGCCGTTTCCGTAATGTTGGGCTTGCATAATTTTTTCCATGTCTAAGGCTAGGTCGAGGCAAAACATACAACGGGTACCCCTCCCCTTTTAAGTATATCTCGTTTGAAATGAATTATTTATGGTTTCAAGTCGAAAAAACATAGTTAATGTAAAGTAACCCAGTATCGCCTGTTTAGCCACAATTGTCAATCAGCAGAGCAAATGACCGTCATAAAACATTCTGCTGGATGAGGTATTTTCCTTAGTTCCATAGAGTTCTTAGGGCACATAACACTAATCAGTAAGGTTCTACACGGGTCGTGCACATTACCATCAGTTCATTCTAATATTCACTTATGAGCAGTCGAATAACGAAAAGTATCTTTTTCAATAGCACTGATGAACTAATCCGTTCATATATACCAAAAGAATATTTTATTGGTTTTTCATTTTTAAATACCAAATAATGCTGGTGTTTCACTTCATTGAGTTTAGTTCCCATCAAGTCTAGGCAAAATGTGAAATAAAGTTTTGCTATTATACTCACCCACGACACTCGTATAAATGTCTGCTGGAAAACTGGAAGTATGATTGTTCATCTGATTCATACTAGGGTGTTTTTACGCGTACGTTAATGCATATATCCTATATTATTTTAGATAGCAATCCCAAAGTTGGTGTATGGATGCATCTTGGTGTGGTAGAGTGTCGCCTACCTTTTTTTCTGGTCACTGTGACCTTGACCTCTGACGTCTTTTCTTGAATAATCGTGTTCGGAGCATATCTTCTATGTTATTTGAGGTCGGAATAACAAATTTGGTGCTTGGATGCATCTTGGGGTGGATGAGTGTCGCGTTCCATTTCGTGTTTACTGTGACATTGAGCTCTGACCTCGTTTTTAGAATAATCGTGTCCAGAGCATATCTCCTATATTTTAGGAATTAATCCCAAATGTGGGTATATTTATGCATCTTGGGTTGGCGGAGTGTCGCGTACTATTTTAGGGTCACTGTGACCGCGACATTGACCTCGTTTTTTTACCTCGTTTCTACAAATGTGCCGCAAGTTAGACCCATTCCTAGTCACGTTACTGTGGCATATCTTGTTGTAACTCCAGCTCTAACTGTTCTTGAAAGACAACCACGTTATGCAACGTCATCATACATGTATCCAATATGACGTGATGAGTGACGTCAAAAGTAAATGCAACTGATAAACTTTTACATTGTATGCACTCATGTTTAGTCATGATAATGGCTTGCATTTCGTATCTTAAAGAGAGCAAAAATATATTTCATTTCACTGGATAAAATAGAAATCAAAAACATTCACAATAGTTGAATATCCTCTAATTATTTTACCCAGCGCGCTAAACATAAGCACCACTGAGCGATGTGCCTGCGAAAGCGTGAAACTTTTCGTGTTTTCTATAGTGAAAAAAATGATTTATGGCAAGTCAGTTTGGGTCTCTGGAAATATTTCTAGGGAAATAAAGTGAATGAATGCCATGGCCTTTTAAACAAAATACATAGACACAAAAGGTCTTTAAAAAGTTTAGCCTTCAATGATCTAAGTGGGATTGTTGGTGGGTGACTAAACTAAAGGAGAAATAAAGGATCTTACACGAGTATTCATGTTTTTTTTTCTGTCCTGAGTTTGTTATGCCTTTGTGTGCGTCAGTTTATTTGTGCCTTGTGGTCACCTGCTGGGAAAGGGCTTACCTCTTGGCTCTCGTTTGTGGTGTCTAACTGTGAGTTTGTCACTTTCCCATTGGTATCCTGGGTCAGGTGCTGTACTTGATTGTATCGATTCCTGATCTTTGCACTTTTACTTTCTTTTATTGAAACTTATAAAACGAGTTTAGGAAAAATGATAAAAGGCGCTGCTTGCCGAGCATTTTATCACTTTTTCGCAACGAGTTTAATATATTCAAAAATACAAGAGCACGAATGGTAGATTCTATTTATCACATGAAAGTAAGAAAACTTAGAAATCTGATTTCTGGCGCCAAAGGTCAAGATTTTGTCATTATTTATGAAACGTTATTATGGACGTCATTTCATAACGCTACCAAAATCTGTAAACCGCACGTCGCTAAACGACATTAGTGCGTTATTTCACTAGCAGACGCGACTTCATAATTATGATGATGTATTGTATACGTCTTTTTGTTATTTGTTTAGTAATTTTAGAATGTCGTTTCTTCGTTCATACGGTCGAAATTAGAATAAGAATTGTCCAAAATTAATTCCAAAGTATTATTTCTTTTGTGGAAAAAGCAGACTTAATATGTAATATAATGTTTGCTTTGTCTCTGATACTCTTTATAAAGAGAAAAGTGTCTAGGTATTAGAAACCGATTGAAAATTGCCCAAAATATCAAAACAATAAGTATTTCCGTTTATATGCTCTATGTGATATATTCAGTCTTGCACTGTAACGAGTGCAAGTTTACACCAAAGAAGATGGGAGCTGATCTTCACCCCGTTTTGGTGTTCACTTACTTTCCTACTTAAACAACCTAAGGCCAACATTTTTAATGTCATAAAAAGTGAAACATTTCTACCTGTTATTGCTGTAGTTGTACTCCGGATCAATGCACTCGTATAGAAAATAGTGTCTAAAGCAGATGGGGGTTAAATCATAATGGTTTTGCCCTCGTCCCGAGAAAGTCTGACATTGTTGTATGGGAACAACATAGGCGCAGACCAGCCGGCACGTCCGCTCAATATGAATGTTGCCTTTTATTTTTCGCGTATCGGAAAATATTCTAAATCTGGACATGGGTCATTCAATATTCTAGCTAATCTCGAATGAGTCTTACTTTGTCGAGTCTTACTTGGTCGAAGGCAGGTTTACTCGCGCTTCTAGACACGAAATTGTATACAATTTAATTTTATGACGCCACATATGGCATTTTATGGACACAAAATCATAAAATTGCAAACGTTGGGACCATTCCATTATGCATATTGGTAAAATAATTTCGAACTGACTTGAACGTGCTGCCTTGATTTTCTTCTTTTTAAATTAGATAAAAATTGTTTGTTCTCAGGACACGCATGTCGCCATTTCCGTGTTCTTTTCCACTTAAAGTTCCACCAAATACATTTTGTAACAATATACATGTCCCAACTAACACAGGCTTCATAGTCATGAAGATGTATCTCATATAAGCCTAACGTTGCTTGGTAAGACATAGGCCAAAAGTACAGACCCAGATCAGGCTCCGCAAAACGAAGCGCCTTGTAAGGTTTCCACTGTTTTATTGCAGAATGCTCTATTGCGATTAGAAAAAAAGATGAAAATACCACCTAACACGCCTAAAATTGAAAATGGACTGATAAGGGGAATCCATTCTGCTTAAATTAATTCTGAAAAGAAGTTCTAGCGATAATGCGTATATTTTCCCTAGTTGACATGATTACTAACACCAAATTTTCAAATTGCCCTACTATATTTAAAATCAGTGCAGTTCAGCAGTAAAATATGCATAGTAAGCAACAAAATACGTTTCAACGCGATTCACCATTTACGATACCGTGAAAACGTGCACTTTCTACTCCCACCCCTCATTTTACGTCTTTGTACTGGGTGCCGTTTAGACTAGACTTTGAGTAAATGCATTGCTAATTTTAAAAAAAAGTAAAAGTGCTAAAATGTCAAGGATATAAATGCTCTTCATTTCCAAAACCTTACCGTATTCCTTCTGCGTATGCGTACGAAATACACCTAAAATTGTGACGTTTGTCATTGGAAAGGTGAAACTGGTGTCTTTCAGTTTATTTTTAGATGCTCCCCCCCCCCCCTAGACCCAAGATGTCATTTGGACAACGAAATGTCGCTGTAAACATTTACAACTGTAATACTTTTTAAGATATCTTGATTACAAAATTTCATTATGATCCTTTAAGAGGGGCATTGCTCCACACGGGGAGATAATTCAGACTAAAACAATTAGGACAACTATTTTTTGATGACAAATCTATTTAAGAAATTTCAAAACTAGAACTTAATTTTTGTAACGGACGCATAAACGGACGGACGGAAGGACGAACGGACTGACGGACAAGCTCAAAGCAATATGCCCCTTCAACTTTTTCACAAAGTTGTGGGCATAATCAATAACTGCTTGAGCAATTTTATTCCAGTTCTACTACTCAGAGCAGGAATAATCCAGCAGTTATGAAGAAGTAAATTAGCGTCTTATTGACTGGCCCTCAATATTACAGTATGGCATATTTTTGTCTTGGAGTTTTGTATTAATATGCATAATGCGGTTATCTATTGCTCTCGATGCGACTCTGCCACTGAACCAGGCCGCCTGATCAGCATTTAAATTGAATCCTTATCTTTCCGCCTTGGAAGGATTTATGTCACTGACGAATGTTCCAAAACATATAAAATAGTACCATCTTTGCAGGCAATCATCAAATTAACAGGCGAAACCTGCGCAGTATCGCAGTCTTTTTAGAGCAAGGGCTATTCGTATTCATCTTACTCTGACAGCAGCGATATTTAGACAAAGAGTCGTTTAAGCTCCAAAGTCAAGGGGATTCAAATGCGTTTTGCACATCACCAATTGCACGATAACAAGAAGACATTTTTATGATTTATCGCTAATATCGAACTAGACCACGTTTTCTTTATGTTCATTAACAAAAAGACCAGCGCCATGAGGAAAACAGTCTTTGTCATATGCGAACGAGAAAGACTAAAATCAAACTGCGCGGGAGCACTTTCTGATCAGCGCATTTTTTATCTGCTGACAAGGATGTATAGCTGTATTTGGTAAATCAAAATTCAAGGTTCAAGATATCAGGTTGTTTTAAATCTAACATTATATCAATGGATAACACCGCGATTGCAGGTTTTCCATGGCGTAGCACAGGTTATAAAACGAACTGACATATCTAACTCGTCAACAGAAGAATAGTAACTTGCATGCAAATATGGAACAGCAAATGTCACAATTTGCACAATCAGATACTCATCGGAGTGCCCTGTCGTACCAGAAGTATTTACTTTTAGCATGCGGCATGTCAATTATTTTGCAAGATATCTTTACTTTCCAACTAAATGTTGATAAATCATGAACAAATAAATCCAACACTACAAACTCAATGCTTACAACTATCAGGCGATTTTTGAGTAATTGCCATGCATATGGGCCCGCTTCTGGATAAAAGATATGTCAGTAGTAATGGGTGCCACTCTGGGCCAATTTATTTTTAGGCTGAAAAGAACTTAGAATTTTTCAGGCTAAAAATTGGCCAAGAGATGACTACCCTGGTAAGCTTGAATGACTAGCTGTGAATAACTTAGTTTATTTTAGGGGAAATTCTGGTTGGGCCTATGATTGTGATAGTTTCCTGGGCTATTGTGAATAACTTAATTTATTTTTGAGGACTATTCGGATTGGAGCTGTGATTATGATAATCTCCTGGTCATATTCACTGGTTGGTTTATGATTATGATAGTTTCCTGGGCTGTTGTGGAAATAACTTAGTTTATTTGGGGGGTCTATTCTGGTTGGGTCTATGATTGTGATAGTTTCCTGGGCTATTGTGAATAACTTAGTTTATTTTTGAGGACTATTCGGATTGGAGCTGTGATTATGATAAACTCCTGGTCATATTCACTGGTTGGTTTATGATTATGATAGTTTCCTGGGCTGTTGTGGAAATAACTTAGTTTATTTTGGGGGTCTATTCTGGTTGGGTCTATGATTATGATAGTTTCCTGGGCTGTTGAGAATAACTTAGCTTATTTTTGAGGTTTTGTCTGGTTGGGCTATGATTGTGATAGTTTTCTGGTCATATCCACTGGTTGGTTTGTGTTTATGATAGTTTACTGGGCTATTTGGAAATAACTTAGTTTCTTTTTGACTGTTTTGTAGTAGTTTCCTGGGCTATTGGGGAATAACTTAGTCTATTTGAGGTCTATTCTGGCTGATCAATGATAATGACAGTTTCCTTGGCTGTTGGGGAAATAACTTAGTTTATTGAGAGGTATTAATGGTCCTGCTGTGGTGATATATAAAATAACTTAGTTAATTTCAGCTTTGAAAATAACTTAGTCATTTTAAGGGTGATGAAGGCTCTTCTGTGGTGATATATAAAATAACTTAGTTAATTTCAGCTTTGAAAATAACTTAGTCATTTTAGGGGGTTTAATATGTGGTGATATATGGTGTGTGTCAAGGCTACTAAGTTCTATGCGTCTTTAGAGTCTCTTGGTCAATCAAGAACTCATCTCCTAGAGGCATCACTCTGTAGCGTTAACTAGTGTATATTGTTTAGCAATTTTAGTGGTATTCTTTCTAGGGAAGTGGTAGCCCTAAAAAGGGCTGTTTGTTGATTGTCTAGTTATTTCTAGCACTTCTTCTTGGTCATTCTAATTTTCTTAGTAGCCTTTCCAATTCCTTTGTTTTGACTTGACTTGGTCATTGGTCATAATGTCAAGTCTTGTAGGTATCTGGATGGGTGGTATCTCCAACGTTTGCTGCTGCGCTCGCTGTTGAGACAATTCTTCTAACTTCTTCACTCTAGACCTTAACTCATTGAGTTCTTTGAGAAAGACTTCTATGACTTGAGTCTTAGACTGTTGTTTTTGTGGCATCTGCAGAACAGTTTGAGGTATATACGTTGAGGGTGTTTGCGGTGTATAATACTGTTGTGTCATATCGTTAGCAAACGTCTCATTCACTGCTTATAGTAGACTATCAGTATAGTTGATCATATCGTCTAGTGTAATTGATGGCTCCATGATTATGAATGGTGAAAAATGTAGTGTGTTTAAGCCTTTTATACTTGTCAAGCGGATTGACCTAGTTTAAAGTTCCCGCGCTTTAAGAAATCAAGTCAACTCTGATTGGTTGAAATAAATGAACTGACCAATCAGTGTAGTGTTGCTCTCTCTAGCGGAGGAGTTCAATGTAGGTCAATCCCTTTGAAAACTATAAAAGTTCGTTTCAAATCTCAAATTCTTCTTTCTGTTTTTGTGTTACACAACAACAACAACATGTCAAGCACTTTGGATTCGCATTTGGGGCAATTGGAGGAGCAGGGCAAGACTATGGCTGATGCTACTAGGCGATTGTTGGAGACAGTGAATGCTGTAAATGATACGGGTGAACTTCTTCTACAGATGATTGAGAATCATCAGAAGATGTTGGAGATGAGTCGGAGGGTCAGAAATTTGATTAAAGATGTAAAGACAGAAGTGAAGGTGGAGACTATCAGTGACGAGGAGGAAGATTGGGGGGATAATTCTCCCCCCCCCCACACACACACCTCATCCTTCTGAGGATTGGGATGCAGCAGCAGGTGATATGCCCTTCTACATACCAGTGAGAAGGACAATTACGGTTGAACAGTGGGGAATGCGATGACCTGCATGTGGTGGTCGCCCCAGTAGATGTCCCTGTTCCTAAAAATAAAGTCTCTGTGGTAATTTGACCACCAAACCGGCCCTTTTCAGGGCTACTCATTTTTTCGAGAAAGAATAACTTATTATGTTGCATTTTTTAGACCATAGATAACATAAGTTGAGTATGATTGTAGTATTACCTAATCATGCTTACAGTAATGGGGTGATTATGGTGTGATCTTTTAATGGACCAATCAGATTTTAGTTGCTCTCTCTAGCGTAGGAGTAGAATGTAGGTCAATCCACCTATCCAACTATATAACCCAATGTACTTTGTGTTTCTCTAAAAATGAAGTTCTTTGAAAAATTCAGTTTGACTAAGTTGTGTGCTGCTTTGCAGCAAAAAGATTGGAAAGAGGTGGAGAAACAACAAAATAAATTGGGATTGGAGCAATTTCTTGCTCGCAGAGGTATTGGATCCAGAAAACCTGTAGCCATTGTGCGACCTATTTCATAATCTTCTAAGTAAGAAATATTTTGTTACTTAGGAGATTTTAAAACAAACAGTCCTTTTCAGGGCTACTCAATTAGTTTCGTTAAAGAATAACCTCCAAAAAAAAACACAATTTCAACAACATAATTTTAATTAAATCCAAAACCACTAGAATTACTATAATTCCCTAGAGTCTATTAAAATCTTTAATGAATATACACTAGTGAGTCACTGTCTGGTTCACCACAAGAAATCGGTTTATCCCTGTTCTCCATCACCATCTCTGTAAAGGATCAAGAGAGTGAGAGGCTGATTTACAAACGAAACAATAAGTCTTCTTCCCTGTCTTCCCACGGCTTACTGTTTTCATTTTACGAGTATCCAAACGTCTTCTCTTAGGAGTGATATCAGAGACGTCTGAAGCCTTTCGTTGTTCTTGAAGGCTTCTCTGTAGATACTGAAGACTCATTCTGTTGCTTCTCTGTAGATACTGGCGATTGATGAAAAGTCAACTCTTCATTGTCTGAATAAATCACCATAGCTCTCGTTTCCTTTGTGGTGGTCTAATATTATCTTCATCATCTCAGCTCTCTGTGTCTGAATAATCCACCAACTTAGGTTGAGAGTCTTCAACATTCATCAAATTTTCTTCTCTCTTATGACAATTTGGAGCCCAATGATCTTCAAGTCCGCAGATATAACATTGTCCATATGTAGGCTTCTTATCAGTAAACATCTGTTATTCTCTTAATTTCTGAGCCTCAGGACAATCTCCAATCCAATGTCCCCTATCATGACAATGGTGACATTCTCCATAAGGTGGTCTCAACTTGTCTTGTTGTCTCAAACTATCTTCTAATGGCTGCGTCAAAGCTTGTTCTTCTTGAGATAAAAGTTTCTTTAACAATACACAATGATAGCAGATGCTCATCTTATCATAGACTTTAGCCATCCTTGGATCTCTACTGATTGCCATCTTTACTCTTCTAAAGTCAGAAGTGAAATGATTTTCTCTCACTGGTGTCCAACTACTTATAGTCCTGGAATAGTTCTGTCTCTTCTATGATTGTAGAGAAATTCAATCACAATAGGATTGTCAGCGACACATCTTTTCCGATTCTCAAATGTAATCAGTGTCTCTTTTTCCATCAAATATCTGATACTGATCCAGCAAAGTCTCTTGAAATCTTCAAAAGTTTCAGGACTGTTGAGTTTCTGATGAATCTCTTCCAAAGTAATCTCATCATGAGAAAATAAGATGTAAATGCAGAACAATAATCTTCTATAAGGTCTGAACTTCAAAATCTTGGAAAGTTTAATAATTTCCAAATATTTTTTCTCTCTTGCTTCTTCCATGATATTACACTTGCAGATAAAATATTTAATGTATGTGATAAGATAGCTATTGTTCTCAGCTTTTATAGGGTGAAAAAAAAATTAAAAAACGGTCAAGGCAAACTCAAGTTATTGCGAAAATATGATTTTTACTTTTTAGAAATCTGATTCTTGTCATTGAATTATCTCCCTTGAATAACAAATGTCACGGTAAAAATATGCAAAATTTGTAATAGCTCGGGTATTTTTTATCTGATTGACTTCAAACTTTTACCAGAAGATAGCTCTTATATTCAAGTTATCGATTTTACATACTATAAGGTATGATAACTATTATGGGATAGTGCAACATTGAGACACTATTTCAAACTCATTTTGTTATAGGATTACTTTAAATATGAATCGCAAATATTTGCTTATTAAGTCAGTAGAGATATATGTTGAACACAAATAACCGACCACTGGTATTATATATGTCTGCCGAGGCCCATAGAGAAGCTCTGTGTTTCAGAAACTGTTGAATATGCATATAAAAAGCTAGAGCAGCTTCGGCTGTTTAAGGGCGCCAGCCTTTGGGTTGGAGTGGCTCCGCCTCAAATTCTCTGGTCCATAGAGACATGCAGGACTTTGACTTGTATTTGAGACAGTTTCAATCACCAGGGATTCCGAAGTTAGGATAGTACTGGGGGAGTCATGGTGCTGTTTATACAGTGACTGATACTTCTTGCCAATTTTTCAAAAAATGAGATCTTGCCTGCACTTTAGGCCTAGCAAAAATTGTAGTCTCGCCTGACACTTTGTGAAAAAAATCATATAGCTTTGCTTGTCAAATTTCTCTATGAACTAATGATTTCTATTGCCGCATTGTGAAACTTTCAGTAGTTTGACTTATAGAAAATATTTGATCTGATGAAAAATTCAAACAGATTTGCATATCAAAATAATTAGTTATCTTGACTGAGGATTTTTTACTGAAAATTCTCTGGTCCATAGAGACATGCAAGACTTTGACTTGTATTTGAGACAGTTTCAATCACCAGGGATTCCACAGTTAGGATAGTACTGGGGGAGTCATGGTGCTGTTTATACAGTGACTGATACTTCTTGCCAATTTTTCAAAAAATGTAGTCTCGCCTGCACTTTAGGCCTAGCAAAAATTGTAGTCTCGCCTGACACTTTGTGAAAAAATTCATATAGTTTTGCTTGTCAAATTTTTCTATGAACTAATGATTTCTATTGCCGCATTGTGAAACTTTCAGTAGTTTGACTCATAGAAAATATTTGATCTGATGAAAAATTCAAATAGATTTGCATATTAAAATAATTAGTTATCTTGACTGAGGATTTTTTCTGAAAATTTCAGTAGTTTGACCTATGGAAAATATTCGATTGGATGAAAAAATCAAATAGTGATTACGCTTGATGAAACAATTTTGAGAATTTTCAACTGTTGATTTCAGAAAATCTGAGTTTTTCCAAATCTGGGGTTTTCCAGTATAAAAGTAGCTCAGATTTGTATTGCAGCATCATTTCAGTAGAGAACTTCGAAAAGTCAAAATGTTTAAGCGACAGAGAGATATTACCCCACCCACTTCTGATGATGAAGAGTATCAACCGAAGTTGGTAGATTATTCAGACACAGAGAGCTCAGATGATGAAGATAATATTAGGCCACCACCAAGAAAAAGAAGACCTATGGTTATTTATTCAGACACAGAGAGTTCAGATGATGAAGATGATGAAGATTTGACTTCTTATTACACTATAAAGACAGTCAACGAGACAAAGTCTAGAATTTTTCGAGCTCAAGGGAAAGAATTTCAGCTCAACGTCAAGACTTTCCCTGACAATGTTCCGCACCTACAGTTCATACCCAGATTATTTGATAGGCTGGTAGAAGACATCAAAGAATGATGCCAGATGGAATCTAATGATAAGATGTTGATGATTATTTTTCATCCTGGATTGAAGCTTGGAGTCTTTGTGCCTTCGAGAGATGTCTCAGCCATGACAGGGGAAGCTGTGCTACAAGAAATCATGAAAGTTCTCCAGTCCAATGAGAATTTTCGAATCAATGATGGACAGATGACTATTTAAGTCACAGTTGTGAGACTTCCAGTAGGCAGCGGACGTAAACCATTACATGCTGGACTATAGAACAAGCAGATTGATTGTATCGATTCCTGATCTTTGCACCATTACTTACTTTTATTATACAGATCAACAATACCAAAGATGTAATGTGTATGGCAAGAGCTGTGGTGCTGGGGAAATGCAATGCAGATAAAGAAGAATCAGAGTCTTGGAAGAAGAGTTGGGAACAACTTCGAAAATCTGACAAATCTATGCAGACCAGAGAAGCGATGAAGTTACTGGATAGAGCGAAGAATCCTCATACTAAGTCTAGTGGTATTGAGGAATACAAGAAAATCCAATCTGTACTTGTTCCAAAGTACTTGATCAAAGTCCATTCTCAGTATCCTAAAGATGGACTGATATTTCCACTTCAATTCAAGAAGCAGCCTGAGACGAGGGTGATCCATATTTACTTCAATGGAGTAGATCACTATGATGCGATTACCAAGGTGACAGGATTTCTTGGCACCCATTACTACTGCGAGTATTGTGATGTTGGATATTCAAACAGAGGAGACCAGAGATGTGCTGATGGATGTGATGGTTGCTATAAAGACATTCCTTATATTCCTGGACAAAAACACGTTGTATGGACTGTAAAAGAACATTTCATAGTAGAGACTGTTTTGCAAAGCATAAGGCAATGAAATCTAAGCAGCATAAATCTATTTGTCAACTTGCGTATAATTGTGCTAAATGTAATTTTAGGGTAGTGGGCAATAAGGAAAATCATGTATGCCCAGGACAGAGAAAATGTAGGAATTGTAAAGAGATTGTTGGACCCAATCATCAATGCTATATTCAAAGTTATGAATGTAAATCTGAGATGACTAAAAATGAAGGAGGAGAAGAGGTTTCTCAACCTAAGAAATCTCGTTTCATCTTCTTTGATTTCGAGTCAAATCAAGAAACTGGCACACATCAAGTGAATTTCTGTGTTGCTCATAAAGCGTGTGATGATTGCATGGAATTGCCCATAGATACATTTTGTCCGACTTGTTTGACACAAACAGGTCTGAGAGAATTTATCTTTGAAGGCATAGACACTTTACCACAATTTTGCAATTGGATTTTAGGAGATGAGAATAAAGGAGTGACATGTATTGCACATAACTTTGGAGGATATGATGGTCAGTTCATCTTACACTATATCTTAGAATACGGTACAGTAAAACCGGAAGTGATCATGAATGGACATACTATACTTAGAATGAAAGTAGGACGTGTCACATTCCTTGATTCTTATCAGTTTTTTTATATGAGACTAGCTAATTTCCCAGATACATTTGGCTTGACAGAGATGAAGAAAGGTTACTTTCCTCATCTTGCAAATGCACTGGCAAACCAAAAGTATGTGGAACCTTACTTTCCTGTGGACATGTACAATCCTGGTCAGATGTCTGTCAAGGATCGTGAGGTATTTTTAGCTTGGCATAAAGGGAAAATTGAGAGTGGTGCTATATTTGACTTCAACTGGGAGATGGCAGAATACTGTCGTAGTGATGTAGATATTTTAAGACGAGGATGTGCTTGTTTTAGACGAGAATTGATCAACATTAGTGGACTCCATCCTTTGTCTGAAGCTTGCACTATTGCTCAAGCTTGTTCAAAAGTATGGAGAAAGAATCATATGCCGGAAAACAGTATAGCCATCATCCCACCTGAAGGCTATCCTAATCAAAAGAACTACTCTATTAAAGCTGTAAGATGGATTCAATGTGAAGCTAAGGAACGTGGTATTGAAATCAAACATGCATTCAATGGTGGTGAACAAAGAATCAGTGGACATTATGTGGATGGTTACCATGAAGAATCTCAAACTGTATTTGAATTCTATGAATGTTACTGGCATGGATGTCCTACTCATTTTCAAGACAGAAACAGAGTTCAACATCATCAGTGTTTGACCATTCATCAGTTGTATATTTTGACTATTGGCAAGAGAGAAGAGTTACGAAGAGCTGGATATCAGGTGGTGTAACTTTGGGAATGTGACTATGACAAGAGATACAAGGAAGATCCAGACTTTAGATCTTTTGTGGACTCAGAATTTACAAACTTAGAATCTTTGGGACCAAAAGATGCTTTATTTGGTGGAAGTACCAACTCAGCAAAATCTATCAGGAAATCGATGAATCCTCCAATAAAGATATCAAGTATATCGATGTGTGTTCACTCTATCCAACTATTTGCAATAACGGACAGTTTCCACTTGGACATCCTACCATCTATTCTCAAGAGAACATAGATAAAGACAACATCAGACAGTACTGTGGATTGATCAAGTGTAAAGTGCTATCACCCACCAATTTGTACCATCCAGTACTTCCACAGAAATGCAGTCAAAAATTGATGTTTCCACTCTGTAGAAGCTGTGCAGAAAAGACAGATCCTCATATGAGGTGTACTCATTTACGAGAAGAAGATAGAAGTTTTACAGGGATTTGGGTTACCATTGAATTGTTTGCTGCATTGGACAGAGGATACAAGTTATTGGATGTGTATGAAGTCTGGCATTTCTCAGAGACGGCTAAATATGACAGAGAATCTGGAGAAGAAGGGATCTTTGCTGGCTATATCAATACTTTTCTGAGAATCAAGCAAGAATCAAGTGGCTATCCCGACTGGTGCAAGACAGAGCAAGATAAGATCAAGTTCAAGCAAGAGTATTTTGAAGCAGAAAGAATCAGATTGGAGAATGTTGAGAAGAATAAAGAAATGAGAGCTATTGCCAAGATTATGTTAAACAGTCTCTGGGGAAAATTGGCACAGAGAGAGAATATGACCAAGACAGAATATTTCTCAGAACCTTCCAAAGTCTTTGATCTGGTGACGAATCCAAATAAGATTGTCAAGAATGTGGACATTTGCAGAGAAAATCTTCTACTGGTCAACTGGGAGGATACAGAATCCAATGTTGAGGCTCATGCTTGCAGTAATGTGATTGTTGCAGCGTTTGTCACTGCTCAAGCCAGATTGAAGTTGTGTGAACCCTTGCAAAAGCTGAATGAACGTGTACTCTACTTTGATACAGACTCTATCATCTATCATCACAAGCCCCATTTATGGAATCCTACTATTGCCATCAACAGACTTGGATAATTGACAGATGAAGTGCCCAATGCTAGAATTGTCTAATTTGTGGGAATGGGACCAAAGAACTATGGCTATGAATTTGTCGACAAAGATGAGAATCGAAGATCTACTTGCAACGTGAAAGGACTCACGCTAGATTACAATACATCTCAAGTCATTCACTTTGATAGAATGCTGAACTGGGTGAAGGGAGATAGGAAATACTTCAGAGAAACTGTCAACTACAATAGGATCAGAAAACATAAAGACAAGATTGTGGCAACTGAATTGCAATCCAAGACGTATTGGTTCACTTATACTAAACTTGTCATAGTTGGAGATGGATATACTGTTCCTTATGGGTTGGGTATTTGGCATAGATAGAGTATTTCTGATGATCATTCACTGAACTTATTTCTGATAGTCATGTATTGAACTGTGTCTGATAAACATGTATTGTACAGTTTGTTTATGTCTTAAACTGTTTTTAAATTATGTATTAAACTGTTTTTTAATTATGTATTAAACTGTTGGTTAATGTTCATTAAAATTTGAGTATAAATAAAGTTGTCTTTGTACTTTTTTCACAGTTAGCCATGGCACTTTCTACACATCAGTTGGACTCAAATCAAGATATTGGAAGTTTGTTTTTTAAACATCCTTCTAATATTTTTATTTCTGGTCCAAGTGGATCGGGTAAAACTGAATTTATTAAAAAGATGATTGAGTTAAAAGAAGATTTATTTGATATTTTACCCCAACGTATTGTTTAGTGTTACAAGGAATGGCAAAAATCTTATAATATCTTACAAGAACGTGAGGGGTCAAATTTTATCTTTCCCTACACGTTGTAACTCATGTGAATAGAAAGTGCCTTTGACTAATTCACCCTCAACATCTTTTATTTTATATGTGATAGGAGTCTGAGTTTTGACCACTGCTAAAATTTGAAATAATTCTTGTGTCCAGTTTGGTAAATAACCTTTATCAAATGTACGTTTTGTTTTATTGATACACACAAAATCATTCACTTTGAATTTTGGAGAATTGTTTTAGATCACAGAAAACGTAAAGTAGGAATAAAGTGGGTGAAAGAAATTAAAGTTCACTGGAAAGGTTACCCTTCAAAATTTGACAGTTGGATTTAGAATCTGGTCTTGTATAAAAGCATGACAATGGATCTCAGAGGATCATTTGTATCTGGTGACACTGCTTCAGTACAATCTGCAGAAGGTCGTGATCGAATTGTTAAAAATCGTTTTACTTTTTTTTACTCAGATCATTGTTGTATACATGATCATTATCACATCATTAGTTCAAATCAGTCTGAGAAGTCCAGATAAAGAATTGTGGTTAATTTTACTCAGTAGTTCTATCGGTTACATACTACCATCACCAGGTTTAAAATTTTAAAACAAGCTAATCCAATTTCTGCTGACGAAACAGTTTTGCCCAAACTTAAACCATGAACAACTTTTATTTGACACTCTTGAGTGATAGTTCACTCAGTACATTTTCAAAAAATACACAATGTGACTTTAAAGTGAAATTAGATCATTCCATACAAATTGAAAAAGATAATTCGGAAGTGGGTTTTGTAGAAGTCATAACTCCAACTGAAGTAAATAATATCACAAAGGAAAACTATTATGTGATTTTAAGATTTTCTGATAGAAAAATGTGTGAAGAGATAGATAATTGTACAAATTATGGATTTTATGTAGACCAAAATCTATATCCAAAATGGTTATTATGCTTCTCCACGCCATTTAGTTGAAGAAATTCAAAAAAGTATCAATTTTCAATATGGACTGACGCTGAAAAATAGCAATGCTACCACTACAATTTCTTATGGTGAAAACAGTGCTTGAGTCAAACTTGATGTTCAAGATCCTATGACAGTCAAAATTATTTTTCCAAAGACAATTGCAGAAATAATAGGTGTAGATAGAAATTATTTTGATAAACCAGTCGCAAATGAAAAACACATTTTCAGATATGGTGTGGATTTGAATACAAAAATTCACCAACTTTACATTTACTCTGATTTAGCAAGCTTTACAATTATTGGCGATGTTACTGCGCCTATTTTGAGAGTATTGCCATTTGAAAGTAAAAGAGAAAACAATCATTTACATCAAGAATTTGTCAATGTACACTACGTACCAGTTGCAAAATCTTTCATAGATCAGGTGAACATTAGTATAAAAGGTGATACAGGTGAAAATGTGCCATTTATCTCTGGGAAAACGTTAGTGAAACTACATTTTCGACAGAAAGAATAATGTTGAAACAATCCAGAAGCATTATGTCTCTTCAATCTGGGAAAGGAGACTTTCCCGTGTACAGAGGCGTTTCAAGACAATATGGCAATAGGTAAGGATCCATTTTTAAAGCTGGATTGAGAACAGTGATTCCAATTTTAAAACCTGTAGCAAAAGCAAGTTTAAAAAGTATGAAAAAAGTAACTAAAGATCAAGGGGTTCAAGCTCTGAAAGACATTGTGGGTGGTGAAAATGTATAAAAGTTTTAAAACAAAGAGGAAAAACAGCTTTGAAATATTTTGGTCAGTCTACAATAAATCAGTTGGCTATAAATTCAACTCAAAAACGCAAAAAGCCTCAGTCTCAATCTAGACACTGAACTGTTAAGAGGGGTTTTAAAAGCAGAGCAAAAAAGTTTAATCCTATTAAACGTCTGTTTTTTGCAAAAGATATATTTGACGAAAAATGATTCAACAAGGTTCTTGCGATTGCACAAAAACGGAATTGGATATGGAATCCATTCCACCCACCATGACTACCATGCAAGGAACTCAGTGGAATGATTATCATCCCTTCGCTTCTCTCGATAATCATCATGCACCTATTGAATTTCTAATTCCAACTCACACCGAGTTTTACACTGATTTGTCTCAAGCCTATCTGTATATCAAATTCAGAATCTTACAGCAAACGGGTGAAGATCTTGACACAGATGCAAAAGTATTTCCAATTAATAACTTTTTCACAGTATGGTCAGTGGCATCGATTTGTATAACAACAATAAATTGATCGCAAATAATTCAGACACATATCCATACAGAGCATACCTTGAAAATTTATTTTCTTATGGTTCTGATGTCAAAGATAATCAATGAAGGCAGCAGAACTTTGGTCTGAGGATGACCCTGGAGCTTTTGAAGATATTACAAATAAATGTATCACTGATCATGGCAAATGCGTTGCAAAAAGCAAATCCGTTGAGCTTCAGGGTAAATTACATTTGGATGTTGCTATGCAGGAGAAGTATTTGCCTAATGGTTTAGAATTCAAACTTAGACTTAATCGATCATCTCCTCAGTTTTGCTTGATGAGTGAGGATTATCCTGCAAAAATCAAAATTGATTCCGCTATCTTGAGAGTACGAAATGTCCAGCTTCTACCAGCCATAAGCAATGAATTGAATCAAACTATTGCTCATCATAATGCTAAATTTCCAATCAGAAGAGTTGAAGTCAAAACTTTTACAATCATTAGTGGCACAGTATCTATAATTGAAGATCATCTTCTCACAGGTCAACTTCCAAAACGAGTTTTTATTGGTCTAGTAATAAATGAGGCATTTAATGGGACTTTGAATACTAATCCTTTCTTTTTCCAACATTTCAATCTAAGTAAAATGGATGTCACTTGTGATGGACAAAGTGTCTATGGAAAACTATTTGAACCTATATTTGGAAATGATCAGTATCTCAGATCTTTCCTATCAGTTTACCAAGCATAAGCAAGTCAATATCAGGTCCAAAATTGCAACATTGATTATGAAGATTACAAAGGAGGTTACTGCTTTTGGGGATATACTTTGACACCAGATCAAGCAGCCGATCAGTCTCATTTGCACCCTATAAAAATTGGGAACTTCAGATTGGAGCTTCAGTTTGCAACAACACTTGCCAAGACGATCAACGTGCTTGTGTATGCAGAGTTTGACAACCTGATAGAAATCAACGGACTTAGAGAAGTTACCACAGATTACTAAAGATGAATGCAGGATACTTCATTGAACAGGACTTGATGTACCAAACAGATGCATACAGTGCAACAGTCCAGCCATCAGATAAGAAGAGTACCTTACAGAAAGAATTAGAAGATGATGAGAACATCGAGACTTCTAAAACAAGCCATATTGACTCGTCTAAAGATGGCAGTTGGAGACTGTGCGAAGCATGAGTGTCAGGGATGCAGGATCAACCATCCAAGTCAGAAATACCACGATATGTGTCTATGGACTTCTCCAAGAGAATGGATTGAAGATTATGGATGTCATGATCCAGCCTTAGAGGGCCTAAACATCTACGATCTGATGGAAGACTTTGACAATAGAATATGGAACTATCTCTATGGCGACAATTGGCGACATCTTATGGACTTTACAACAGGGATTAATCACCTGACGCCAGAAGAAAGTCAAGAAGCCTATAAAAACTGGCAGTACTTCAAGAAAAATCAAACTGACTTAACAGAACAGTGGAAGACGTACTGGGCCAAGAAACTCATAGAATCCTATGAAGAAAAGGAAACTGAAGAAAACGAGAACCCAGAAACAGAATAAAAATGAACACTGTTGAACTTATCAGAGCCATAAACAATATACCTGTGAAAGGAGAAGTATGTGCCAAGGATTTACTACCAGAGAAGAAACCACTGGATATGAAGGCTTACATTGTGAATGCAGATATATCCGCAGATCCAGGAGAACATTGGGTGGCTATCTACTTCAGAAGAGATCAAGTTATCTACCTCGATTCATATGGAAGACCACCAGAAGAGCAATATGTTCTACCATTTCTTGAAAGAAACTCTACAAGATGGATCCATAATACAGAATGTTTACAGAGTCCTTGGAACAAAGTATGTGGAATGCGGTGTATCTACATCATTCACCAGCTCAACAAAGGACTAGATCTAAACACAGCCATTCATCAAGAACTATATGGAACTGGAGATGATTTATACCACAATGACAGAGATATCGAGATATGGTTCAGCTATAACTATACCAGAGTCATCCTATCCCAGAATGGAATGAGACGCATGGCTCCTCCTGACTTTTTATTCAAACACAGAATATAGACTTGTAAATGTCATAATTATTCACATCATCTTTCAAAGAAGTATCCTATGTATAATATGTTGTAAATATGTTAAGGAGTTCTATTGTAAACAATGAACAGAGGGACGGCCCTAATCCCCTGTCATTGTATTCAGTTATAGTAAGCGGGGCAATAAAGTTATAGAAATGTTCACCAATCTTTGATGTTCTTTTCATTAAAAAATCAGTAGTTGTAAGCTTGAGATGACTAGCTATACACTAGTTAACGCTACAGAGTGATGCCTCTAGGAGTTGAGGTCTTGATTGACCAAGAGACTCTAAGACGCATAGAACTTAGTAGCCTTGACTATTACACACACCATATATCACCACACTCTATACCCCCTAAAATGACTAAGTTATTTTCAAAGCTGAATTTAACTGAGTTATTTTATATATCACCACAGCAGAACCTTTTAATACCTCTCAATAAACTAAGTTATTCCCCCAACAGCCAAGGAAACTGTCATAATCACAAGCCAACCAGTGGATATGACCAGAAAACTATCACAATCATAGACCAACCAGAATAGACCTCAAATAAACTAAGTAATTCTCGATAGCCCAGGAAACTATTACAAACGGTCAAAAATAAACTAAATTATTTCCCAACAGCCCAGGAAACTATCATAATCATAGACCAAGCAGAATAGACCTCAAATAAACTAAGATATTCTCAATAGCCTAGGAGACTATAAATAGCTCAGAAAACAATCATAATCATGAACCAACCAGTGAATATGACCAGGAGCTTATCATAATCACAGCCCCAATCAGAACAG
The DNA here is from genome assembly GCA_964019695.1 of Loripinus fragilis. Lineage (NCBI taxonomy): Eukaryota > Metazoa > Mollusca > Bivalvia > Lucinida > Lucinidae > Loripinus > Loripinus fragilis. The sequence goes on from OZ026522.1 coordinate 95,330,280, forward strand.
TCCTCAAAAATAAACTAAGTTATTCTCCAATAGCCCAGGAAACTATCACAATCATAGGCCCAACCGAAATTCCCCTAAAATAAACTAAGTTATTCACAGCTAGTCACTCAAGCTTACCAGGGTAGTCATATCTTGGCCAATTTTTTAGCCTGAAAAATTCTAAGTTCTTTTCAGGCTAAAACAAATTGGCCCAGAGTGGCACCCATTACTACTTATGTCTTTATACATGTAGCGCCCACCCTCTTTAGTAGACGTGTCCGAACCACACCCATAATGCCACTCAAAAGTCATCCAATAGTTTTTAACTGACCAATACAACAATTTAGCACGTGATATAGTCCCACATCAAAATCGCACGTGTTCAAACTCCAACAATTTATCCAGGTTAATTTTACACTAAGTGTATGGATGCATCTCCTGGCCCCAAGGTTATACAACTTGAATTCATTCTCAAACTAAAAAAAGCGCAATGATTGACTGCTTGCGGACACGTGTCCGTCGGCAAGCAGCCAATCATTGCGCTGTAAAGTGATTGATTTTTAATAAAGCTTTATTATATCATAATATTGAACGAAATCACTGCAAACTTTTCTATGTTCTATGTAATTTGAGTTTAAATTCAGATATGGGTTTCTTTATTAGTTTAGTACATATGCTGTCTCCTAACTGAGCAGACTGAAGAATTAACATTTTTACTAGGTAATTCGTAATAAATCAGCATGCTTTTGGCAATGGAAAAACTGTTTTGATATAAATTCTACGATGCTATACTAGCTAAAAAATGAAATGATACGTATAGAATATTATACCAAAAATAAAACATTGACAAATAATAAATGTAATATATATTTGCTAACTATTAAAATGGAACATCCCATCGACGAAAAACAATGTGGCTCCTCATTAGAAGCCAAATGATCTGCATCAAAGTAAAAAGTCAAAATTCTTTTACTTCTCTGGTACACTGTATACAGCTAGAGATTCAACATTATATATACATATAACATTGTAGCATATCTTAGAATATAGAGGTCATATGAACGTGTATCATAAGTCATAGCATATCATATATATGTATAAACATTCTGATCTATTGGAAAATTCCTGAAGATAATTTTGGAATGTTAAACTTCATAAGGAGACTAACTATAAATTTAACAATTTAGTCAGCACTGCAAAATAAAGTAGATGTCTCGAGCACATTAGTGCATTTGGTTTTCAGTAAATAAAACAATCACATGTAACTAAAGGTATTATTATTCATTTTGCTATTATCGTTTGGTATGATTTTCAATAAATAGTAAGTGAGTATGATCAAGAACATATTGCGTTTGCTAGACGTCGCTTTGGTGAGTGCCAGATATCCGAAGCATTGAGAATCCTTTATGCGCAAACAGTAGGATGCAGCCTTAGTATACCTGATTAAAAGAGGGTATAGTCTTTTTTGTAAATATATAATGCATCTTTTTCTCTTTTTTAATCAGCATTTATATAATGCATAGCAAATGTATACACTATTATGGCATGTTCGGTCTTTGCCAGTAATATATTTACTCTTTGCACGCTGGATAATTGTGCATGCTTTTTGTCTACTGATTTTTTTATAAATCATTTTTTTTTACAAAAGCACTATCATAGTGTCAAACTCTTTTGATTCAGATAAAGCGTACATTTTTTCGGTGCTGATCTGGGCCTTAGCTATTTGCAAAGATTATCAGGAAACGACACTAGAAGGCAAAGAGTTCATATTCATCTTTTTAATTCAGCGTAAATAGGACACTCTAGAACATTGCACTCTAAGATATTTATTGTATGTCCTATTTCTATAAAGAATTGTAGGTGTAATGAGGACGACAGCTTGGCAGACAATCCGTGAAAAAGGATTTAAAAGCCAGTACGACCAGCACTGTTAAACTCAAGAGTCGTGTCGGAAAACGTGAAGTCAAGAGCATTGACTGATCATTTCAGATGAATGAACGCAATCCTTTGCGAGGCCATAAAAACAAGTGAGTATGACTACAGGGAAATCCATGGCACCACGAGGAAAAAACACTTACAACAAACAGCCAAATGACAGGAAGAATACAGTTAAAATAAAGTAATCAGCTTTCTCGTCTTCAGCGAGATAATTTTAAAACTAAAAAGGACACAAGGTATTTTATTTGAAAACAAGGACCAAACACAAAATCCCTACACATATTGGAAGTAACAACAACAGCATAACAACCACCTATAACGTACAGCTGACGAAGCCACCAGAAGTCTGAATTATTTGTACAGGCCAAATCTTTGCTCTTAATTCTGCCGTTGTTAAAACACAAAAAACATGTTTAGATTGGGCGGGGGATTCCTAACTTAGTCAATGTTTCATTACATGGAAACAAACAAATCAAATAAAACCATTGTGGTGAATCAAAGAAAAGGGTTCTGATCTCACAGACAGCCAGAGCAAAAAGGTGGGCCCAGCTTAGGCGGTGTTGTTTATTCATTGTTTATTCATTGTTTGTTTATTCATTGTTTTTGGTGCTTCCATCGTTTGCGGGGGTTTCGTTTTAGATCGATGGTTCGTTCTGCAGTATTTTGTGTATTTCTAGTTTTGCAATCATATTTCTGGGGAAGATTGAAATCTTTGCTCCCTTACTTATTTTACTTTTATTGTCTTCTTGATGTTGTGTGGAAATTATTGTTCTTTTTCTATTTCTCATGATGCCTTAGTTTGGTCTGCAGTTTAAGAATGTTGCATTTCCTGGCCATACTCACTTACTTTTTGAATGCCTCAATAACATCAGCCGAATCATTGTCATAAAATAGACAACTAGAATTCTCTTTCATAAAACAAAACAAAAATCAAATCTACAACAAGAGGAGCACAAGTAGTACCCATTGGTATACCTACAATTTGACTATACAATTTTAGAACCAAATCAAATACATATGGTGTAACATAATAAGAAATAGACAGCGTCACAAACTTGCTGACATGACCACAACTTATATTTTTGGGTTCTTGTCAAACAAAAATCTGAGACCCTGTGTGCCGGACCCCTATTTAGATTTGTTGGCTTTCGTTTATGGTGTCTAACTGTGAGTTTGTAACTTTCTCATTGGTATCCTGGGTCAGGTGTGGTACTTGCTTGCATCGATTCCTTATATTTGCACCCTTACTTACCTTGTTTAGAAATTTAAAATAAAAAGGGTTTCTAAGCGCTAAACAAATATTATATAAGTAAGCTTTTCTTTGATTAGTTTGTGAGACAATGTAGTACAGAGTAGAGAAATCATATGTATATAAACACAAATGCTAGAAAGTAAGTGAGTATGACCAGGAAATGCCACAACAACACACACTGCATACTTTACCCACGGCACCCTGAGGACGAGGCAAATGATACTTAGAGCCATATGACATCAATATGAAAATTAAAGTAAAGTATACAGCACTCCCTTCCCCAACGAGACAATCGCAAAACTAGAACTGGCAAAAATACTGATAAACAAAACCATTACCTAACACTTACCTCACAAACCATGGGAGCAAAACTATATTAAGAACCTCTACGTTAACTGACATTTTGATTGACACACATATATAGATTTTACCGTTTATTGTATCTGTATTAAATAATAGGTGAATCCTTATTTATCTCAAAATAAAGAGGAAGTGCAGATTTAACAGATGCATCTCTAAACATGAATGATTTTGATCCCTTTGTTTTACAAATTTAATTTTGATGCAAATACTTGATACGAGCAGGTTCGGTATAAGAACGCAGCGCATATTGCGTATAATACCTTGTAAAGGCTGCATTTATTTTTTTATAAATTTGGTCAGCACTTTATAGCATAGAATGTTTTAGCCCCTGTATCTAAAATATGAATTGTTTTTAATGCTAACTATCGAACTGCTCTACGTGATGTGAATCGATCGGTGGCTGGTGGGCTTGCGGATTTACACGCTTCTTTAAGTAGAGAGCCTGGCGTGAAGTAGAAGAAAAACAATGCAGTAAATTGAGAATACTAAGCGAGTGATTTTTTGTTGGGCAACGCCATGCTTCAAGAGTGCATGCTGAATCGTTCGACAAGCGATTCAATAAACGTTCTCGAAGCCTTGCCTGGTAAGACGCAAACCTGGAATTCTATTAATCAGTTTACAGGTTGGTTAAACTCTTCAAACAAACGATTTTGAAGTAATTGTCGATTTTCCTGTTGATTCAAAGTCATTGACGACGCCATTCAAAAATGCAACGCCATGTTACCTGATGAAGATACATGCAGTGAGATAGACAATGTTTATGGGCCAACGTGCAACAATGCAGTTTATATAAGAGGTAACTGATAAGTTTGATTACAATGTACTATGTAGGTACATGTACATTTAAACAATATTACTGGTTCTATTTTGGTGATACGCTAGCTGATTTGTGTCAATGGGATAATTAACTTTATTTGACAATAACAATCATGGTTTCCATAACAACCAAGGGTAACAAAATATACTTTATTTTTGGTATTCATGAGTCGTGTGTACAACATACAAATTAAAATAGGCAAATCTGAGATCCTGCGTGTCGGACCCCCATTTAGATTTGTGTTTGGGCGGACCTTACAGCAAAATATACATAACGAATCATATACAAAGATGTTATTGATCAGTCAACGTGAGCAGTGACCCTTGGTTTGGCATCATTGAAGTTTCGAGATGTTACAAGTAGGCTTGTCTATGCCAAAGATTACAGATTATAAAACACACGTGGTTCTTATCTAAACTTGTGATTAAATAATTAACTGTATATTTCTGAAATACACATGAATGTGATAAAGTTTGCTTCATATAAACTTACAAATGGCACCAAATGGAAGTGATTTGACCTAGCTATTTTTACATATGACCTACTAGCATTTACACCAGTTTATCATTTTATGTTTTGGTTCGTAAATAAGCAACATAGTTACGACCCTTGTCTGGGGGTCTGGAAAGGGAATAGGACCAAATCAGTGTAACACATGTGAATAGCACCATCGGAGGTTTCTCCAATAATGGTTTGTCTGATTCTTTTCTTTCTCACACAAAGAGATCTGACGTTTTGACTTTAATCATTGTCATATCCTTACAGTTGATGATATCAGCTAGGTCTTGTGTTCCAGTCAGGCAGATAATTTATGGCTATACGACTCAATCTGTTAATTCCTGTCTTCACCACAATTGAAGAATATGTCATTGCGCCATGGATAAGACGTGTTATATTCCACCAGACATGTCTATTGCTTTCTCCATATGAATCGTGACACATGATTTTCAACAATGTGGCATTTTGACAAGTGTAGACTCAGACGAACCTCTGCAGCCTCCTTTTAAGCTTAGAATCTCCAAATGTTGTTCAGTCAGCAGCTAAACACACACAAAATATGCAAGCGAATAGCAAAAGCTCTGATCTGAGGCTTTGCTGGTCGTACATACCACATTGTTGGAAATCTCATGCCATGGCTCAATTATCAAGATAATACTTCTGCCATATGGGTCTCGTCGCGAGTTTGCATGCAAACAATAAAGGCAAAGATCATTCTGCGTAACTATGCAGTCTGATCAGCGCCTTTACATTCGTTCTCTGAAGAGTAATATAGTTGAAGTAGCTTTATTGTATTTGCCGAATTTAGTTATTCTAGCTAATATATGTAGCTGATCAGGCTTGATCGAACCTTATCTAGTCGCAAACCCTTTAGGCAGGCTGTCTCGCGCCCGAATTATGAGAGCGACCTAAACGCGAATTTGAAACGACCACAGAACGTATTCATAATTTACAAGCAACGACCAACTACATGTACCGAACACCAGCGTGTCAACGAACGCTAAACTTGCTATGCGTACTCTCTACGTGCGCTCTATGATTAGTTAGCGAACCGATTAATTGCCATGCAGTTATATAAACAAGAAAACAAACCTCGAGTTCTTTCCTTTATTTTCCAAACTAGTTTCGGCTGTGCTGTCTTTATCAAGAAGCATTTTTGTAAGTAATCAAATAACATATATGCATATATGCAGGTTTGAATTCTCGTTTATATAACTGCACGGCAATTGATCGGTTCGGATATGCTAACTATTCGCAGAGCGCACGCAGAAAGTACGCACAGAACGTTTAATTTTGTTTCTCATTCGCTCTTGGTCGTTGGCTTGTCGTTACTAGAACGGTACGAACTTGCTCTCTGTGCGTTTCAAATTCGGTTTCAGCTCGTTATGTCAAGCCTCGCTGATCACATTCGTCGGGGTTTTCAGATTCAACGTTTTTCATTTTTTATCAATTCGTTGACAGTTCGTCGACTCAATTCGCTATAGTGTAAAGGCGGCTCTAGTCCAACCCTAATCGTCTTGGGTATACTATGGTGGCGACAATCAAAACGATTCCGTTTCAGTTCTATTTTCATCTGACATATATTACTTATTTCTAATATGGTTTCAATATGAATATAAACCATAATGTTTTGACTGACACAAATGCCTTTTCCCAAATCTTCGCATGTTTAATCGTGCAATGAATCTTAGTTTAATTATAAAAATACTTTACGTCTCATTTACGTCATTGCCCAAGGGTACAAACAATATTAAGCTACCATCTTACCATGCTAAACCCGGATATATCCTGATTTGAAAACAAATTATAAAATTTTGCAGAATGACACAGACGTCACTTTTTACGTCAAAATGTTTGTGACGTCGCTAATCAAGGCTCATTCACAACCAGACTTTCAAATTGTCTTATGATATTCTGATGCTTAGGGTCATATATAATCCATCGCATGTTCTTTATCTTCTGAAAAAGACGTCACAATGGACTGGTCTGCAAAGCATAAGTCACTGCTTAAGAGCGGTTTTAGACAGCCAGTAGTTCTTGCGTTTCGTTTATGCAAGAATCATTGTCTACTGGAATTGCGACTATAAAACAAAATATATGGAGATGATCGTCATAGCTCAGCAGATACATGAGGGGCCCAAGTACAACTGACAACATTAACACATGAGATTCGCTTAGTTGTGAGACCGTTTTTCAACAAAAAAAGAAGAAAAAAATACTACGTGATGATAACGACAAATTGTTAGCCTTGAAGTAGGCTGTACATCATTGCTCAGTCTAAATGCAGAGGTTCCTAGATGGTCTCATGTTATCTAGGTATCGATATAAACAACAATAATTTGGATTGATAAATTGGGAAAATGGCGGGGTATAGGCTCTGGCAAAAAATGGTGGAGTCACTGTGGTGTGTCCATAAGCAAGACACCTTATCTGCTCCTCAGTACTGGTTCAACCCATGAACACCTGTCCTGGCTGTCAACTGTGATCAATCATTAGTAACATTTTAAAAGTTTACATTGATTATTATTATTATTATTATTATTATTATTATTATTATTATTATTATTTACATTATCAAAGAGGGATATGGGTCACGAAAGTAAGCATCAGAAACGCAAGTTACTTCAAATCAAGCAAAATCTTTGTGAAAACTGTTTCTGTGGAGTTTGAGTAAACGAAATTCGACTTATGACGTAATTGAGTCAGTTCATGATATTGGTAAAAATGCACAGTCTCGCCAGAGCATTCACTTCTCACCTCCTCAACGTAGGGACGTGGATCAAAGCGTAGACATAAGCATGTTTAAAAATGGCTTTACGCATATGCGATAAGCTCCAAAACCGCATGAATATTGATAACCTGAGAAGAGACACGACGTAAAATACATGTGAGCCGCGATATGTGATTTCCAACAATGTGGCATTTTGACAAGTGCATGCAGACTCAGACAAGCATGTGTAGCCTCCTTTTAAGCTAAGAAACTCCAAATGATGCCCAGTCAGTGGCTTTACAGTCATAGATAATTTAAGCCACTAGCAAATGCTCTATTTGAGCTTTTGCTGGTCGCACATACCACATTGTTGGAAATCATATTTTGCGGCACATGTGTACGCCGTAGATGAATATGAATATAATAACAGTTTATTGCATGTATCAACATGCGCAGGGCGTAGTCTGATCAGCGCCATTGCTGGTCTCTTCTTAATGCTTTATAAATTATCTTCGTATACAAAACAGTGGCCCTTTATAGCTGTGTCATACTGGAACATGCCATGACTGTAGTCCTCGGAGACAGACTTTCGCCCGACGTGGCTCTGTAGAAAATAAAGGCCAGACTTCTTGGAAGGACAAAATGGTCAAGGACTGACAAATTAGTGGGTCGATCTCTTTTCAATTACAAAGGGACCAGTGTGTGTTATCTCATATGCTCAAAAGCCTCTTTTAAACGCAAAGCGGGGCTAGAAGTTACAGGTCTACATACTGGTCCAAGTCTTATTCTACATCCATTCTTAGTGTATGGGAGCTGCAAACACTCTGGCTAATCCGCAAATTTGCGCAGGCCCACATGAGCATCATTGCTCGGAAATGAGTAAGTACCGAAACAGCGATTGTCCTGAACCATTATATATTATTAATCATCTCATAAAGACGTTTCCATATATGACCTGCATGGAGCAGTCTGACCAGAATCTTTGTTACTCGCAAATACTTTAACTTTTATAGTTGATTAAGGATCCGACCCAATATGTACATCACAAAAAGACCATTGGCGCCATAGGATAGCTGTACAACATACACTGTAATACCATGTGATATGCCGTAAGAACCACTGCCTTATGGACGGGCTAAGTTCATGTTAAACTGACCGTCATTTGTGGTATTGTTGCTAACAATGGCTTTATTTTCCTAAACGTTTATAGCAATGGGCCTATGTACAAAACTCAGACTTCTGTCTTCTGCACTGACCAATATTGGTGCCATCAAACAACGACCTAAAAAGGGCACTAGGCGCGGTTGAAGATACGTTTTTTCTAGCCTCAACTATACCACGTTTTGCTAAAAAATCCATGTTTAAACTTTCTCGATCGGCGCATAGTATATGTTTGGGACGTCACGTTGTTATATTTATGCATAACCTGAGTTGGAACCTTTCAACCCTCATCAACTAAAAAGAGAAAAAAAACTTTTTCAAAGTTGGAGCCTCTCTGGCAAAACTTTCTGGATCCTTGTATGGTATGTTAAGTTATGGCATTTTTCACAAAGTGTTTGATTTCATATTTTACACCGATATGACAAGCTTTAATACTTTGCAATTCTTATAAATTGCTGCATTTTGCCATTAACTCTTCAGGGAAATTAGGATTTTGTTGATCTCATTTTATAAATTCGATTATTGTTACAATCACTCAGTATTACATAAAACTAAAATTTAATTTAACAAAAAGCTAAAGAATATTAAGCAAGGATAGCAAGGCACCCGGATTGCTCAGTCGGTAGCTTGATATAGTAGCTAGATAACTCTACCATGCAAACATATTAGTGAAAAGTGTTCCTGCAGTGGCATGTATCTATCTGTTTGACTGTCACCTTTCGAGTTGCATTTTACTTTTAGACCTCCACTGGCCAAAATGCATACCGGTGTCTGGACAATGTTAAAATAAATTAGTATGCAAAATTTGATCCAAAACATACCACGTGTTCAAGAGTTATGGCAATCTTAACTAAATGACTACAACAGACCCGACAGATGCTCAGCAAAGCCTCATCCATCAAAAAAGGGTGTTATATGTGCAAGTGGTTAAACAATAGTGATTATAGTGCACACCTTTGGGTCATGAAATTAATTCAGTCTTGCTATATGAGACAGCGCTTAGGGTTAATGGTGTGGCTTTTCTACAAATTAAAACAACGGAATTCATGGTTAATACTCGGATTGGTGGCCCATTGCTAAACATGATAGAGACGTCAAATCCACTCGGTTACATTTGACCCTGTGAGTAGGGTTGAAAGAAGGGTATTTAATAAGACTCTCCACAGCAGGGTCTGCTTGATTAGCGACTCATGTGCCTTTGAGATGATACATCAATAAGTTACATGTACTAGGGATCTTTCATGCGAACTAAATATCTATTTGCCTTGATACACATCAGTCAGAGGGTGGGGTTGGTACCGTTAAATACGTTAGCCCTCCAGTGTTTTTATGACCTTTGCTTCTTTTGTGGATTTTTTTGTTATTTATGTTTCACGTGTGTTTTTTGTTATGCTGTCATGTCTTTTCCTTGCAGTCTTATGATCATCTGCTAGGAAAGGGCTGACCTCTTGTCTTTCTTATGTGTTGTGTTTTCTTGTGTTTTTATCCTTTCCCATATGGTGTTCCGGGTTAGATGCGGTACTTGATTGTACCGATAAGTGATCGTTGTCTTCCTGTCGACTTTGAGGACAAAGTCAAAAGTTGAGGGGATGATAAGGAGGGTAATATAGAGTATTAATACGGCCGTGCTGTATGAGCTAGCTTTTACAGCGATGTAGGTCAATGCTCTGGCTATTATACGAAGTTAAGCAACAGAGTTCACGGTTATAACTTGGCTATGTGACCCATCCCTCAACTTGGTAGAGACGTCTAATATGATCGGTTACACTAGGCAACGCGGAGTACAAATATGGTGTACTTTATTATATTATCATATAAGTTGTTTTAATGTCGAGCATATATTCGATACTTTAAGTGTATTCTAGTTTATGATCCCTTTCCCCAAAAATAGTAAGTGAGTATGACCAGGAAATACCACAATCACAAACCGCAGACGACCCCGTGGCACCGTGAGGAAGAGCAGCTCAACCATCACGAGACACCAGGAAGACAAATTAAGCAAAGCAACCAGCTCTCCCAACTCTGCTGTCGACATTTTGCATTCTTGTCGCTTTGTTACTCTGAAAGTACTTGAACATTTGACAGTTTGCAAAATATGTCAATATTTTTATAGAATATGTAGTGGATGTGTTCGTGATTAAAAAGACCTTTTCTAACTTGATCTGCAAAGGCCATTACAACGTCAACAGTTAGGGCACGCTTGATTTTGTTGGAAAGCAAAGAGCCACATTACTTACACTGCGATATACGAGGGTTGTCCCAGTTAAATCGTGGACTTTTGTTATAAAATGAGACTGTGTATCAGGAATTCTATGAAATTTGTATGAGTTGCTTATATACACTGACCCAAAATGAAAACTTTACATAGTATTCAAAAGTATATGTTTTTGTTTGATTTGATTCTTTACGTCCCATCAACAATCTTTCAGTTATAAAGGGACGGGTCTTCTTGGGTTGAACCAGTACTAAGCTAGGATAAATGTTCTTGCTCAAGGACACAACGCAGTGACGCCGGTGAGGCTCGAACCCGCGGCCTTTCGGTCTCGAGTCAAGCACTCTACCACTGAGCCACTGCGCTCCCTTGGAAAAAAAAAAAAAAAAAAAAAAAAAAGTATATGTTTTGATGATAAATTAAGTTTCGGGGTTAATTTTTTCGGCCATGGAATCTTCAATGCCTTATCGATGTCTCTGAAAAAATTATTGGATGAAAATCATAAATTGCATTTTTTTTTTTGAATACTTCAGTTCAGAGGGGTCAAAATGAAAATTTCTAAAAACAATTAAAACAGTCACACAGATTTTGGAAGCAAGAAATTACTGCCTGCGTGCTTTAAGTGATGTTAAAAAGATCATCAGTAACCATAGTCAGGGGCGATAGGGACTCCCGTGCGAATTTGATGCCGATTTATGGTGACCTATACCAAATCATACTTTAGGGGATAACTAATGAAAATCACCTGGTCACCCATCTGGGTTTTACGTCTGGACGTCATAATGACGTCGTCAAAATAACGTATATTGTATCAGTGCAATTTAAACGGTATGTCCATTGTAGTCTATGGCGATCAGGACTTTCTTGCATTTTGTTTGCCATTTTCAGTCGAAATGCACCAAATTTAATCTTAGGAGGTAAATAGTTAAAATAACATGTCGCACATAGTGTTTTCGCATCAGAACAAAAGGATGACGTCATTGAAATGACGCCTAATATGTAAATAACTGCCACCGGATTTTTTTTGCCAAACCAGTTTTTGGCAAAATGACCTAGTACTTTTAGTTGACATAGAAAGCTAAAGTGACTTATTTCCAGTAGAATAGACCCTACTGAGGAAATTCTATAGGTTTTTGGCTTAAAATCTGTAATGACCTAGAAAATATTCCACGACAAAGGTCAAAATCCCCGCGGGGATTTGCAAATCCCCGCGGGGAAAATATTTCCCCGCGGGGATTTTTCACCATCCCCGCGGGGATTTTTTCCCCGTGCGAAAAATTTCCCCGCGGGGATTTTCGAAAATTCTAAAACTCATCTTTTTATTCAAATATGACAAGATCTCATGTTAATGGTGTGTAAAAATGAATGTCCACCAGTAATAACAATTTTTCATTTTTCCCCGCGGGGATTTTTCCCCGCAGGGATTTTTGGAGAAAAAATCCCCGCGGGGATTTTTAAAAATCTGTTTAAGGGTCTAAAATCAAGCTTAGGTTCACTCTTGCAATCTGTTTGACACATTTGAGTATGTTTCAAGTATATTTTGACATTTTTATTTTCCCCATGGGGAAAAATCCCCGCGGGGATATTTCCCTGCAGGAATTTTTCCCCGCAGGGATTTTTCCCCATGGGGATTTTTTTCTGCACAGTATTCATCCTTAGAGGATTTTATTCAATGGCAAAGTATTTTTTCTGCATTTATTCACATTTATATTGTATATGGTATGGATCCAGCTCAGTTGCTGCATGTTGTAGTGAAGCAAGCAGGTAAACTGTATTTTAGATTTACTTGATCACAAACCCAAAGACAGTTTTTCATATTATGCTGCCCACATACCTGTATTCACAGTAAAGCTGCACCTGTTAGGGCCACCTGCTTGTTCCATCTCTTTATTCACTTTGCAAAGAGTTTAGATCCAGAGCAGGCCCTACATCTCAGGTACAGATTACAGGATCAGGATCCAAGCTGTTTGATATTGTGGTGTTTTTTTCTGAATTTGCTTGGGCATAGTAATAAAACTAATATTGTTAATATCAGCTAATAAAAATAAATCATTTGTCTTCTTTAACAGTTAATGTTAAATAGTTGAGAGGTTATATGATTTTAGCATTAGTGTTGTCTGCTGATTCTTCATGATTTAACTTCTTCAAAACAAATTCAGTCAATATCAATAAAATGACAAACAGTTGGATTAAGACTTTGTCTTAAGGGATAATTAGTAGGTTTGTTTTGACATGCACAGTCAAACAAACCGTGCCTCCTTTAAGCAATAACTGCTTGAATCCAGATCAGGCCCAACAATGTGTTAGACCGGATCTTCGTCCAAACTGTTTGCTTAATATTTGTTTATCAGCAGACAACATTAGCGGATAAAAGGTCGGAGAGGCGATATGCATATGACTTAATTACTGGCAATAGTACAGTGTACTGGGCTGACCGGATTAGTACTCTATGTGCCAGAACAACCACCTAAAACAAGAAAACTGGACACTTTAGAGTACTCCACAATAAATCAAGTTATACAAATATTTACACCCATGTAGGCAGTGCTCCACCATTTTGTTTTGGAACTAAAAAATCACCACCCTCTACCACCTGACCGCCCCCGCCCCCCTTCAGATTTTTATATTATGCTGCCTAATAACTGTATTTACTGTAAAGCTGCACCTGTTAGGACCACCTGCTTGTGCCATCTCTTTATTCACTTTGCAAAGAGTTTAGATCCAGATCAGGCCCTACATCTCAGACCTGATCAGAATCCAAACTGTTTGACATTGTGGTGGTATTCCTGAAATTGCTTCGGCATAGTAATAAAACTAATATTAATATCAGCTAAGTATACATAAAAAATTCCACTTTAACAGTTTTTGTTAAATAGTTGAGAGGTAACATAATTTTAGCATTTGTGTTGTCTGCTGATTCTTTATAAAAATTACTTTTCAAAAATTCAGTAATACCAACAGAAAGCGAAACAGTTTTGATCCGGATCAGGCCCAAATGAAATATGTATTCATAATTTTGATGACTTTTTGTCCATATGCTACACTACAAACTTCACCACGCGTAGAAATCATATAATAATTATATGATTCTTATATAAAAACTTTCATATAATACTTGTTAAAAAAGGCAGCCGCATGCGGATCTTATAAAACAGATTATATTATTCTTATATAAGAATGATATAATTTTACGTCAATAGAAATACACATGATAATTAGATGATACTGATAATCATTTTCACATAATAATTATATAAAAAATTATATGAAAATCATATCATTGCCCTTTTATATAAATATTATATATGTGCCTTTATATAAATTTAGCCGCATGCGGATCTTATAAAACAGATTATATTATTCTTATATAAGAATGATATAATTTTACGTAAATTGAAATACACATGATAATCAGATGATACTGATAATCATTTTCACATAATAATTATATAAAAAATGATATGAAAATCATATCATTGCCCTTTTATATAAATATTATATATGTGCCTTTATATAAATTTACATAAAAAGGCAATCACATGTGAATGATGTGTAATGCACTGTATATGAAACTTACATAAAAATGTTTACAAAACTTAATTCACCACACATGAATACCACATGTATTAGTTTACTTATAAATCTTATATGACTAATTTTGTGTAATAATCATACAAGAATCCAGGCCTCCTGTATGAACTTCTTTATTGTTCAGCATCTCAACAGCCAAGCCTGAGGTTGTTTCTTTTTTGGTTATTTTTTCATGCTCAATCAACTAAGATTGAAATTTCAAATGCTAAATGAAATGCTGATAATAAAGTCTTTTCCAAACTCTTAGATGTTGTAATTATAATGCTAATAAATGATAAAATGAATTTGTAACATTTATGAGAATGATTAATTTCATGCTCAATTGAGTTGAGCATGAAAAAAAGCTTGATAACCTTAGAGCCAGGTTTGTAGGTAGAATAAGAGCAGTTTCTACTCTACCAGTTCTTTTGTTTTAGATAGGTATTTAAACAAACCTATTGCAGTGATGCACGGATTACAGACAAAAGTCCTCAAAATTTTGAATGGAGATATGGGGACAACATTGAACCATGCAATAAAATGATGATATCACTGTCAGACTGATAAAGTATAAACATTACAAAAACAGATAACAACATGTATTTCGATCTTCTAATTTTTTTTAATATAACAGCAAAGACATGTTATAATGAAATACATATATATATAGCAGGAGTGAAATTTGAAATTTTCCAAAATCCTGATTTTCAAAATTCATATAATAAAATTTTAAAACATGCTGTATGCTTATGACAAAGTATTAACAAATTAAAGCTTTAAAGGTCAGTTATCTTTAGATTTAGTCTGAAAACAAATCAAAAGCAATAATAATCTAGGAATTCAGCATTTTGAGGCTGACTTTCCATAGAATAGAAAGTCAGCCTCAAAATCCTAAATTCAGGAATTATCCTGAAAACATCAGAAATGGGGCGAATTAATCGTTAATGCTAATGCATTATTAATGCATTACTTTTTTCCAGTAATTCAAGGTAATGATTAATTCACCAGTTTTGAATTACTTTAATGCTAATTCAATGCATTTCTTTAGTTAAAATTCACTGCATTACTTGCATTACTTTGAATTACTGTCTAACATAAGCCTTGCCATATACAGACTGCACAATAGAGAAATGAGATACACAACAAAAGGATGTGTTTCCATAAGTTATTTCCAATCACAGTTTCCTTTTGTTCAACTTG
This sequence comes from Loripinus fragilis, assembly GCA_964019695.1. NCBI lineage: Eukaryota > Metazoa > Mollusca > Bivalvia > Lucinida > Lucinidae > Loripinus > Loripinus fragilis. Next base: position 95,345,980 of record OZ026522.1, read on the forward strand.
CTTGTAAAGACTTCTATTTGACTAAGGAATATGCAAAATGATCTGTGAAACTTGCAAGTAAAGGTTTTGATTTTATATCAATAATGTGAAACAGCTTACAGTTACTGGCAATCCCACATGAACGTAGAATAGTGAAAATGTAGTTAGGAAGTGTTGAAATGTAAGGTATTTTATCCCATTTTATAAAAGTCAAATGTTTTTAAAATCTATAAATCATTTTAAAACTAATTAAATGAGTTTAAATGGTGTGAATATGTTACAATCCGATATCAAAGAAACAAATGTGAAATGTTTTGATCACACTTGATTGTTCTGTTCATACATTTTGACACTTGACCACTGACACTAACAGTGTGTCTTTTAGGTCAGTTTTGCGGCAGGGTAAATATATTGGATTCAAAAAAAATAAGAGATTAGGGATTAAGATACAGCCTGCACTTTGTTGATTGGACTATCCAGTCAAGATACTCAAATTGTTTATTTTCTTCCCATAAAATATACTTCCAAATAAGAAACTATTTTGGAAAGCTTCGCAGTGGTATAATAATAATATACAATGAAATATGATTACATTGGTTGCTACATCTCAGTGATACTCCCTCCAATCAGTGACCTATATTAGAGTGACTGGACACTTCATTTTTCAGCCATATAGGTATGTCCTGGCATGTGTCACGTGACTAACGCCTGGTGCGCCTTTTATCGTACACACTTAAAATGGCTATGCAGCTTGTGAAACCGCTGCATTTATAGGTACATTAAAGAGCGTACTTCGTCGTAAATATCGCTTATTGGTAAATATTGTTAATAACAATCGAAAAAACATATATGAAATATTGCTAAATGCTTGGTTTCTGCAATGTAAAAACTAATCCGATTGAGTTATGACCGTGTAAATATCAGCCGATTTTAAAAAAGTTGCAGAAATCGGCAAAAGTGGCTTCAAAAATACCTCTTTCACTCTGACGAATAAAGCTTTAAACATGGCTATATCTGTGTCTCGATTTATCAATATTCATAAACTAAGATGTCCAATGATTCATAATTATCGGAATTATATAATTTTGGTGTTTATAAAAGTGTTAAAAAATTAGGTAAACAATAGAGAAATTACGCATCGAGTTTCCCTCCTTTACCTGTGTAAGATACACGACAGTGTTATTTGAGTTGAGTATTGGTATTTTATTGGTGTTTCTAGTCACTCTTATATAGGTCACTGCTCCAATTTTCAAAAAAAATTATGAAATTCCAACAAATGTTACTGATAAGATCATGAAATTCACTACAAAAAGTGTACATATTGTAGCCAGTGTGGCTCATTTGAAATATTTATATATATATAAAATATCTATATGCGAAATTTACATGTTTAAGGTATGCACATATTTTGTTCAGTGTGTTAAAAAATGTGCGCGGCCTGGGCTTCAGAGTTAACAGTATTGTAGGATTCTGTTTCATGTAAATGAAAGTAATGCTTAATTCAATGCATTACTTTCTTAAATAATGCTAATTCAATGCATTCCTTTTTCAAAATCAAGTAATGCTAATGCTAATTCAATGCACATTTTTGGCAAGTAATGCTAATTCAATGCGTTACTTTCCAAAGTAATTCGCCCCATGCCTGGAAAACATTCACCAAAGGGGTAGGCATGGTAGGAGAGGCATAACTGACTTTAATATTGTCTATTTGTATTGTATGACACTATCTTCCTTGTCTTTAAGAGTCTACCATATATCTTCCTACAAAAGTCATTCCAAAAAGTAGAGCAGGTCTTCTGTCTAAATAATTTCTTCTGAGCTACCAAAGATTTCTGAAAAAGAATAAAATAATAAACATTATTTAGGAATATTATATTGACTTTATCATCGATGTATAAACTCTCGCCAATCACTTGCAAACTTAAAGCCCTTCTGGCTTCACCATTAATGATTGGTTAATTGATTAAACAGAGAGTTAAAACATCTAACAATTCACAACTAGAGAACCATAGGTTTTGAAATGCTGAATATGACACAAAAACAAAAGAATTTTGATTTTCTTGACCATTTTCTAGCTAACATTTTTGGGGTCTAGAAATTCTAAAGTCATCTGCTTAGTACATCTGCTGCTTATATCAGTGTATCATAGATGCAATTCTATGAATCCAGATCAGACTGCTTCAAAGGGAGCAGTCTGATTGAGGTTATTGTTGCAATACATGTATATTATGCCACAAAGTACTTATAAGCAGAGAAGTAAGAGCAGAATGAGTGTGAAACTGAGGTCATCCAATTCAGAATGAGACTTTCTATAGTGAGGAGAATTTACATGCTAGACTTATGAAATCTCGTGCATACCTAGCATGTCTCTTTGTTCACATGCTAATTTTCCAGGTGATAATTATCTTCAGTTTGTGTTGCTAAGCAACATTTAAAAGAAGACTAGGTAAACATAAATGGATGGCTTAAACTTGGCGGTAATCATGGCAACAGATTTAGATATATGATATATTTTTCAATTGCTCCTGTAATCTGTCTTTAACCCCTACCAGAAAAGAAACATTTCACAGTGTACACAAACACAATTTATAACTATTATCATGGAAATAAAGTGGCATTTAATAAGGGTCTACAATGTTTGTTTAGATAAAAACAAAAATACATTATTTTTGTAAAATTGTGACCAGTAACCCCTTGAAAACAATTCCATATTTATTGTATCAATGTACTCTGTACAATTTACATTCAATTTTTAAGCGAGTTTTTATTTATTTTTTTTGTAAAAAGTAATCATAAAGTAATCACTTAGTAATCATGATTGCATGCTATTTAGCAATGTAATCAATTATATTACTATTAGTAGTTGTATTCATAAAAATCCATGATTACAGATTAATTAATGATTACTGAAAAATTTAATAAATTACAAGTAATCATGATTACAGATTACAATTAACCAAAGTCTGTTGCACTTTGTTGGTGTAGACCACATGCTCTGTGTCCTCTGATCTTATCTACACTATTTGCCTATGTCCCACAAAAAAAGTAAACTTTAAGACTTTTCCTACTATTTTAATTCCAGCTGATGACCTTTGCAAATAGGATGGACCCAGATCACGCCCAACAAGGCCTTGGGCCAGATTTGGACCCAATATGTTTTATAATCTCAAGATCTTTTTGAAAAAGATGACTTTGAAAAAAAAACAACGCAGACAACCAAAAGGCATGCCAAATTACCCAATAGGTGTCCGATCTGGGTCTGCACTGTTTGGCTTTAACCCTCAAAAAGGATATTAGGCTTACTTTGGTTATTTTGTTTGTTTGATTGGATTCTTTACATCCCATAAACAACCTTTCAGTTATAAAGGGACGGGCCTTCCTGGGTTGATTTGTCTGTTTGTTTGATTTGGTTATTTACGTCCCATCAACAATCTTTCAGTTATGTAAGGACCGGTCTTCCTTGGTTGAACCAGTACTAAAGTAAGAATTAATGTGTCTTGCTCAAGGACACAACGCAGTGAGGCTGGTGAGGCTTAACCCTTGGCCACTCAGTCTCAAGTCATGCACTCTACCACTGAGCCACTGCGCTCCCGATTATGTTGGTTATGGCTGTCTACTAGTGTTTTCTGCTTGTAATCTTTGCAAAAAGGTTGAACCAAGATCAGGCCAAGCAAAATGTCGTGCCAGATCTGGATCCAAACCAGTCAACATTCTAATGGTAGAGACCTTCATCAAACCCCACATTGTGTATTTCTGATCTGGGGCTACACTGTTTGCATATACCAGTTGGAACCAGATCAGGCCTGACCAAACAAACAGATTGGACCTATGATCTTGATCCAAACTTTTTGCGAACTGAAGGTGGAGACAACGCATTCTGTGGTTTCTGATCTGGTCTACGCTCCACAAAAAGGATATCAGGCTCACATTTTGTTAACTCTTTGCCTTCTACACTAATGTCATCTGCTGATGGATTAGATCAGACAAGACAAAACAATTGGTCTGATCTGGATCCAATCTCTTGGACGCTCTAAAGAAATTTTCGCAAAAGATGACTTTGGAAAAAATCAGGAGACGACAAAAAAGCATGCAAAATTACAATAGACAGATAGTTTAAAGGAGTTCTTTGAGAAAAAAAAACCCACATCTTTTATACATTGAGATACTTGTCATCTGCTGACTTTTTCAAAACCATCTCTTTCGAAAAATTTCTTCAGGAACACCCTGAGAGTGTCAAACAGTTTGGATCCAGATCAGGCCCAACACATTAAATGTCATAAAATAGTCAGAAAAGGTGCCTGGTTATTGACACTTGTATACTGTATACTGACTTAGCCAGGTGTTTTACGTAAATCATTCAGGAAAACTATGAGAGTGTCAAACAGTTTGGATCCAGATCAGGCCCAACACATTAAATGTCATTAATTTGTCATAAAATCAAATCTATTTGTGCCTGGTTATTGACCACTTGTAATGAGCTGTATACTGACTTGATCATGTGTATAACATAAATCACATAGCTAATATGTTCAAAGCCCCAACAGAAGTTTTTTTAAACTAGAGTGCAGTGGTCTAGATAAGGATTTGGACCAAAGGGTATTTCACCCCCTACTTTTTAATTTAATGAGTATTTTACTCCATATTTGAAATATCAAATTGCAGAATATGCAAAGCCTTGTAAAAAGACCCAATTATTTGCTTAACATATTTTGAAAAAAAGTTGCTTGTATCAAATGCATGTTGCATTTTTAGGAAAACTTCCAAGATTTATAAAATTGGTGTATATATATTAGTTTTTTTCTTACTCAGAATTAAAAAAATCACCACATAAATTTAATATCAGCACTGAAACCTCAAAATGCAAAGGGTACTTTCACCCTTCAATTTAATTTTCAATGCTGAATTCCAAAAAATCAATGCTGAAATACCCTTTACCCCCTCTTATCTGGAGCCCTGTAGAGTGGATTAGGTTTGATGACTTCAGAGTAAGGTGCTTGGAGTACACCATGTATTCTCTGCTCAGCCGCCTGCTGGTTTCTTTGAACTACTCCCATTTCATTATTGTCGTATTTTTTTGACCCTGAAGTTCAAAGGTAGTGACCTATGCTAATTTTATATAGGACCTGTTATTGAAAGTTTTCGCCAAATATACTGGAATAAATTAGGTTTTCTAAAATTCAATGTATCATAACAGTAGGAATTTGACAATATTGTCCGCTGTGGTGTAGCGGCCTAAGCCTTGGACTCTTATTATAGAGAAGGCAAGTTCGAATATAGCAAGGAGGGTTTTTTTCCAGTAAATTACTTTCTATGTACCGACATAACGCAAAACTCTAGAAAAGCGTGAACATGCTTAATTTTTGTGCAATCGTGTATATGTACACGTGGTTACACATGTAGTGGCTAGTGAAATCAAGATTGGTTGACCGACATTCTTGATTTACTAGCAACTGAAGTGTTATCCTGTGTACATTAAAAAAAACAAAAACAAAAACAACATCATTTTCTCGCTTTCCTGTGTTTAGCGCATACCATCATCATTTTCTCGCTTTCCTGTTTTTAGCGCAAACCGTTCCTAACAGGAAAAAATTAAAGAAACCCTCCTTGTGATATTCGTACTTACCTGCTATGTGCTAGGAGTCCTGCTCCTAATCCACTACACCACTGCGGACAATCATATTGAACTGTTACTTATATCAGATCGTCCATTTCAAAAAAACAAATTAGTTGTGTATATTCGGCGAAAACTACCGATAACAGATCGGAGATAAAATTAGCATATGCCACACCCTTTGAACTACAGGGTCAAAAATATATGACAATACTCATAGTTTAACATTTGCAAGGGTTTTTAACACTTTGGCATCTAGTGCCATCTGCTGATAACCTAAAAAATGCAAACAGTGTGCATCCAGATCAGGCTCGACTGATCTGGACCGAAACTGTTTGACACTCTGATGGTATTTCTGAAAGAATGTTTGCAAAAAAAAATCAGCCGATGACAAAAAAGCAAGCAAAATTACCCAGAGTACAAAATGGACACATATTAAATACAAAATCACAACTTTGGTGCAATTCACTTTTATTCTTATTTTTTCTCATAAAACAATTTTCTTTTTCCAGCTGTTAAAACTTTATGATGCTATGCGACCAGATTATATGCATGGATGAAGTGAAAGAAATTTACCTACCCCAGATCAAAATTCTAGCACTTAAAAGTTGGTATTTACAAGAAACAAATAAACCCTGACAGACCCTCTTGATCGGTACTCTAATCTATTCCTAAATGCTTACATAAATCACCATGTACATGCTGAACATTCCACAACAATTGAATTCTATAGTCCCTTTGGCATACAGTGTGTTTTTCTATGTACATGTAGTATTAACACCAACAAAAATGGAAATACCTACCACATCCGCTCTATGTGCGTAAATACGGGTCACAACATGTCTCCCATAATAAGTCTATGGGGATTTTTCCAAAGCTCAAGGTCCTAATGGTTGGATCTTGGCGAATTTCAAACCAACAAGAGATTTTATGGTTGTCCTTGTTACCTGCAAGAATAAAAATGAAAGTGTTAATTCTGATATAATTATGCTCCCTTATAGTCTGGGTCTTGTCATCAGTTTTTACTACCAAAATTGAATTACCAAACCATTTAAAATGCTTCTAACTCCACATCATCTGTGATGGATTATCGCACACAAATTGATGTTAAAATTTCTAAAAAATTGTGGACGGACACCGGAGTGACTTGTATACTATTAGCTCACCAGCGGCAAATAGTCGTCTGCTGCTGATCTTTTCATACAGTTTGAACCCAGATCAAGCCAGACAAAACATTGGACCTGATCTAGATCCAAAACTTTTGTTTTACACTGCATGTCCCTGCTGAAAGATTTTTAGAAAATTTCATTTTAAATAAGTCAACAGATGACAAAAAATCATGAAAAATTACTCAGCAAGCTGATTAGTTTATGCTCTGTTTTAACCACATTGACCTACAAGACTATTAACTGATTCTTTGCATGCAGGGGGTGGAGAAGTGAGGGGTGGAGTAATTTTGTTTTCGCTGTCATATGCTTGTTAATGGTCTGTTTATAAGTTTTCTCGGTATCTTAGATCCTGATTACAATAAACATGGATTTGCACATATTGTATTTGAAGTAGTTGCAGATTGGAATCTCTATAAACTCTTTGCATTCTGGGTACATGTAATTGTTTATTCTTTTTCTTTTGTTGTCATCTGCTGACTTCTTTTTCTTGAGGTTTTAAGTAGCATCTAGTTCCTGAAGATTCTACATTTTGATGATTTCCACACAACCCTCACCCATCCACCCCCACCCAAAGCATACAATTTCAGCCACCTAAAGGGGACTCATAATGCTCCAATTGGCACTATTTTTCCAAAAATTCTTCATCTCTCACACCCTACCCCATCCCCATTGCGGCTTAGTTGTATTCCTGCAAAACCCAAAACCTACTATGCCAAAGAGAAATTAAATACCATACTGTTTACTTTCTTGTTAATGAATAGCCTAGGAAAACAAGCAGTAAGCCCAGGCTCAATTGAAATAATTACTTTGTCTTTCTTGGTGTATGTTTTTAAGACTCATAAAAATTTCTCGTTACACTTTTTTTTTAAAAATGGACAAGTACAGTACTCTTATGAAAATAAACTTATCTAAAGCCCTGTACATATATGAAAAATAGATAACTCTGGACATTATTATTATTATCATTATTATTATTATTATTATTATTATTTTTATTATTAATCATAGTTAGCTCTAAGGGCACAGTGCACTTTTAGGGTGGAATACAGCCAATACTTGATCAGTATGATAAAATTTGAAAGTGGACATATAATAAGTTACCTGGCCATAATGAGATATAATTCGCGACATCTGTGTATTTACCTATCTGTAATTTTTTGATTGCAGATACTGTAAAAGTATAGATAAGACGCTACTTATATACTTAGATTAATATAAGACTATATACTCAATATGAAGGACAAGTTTCAAACAACCAATTTTTTTTCCTGTATAAATTTACAACAGGAAAAGGTTGAAAAATATCTTGAAATCAAGTCTGTGTAGTAAGTAGATTTCTCAGCAGGACAAGGGTAAACCATGGCATGACTTTAACAATTTCCTTGCCAGCAGCATCTTTTGTCATCTGCTGATAATATTGGAAAACAGTTTGGATCCAGATCAGGACCGACAGAATTATCTTGATCCAAACAGTTTGACAACTTGATTTTGTTCCCCAAAGATATTTTGAATGAAAGAAGTCAGCAGACGACAACAAAATCGCAAAACAGTATGCAGCATGTAAAGATATACATAAAAAAAAATGCTTACTTTTTCTCCTCTTTTGTGTTTTGTCCAGCAATTTTAGTTCCTTGCTGAGCATTAGCATATTATGTTTACCAAGGTCAGAGAAGTCTGGTCAGACTTTACAGGACTTGACATTCGCAAATATATAAAGATGTGGGGGAGGGGGTTCGCTTTGCCGATTTATTTCATTTTTATTAAATATCCTGTGAAAATGAAACAATTTGGTCTCACTGAGACCAAATTATTTCATAGCATATTTTAAAGTGGGTGTAGCGGAGGGGGTTCAAACAATACACTCTGGATCCGCCACTGAATACCACCTTAGTGATCACACATTTCAGTTTTAAATGAAATCCACGACCCTATAATTTACTATTACCACTTTTTCACCTTGTAAGCAGTTTAAATTAGACATTTTAGTGTCCAGGCTAGTCCTGATCCATGCTCAAATCAACTGAGCATGTAATTTATCATGCTCATACTGTTAAAATGCCAACATTGTTGGCATTATATTTATTAGCACAATAATAACAACATCTGAGAGTTTAAAAGTAAAGCATTTTTTTTTCCGCTATATTTTATGAAATGTTGTAAAGTTGTATTTAAATTCTGAAAATGCTGCCTGCTCATTATGTCTGCTGCATTGATTCATATGCATTTAAGACAATTTTTATCATGGAAGCAAACACTATGAACCCTGATCAGAGGAGCCATCTGAAATGGGTTCATATTGTAATAGAAGCCACCAAAGTACATGAGCAGATAAAAAATCAGCCAATATTTGAGCCGCTACATGATATTTCCAAAAATGTGGTATGTGAAACCAGAGAAGGCTCAGACCAGCCTGCCCATATGCACAGTCTGATCAGAGCCTTTGCTAGTCGCTTGATTATTCTATGAGTGTTAAGCTACTGACCGAACAGCCTTTGGAGTTTCTAAGCTTAAAAGGAGACTGGACAGGCTCGTCTGAGTATACACTATTCAAAATGCCACATTGTTGGAAATCGTGTCCCGGCTCATTTATCATAAATAGCAGGAAAAGGGTTAGCTCTGTATTATTTCAAACAACTGACCATTGATCTTTTAATTTTATCATGTTCAAATGATTAGAAATTTTCTGTTGTCCGTCCATCATTTCATTGATTATTTTATTATGTAGTATTAGGTAGCCTTGCTCCTTGTATTCCATTTAATGTGTATGCCCGGTATAAGCATATCAAACAAAAAGGGACCCAACTCTTTTAGTGCTGTATTTATGAAATTGAATCTTCCAAATGATGATCTGAAGTAATCTGTCTTGTTATCAATAAATAATTTGCTGAAGAAAGTAAAGACATATAGATAACATGTTTAGATAAACAAAAATTTTCAGCGTAAAATTGTAAATATTTTCTTACCCATATTTTTTGCGAATGTTTTGGGTGCTCAAAAGAACCGCCTCATTGAGAGGGTTCTTTTGAATATCCAATTTCTTGTTACTCTTTACATAAGGCCTGAGATTCTGAGGAAGAATAAAGTCTACCAAAGTACATAATATCAGTTGAGATAGTTGAGCAAGCACTCTGACGGCATTTGTAGAGAATGGCAGAAAATGGTTAAGGCCATTTTTGTTTAACCTTCTTATTGTGTGTGTGTACTCTTGTATGTCTGTGTTGACTGTATAAAAAGATACAAGTGAAAGATAGGGGTATCCATTAACCTATTGCACATGAAATGAACTCAATGCATGTTGTTTTGGCCTTTCATGGGTAGTATTAACACTTTGCTTGCCAGCGCAGTTCTCACTAACTCCAAATTTGGATTATTTTACTCCAACTTTTTGATTCTGACTCCAACTTTTTCTAAAGTGCCAATAGAAAAGATTGGTAAAACTCTAAATTTTTCTGGCAAACAGCAATTTTACTCCTATTGTCAAAATCCTAGTGAAAGACTGCCAGCGGTGAATTTTGTCATCTGCTGATGATCTTTGCAGTTTGGACCTAAATCAGGCCCGCAAGAACATTGGGCCTGATCTGGATCCAAACTGTTTGACACTGAAATAAATATTTGAAAAAGTGAATTTTGAAAAATGTCAGCAGATCACAAAAAAGCATGAGAAAAAAAAGCAGCATGCAAAGAGTTCATTTGAATCAGAATCAAATCTACTGTTTGGCGAAACAGAGTTAACTTTGTGTAGTACATGGGAAAAAGTTTTCAGGATAAATAGAAAGTTAGCCTCAAAATACTGAAGGCTGTAGCAAGACTGCGTACACAGTACTACACACTGTGCAGATAAACTCTCACGCCATGGATGTAAACAAAGGCAGATACATACAGACTCCTATAGGATTATTGATTTTTTGAGGTTATAGGTCATGTCAGTGACCTATATTAGAGTGACTGGACACTTCATTTTTCAGCCATATAGGTATGTCGTGGCATGTGTCACGTGACTAACGCCTGGTGCGCTTTTTATTGTACACACTCAAAATGGCGATGCAGCTTGTGAGAGGTACTTTAAAGAGCGTACTTCGTCTTTTAATATCGCTTATTGATAAATATTGTTAATAACAATCGAAAAAACATATATGAAATATTGCTAAATGCTTTGTTTCTGCAATGTAAAAACTAATCCAATTGAGTTATGACCGTGTAAATAACGGCCGATTTTAAGTAAGTTGCGGAAATCTGCAAAAAATGGCTTCAAAAATACCTCTTTCACTCTGATGAATAAAGCTTCAAACATGGCTATATCTGTGTCTCGATTTATCAATATTCATAAACTAAGATGTCCAATGATTCATAATCATCGTTATTATATAATTTTGGTGTTTATAAAGGTGTTAAAAGTTTAGGTAAACATAGAGAAATTACGCTGTGTATTCCAAAACAGCAGTAAAAGCCAATCGTGTAGATAAATGATATCGAGTTTCCCTCATTTACCTGTGTAAGATACACAACAGTGTTATTTGAGTTGAGTATTGGTATTTTATTGGAGTTTCTAGTCACTCTTATATAGGTCACTGGTCATGTTTACAGTGCACAATGTGGAGTACTGTACATGTGCAGGCTTGTCTGAGCCTTCACTGGCAGCATATGTCAGGCCTTTAGTTAAGAGTGTGTACCAAAAAAAAAAAAATACTTTTCTTATTTTAAAACCAAAACATATGTTGTGGGTACTCAAAAGAACCGTCTCAATGAGACGGTTCTTTTGACACCCAAATCATATGCTAAGAATTATGGGTAAGGTGATATTTACAATTTTACGCTGCAAATTTGTGTTTATATAAACCTGTGATATGTTATATGTACCAAAACCCCATGTACTGGCCCATATTATGAGTTGAATGTTTCAAGGTATGCATGTGTAATAATTATGATAATAAACTTTTCCTGCTATATCTCATTGTTGTTTATTCTTGCATTGTATTAAGGCACTAGGCTGAAGCTATATAAAAAAAATTGACATACCTTAAAAAAATATTTTGTTGAAACAGGCCATTTTTTTTTTAAATTTATAACTTCCAGGCTTGATCTGGATCCAAACTATTTGCAACAAAGAATTAAACATCGGAGATCAGTAAATAAGCATTTATTAAAAAAATAGTCTCAGATCAGCATACTTCAAGAAGAGCAGTCTGATCAAGGACTATTTTTATTTGGTTCTCTGAACAAAATAATATATTCAAAAGGTAATTCCAGGACACTTTTTCCTTAAAGGACATGACTTGAAGATTTAACTGTTAGTGGCTTCTAATCTGTATCTACCCCATTTAGTTAAAGCTAGCATGTGCATTTCAGTAATAAACCTGAAAATTCTGTGTTTATTAAGTCACTAGGTGATAGCAACTCACCATGTGGTCAAAACCTACTATTTGTTGTCATGGTAACAACAAAAACATCCTTCAATTTAGATGAACAATAAATTTCCAGACCAATCTGGTCAAATTAATGTTTTGCGGTCTGCTGACTTTTTAGAAATTGACTTTCTCAAAAATATTTTTCAGTATAACACTTTTAGAATGACAATCTGTTCTATAGTAGATTATTAAGACAGAAGACAGAAAGATCTTTTTCTATCATTTATTTTCAAGCTTTTTTCATGCTTTTTTATTGTCTGCTGACTTTTAGCATTCAAAATGAACTTTTTAACAAAATTTCTTTCAGGAACACTATCAGAGAGTCAAACGGTTTGGACCCAGATCAGGACCAACAGTCTGCCTCCTATATAATTGTTCACAAAGGTTATCAGCAGATGACAGAGGTGGCTAAGCACTAACAAGAATAGGTAAAATGATACGAGTTGTTATTTTTAGATCCAGAAAGAAACGAACTGTCCATCCTATTCTATTCTTTATATAGTTCTTATTTCAAACTGCCCAAATTGACATGAGACTGATTAATTTTCACCAAAATCTTGGTGATATTCATGCTTTTTCTTGAAATACTCCGACCTTGATCATAAACAGTATAGATCCGAATCAGCTGGTTTCTGAAACCAGCTGATCAGGATGCATATTGTTTTCTACCCTGCTTGTTTTGTTTGTATGTTTGTTTGATTTGATTCTTTATGTCCACTCAACAATCTTTCAGTTATGCGGGACGGGCTTCCTGGGTTGAACCAGTACTAAGCTAGGATAAATGTGTCTTGCTCAAGGACCACAACACAGTGACGCTGGTGAGGCTCGAACCCGCGGCCCTTCGGTCTCGAGTCAAGCACTCTACCACTGAGCCACTGCGCTCCCTCCAATACCCTGCTTGTAAATGCATACTAATAAGTGGAACCCTGCAAGTTGGTTAGATATACACTGCAGAAGTTACTCTTTGCCTGAAATTGTTGTCTGCTGATAACCTTTGCAAACAGTTTTAGAACCTGAGATCAGGACCGACAAAATGTCAGACCTGATCTGGATCCAAACTGTATGACTCTCTGATGGTGATCATGAAGGAACTATATAGTAAGTTAATTTAGAAAAGACAGCAGATGACAAAATACCTTAAAATTTTCCTGGTCCTGAAGCCAGCTGATCAGGATGTATATTGTTTTCTACTCTGCTTGTAAATGCATACTTATAAGTGGAACCCTGCAAGTTGGTCAGATATACACTGCTGAAGTTACTCTTTGCCTGAAATTGTTGTCTGCTGATAACCTTTGCAAACAGTTTTAGAACCAGATCAGGACTGACAAAATGTCAGACCTGATCTGGATCCAAACTGTTTGACTCTCTGATGGTGATCATGAAGGAACTATATAGTACATGAATTTAGAAAAGACAGCAGATGACAAAATACCTGGTCCTGAAGCCAGCTGATCAGGATGTATATTGTTTTCTACTCTGCTTGTAAATGCATACTAATAAGTGGAACCCTGCAAGTTGGTTAGATATACACTGCTGAAGTTACTCTTTGCCTGCAATTGTTGTCTGCTGATAACCTTTGCAAACAGTTTTGGAACCAGATCAGGACCGACAAAATATTCGGCCAGATCTTAATCCAATCTGTTTGACTCTCTGAGAACAATATAGTAAATCAATTTTAAAAAAAAGACAGCAGATGACAAAAATATAAAAAAAATTCCAGCAAGCAGAGTAAAATAGAAATGGATGCTTGTCAAGATAAATATGGTTACTATATAATAAAAAATGCACTTGTGTAAATAGCCTAAGAAAACATGCAGCAAGCCCAGGCTCAATTGAAATAATTACTTTGTATGTTTTTTTAAGACGAACAGTCAGTACTCATAAAAATTTCTCGTTACACCTTTTTTTAAAAAATGGACAAGTACAGTACTTTTTTGAAAATAAAGCTTATCTAAAGCCCTGTATATATATGAAAAATAGATAACTCTGGACATTTCCATTATTTTATTACTATTATTATTATTATTATTATAGTTAGCATTGAAGAGTTAGACTATAGACAAAGTGCACTTATAGGATGGAATACAGCTAATACTTGATCAGAGACAGTATGATAAAATTTGAAAGTGGACATATAATAAGTCACATGGCCATATTGAGCTATAATTTGCAGACATCTGTATATTTACCTGTTTGTGATTTTTTGATTGTAGATAGTGCTCAGCAGTACAGGGTTAAACAGTTTAATTTGATAGTTTGTGTAGAATTGTTGTTTTTTATGTGTGTACATATTAGTTATTTTGAGGGCCTCATGGAAGATTACTTGTACTACTAAATGTTGTCACCCTCTTTAAATAAAGACTTTACTTACTTAAGACTATTAAGATAATGTCAATTCTTAAATCTATATGGTCTGATAGCCTAGTGGTTAGTTCACAATTTGAAAAAGATCACCCAAACCTGGATCAAATCTTTGGGTGGGAGACATTTTTATGACTGTCCAGTGTATGCATTCTTTTTAAGTCAAAGTTGTTCATATATTTTATGCCACCTTCTGATTATCTTTACATCGGTTTTATTCACTCTTTCTTTGCCAGAGGCTACTTTTGTTGCCTGCTGATAGTCTTTGCAAACAGTTTGGACCCTGGTCCGTACCGACAAAACATTGGTCCTGAACTGGATACAGACCGTTTGCCATTGTCTGATAGGGTTTCTGTAAAAGTTTATTGAAAAAGTTGACTTTGGAAAAAAGTCTGCTGATGACATAAAAGTATTAAAATGACCCAGCATACAAAATGTTAATTACATGTGAGCTTATATTGAAATCATGCACTGTGCTAGTTGTAGTTGATAAGATTTTTATAGTTATTATATATTATCCATTTGTGCACAAAATTTAAAAAAAAGACTTAAAGAGACTAGGTCTGCAACTATGAACGTTTTTCGAAAAAAAAATCTTTTCTTTTTAAATCATTTGTAAAAGTAAAATTAAGTTATATTTTCACAAACTGCATGATAAAGTGAATTATCTTATTAAAACATATGTTTTTTCCCTTATTGGTAATTATTTGCGTACCTCCAATAATTATAGGCAGTTAATTTTTAACATAAATGCTGTTGTTTTGATCGATACTGATAATTTGTTAAGATTTACTAAATTGGTTAAATGTATACCTGAATTTTAGTTTTTTTACTGTGTTCTTGAAAATTAGAAACATTATTTCTAAAATTAAAAGATCAAAGTTACAGACTATGCATCTTTAACAAACAAAATAATGAAAAAAGACTAAAAAAAAGAAAAAAAAAAAATGAAATAGAACCAGATTTGAACCCACATCTTTTGAATGCTAAACACATCCTGTTAAATGTACCCATTAAGCTATCGAGAAATTGTAGAATTCTTTCATTCATACGTATTACAAGTAATTGTACCACAATCTAAAGCTCACTTTTTACGATGATTCCCGAAGATTGGATGAAAGGACAATGAAAATTCATATGTCTCGGGTCAATTTTGACAAACAATAACTATAAACATAGAACATTACAAGATATATATAGATATATAATGTACATCACACAAAGGGGGTTCATAATATATTAAGGTGTGGGGGTTCGCTTTGCTGATTTTATCTCATTTTTCCTAAGTATTCTATGAAAAAGAAATAATTTGGTCTCACTGAGACCCAATTATTTCATTTTCATAGGACATTTAAAAATGGGGGGGGGGGGGGAGGGGGAGGGGGTGCGAGGGAATCCCTGAAACTCCTCTGGGTCCGCCACTGCTTGATCATTTAAACCAGAAAGATCTTTTTTAAGTTGTTGAATGCTTTTCATGCTTTATGTAGTCTGCTGACTTTTTTTCAAAATTAACTTTTTTCAAACACTAGTTATTAGAATGTCTAACATTTTGGACGCAGACCAGGACTGAATTTCAATAAGTGCTGATCTAGGTCCTAACTGTCTGCAAGGTGATTAACAAATGACATTGTCTGATAAAATGGACTTGACCTAGACCTTCATTGCCTGTGTATTAAACAGGGCAATGGTAAACCTTCAAAAATTGGACTTTTTGTGATTTTTCTTTATGCTTTAACTATGAATGCTTTAACTCTTAGCATGATTGATAATTTTGTTCATGCTTTTGCTGTTGTCTGTAAGCTGCTCACCCTTAAGTTAATCTATACCCCTTATGTTCTTTCATACTTTAAAAGACTGTCATGTTTTTATTCTTCTGTGGTGTTACTCACACAAAAAAATGCTGAAAGATCGCAAGCATTTTACAAAAGTTTTAACAGTAATATATGAATAATAATTTGTTTAAAGGGAAAAAACATCAAAGTTTTACACTAATGATAACATTATGTGTCCAGTCTGATCTGGGTCCAAACTGTATGCCAACCCCTTTTTTGGTGGAGCAAAACTGTTTGTGCAATTCTGGTAGGGGGCATCATGAGGAACATTTCTGTGAAATTATTTAAAATTTGGACCATTGGCTCAGGAGAAGATGTCATTTAAAGACATTTCTCATCATGAGCTCTGGCAACCCCTGTATTAAAGTAAGTATGGGTGCAAAGATCAGGAATCAATACAATCAAGTACCACACCTGACCCAGGATACCAATGGGAAAGTGACAAACTCACAGCCTGACACCACAAACGAGAGCCAAGAGGTCAGCCCTTTCTCAGCAGGTGACCACAAGGCACCGGGCTGCGTAGCGCAGTCGGTAACGTGTCTGGCTACAGATGCGTGTCTGACTGCAGATCCAGGGGTCGCGAGTTCGATCCCGGCCCGGTCCCATACTTTCGTGGAGATTGATCATGAAATAATTTCTACGGTCATTCTCCTCCCTTCCGCTGATTCATTCAAGAAGGGTTGTTGTCAGTTACAAGTGAAAGTATGTGCACAAATTACTGGTTAACCGCTTGTTCAAGCCTGCCCAGGAAAAAGTGTGGTTAAGTGAACTGACCGTCCCGCAATGACCATAGCTGTTGACTTGGGACGTAAAGCAACAAAAACAAACAAAGCACACATAAACAGACGTGCACAAAGGCATAGCAAACGAAAGACAGAAAAAACATAAAAGATCCACAAAAGAAGTAACGCCTTGGGACGGTCAGTAAAATATTTTACTGGAGGCCTTCCAAACTGTTTGCATAGAACATCAGCAGATGACAAAATTATCACAAGCTGATATAGGGGTAATTTACTTACCCTTTTTATTAAGCAAGCAAACAAAACAGACATCTTTGCTCCTAAACCACTGTCACAAATTATGTGGGGTACATATCGGCTTTTGTGCTGATCCTGTTGGCATTGTGAGTCCATGTCACCATCTGTGTAGCTTAGAGGGTGTAGCTTCTGTTCCGCACATTTTCTGCAAAACCAATGATAGAAACATTGTTCAAGCCTCCAGATAAGTGAGCATATTTGAAAATCATATTTCATTTTTCTAAAAATAAAACATATGTTGTGCCAACGTGGGTACTCAAAAGAAGCGTCTCAATGAGCCGGCTCTTCTGAAACACAAAACACATAATTATTCTGAAAAGGCTCAAATTTTTGTTTATCAGGGCCTTTGATAGTTAGGAGAGTAGGGGGAGGGGTATTAGGTTTGAGTTCAATTCATTAACCTTAATTTCAAGGTCAGATCAGCACTTTGAAATGTCTAATTTTGACCAAAATAAGAATTCCCCATGTTGTTTCCAAATGAATTGAGCTGAATTCCTGCGCCAATTGTAAATAATTTCACACAAATGATCCCCTTAACTCTTTTTAGACCAATAGAACATCCCATAGATTTTTATAAAATGAAGTTGGGATTGTGCATTGTATATATATTAAAAGGTCACAGGTTAAATTTAAAAAAAAAAAAATAAATTAATGTATGGCCAAAAAATGGAGGAGCTTTAACAACAAAAGAACAGACTTGAAATTCTATCCCGAGACATTATCGAGGGTCTGGATGGGGGGGTCTGGTATTCACTATTCATTAAAAATTTAGCCCATTATTCATCTCATTAAAATTTTGGGTTATTCATTAAAAAAAAGACCAATTATTCATTAAAAGTAAGAAAGGTGGCAAAGAAATCTGATTATTCACTATTCATTAATTTTTTCTTCAATTCATTAAAAAAATAGGATTATTCATTATTTTTTAGGCTCTCATTATTCACTATTCATTATTTTTTTGGCTCATTATTCACTATTCATTATAAAAAAGGGCCATTATTCACTAATCATTATACCCCATCTAGACCCTCATTATCAAGCTCTAGATAGATAAATGACTATTTTGAATGTGAATTCTGACATTCTCACACCTCCAAGTTTGACACTCAACACCTTTGGTACAATGCAACCTGTCATAAAAGCTATCCTTTTCAAAAAATGTTCTCAGCAATTTTTATATGGATTTCCATATGAAGCAACAATATCAATACATGCAGGGGTCCAAGAATTCTCGTCCAGGAGGGTGGATTCAAGGTGTATCTGCCGATATATTTTATATAAGTTTAATTTTCCATGGTTCCAGAGGGGGTCCATCAATTCTTCCAGTGGTAAGGATGGTGTCCAACTTTTTACAGAGGGGGGGGGGTATCCATATGCTTAATTATTCCCTATCTAAGCCCATATAACTTGTGTTTTTCAAAGGGGTCTGGTCTCCCCTCTGGATCCAAGCATGCAATACTTGGATTATCTGGATGCTGTGACAAAAGTTAGATATTTGAAAAAGTTATCAATTTTGAACCTCCCTGAATACATGGTGTCTGGGAAAACAGCCATAGAGGCCTGATATTGGCCTAAATTAAAATTTTATTTTTTTCCCCTTACCCGACTGACCCTGTAAAAAGTCCCTACACAAAAAATTCTATAACAATCTTTTGTTAAGATTTTTTTTTAAATTTCATTGCAAACTTAGAGAATTGTCAATTGTAAACAGTTATCTTTAAAATATATTCTTAGCAAATTGTTTGTTTTGTTTGTTTGATTTGATTCTTTATGTCCCATCAACAATCTTTCAGTTATAAAGGGAAGGGTCTTCCTGGGTTGAACCAGTACTAAGCTAGGATAAATGTGTCTTGCTCAAGGACTACAACGCAGTGACGCAGGTGAGGCTCGAACCCGCGGCCCTTCGGTCTCGAGTCAAACAAATTGTTTGTGTGCAGAAAAACCTGCCTAAAACAACCACTCTCAAGAAGAGTAAAAATTGCTTTCATGACAAACCATCACTTAATGCATGTCAAAAGTATTGCAGAATGCTCCAAGGGGAAACAACAATATTTCTAAGGTTGGCCTAACCCTTATGGTTCTGACAACTTTAGGTCAAACCATTGCAGTTTACCCTTTGCATTAAATCTGTAACGTTTACAACAGTTTCGACCCAGATCAGGTCCGGCATTCTGTTTGGGCCTTATCAGGTTTTAGACTGTTTGACACTTTTGAGCTTATGACAAGTTGAAGTTGAACCTATGTATTTTAAGTTAGCAAAAAACATTTACATGACATTGTCATCTGCTTATAACCCTTTCAAATAATTTGGACCCAGATCAGGCCGACATTTTGTCCAGACTTATCGGGGTTCAGAATGTTTGGCACTTGAAAGGATATGACAAGTTGGAGTTAAACCGATGTTTTTTAACTTTGTGTTACATCTGTTCATGACATTATCATCTGCTGATAACCCTTTCAAACGGTTTGGACCCAGATCAGGCCCAATTTCTTGTCCAGGCCTTATCGAGGTTCAGAATGTTTGGCACTTTAGAGGTTACGACAAGTTGAAGTTGAACCTGTATTTTAACTTTCCGTTAAATTTTCATGTGACATTGTTATCTGCAGATATCCATTTCAAACAATTTGGACTCAGATCAGGCCTGACATTCTGTCCTGTGTATTTCCTCTCTGCATAGAAGCTTTACCTGAAATCGTCATCTGCCTTTAACCTTTGCAAACATGATACATCAGTACATAGAACAGTCTGCTGAGATGTAACATCATAGACCAGCTCACAACAGAAACTCTATCTACAGAGGACATTCTGCTGAGAAGAAACATGATACACAAAGTTTGTAGCTCTTATCAACAGAGAGCAGCCTGCTGAGATGAAACATGATAAACGGGTTTGCAAATCTATCTACAGAGGGCAGTCTGCTGAGTATAGTGTGATACATGGGTTTCCAGCCATATCTACAGAGAGTAATCTGCTGAGAATTAATATGAGAAACCGGTTTACAGAGGGCAGTCTGCTGAGATTAAACATAATATAACAGTTTGCAACTCTATCTACAGAGTGCGGTCTGCTGAGCTGAAACATGATACACAGATTGCAATTCTACCAACAGAGAGCAATGTGCCGAGATGAAACCTGCTACACTGATTTGCAACTCTACCAACTGAAAGCAGTCTGCCAAGTTGAAACATGATACACCAGTTTGTGATTTAATATTTATTTTATTTTTGCAACTGTAGTATCCACAGAGGGCAGTCTGTTGAGATGAAACATGATACAACTACAGAGGGCAGTCTACCGGGCAGAATAGCACAGTCGATAATGTGCTTGCAGGGGTCATGAGTTCGATCCTGACCCGGTCCCATACTTTTGTGGAGATTGATCCTGAAACAATTTTTACCATCATTTTCCCTTCCGCTGAATCATTTAAGAAGGGTTGTGGTCAGCTACAAGCGAAAGTATGTGCACGAAGTACTGGTTAACCGCTTGTTCAAGCTTGCCCAGGAAAAAGTGTGCATGGTTAGGTGAACTGACCATCCAACAATGACCATAGCTGTTGACTGGGACATAAAGCAACAATACAAACAAACAAACAGAAGGCAGTCTGCTGAGATGTGACATGATAGATGACTTTGCAGTCATGAATATCTACACTCCTTGTGAAGACCACATTTATGAAATTGAGCTACCCAAAGAAATTGACATAAAAAATCCATAGTGTATAACAACCCATACTGTACTCACTTTTCATTGAAAGTTCAGGATATTTCAGTGACTAATCTATCTATCTATCTATCTATCTATCTATCTATCTATCTATCTATCTATCTATCTATCTATCTATCTATCTATCTATCTATCTATCTATCTATCTATCTATGTGCACTGCGACAAATATATCTGTACTGAAATGGTCTTTTAAAATTGTTGTTGCTTAACTGTTGACATTTAGTGTATATATACGAATTCACGCAACACCAATGTGACTGCAAAGATTGATATTTCTAAGCGTTTGACATAATAATTTGGAGCTAAATTCAGCTAAAGACCTGTATTTTCTCGTCTTTCATCGTGTTATGATTGTTGCAGCCTACCACAAACTATGATTTTGCCATTTTTTGAAGGTTATCTTGAGGGAAACACGAAAATCAAAATATCGATAACACATGTGGTTTTCATATTCGGCAGTACTTGACAACCACTGCTAACTGGAAGTGCGGTCCTGAGAATTGTTTAAATGGATACAATGACACATAGGAAAGCTCCTGTTTTAAGGATACAGTAGTTTGCTTTAATAGACTCTTTTCACATTGTTAGTGCGCATGTGCCTAAGTGTCTCGTTCCGCGTTATCTCCACAAGAAAACACTTTAAGGGGCAACCTTTATACGGCTGCCTTACAATACACAATGGAATATGGAAAACAATTTTTAAAAAAATCGAAAATAAAGATTTGACAAATAGCAAAATTAAATGATAAATGTTACAAAAATAAGCGATTGATTCCAATATTCTGAATATTTGAGATCAGAAAGATATCTTTAAGCATATCCACGACTGCATTTTTTCCAAATGAGCGGGTGCATTACTGTGTTGGTCATACATTATAACATACACTGTATCAATTATTTCCTTCCATACTATGCGTTTGCGAGCAGTGAAGAGTCTGGTTAGCTTCATGTTTATTCAATGTATACATGGTCTATGATTACATTCCACACACTTGGCCTCTAAACAGGGTCTTTCTGGTTAAAATAAGTGGTAAGATACATTTTAAAGGCCATCCCGCGAGAAAGCTGTCTTGCTGGTTTCTGACTGAGTAAGTCTCAAACCAGTCTGTTCAGCTACAGAGACAAGCTAAAAATAAAATCTTGCAGTAAGCAAGTTCAGATATTATACTTTGCAACAAGTGAACAATAAAGGCGCTGATCAGACTGCGTGGATACGAAGACAGGCCTGCGCCTTTATTGTTCGCATGCACAAAAATCAGGCTTTCTCGCGTCGCAATCGAGGCCCATTTTAATATCTCCCACTGTGCACCCTATTCTTTAATCCTATGCCTGGGGCCCTATAAAAGCACACGTGCCTGGCACGGGTATGATTGATTTATGAAGTGATTCTCTAATTTGTACTTATTATCACATATACGTAAAAGGCGCCACACAGTCTTAACCAGTGGACTGGTGTTTTAAAAACATAGATATGAGTCTTCATCTACATCCATAATTTGTGTGTGCGAGCAGCGACGGTTCTTGCTAGCCTGCGCATAAGCGGACATTGTGTAGAAATGATGTCATTTAATGGGTATATGATTGGAGGTAATTACTGTTCGATTTCCACACTTATCGCATATGCTTAGTCATTATGGCCATACACGCACGTTAATTTGGTAGCATGCAGTACCCTGCGTGCGCTACTGCCTGCTTATCTAGTGGGGCTGGAACCCTTAGGTCTGTTTTTTGTCTGAGCCTCTGTTTACCACATGCACCGTCTTTCTTTATGTGCACTCAGACACAACATTGGATCCGATGTGTGTGCGAGCAGCAAATGCCCTGGTGAGACTGTGCATTAGCCCAGGCTCGTCTGAGTTGTTGATAGTCGCATTTATAACAGACTCGTGTGTCTTATTAGTTGGCATGTGTTTCAAAAAGTTTTTGCAATTTCGTGCCTGAAGTGGAAGCGATTTCGTGCCTGACGAAGCAGATTTTAGCTCGAGATCAAAGTACATTTTGCACTAAATAAAGCTATAAATACTGAAAATTTATAAAATATGTAAATGAAAACACTAATTTATCTAATTCCTAGAAAAAGATATCTTATTCTATCAGTGAAAGGCCAAAACAATCGGCTTATAAAGCATCACTTTGTGTTTTGCCAATGTAACTAATGATCACTAATAAGCAATCTGCCCCTTCATTTTCAAAAACGGCTTTATCGATTTTTCAATTGAAGAGCGATTGCTAAGGGAGATAACAATGTGAAAGGGGTCTATTAAAAATAAAAAGTTATCGATGTGAAATTCCGTATCAGGCCTTGTGGCACTATCTTCTCCAATGTAAACGTCTCACGATGTACTATCCTGCCAGCCAAGAGTGACAGTGATGCCACGTTTTGTTTACAAAGTTTTCAGGGACTTAGAATCGATAGATCATTGGAACAGGATAGGATTAATACGTTATCTGTCGATTCGCATTAGCCCAAGTGGAGTGTAAAAGTTAATGTTTTACTTAACAATTGTAAACAAAACACGACGTCACTGTCACTCTTGGCTGGCACGACAGTAGGTTGAGTGACTAAAATGTAAAGTTTCCACAAATGTAATTAACATATAAAACATCAAGCTTACTGATTTTGAATCTTTGAAATCATTTTAGTGTAGATCTATCTGTCAAAAGATGAAAATTAAAGGGGTGGACATTTTAAGTTATTTTTATTAATTAAATGCCTAATCTAATTTAAGCTTTTTGCTAAGCTTCCAAAGTGCCACTATAATCCATAGTTCTTATAATTTTATAAGCGTAAGTTTGGTATGATTTTTCTTGCCAATATCAAGCATGTGTCTTCTTAGGTGCTCAAAAGAACCGTCTCAATGAAATGGTTCTTTTTTGTACCCACAACATATTTTTTTTCTCACCAATATTAAAAATGTGTTTTGGGTGCTCGAAAGGACCGTCTCATTGAGACGGTTCTTTTGAGTACCCACAACATATGTTTTGGATGAGAATTAAATGGAGAAAATGGTTTTCCATCGGGCGCTCATATCTGGAAGCCTGAATAAATTATAATATAGGTGTATTATATACAGCTGATAAGGTCTGCTCTCCTCTGATCGACCTCATCTTTTGGTCTATCTGCGCCCTATCTAGGTTTCGTCTTTCGCCTAAGAGCCTTGAAACCATGCAGCCTTCATGGTGATCAGGGTCTCTTGAGCCCCTTTTATCCCACTTTTCGAGTTTCATCAATTCCTTCCCCTTGATAGATCGCAAAGAAGGATCTCTTATTTATATGCCCATAATATATATTTTAACAATAGAGAATATACTTGTACAGTCTTTCACTTTGTGTGTCGGTAAAATAGCCTTGCTGGCTAATGTTTGATATGTTAAAATTGAATGCCGACTTTAAATAAAGTTTCTTGTATCTTGGTAGAAACTTTCTTTTCAAATTTTAATCTTGACAGGACAGAGGCCTTGAGTGCCGCCACCCTTTACAGCAGACATTTAGCGGAAACGACAAGCAGAATGAATAAAGCCAATGGACTGAGTACGAACTGCTTTGGGGACGAAACGCAACATTTTTTTTCGCTTCAACAGACGAATTAGGAATGATACAACGCGATCTGTATGATTTCTTACCTCCGAAACATTCTTTCTCTCTTTTTCTGCCTTTGAATACAGATGACTAGTTATTTAAACAAAAGAAAAAAAACATTTTCTGTGGCACATTTGTTCGTACACACATTTTGCTAAGTCACGGCCCAACCAAGTATTGGCTTTTACTAAAAGTAACAAAGAAGGGAAAGATCAGGAATCAATACATAATCAAGCACCACACCTGGCCCAGGATACCAATGGGAAAGTGACAAATTCATAATTAGACATCACAAACGAGAGCCAAGAGGTCCCAGCAGTGACCACAAGGCATCAATAAACAGAGGTGCACAAATGCATAACAAATACAATACAGAAGTAACATAAATGATCCACAAAAGAAGCACCGCCTTGGAACGAACAGTAAAATATTGTAATTGGAGGGCTTAAATAAAATCTCTTTAGAGAATGTGAGTAAGAGCAAAATAAACATTATATAAAATTGTTCCGTGTCCGGATCCAGAAAGATTAATTAAATTGTTATCATACCAAACTTAGGCATGGATCCAGGAACTCTAGAGCTTAAGTAATTTAAGTCTGGAAGTGTGTGTGTTGGGGGTATGTAGGACCGATCCTGTTCCTTACTTATATAAATGACCTGCCGGATAACATAAGGTCTTCGATCTGTGGCCAATCTTTGGCAAATGAAGTTCAATGTGGCCAAATGTCACTCTATGAGAGTGACTCGGTCATAGAGTGACTCGGCATCAGAATTACAAACAAATTCTCTTTGATTATTCCCTTCACAAGAAAACTTTGGAAAAGTTCAGTCAGCCAAATACCTTGATATAACCATCTCTGATAATATGAATTGGGGTCAACACATTTCAGAAATTTCTTCCAAAGCAACTAAGGCACTCGGTTTCCTTCGCAGGAATTTGGCTTTTGCAACTACGAGTACTAAGGAAGTTGCATACAAAACTTTGATTAGGCCTAGACTAGAGTATGCAGCACCTTTTTGGAGCCCTTACTCAAAGCTTCAGATTAATCAGGGAGAGAAAGTTCAGAGGACAGCAGCCCGCTGGACATGCCGGAGATGGTGAAACACAGTTGTGTCGGTGAGATGCTCGATGTGCGTGAGTGTCATCTCTTGCGGCTTGTAGGGATCGGTTCTCCCTTCTCCTCTTTCATAAGATGGTGGAGCACTGCCTACATGGGTGTAAATATTTGTATAACTTGATTTATTGTGAAGTACTCCAAAGTGTCCAGTTTTCTTGTTTTAGGTGGTTGTTCTGGCACATAGAGTACTAATCCAGTCGGCCCAGTACACTGTACTATTGCCAGTAAATAAGTCATATGCATATCGCCTCTCCGACCTTTTATCCGCTAATGTTGTCTGCTGATAAACAAAATATTAAGCAAACAGTTTGGACGAAGATCCGGTCTAACACATTGTTGGGCCTGATCTGGATTCAAACAGTTATTGCTTAAAGGAGGCACCGTTTGTTTGACTGTGCATGTCAAAACAAACCTACTAATTATCCCTGAAGACAAAGTCGGAATCCAACTGTTTGTCATTCTGTTGATATTGACTGAATTTGTTTTGAAGAAGTTAAAATAATGAAGAATCAGCAGACAACACAAATGCTAAAATCATATTGCCTCTCAACTATTTAACAAAAACTGTTAAAGAAGACAAATGTTTTATTTTTATTAGCTGATATTAACAGTATTAGTTTTATTACTATGCCCAAGCAAATTCAGAAAAAAAACACCACAATATCAAACAGCTTGGATCCTGATCCTGTAATCTGTACCTGAGATGTAGGGCCTGCTCTGGACCTAAACTCTTTGCAAAGTGAATAAAGAGATGGAACAAGCAGGTGGCCCTAACAGGTGCAGCTTTACTGTGAATACAGGTATATGGGCAGCATAATGTGAAAAACTGTCTTTGGGTTTGTGATCAAGTAAATCTAAAATACAGTTTACCTGCTTGCTTCACTACAACATGCAGCAACTGAGCTGGATCCATACCATATACAATATAAATGTGAATAAATGCAGAAAAAATACTTTGCCATTGAATAAAATCCTCTAAGGATGAATACTGTGCAGAAAAAAATCCCCATGGGGAAAAATCCCTGTGGGGAAAAATTCCTGCGGGGAAATATCCCCGCGGGGATTTTTCCCCATGGGGAAAATAAAAATGTTAATATATACTTGAAACATACTCAAATGTGTCAAACAGATTGCAAGAGTGAACCTAAGCTTGATTTTAGACCCTTAAACAGATTTTTAAAAATCCCCGCGGGGATTTTTTCTCCAAAATCCCTGCGGGGAAAAATCCCCGCGGGGAAAAATGAAAAATTGTTATTACTGGTGGACATTCATTTTTACACACCATTAACATGAGATCTTGTCATATTTGAATAAAAAGATGAGTTTTAGAATTTTCGAAAATCCCCGCGGGGAAATTTTTCGCATGGGGAAAAAATCCCCGCGGGGATGGTGAAAAATCCCCGCGGGGAAATATTTTCCCCGCGGGGATTTGCAAATCCCCGCGGGGATTTTGACCTTTGTCGTGGAATATTTTCTAGGTCATTACAGATTTTAAGCCAAAAACCTATAGAATTTCCTCAGTAGGGTCTATTCTACTGGAAATAAGTCACTTTAGCTTTCTATGTCAACTAAAAGTACTAGGTCATTTTGCCAAAAACTGGTTTGGCAAAAAAATTCCGGTGGCAGTTAAATACCACATATCTATGCGTTTTGTCCATTTTCAACGCAGGGAAATTTTCTTTTATTGAACTGGCAGCCTTATCATGACTGAATACAAACTCTTTTAAATCGTAACATACCAAATATATTAAGATAGTGTGAAGTCAGTTCGAGGGTTGGACGTAAATGCCGTCACGATTTACGAATAAAAAGACAGTGGAGTGAATGTAAAACACAGTGTTTTTGATTATGAACGGTGTAAATATAATCTCTTATGCTTATATATTTATAGATGTACCACGACCTCTGACCAATGACCTTTGGGTCTTTCTATTTCAAACGATTGATGCAGAATACGTAAAATGAGCCAGTCCAGCTGGAACATATGTGTATGTCAAAGCTTTCATAGTACATTTATGTAAATGTAAATAAATGCCCGAAACACTTTTTTTCTAGTACAACATGTCACTATTGTAAAAAGAGTCGCGCTTCAAAGCTTTTGGCTTATCCGTAGCTGCTTATCTTATACTCAAAGAAAAGAAAGTAGTAATAATCATTTGCTTACACTATCAACCAAACTCATTATAGTCCGATTTTGACCCCTGAAGGATCAAACGTTAGAAGAGTCTACTTAGTAGTACGTTCATGATATGGAAATAAGGATAAACCCTCTACAAGTTACTCATTGTACTTCGATAGCACGGCCAATAGAAAACTGTTACAATCTGATTTATCTTTCGCATGCTTATAGGTAGAATCGTCTTCAAAGGTCAAAATCGGACAATAAGGCATTCTTGTTGATACGGCTAAAGAAATATCTGAATCCACTTGAAAATAGTCGTTCAAAAGTCATAAGCATATTGACCACTGGCAATATTTTACATGAGTCCTCTTTTGCTCCACGGCAACACAAATCAGTACAATATAAATGGTTTACTTTGTACTTACACCGAGATGTTTCGCAAACAGACATGCGGCAACCACATTTTATCAGCTGCAGAAGGGTTTCAGGGGCAGGAGGCAACATGCGCGGATCCAGGAATTTTTGTCAGTTTTATTTAGTCATCAGCTTATTTTACAGTTTACAGAGGGGGTCCATTGGTTTTATTGCTGAGAAAACTATACTTATACTTTACCAAGGATCCAGAGGGGTTCATTATTTTTCAGGGGGGTGTCAAACTTTTTCCAGGGGGGGGTCCAAATGCTAATTTCTTTAGAAACCCATATACGTACTTGTTATTTTTCAGGGGGCGTGTCCGGACCCCCTATCCCCCTCTGGATCCGCACATGTGCAATGTCATTATAACGGGACAATATTTATCACAGTCCCGCTTCTAACCATAATTGTCAGGCATTGATTTGTCAGGATTAATGACAGATTAGGTTTTCCAAATGATGCACTGGTACTGCGCACGTTTGACACCTACGAGAAACACAGCTCTTGGAGGTGGTAGTTTTTGCAATTCAGCTTTTTTCTCCAAAATATTCACTACGTCAACGCAGTGAGTCGAACAATATCGGTGACTGGCTAATACAAAGTAAGAAAGACGGCAAAGATCAGGAATCGATACAATCAAGTACCACCTCTGACCCAGGATACCAATGGGAAAGTAACAAACTGACAGTTAGACATCACAGACGAGAGCTAAGAAGTCAGGACAATTTACAAATATATTACTCTAATGCATCTGCCATAGTGTTTTCTAAGGGCACTGAACCGAGGTGAAAGAATGCTTCGTGGATAGAGTCTCCAGCATAGCTAAATGCCTGCCGATATTATTTCTTGCTCTTTCCTGACATTGAACTAGTTAATATCAGCACCTGAAAGTGCATGGAATTCGATCAGAGCCCTACATGTAGTTGTGACATCACCAATGGCACATTGACATCTTTGATAAGTGTTCTGATCTTAGAAACTTGATGATATATGAGAAAATGTAAAATATCAACACTCTGCAATTGTTTTATATGTGTTTTATTTAAGCGGCGAAAACAAAATTTGCTCCTCTGCAAAACTGGGGGTAGGGTTGTGCATTAGCTCATATAAGACAAAATATTTAAGATAGAAAAGCAAATTTTGGTGTTTGTATTAGTCAATTGAGTATAGGTTTGTTAAACCTAATCTAAAACGATATTCATTTATATTCAATAGGGAACACTGTTAAACACATATGATAATTTTACTCTTAATTCAATATTTCGGCCAAAGGCCTTTATCAAGAAAAACATGCACTTCAATGTCAACTACATTGTTTCTGATCCACCATATTGTAGTTGACATTGAAGTGCATGTTTTTCTTGATAATGGCCTTCGGCCGAAGTATTGAATTATGAGTGAAATTATCATGATAATCTAAAATGGTTTGAAACCGACTCAGTGCAGTCGTTAGACTAAATGACGATAGCCAACATTACCACTTTTAAATTATAATTAAGTTCATGTAACGCACATAATACAACATGTAGCCGTAAACAGCTGTCATATGTAGTAAAGTCGTCCAGTAATTTGTAGACTATTAGAATGTTCATTGATTAGCTAGTTTTAATGTCTTTTTCTGTAGCTCAAACTTTCAATTTTCTTATTCTCAAATTGATAAAGTAACATATGTAACAAGCTGTTATAGGCTAACACACATGCTTACAGTGTGCAAACATCTCCTATTCGATGCACCTTGAATTGGTACATACGATAGAGTATATCTAAAAGAGTTTGGGATGGAGCAGGTCATTACTCAGCTTGCAGTCAAAATCTTGTTTGATGATTATTCTGTTTTTTATGAGATGAGGAGGACAATTATTTTACCAGAGAAGCAGAAATAATAATCGATATTGTAATTGACTTGGATAAGGATTGGTTTAGAATATTTATATTAGAAAGGAACATTTACTCAATTGTACTGTTTAAATGTGAAACGATTTTTTTATGTTCATCTAGGATGAAACTTTATTTTAGAATTATTCATATAAGGAAATATTGAAAACAAATATTCATAACATCTGTAACAAAGGTACAGGTGCTTGATAATCATCAATACCTAAGATTTAGGCACCAGAGGCTGGAGACTTTAGCTAGGAAAACTTGCGAAATATATTCATTTTATCCTGAAATATAATCTCTTACATCAAGTCAATGTCCTTGCTCATTTATTATGTCATGTAACATATGTTACAACCGCTAACAAGTGCTTCAATCTTGTTGTCAAACCTGCAAATTCTATATTTCTTAATAATATGAGCAAGACAATCCCAAATATGCAAGATATCCAACAGCAGCAAATGTTTTAATATATTTTTACTTAAATGATGCCTACCAAATTCGGCTCCTTAAAATTGGGTATAGCCTTTGGGTTGTTTAATTGCACGAATAAGACATCATATTTAAAGTATAAAAGCAAACTTTGGATTTTCTCTAACCAAAATGAGTTTGTTAGTACAAAATAATCAAAACATTTTGGAAAATGCACATATCAGCTAAAAGATAAATGATATTGGTCACAATTTTCATGTTTAAAGGGTAATCTAATTAAAGTAACGTACAGAACACCACAGGAAGCTGTAATTTTGCTCCAAAAAGAATATATGTGTAGCTTTAGTAGTCAACATGCAGACCATATGAGTAATTTTAATAATTAGCCTTCTTTCTGTAACTAAAACTTTAAATTTTCTTTTTTATCTAAATTTAATATGGTAACATATGTAACATGCTGTCAAAGACTAACGTCCCGGCGAATATAGAGCAAACATCTATTAAAATACGCAGCTTTGTATCCTCTTTTAGATAGAATAAGCTTGCGAAATTTCCCTGGGGGAGCAATAGCATTCTCAGCCATCAGTCTAAAGGTGGCCCGATAAGCTGGGTATTTATAGGAAATCTACGGTATTTTGCATGCAAAATATAGTTATCGATAAATAATTCATTGTCAAAGTCAAGCAAAGCATTGATGTAACCAACATAGGACTAAACTAATTGATATTATGTTAAAAAAAGCGTTTGTGTTGGATAAATATGACCATACCAACACAAACTATAGCTTTTATTAACGGGCATTTTCTTATCATGGTCGCCATATTTATGACGTCATAACTAGCCTCAGACGCGGATTTGAGATGGGTGACCACCTTTAAATCAAAGGTAAGACTCCATTGAAGGTTTTGATATAGGTCACCATAAATCGGCACAGAATTCCCACGGGACCTATTTTTTGTCCCTAAGGGCCCTGACTACCAGTGTGACCTCCATTTTTACGAAAGCTTAGCAGAATACGTCGCCTCATTGAATTTACGTTAGGGATGCGTATGTAATGCTAACAGAGGTGCATATTAGAGTCATTTAACGCATCCATTTGATGATTGGGCCTGACCCTCCGACCCAATTCATCCTATACATGTTTTTTGAGTTCATGACCCGGGATGAAGCAGGCCAAGGCAAGAGGTTGACGTTATTTTAGCATGGAATTATATGGTTATTTACGTGTTGTGTGAGGCCTTGCATTTTCATGCTGGAAAATGCCAGGTCCGTTATTTTGCACGAAATGACTAATTATCATTTGTGCATGAACCCCGTAAAGACGAGCAATAATGGTTGCCGTTAAAAACGTTTACGTGGGTGAGTAAACATGTTAACGCGATAAGGACGTAACGTCGTTACACGTGCGCGACCAGGTCTTGCACGAACTCTGACATACCCAGTTTTGTTGTACCGGTTCATAAGATAATAAATAGTCTGTCTAGAGCAGCAAAAATGATGCGCAATATCATTTACCGTAGACCCCGCCATGAGCACGCCAATAAATTGGTTTCTTTGATCTTTTGGAAGACGTGCCGTCACTAAATGGAAGCGTTTTGTGACAATAAATTATTTTTTATTACCAGTACTCAGCTGTAAATGTTTTCTTGTCGGTTTTAAAGCTGTTAATGAACCACCTGTTCCTCAGCACGTACAACGTAAGGAACACGTTTTTCAGGTGTTGACGCCTGAATAGACCTGGGATTTGAATAAAAATTGCATAATCGTTATCTGCGACGATGTCCCGATAAGCTTGCGTAAATCTTACAACGACATGTTTACTAACAAAACAGTTATTCAGAGAAATAAAGTGTAAAGTTTTCATTTTGGGTCAGTGTACATCTAAAACACATTTTTTACAAATTGGAATGAAATCACAGTTTAGATAACAAAGTTATGAACCTTTACTTAAGAGTGTCTCAACGTATGCGGAGCACGTCGCAACTTACATCATATGTAGTTTATATATCTCAACTCATCTGTTTTGCTAAAGCATCTAGCCACGTTGCTGACTTTAACACTTGCAATAAACTGTTAATCCAGACAATTCTTAAACAATGCGATCGGTATCATAAACTTCGAAAAACGTTTTCTAAATTTTACCGCCGACACTAAATTTGACATTGAAGTTAGATATTAAATCAAATTAAAGAAAATTGTTTCCTCTAATAAGTTTTCGGTGCAGTTTATTAAAATAGTATCTCATTATTAAACAATTGGTTTTAACATTAATGTATTGGGAATTTGCAACACACTGCATGCTTGGTGGTCAACCCAATCATGGTTGGCAACGTTGCTTTCCTATTTAATTGCACGCCGGCTGGTCGGACCCCAGACTCTATGACGGTTCCGACGTAAATAGTTATCTATAATTAAGGGGACCGGGGCCTGAGGCTGTGTCTGTGGTCGGGCCCACTGGGTTCAATTGTAAGATTTCTTTTACTCCGGTATATAGTTGTATGCACTGTTGAGCCCTTATCTTGGTTTTATCTCCTTTTAATATTTCGATTTGTATGTACTAGGAGATGAAACGTCGATAAGTTAGGGATCTTTCATGCAAACCAAACATCTATCTGTCTTGATCCGCATCAGAAATAATAGGTGAGGTTGTTACCGTCAAGCCCTCCAGTAATTTTCTGACTGACCGTTCCAAGGCGGTGCTTCCTTTGTGGATCCTTTTTGTTATTTGTGTTTCGTGTCATACTTTATTGTCTGTTCCCTGCAGCCTTGTGGTCAACTGCTGGGAAAGGGCTGACCTCTTGGCTCTCTTGTATGTGATGTTTTCTTTTGTTTTGCAACTTTCCCATTTAGTGTCCTGGGTCAGGTGTGGTATTTGATTGTATGGATTCTTAGTCTTTGTCTTCCTCCTTACTTTACTTGCGTCTTCTTCTTCTGTGTGGCAATGGCTGGCCTGTGGCCTATGAATGGGACATTCCCTCGTCATTTTCACTTGTTTCAATTAAACAAATTATAATATCGAGAAATATGTTGTAGGTAGATAAAATTTCTACTAGAGCCCAATATCCCTTGAGGTCCAGAATATTAATATATCCCTCTACTAAACACTTATCAGCAGAACAGCAGATGTTGTGATTTCTAAATAAATCGAAAAAGTTCCGTTTCTTTTTCGTTGAACAATTGTAGCATGTTGTAGCCACCTGCTAAATGTTATAAAGACTATTTGTAGGAAACACGCCAGACACCAATTATCCAGCTAGATCATAATTCTGTTACCAACTTTTAAACCGACGTGCAAACATTTAAAACACGCTGAGTGCTGTCATTCTGCCTGGATGCTTTTTGAACCCAATATATGTTTAATTACACTGCTGTGTCATGAGTGCAATTACGACATCTTGGGCATTACTTACGCGTTGTTCTGCTTCTGTTGGTTTGTTGGTGATCTTTACAGGTTTAATAGGCAGACTAAATGCCACCAACAGAAGAATGCATTTGGAGGCATGAAATATCTCGTAATGTACAAGGTAAACACTGATGTACGTGGTATAAAATAGTTAAACCATGTTTGTTCACCTGTACGTAAGATTATCTCCACGTGCAGGCAGACAACCCATGGTATAATGATTACGTAGCCCATGACTTGCCCACTTCCTTTTGTTTTCAGTCAATCAGTTGCAAGAATAGGACCATATTCAGTCTAGTATATTTTCCATACCTCACACTTTTTTTGAGATCACTCGCATGACTTGATGAGAAGAAATTGCAGCCCGAAATGTTAATTTCACCTTTATTTTTACTTTTAGAATCCTAAATAAAACTGTGGTAAGAATATTGTCCCCAAATTATGTAAATTTCAAGTTTATCTAAATTACAAATGTAGCTGTTTCACAGAAAAGTGGCGACTGCAGAAAAAACTGACCAGTACATACATGTACATTGAAGCCTGGTCAGAAATTACACTGCTTGTCCCAAATTTTGAATCAATATTCGTATCACAGTTTTCTTTAGGGTTCTAAAAATAAAAATGAATTTGATGAAATTTACATTTCGGACTGCAATTTCCTCTCATCAAGTTATGGGAGCTACGTCGGTTAGACGGATGGCTGAGAATGGGTTTGCTCCCCCCCCCCCTAGGGAATTTTGCAGACATATCCTATCTTGTAGAGAATTGAAAGCTGAGTCTTTTAAGAGATTTTTGCACTCTGTGCTCCGGGGCGTTAGTCTGTAAGAGCCTGTAACATACGTTACTTAATCAAACTAAGAAAAATTAATTGAAAGTTTGGGCTACAAATTAAAGACATTAAAATATTTATTTTTAAAAATAATTCATATAGTCTGCATACTGGATATCTTAACTACATATGACAGCCATTTGAACAAAATTGCCGCTTCCTAAGGTGTCATATGTGTTACATAAATCAGATAACCCATTAAAATTTGCAAGTGTGGCTAACATCATTTACATTCACAATCTCTCTGTGTGTTTTGCAAAATGTTTTTAACCATGTCTAACTAGCTTATGCAATTGGCTAACAGAAAAATTTAAGTTTGTTTCCCTAGCTTGAATATTTTTTCTGGAATAAGCAATTAAACAACCCTACCCCTACCCAACTTTAAGGTGAAATGTTTGGTATTAAAACTAAAGTAAAAATAGTTAAAAAATATTTGCAGTTGATGAATATGTTTCATTGTTTGGGATTTATTTGCTTATATGAAAAGACTCATAAATCTGCAAGTTTGTTGCAAAATTTTTAATACCAGAGACTGTAACATATGTAACCTGATGTAATAAATGGGCAAGCTCATTGTCTTTACGTAAGATATGCCTAAAAATGGTTTAATCTCCTCGAGGGAATTTCGCAGACATATTCCTTCTTATAGTACAACTCAAGCTGCATCCAATAAGGGATGTTTGCACTCTCTATGTTGGGGCGTTAGTCTGAAACAGCGTGTTACATGCGTTACTATATCAAATAAAGGAAATGTAGTTTGAAAGTTTGAGCTAAAATTGTGAAAAAAACTTGCAGCTGTTGGATATCTTACATTGTTTAGGGATTTTAAACTGGCTCCTATGATAAAGACTTATATATCAGCTAGTTGTCATCAAGTTCTAAAGATCAGAGAGCGTTACATATGTTAGCGTGATAAGTAAAATCATCAAACAGTATTTTGACACTTGAAAGCGATTACAGCGTGTGGATATTTTTCATTTTCTTAGTCTGTCTAGCTCATATATCTGCAAGATGTCATTAAGTTTAAGATAATGACACTTAATGTGTACTTATAAGTCTTTGGTGCCAAAACACTAGAAATTATATTCATTTCTGATCATCAAGCCCACTGTTTTTGCAGATGTTATCAATGACTTTTTGGACACATTTCCTAATACGGTGAATATAATGCTAAATATAGAGCCACAAATAGAAAAGATAGTTTTTCATTTTTACAAGAAAGTACAATAAATGAAATGGTTCAAACTATTTCTCATCGATTTAACACTCATGTTAAACGTTTGTCGTTTTCTGCTTCTGTGGTAATCATTATTATCACACGCCTCCTTGCAACTAGTAAAATCATCACACAATATTTCAATCATTTACTGTTATTCAATTTTACCACCAGTCCACTCAAAATTGATGAGCCATTATCAACTTTCCAATTTTGCCATTTATGGCTTGGAACATTCGGAAACTGATATGAATTCCTTATAGTTGGCTCTTTGAGTATGTGTTTCAAGTGATACTCTGCAAGTAGGAGAAAGACTAAAGCTTTACAAGGAGGAAAACTATGCCATTAAGAGCAATGAGTACCTGGACTGATGTACCTTGATATTTCTGTGATAAAGAATCATATTTTAGCTTGTTAACTTTTATAAATGTAGCCTTTCCATACATGCAACCCACATATTTTCATCTAATAATGTCTCTGCACTTATTATCTTTCCCCAAGCATTCAAAAACTTATTTGAAGTCTTAGTACTTCTGAAGTGCTGAAACCGAGGTAACTCTTTCCCTTCAGATAAATGAACTAGATGTATCACAGCAGGTAAAGCAATGAAATGCAGGATGAACAGAGCACAAATAGACCCTTTCAATTCAATGATTCACTAAGTTTCTAAGATAAGAGCGCTTATCAAAGGATGTAACATATATAACTCGTCATAATAAATGAGCAAGGGCATTGTCGTGACATCCTTTTTGATTACACAGTCAGAGGCAAGTGTTTTCAATTTCAGTGTTTTCAATGAATCATGAAATGAGGCACCTTATCAACTTGTTTACTCTGTATAAATCTTCCATAGAGCATAATACAGAACTACTGTTTATCCCATTCTACTTATAGTCCACTTTCCTTCTTTTGAATGCAACAGCTAATGATATGGCTGTAAAAACTGAGAAATCATAGGTTTTACATTATTTTAAGACATGCTTCAATGTACTGACATCAAAAAACAACCTACTGCAAACATAATTGATGGTAATGTCCAACTTCATATTCTTTCTCTTATACCAGATAACTTTCAAGGTATAACAGAAATTGTTTCAGACGGTCTGCCAAAACCATCAAGAGTCAACATTGTAACTAAAGAAAACTTATAAAGTTCTTTGGGCGCAGCAAAATACTATTGATCTAAGACCTGAGGACTTAAGCACCAAAAGACTGGATAGGTTCCATGGCAAATGATGCAAAAAGCAGGCTATCAAATTTCTGTTTGACCAATGACAGAAATCTTAAAGTATTCTTAGAGGTACACGGTAGAGACATAAATTTTGCAAAATCAGAGCAAAGTTATCATTTGACTAGCACAGATGCAGATGCAGCTGCAGTTAGATTGCTCTTGCCACTTCACAGGAAGAGATATATACCAGAGTCATACTCCATTGTATGCATATATGTGAAATGGCATTAAACCCATATTTAATCAGGTGTTTGATCCCATGACACTGACATGCTGTTTTTGATTTTGAAGAATGCTAAGGATTCAAGTTTGGCTGAGTCAAGTTATTAGACGCTGGCACTGGCCACACATACAAAGAAAATTAAGTC
Source organism: Loripinus fragilis (assembly GCA_964019695.1). Classification (NCBI taxonomy): domain Eukaryota; kingdom Metazoa; phylum Mollusca; class Bivalvia; order Lucinida; family Lucinidae; genus Loripinus; species Loripinus fragilis. The sequence continues at coordinate 95,383,695 of OZ026522.1, forward strand.
TTTTGATGGCAAAAGAGGAGGATCACAAAAAATGCTTATAAGTGATGTTTGTCACAATTACCAATTTTAAAAAGTAATCTTAATTAATGTAACACATATAACACCATAGGAAGCTGTATATTTGTTAAAAAATCTTTTCTTATGTATCAAAGGTATTCAGCATGCAAACTACATAAATAATTCAAATAAATAGATAGTTTTATGTCTTCTTTCTGTTTCTCAGACTTTCAATTCATTTATTCTTAAATTGATATGGTAACATACGTATCATACCATTACAGGCCAAACCCCTAGTTAATAGAGTGCAAACATCTCTTATTTGATGCAGCTTGAATTGTTCTTTAAGGTAGGATATGTCTGCACAATTCCCAAAGGGGTGGAGAGGAACAGGATTGTACTCAGTTTGCAGTCCTAATACAATGCCATGATTCTACTGGTTGTGATGAAATGGGTGATTATTTTGCCATAGAAGCAGACGCAATGATAGACATTGTGAGGGTGACTTGAATATATATTGTTTTTGAATAATTTTACTTAATAGGAATATTTATTAAATTGTGTCATTTAAATGAGAACTATTATTTTCTTTCTATATGTCTATATATTTTAATATTTTTTGGCATAATGAAATATGTGATTAAAAAGGTTATATATAACATAGGTAACACAATTCCATAGGCTTGTTATCAGCAATGACTGTAATTACGAAGACTAAGGCACCAGAGGCTAGAGATTATTAGGAAAACATGTGAAAAACGGTATTTTTCTGAAATATCATCTCTTACTTCTAAGAAAATTTCCTAGCTCATTCATTATGCCATGTAACATACGTTACATACTTTAATAAGTGCTCTGATCCTGATGTCAAACTTGCAAATGTATGATTCTTTATTGCATAAGCAAGACAGTGCCAAAAATGTAAGATATCCACGAGCGTCAAATATTTTCATATATTTTTCTTCAATAATAGATACCAAAATTGGATACTTAAAATTGAGGGTAGGGTTGTTTAATCGCTCATATAAAATAATGTATTTGAGATAGAAAAGCAAACTTTGTTTTTTCTATTAGTCAAATGAGTATTTTAGTAAACTAAGATTAAAAACACTTGTAAAAATGCACAAATTGTCTGTAAAATGAATGATGTTAGTCACAATTTCAACTTTCAAAGGGAAATTTAATCTATGTAACGCATATAACACCATTGAAGGCTGAAATTTTGTTTGAAATGCTGTTTTTATGTAGCTTAGACATCCAGTTTGCAAACTACATAAGAAATTTGAATAATTAGACGGTTTAATGTCTTCTATCTGTAGCTGAAACTTTCATTTTGATTTTTTCCTTAGTTTGTTACAGTAACATATGTAACAGGCTGTCAGAGACTAACGCCCCGGAGCACAATGTGCAAACATCTCTTAAAAGATGCGGATTGAAATTTTCTTTAAGATAGGATATGTCTGCAAAATTCCCTATGGGGGGAGCAGGACCTTTTTTAGCTCGAAGTCTAGGTGATACGGTCAGAAATTTAGTTTTTATGGCGATCCATGTTCCTTTGAGGGTTGGTGTCCCTTCCCATGCCTAACTGTAATAATCTTTAAGGGCTCATGCTCTAATCGTAGCCCTTCTGTCAGACCACTATTGGAATTTTGAAAATATGAGTAATGTGTGTGCTGTTTTATTGGTTTTTGTCACTTTCCCGTCTGGTGTCCTGAGTAGGTGTGGCATTTGATTGTATCAATTTCTGATCTTTGCCTCCTTACTTACTTTTAAAATAGGTTTATTCAATACTTAATGAATCACGGCTATTCGACAAATAAACATAGAAAGGAAAATTAATGTAAGAATGTGCACATGTATTACATTGGTTTACACCCCAGCAAGCATACAGGCTTGGGCTACCATCGGTCCGCTTTAAGCTACTTCCTGTGATTAACATATACTAGGCTAGTTTGCGGAGCGCACTTGCTCAGTTGATAGAGTGTTAGACAAGGGGTCGAAGGGTTGCTAGTTCGAGTCTCTCCGCCGGCGTAGTCACGTTATTTTGTCTTTGAGCAAGACAATTTATCTGTACTTAGTACTGGTTCAACCCAGGAAGACACGTCCCGACATGACTGAAAAACTGTTGACTGGGACATAAAGAATCAACACAAACCAACAAACTACACTAGTTTACACTAGTTTTATAAGAATAAAATCATCATACCTGCGAAAGAAACCTGACCGAATATTATCCAATTATTGAATAACGCTTCATAGTGCTAGCAGCTGTACTGATCTGCATTTGTATTAGTTATATTGACAATCACGTGATATTTCTGATGAAAATGTTCTGTCTGAGAGTGAGATTATCTGATGAGAAATTACGTCTCTTTGCCTCAGCGCATCAGCAACTCAATGGAAAATACTTCACTTCACTTATAGCATATTGTGAGGAAACTTATCCGCCTCCAGGGACTGATGGCTGCTTAACGTAATAGTTTTTACCTACGCTGGCTCTCTGATCTGAGCCGTGACATGTGATTTCCAACAATGTGGCATTTCGACAAGTGTAGACTCAGACCAGCTTGTGTAGCCTCCTTTAGCTTAGAAACTCCAAATGATGTTCAGTCAGTATCTTAACGCTCATAGGATACGCAAGCGACCAGCAAAGGCTCTGATCAGACTGTGCGTATGCGCAGGCTGATCTGAGGCTTGCATGGTCGCACATACCACATTTTTGGAAATCCCATGCCACGGCTCAATTCTGATTTTATTTGATTTGTGATGAGTTTGTGGCCTTTCAAAATTATATCACTCATTGAGAGGCAAATCAATTCGTCTAAGGATTTAACATCGCCCTGATGATTAGCCCATTTAAGCCTAGCGCGTTTTTATGGGACATCGGTACAGTGTAAAATCACATTCTGATCAAGTTCTACACAGTTTGCTTACAAAGCGGGCAAAGATAAGGAAACGATGCAATCAAGCACTACACCTGACCCAGGACACAATGGGAAAGTAACAACTTCACAGTAGGCATCAGATAACAAAAACAAGACCGATATAACATAAATGAGCCACAAAGAAGCGCCGCCTTGGAAAGGTCAGTAAAAATATTTTACTGGAGGGCTTAAAACGGTTTCACGGCGCGCCAAACTCACCCTTAGTTCAGATATGGACCAAGACACATATATGTTTGGTTTGCATGAATCTACTTTGTTTTATATTTGAATGAAATGTTAAATTTCTACGAAACAACCCTTACATTTTAAAGGGTTGGACGAATCGAATGAGTATATAGTCCCGCCCGGTGAAATGGGTTCATGTAGGGGGCTACAAACTGAAGTTTTCAGTTAAGTTATTATTCGGATGTCCAAGATAAGTGTCACACACTATTCAAAAATAAGTGAGAAAAACTGATTTTGTCGCATGTACAGAACAAATGCAGAGACCAGTCTGTACGTATCGACAGTCTGAACAGCGCCTTTATTATTCACTATTACTAAAGTTGTTCAATGCTCATGCAAATACCAACAGTCTAGCAAGTCCGTATAGCTCCCTAGGCTTGGTTAAGCCTTGCCCGATGGCAAAATCACCAGACATTTCCTTATGCGCCGTGACCTGTATTATATTGCTAGGGCTGACGTAGATACAATACTAGAAAGACTCTAGCCTTTACATTGTGATAAATGCTTCTGTTTACCTATGCTTATGTTGTTTGACTAAACCTTAAGGCATCTTTATACATGAAGTATTGGGACCGTCGTACGTCGTCAGCAATTTGCTTTAATTTTAAACTCCTCCCGTACCACTTGGCATTTTAACGAAACTTCACAGAATGCTCTCCAGGTGTCCGTCTATAAATACTGATAAAATGAAATTGATCCGTCAAAGCCGCCCAGATGGAGTGGCGTCTTTCAGCTGTGGGAACTTGAAAACATCTCTTCTCTGAAACCACTGGTAATTCGGCAAAAATTGTCACTGGATGACACTTTACAAAAAAGCGATTTTGATCTGTCAGAAAATAAAGGCCGAGAGGGTCGATGATCAGTGTTTCTTATGTACCTATGTTGCAAAACTTTAACTCATGCACGGATTTAGAGGGGTGACTCCGGACCCCCCCCCCCCCTTCCTGAAAAATCACAAAAATATAGGGTTTCTTAGCAATACTGGCCCGGATCCGCTGGAAACCACTAAGCTACCAAGCCAGCATTTAATGTTGTGCCACCATCGACACGCCGGCGAAACGTCATTTAATGGCGTTTCACTAATGGTCCAATGATGGCCCGCTTATAGTGGTATTTAGATCAACCCTCCCCTTATAAACTAAGAAAATGAAAACGTTGTCAAAGTTGAAACTCCTCTGACAAAACTTTCTGGATCCGCGCATGTAACTTATCTTTTCCTCTACACAAATGGTCAGAATTGAAAACAGTTTGTCAGCAATGATCATTAGGTGGCCTTCTACAATAATAGCTTATTTAAATTTGATACGTCATAAAAACATTGCCGACAAGGATATTGCTTGTTGCCTCAAAGAAACTTTCCATATATTCTATTTAACCAACAGTCATAATTGAATACGGAATGCTTTCTAGGTCACCGTCTACTAAGATCCCGAAAACTTATTTGAGGCGTCAAAAATGGCCGCCGGTGGCATGCCTCATTGCGGCTAAGGAGACTGTTGAACTCCACTCCCCTAAAACCACTAGTGTAAATTCTTAACGATTTGGCAGAAATGGTCACAAAAATAACTAATACGAATTCGATTCTTAGAATAGTTTGGCCACTGTGGGATGTGGGGGTACGGCGTAGCCAGTTTCTCATTTTATTAACATATTCTCCTCTGAAACCTGTGGTTAGAATGGAAACAATTTAGCAGATATGGTCACATATTAACTTTCTTTAAATATACCTTAAAACAATGGTCGTCAAAGCATGGCAATCATGAGAGGTGGCTAGGTTCCTTTATTTACCTGTACATGGAACTTTCAACATCTCTTCAGAAACCAATGATTAGAACTGAAGTCACTATGGCAGGGATGTTAACTTGCTCAAATAAACTTGATTTAGGAAAAACAAAGCTGTCAGGGACGTAGCCTTTTGTTGCTAAAGAAAAGATAGGATATTTCCTCTGAAATGGCTCATCAGAATTTAAAATTATTTGGCAGAAAGAGTATATAGGTGACCATCTACAGTAATCGTTCAAATGAATTTGGTCGGTTAGAAAACATGCCACCAGAGAGCATTGTCAATTTTATATCTTGATTTACATGTGCTGGGATATGATGCATCGATATTTAGAGATATTTCATGCGAACCAAATATCTTTGTGTCTTGATCCACATCAGAATTAAGTGTGAGGTTGGCGCCGTTCGGTGATTTTTCACTGACAATTCCAAGGTGATGCTTCTTTTGTCGATCATTTTTGTTATTTATGTTTCACATTTGTCTATATTATACTTTCTTGTCTGTTCCTTGTAGCCTTGTAATTACCTCCTGGGAAAGGACTGACCTCTTGGCCCTCTCGTGTGAGATGTTTCCTTGTGTTTCTGTCACTTTCCCATATGATGTCCCGGGTCAGATGTAGTGCTTGATTGTATCGGTTCCTGATCTTTGCCTTCTTCTTTACTTTACAAAAAGCTTTAAACATAACTCCAAGGTAACCTGATACGTCTTGTTTTAGTTGTACCCTTACAGTTACATAAACGTTTATAGCCTTTGATTTTCTATTAGTAAATGTATTTGCTAATTTTGCACTACCCGTCATACAAAAGGCACTGGCGTCAAAGCTCTAGTAAACATCTTTTCTGAAGTGGGCAGACCTCTAAAGGTACTGATAGGATATAATTAGTATTTAGACTGTTGATCTTTAGTCAGGTTTGCACTTGAACCATGTGATTTGATCAATGTGATTTGGATTAAAAGTGAACGTGTTAGTTTTAAAAAGTGTTAATTTTTGTTTTGATTTTGTTTTTTCATGATTTGTTTTACAACGTAAGCTTATACTTGGTCAAACATGACCCAACTCAGTGACATTATGTTTGTCGTCTGTCACTCATGAATCATGCTTCAGCAGATCATATTGCTTTTGATGCAGAGTAAAACAGATCGTGAAAAACAAGTCATATTTGTCATGCTACTGTCACTTATGTCGTCTATTTATGAACTTTGTGCAAACAGTTTGGACCTAGATCAGGACTGACTGTTCTAAGTTGGTTATGATCTATTTCTACAGCTCTGGACACTCTTATAGCGTTTGAAAGATTATTTGAAAAAATAATTATGCAAAGAGTGTGTGGGTGACAGGATTACCCAGCCTGCAAAGTTTTACCCATTATGTACTGTCCAGCCAGCCAAGAGTGACAGTGACATAGTGTTTTGTTTACAATAGTTAAGTAAAACATTAACTTGTACACTCATTTGAGCTAATGAGAATTGATATATCACTTGTGTATTAATCCTATCCTGCAGGATAGGATTAATACACAAGTGATCTATCGATTCCAAGTCCCTGTTCACTTTGTGAACAAAACATGACGTCACTGTCACTCTTGGCTGGCAGGACAGTAGGCTCTTATTGCACTGATTGTTTATTATTAAACTAATTGCTAAACTTAGCTGTACAAGAAAAAACGAACATTAACGCAACAATTTCTTTATTGACCCTCATTTTGTCAGATAGAGAACATCTCTTAATTTGGCAATGTCTTTAGCTAGTCTTTCCACCTTTGCTTCATTCAGTATACTGTTGGCCTGAAAAATACAAGAATTGTAGTGTTACCAAAATAACATTGATTGTTTCGTCTGACTATAGATGCATTCGTATTCCATATTAACCCGTTTACCAGTACTATGACAAACAGTGAAGACCTATATGAAATGCAGTATGATTTTATCTGGGTCTACACTGTTTGCTACAGTAAAATCTTTATTCAGAGAAAGATATTTGATAATTATCAACGCATTGTGGAGTAATGATGCCATGCTAAGAACTTTCCAAATGCCCCTCGTATATTACGGTTTATGATCAGGAAATGCTACAACCATACGTTACAGATCAACCCACGACACCTTGAGGAAGAGCTACAGAACACTAACAGTAATTCTCATCAATACGAACCTTGTTTGTGCTCTGTTTTTCTTTGTACAAAACATGCCCTCCACAAATAGTAATCACAAACTGCAGACGCTAGGTTGACCCACAGAACACTTACAGCAACAAGACATCAGGAAGAATGTCACGAAGTTAAATGTGGTAATATAGCTGTCATGTATATGACCATTAAAGAACATGTATCTTGATTACGATTGGCAGCTTGACATTCCATTTAGAGGCATATTCAATGAACAAACCCGATGCTTTGCTGAATTGAAGAAGAATAATCTAAATATTTAAAGACTACCAAAAGAAATCCCAGAAATCAACCCAGCTTCCATGATGCCGAAATGTATGTCACATATCGAATATATGAAAATTACAAAACATTTCATTTTTTCAACACCCCTTCCTCAATAGAATGATTTGTTTTCTCAAACAGTTTGAGACATATTCTTAAAACTAAAGGAAGTTTCGATGCCTAACTGAATGAACTTTTGTTTAGGCGAACCACTCAGCCAATTGCATGCTTACAGACATGGATACTATCAAAATATAATAATGTTGCGTTAGAATTTTGGATCAGTATCTATACATGTATATTATGCTACCTTGGTTTGTGCGTGGTTGCGTATAAATGCATGTGAATGACACACGTTCCTACATTTATTTTTGCTTAAACGACCAGTGACACTGAATCTATGGAATAACTAATGACCAAGTCTCGCCAATAAATCCCTGTCATTTATCATCTTAAAGAGAATATGAGAAATGAATAGAGAGATATAAGGAAAGAAAGATTCAAGAGCTTTTAAAGGATTTGTGACTATATCACCTCTCACAGAATTGGATATAAATATATAAAAAAGAAAAAGTAAATACATTCAGGGTCTGTGCCAATATAGAGATATAGTAAAACCTGCGTAAAACGACCACTCAAAAATAGACAAAACAAAGGTCTTAATGACAAATGGTAGCTTAATGATGGATAAAAATATTGCAGAATACATTTGATCTGCATTAAGCGATAATTGGTCTTGAAAACCAATTGTTTTTTATCTTTTTGAGAATGGCCACTTTAGATCGGTTTTACTGTAGATTTATTACAAAGAAAGGGTAAACAAATTTAGTGTTTGTTCAAATATGGAAATATGACTTAGAATTATTAATGAACAGATTTGATAGGTGTCTCCAACCACAATTACGATTTTTGTAAAATCGGAACACTATACATGTGCATTAAGTCATCTAACCGCTGTTATACATCAGTAACATAGGTTCTATGATCTTCTATATAAGTGTGCATTGATGTTTAAGAGAAGCCGAAAATAATTCTTGTAATAGTTATACACTCAATCAAATTACCAACTGTCCACTTGCATCGTCAAAGGGCATTATAAAAATTCAACAAGTTACGACCATTATAATGGGGTTTTTCTATAATATTATTGACCTATCTGTATTATTTCAGAAACTAGAACCGTTGAAAATACGACAGATTAAACATCCAGACCCATAAACTGAAAAGTCACCAGATCAGGCTTTGTTTCAATATTTACTTGCCTTTCGGAACCAAATTAAAAAAAAACACAAGATAAAGCACAACAAATAATGCTTGTCATAATCTTTATTTATCAAACATACACATCTATGTTAATAAAAAGAAAACTATGGACTTGAAACACGGTCAGCTGATAGGGGATGATAAGTAAACTACTTGATTTTTATATAAAAATCATATATATTAGTTTTTCTGGAGTAATTGCCCTTTTTGGCCATTATGACATTGCAACCACAGGTCTCTAATATTTCAACAGCTCTGGTGTTTTCATCGATATACATTCTGGCAATGTTTTTGGTTTGGTCACTAAATGCACTTTGGAATTAAAAGATATATGCAGCTAATTTCCACTGCACCATTTCTGCATTGGATAACTTATCTATTCTTCAAATGCAATTATTGCGAGCCGCGGTCAACTTGGCCTCGGTGCCTAGTGGTTAACGTGTCTGACTATGGTACCAGAGATCAAAGGTCGATTTCCAGGTGGGCAACCATTTTACTTATTTTTTTTCTCTTTTTAGCGGTTTAATGATGAATTACTTCAAACTAGTAATATGGAAATATAAAAATGGCAAAACATTTCACTCCTTAACGTTTTATAATGAATTATACTCGATATATGTGGGGGTGGGGTTGAATTTGGCCCTCCTGAAAGATAATTAGTATGGTGACCCCCATTTTTTTTCTTTTTAAGAGAAAAAATTATAGTCCATGAAATTAAAACAAAAGTTTAAGATTTTCAATGTCAGAATTTTCAATATACAATTTACTCTAAAAATCCAAAAATCCTATTTTTGGGGAATTACCAAAATATATCAATCAGTATATTGTCAGGGCTTGGGATAACAAATAAATGTTCACATTTTCAAAAAAAGCTGGAGCCCATGAGCAATAATTAAATTTAAAAATTGAACAGTCAGTCTCTGAAAAAGGGCCCTGCATAATACCCTGCAGTGAAAAGAAGATATCCGTTTTGGTGACAATCTTGATTATCGTTCATCAGACAAACCCATATTTAAACATGAAAAAAAACCATATTCAAACTTGAACGAGAGCTTGATGGAAGCAACGTAAGTAAGGGTGCAAAGATCAGGAATCGATACAATCAAGTACCACACCTGACCCAGGATACCAATGGGAAAGTGACAAATTCACAGTAAGACACTTTAAACGAGAGCCAAGAGGATAGCCCTTTCCTATCCATATATAAGATTTGGAAGAAATCGCATTAAAAATGACTATGTAAGAGTGACCATGACATTGGACACTGATAAGCGGTGGTGATTTTGTCAGCCATCTTGGTTATCGTTCGTCGGACAAAACCTGTATCCAAACTTGAGTCAGAGTTTGATGAAAGCAACCCATATATGAAATTTAGAAGAAATCTGATAAAAATAAATAACTAAGTTAGAGCAACCACAACAGATTTTGACGGCCATCTTGGTTATGGTTCGTTGGAAAAAAAACATATTCAAAGTTGAACAAGAGTTTGGTGGAACTAATCAATATATGAAATTTGGAAGAAATCTGATTTAAAATAACAAAGTTAGAGTGACCACAACAACTGACGGACAGACACCCCAAAAACAAAAGAGCTCCTCCAACATGTTTTGGCGGGCCCTAATAAAGAAGTAGGGTAAAGAGAACATTTATTTTAGCTTAATATTGAGGATTTATGTTATTATTTCATGTGTTCCGAAAATTGGTCAAGTGCTGAAAACTTCCATAAGAGATTATCAAAAAATGAGCAAGGTGAAATAAAGAATGCTAGGTGAGTGTCTCTTGATATCAGGCTTTCTAGGCAAGGCTTCGATAATGCTTGTTGAATTGGAAGGCTTACCAAGGAATTTAACATGCGTTCTCAAAGCCAAGCCTGGTGATATTTATCACTCTTCAAACAAACAATCATGACGTATCTTAGATTTTCATGTCTATTCAACGTCATTGACTACGTCATTAAAAAGTGCAACGTTTTGATGACCTGATAAAAGTATATGCTGTTAGATAGGCAATTTTTATCAGGTCGAGTTAATATGGGAGGTAATTGATAAATTACAATTTAAAAAGTGGACAATTGGCATATTGGTTAAGGGTATTTTGCACACGTTTTACTTTTTGTACATATGATGCGGTTGGACGACTGAACGAGATTTGATCGTAAGAGGTATAAAATTAACCCCTAAACTGGTACTTTGCCAAACATTATTAATAGGCTCTGCACTGTTCATTAATACAACCCCGATCTTCAGAGAACAAGATACAATAGTTTTTTGTTTAATAACAACATGTCAATCTATACAAAGGGTCATCCTGACTTTATTGTATGTAGCTTTATGGAAAATTCCATTGGTCTGAAAAGAATTAAAATACATAAACATTTTACCATTCGTTCATTGATGACACTATTGTAGTTAGGGTTGTATATTCTCCTGCCACCAGAACGCTGTACATGGTGTGGTATTTCCTTTGTCCCATGAAGAATAAGGTTTACAGAAGTAATTGTACCAGAGTTATTCTTTCCAGCCTAGAAAATAAATAACAAAATAAAATGAGTGAGCATGACCAGGAAATATTAAATCACAGATCACAGACCCACCCATAGCACCTTGATGTAAAGGTATTTGAGCACACACACACGCGCGCACACACATAACAGCAAGAATACAATAAAGGTAAAGCAACCAGCTCTCAGCTACTGTGAGAATGGCTTAAGACTACTGCATTTTACTGGCCAAATCTACGCCCCAGATTCAGCTGTAAGTTGTTAAAACACATAAATTGTTTAGTTCACAACGAGGCCTCCTTACTTATTCAATGTATCATCTAAGAGATATAATCAAATCAATTAAATAGCTATTATAGTGAAACAAAGAAAGTTCCTGAGAACTCATAGACAGTCTGAGCTAACCCAAAACCCCAAGTGGGGCCATGGTGTGCGTATCTAATATCACCTTTAATCGTATGACGTCGCGTCTGTGAGTCAAATAGCGCCATGCAATATAAGCTATGTCGTCCATAACAACGTTGCGTAAATGACAAAATTATAAGGCTTTTTCAGCAAAAATGTGATTTCAAAGTAAATTTAATGAATTTTAATTCATATGATAAATAAAATCTAACATACGTGCGCTTGTATTATTGAATTTTGTAAACTCGTTGCGAAAAAGAGATAAAATAGGAGGCGAGCCTCGCATTTTATCTCTTTTCCCTAACTCGTTTAATAAATTCAATAAAACATGAGCACTCATGTAAGATCCTCTATATATTGCAGTTAACAAAAAGCAAGTTAGTATGAGCAGGAAATGCTCACAGATCCTAGTCTAAACCCACGGCACCACATGAAAGAGACACAGACTACATACAGTCACAGCACAGCAAAAAGGCATGAAAGCAAATGTTAGTTCTTACCCAGTTAACAGGTTACCTGTATATTTCATTGCGCAACAATGGATGCATCCTAGCCCCCAGGCTATAAAACTTTTTCCATGCTCAACTCAGCTGAGCATGAAATTCATCCTGCTCATAAATGTTATAATGCAAACAATTGTTGACATTTTAACATTTATTAGCATGATAAATACAACATCTGAGAGACTCAAAGCAAGAAACTTCTTCATTTGTCGGTATTTTAGTTTATATAAGCAGTTGAAATATCGTGCTCAGTTGAGTTGAACATGAAAACAGTTTTATAACCTCGGGGCCAGGTCATATTTGTTTGGGCCTTAATGGCAAAACACTTTTTGTTTGTATTTACGATTAGATAGACTCAAACTAGTGAACTCAGCTACAGCTTATTATTGTTTATATGAATCAGATATATTTCTTTGCATGTAGTGAATAACAAAGGAGCTGATAATACTGAACGATTTTTGCATTGTTGTTTGCATGAAACTGCATTAGGTTTTGTCGCATGTAGGCTAATAATACGCTCGTATAATTTGAAGCCAAGCGTTAAACGGTAAACTGGTGAAAGTGTGTTTTGTATGGGTTTAGGGCCTTTCATGTTTAATCTTGTTATGCTCAGTTTCAGTTTCAGTGTTGAAATTTTAGAATATATCATAATTGAATTCCAACAATGTGGTATATGGAACCAGCAAAACCTCAGATCAGCAGATCAGCCTGTGCATCCGCGCAGTCTGATCAGAGCCTTTGCTAGTCGCTTGAATATTATATGATTGTTAATCTACTGAATGAACACAATTTGGAGTTTCTAAGCTCAAAAGGAGGCTGCACAGGCTCGTCCGGGTCTACACATTTTAAAACGACACATTGTTGGAAATCCCATGCACTGGCTCATATATCCTACTGTTGAATCTATATTTAGTCATTAACTTTAGAATGTAATCTCAGTAACAAACAAAACTGTGCTATCTGAAGAAACTGCACAATTCCTGTAAGATGACAAGACATCAAATTGACACGGAAAGTTAACAATGTCAAAACTTATCCGATCTCTTAGGTAATAAAGCCATGTCATTTGCAGTGAACATATCCATATACAAAGAAGGTTTTTCAGTAACAGAAGAATTTTTTCGTTTCACTGCTTATTTCGTTCTAAGTTAGTACACCCAACGTAGTCTAGTTCGCATTGAAAAACAGGTAATACGCACTGGTTTCTAATGGCCAATCAAAACTCATTACCAATAACAAGTTGAACTGCACATAACGGCATTTACCAGTTTACAATCAATTTAGCTAATATATACCCGACAAAAAAAGAAACGCACCACTTAGAACTGTTCAACTCTCAGGAAAATCACAAGTGATGGGCCAACTGAGTTTATATCAGTGCAAAGGTATGTCAGTTACTGCTGCGTTACACGTCTTTTGCAATCAGGCGTCGAAATTATTTTAAAGAAAATTGGTCACGAACCAAGTGGGGGTCAAATTGTAAAGTCACAGGAAATAAGCATTTTCATTATGCTCTCTTGCTGGATAAGTTCAAGCAATTGGATTCATCTCAGTAGACAAAATTGTACCCAGACACTTATTATTTGCAAATTTTATCTTTAAATTCATCATTCGCGATAATTGAACGCTAGGTACCCTATGTTTTGTGACTACCCTTTGGATGACGATTCCACACTGGAGATAAACCTTACAAACATTTAAAGATTTCAACATTGTTTTAATCAATTTAAATGATCCCAACTGATGAAAATGGATTGTGGAACAACAAAAAAAGCATCAATAAACACATTGGTTGTCTCACATAACGACATCATATCGTTTTCATAATTTGCTAATGTAAAACATACTCAGAATTTCATGTAGAAAGTAGCATTGAATTAACGCTTTCAAAACTCCTTTATCCTTCGCATTGATGTGTTTTGTGTCTACACAGTGAAAGTACAGATACTCATCTACGTCACATAAAAGTTTTAGCAAAATTTGATCAGAAATGAATATTTCATGACAATTAACATTTTCGTATTAAAAGGAGATCTTAATGGGAAAATCGTAGTGGTGCGTTTCTTTTTTTGTCGGGTATATAAACGCGGAAAATGTGTATCATTGCAATTCTGCAATTTATCGATTGTACAATCATCAAGAGAGTCGCTGCCTTGTAATATCTTGTTTTAAAAGCAATTTAATTGGTTAAAGTTTCAATGCATCTCAACGCTTAGAAATATTCATGACTTACATTGCTTTGATATGCGTTTATTCGCGTTTTCTACGCAATTTAAGAGGTAGTGGATTATAATGTTAAAGAAGTCAACTTGGTATCTAGATATCTATACGCAGAAATGAAAGCGAGACGAAGTACATCCAGATACAGTCGTGCTAAGACTAAAGGTAACACCAAGTGCACTCCGTGTTCACTACAGATAAACTTCATCTAGACTTCAAAGTTCACTACTAGTGAACTTCATAGTGCACTATAGTGCACTAGGTAGTGGACACCATGTGAACTAGACAAATCAATAGTCTTATCTGCATAAACAAGGCGCCTTCTGCTATCAATATATTTAGATGATTTTTAGACATGAATACCAGTTTTTAATGGGAAAAAAATATATGGAATAGATTCTCCATCCATTCTATCATTCATTCATCCACCCATTCAGCCAGTGTAGAAACAGATAGATCTACATGTACATGCACTTAATAACATTTTATTATTTGTTGGGAGTAAATAAACTACACCCACTTTTTTAACTCTTTAGCGGCAAAATAGGTGGTCTGATCTGAGTACACACTGTTTTCTTCTACACTTATATTAATCAATGATGCAGCAAATAAATGCAGCAGATGACTTAAGCAGACAACATTTTCAGATGCACTTTTGCAGGCGCTTTATGTTAAAAATGAAAATAAATTATTTTCTCGTTGGCACCTTTTTCTATTTCATTTTTTGTTTTATTTTATTTTTTTTGCCTGCTTTTGTCGTCTGTTTAAGTGTTTAACATTGTAGACACGGATAAGAGTACTCCTAAAAGTGGCGGTCTGATTTGGGTATATACTGTTTGCCTCTACTCTTATATTGATCAATGATTTAGCAAATAAATGCAGCAGACGACTTAAGCAGACATCATTTTCAGATGCACTTTTGCAGGCAAATTAAAAATGAAAATAAGTTATTTCTCATGAGCATCGTGTGTTTATTTCATTTTTTAAAATTCCATTTATTATTATTATTATTATTATTATTATTATTATTATTATTATTATTATTATTATTATTATTATTACTTTGTGAAAATTGTTTTGATGAAATAAGAAATGTCTTACAAACTAATAATTTTACAACCTGAATTATATTTAATGGTGCATATTGGGTACTTTATTGATGACATTTGCCTACCACCTGCTGATTTGACAGGTACTTGTCATGGCATTTCATTTTATGGCTTCACTGTCTACTGTATCATCCAATACAGGGGGCTTTAAAAAGGATTCTACCTCCGGTTTTCTTTTCAGTTGATTGGGACACTAAATATAAGTTTCTAATCTTTTAGCAACACTTTGGTCATTTAGTTATAACAATAGTTTGAGCAAATAGTGAGGTACAAAAATACAATTCGTTAAAAGTAAATCTAGTCCCATAATGGAGCACACAGTCAAAAGACTTACCCCGTATTTGAGGGAGAGAATTATTACATTGCACAAAATTGATCTGCCAATTATGGCTGGAGGCAGTCTCTTATCAGTAGCCACCTGGTATTGAAGAAGACAGTGAAAGACAGATACCTTCACAAACAGTGAATACCCAGATGAAATGCCGCATAAGGTGGCTCTTTATCAGGGTCTGCACTGACGGTTTGCTAAAATGAAAAAAGGGAAATACATTCATCACGATGGTAATTTACAAAAATTGACCTGTTACCCCTAAAACTCAAAATTGACCGTCCCATACTTATTGTATCAACATCACGGATCAGCAGGATTTGCATTACTTACATGTAACCCATACAAACACGTGCATGTCATGTCACTCAATTTACAAGCGATTTGAGCGAGTGCGTAAATGCAAATGTTTTCGCTGTTATCACAAAATATCCCCACCCCAGTTGATTCTGAAAAAAAATCAGCAGACGACAAACCAAAAAAGGGCTTTGATAATCCAATTATCGCTTGTTCGAAAAAAATATTTCAAGAATACGTTTTGTCGGGCCTGATCTGGGTCAAAGCTGTTTGTAAAAGTTATCAGCAGACGACACTAAGAGATAAAGAGTTAAAAGATTGAGAGTTTATTGCAAGCACACCAATATTGTGTAAGAATAACAATGGTGAAACTATACGCGTTATGTCACGGCTGATCAGGGTACATACTAATTGTAATAAATTTAAGAAAATAAACGAAGTTGCTCAATTCTATTACAATATACAGCTTCAGTATCAAATTGTTTTTGAATGTCGTTTGATTTGCCACCACCGGGCCGCGTAGCGCAGTCGGTAACGTGTCTGGCAACAGATGCGAGTCTGACTGCAGATCCAGGGGTCGCGAGTTCGATCCCGGCCCGGTCCCATACTTTCGTGGAGATTGATCATGAAATAATTTCTAAGGTCATTCTCCTCCCTTCCGCTGAATCATTCAAGAAGGGTTGTTGTCAGTTACATGCGAAAGTATGTGCACGAAGTACTGGTTAACTGCTTGTTCAAGCTTGCCCAGGAAAAAGTGTGGTTAGGTGAACTGACCGTCCCGCAATGACCATAGCTGTTGACTTGGGACGTTAAGCAGCAAAAAAAAAAAAAAAAAATGATTTGCCACCAGTTAGCCGAAATAATAGTTTTACAGACAGTGTTTAGCCAGATCATACATGTATATATCACGGATCATAAATTACCGTGTATATAAATAACTAGCAGCTCTTTTGATTTCACAAAATTTGTTTAATTTCTAATATATTTCTTGCCATGAAGGTTGTTTTTATCTTAGCAAAAAGTGTAGACCATAATGAATAGCCTGTCCTAGACTGTTGATGGGGCGTAAAACACAAACACTCACTCACTCCTGATGGAATGCGGCCTTTAATCTGGGTCTCCACTGTTTTCTAAATACATAAGCCACAGAGGAAATGTATTGTGTTGGCTCTTTGCAAGCTGGGTAATTTTCATTTGATTTTGTTGTCTGCTGATATAGTTTTAAAATGTTAGATTTCTAAATTATTTTCATGAATATTATCAGAGTGTCAGTTTAAATCCAGACCAGACCCGATGTTTTGTCAGACCTGATCTAGGTCTAAACTGTTTGCAAAGGTTAGCAACAGACAACGAACAAAATACATTACTAGCAGGTAAAGGGTTAAAGTCAAGTGACCACACACAGATATAAAGGTGTGATAAATAACCAGTCAAGCGATTATAATCTTATCTGTTATCTTTAATTGCTTGACACAGTCATTAATCTATGACACACTTCTGCAAAAAATAGCAAATTAAAATATAAGATAATGTGGAATCATAAGAATTTGAAGGTTCAAATTCTTTCATCAGTGTCTTTTTTATAAATGTAAAAATATTCATTGCTATATGAGCCTTAGATTCTCTTAGTGGAAATGCTACCGCTGCTTGCTTAAAGTGTAGATGTAGATGAAGACCATGCCATTTACAAGGTTTTAAAATGAATCTAAGTTTAAACAAAACATTCTTTTACTGTTTATGAAAAAGACTATCCGCACAGTCTGGCCCACGCTCCTTGTTATTCACATCAGTGGCAATCTGTTTGGGTCTACACTGCTGGTTCCGATCAGGGTCCGAACGGTTTGTCAAGGTTATCAGCAGACGACAAAAGTTACAGCGAGCGACAGTCTGAATAGCGCCTTTGTTATTCTAATCAGCGTCAAACTGTGAACCAACAAAATGTCGATCCTGATTGGGGTTCAAACTGCTTACCAAGGCTATCAGCAGACGACAAAAGTCGCAGTGAGCAAGGAATAATTTATATAGGTTAAATATGAAAGTACCTGTGTAATGTCCTCATAAAATCCCGAGATTTACGTGTGGGTCGGTCCGATTTTTTTGCATGTGATTGTCTTACGGTGATAACCTTTTCAAACAATTTAGACCCTGATCAGGCTCGACAAAATGCTGAGTCTGACAGGAGTCTGCAATGTTTGCAGGATTTAGATATTATTATTATTTTTATTTTTATTCATTTCAGTGAATAACTCAGCTTGGGCAGTGTCTAAACACAAAATTCTGTTATGTTTTTCATGCTTAATTTTATCATTTTGTCTCAGTAAAAATATAATAATTTCTTTCTCGATAAGAACATGAGAGCAAATCGCTCTTAAGTTTGAGCTTTTTCACACAGATGATCAAGCTCCCGCTGTGCCAGGTAGAGCTGACCACATCGTAAAATTATCCCATAAGCCATCGGACATTTAGCCTGGGTTCCAGTCTGATCATTTTTTCTTCTTTTTTATTTTTCCGTTACTTGGTCAATCAATAACGGCCAACCGATACCATTGATGTTGTATTTTTTTTATAGAATATTAGCATTAGAAAATATTGTCAAAATTTTGATGACTGGACCCAGGCTATCGGACAGTATGCTTTGCAAATAGTTTGTACCCAGATCAGGCCCAACAGAACATCGGGCGCGATTCGGATCCAATACTAACTCGATTTGAGACCTTGAATTTAGTAACGAAGAAAAAGTTGCATAAGGGTACACATTGTCGTCTGCTGGTACCATTTGCCATTTTTCAAATAGTTTGTACCCAGATCAGACCCTGGTTTCTCGCTGAGTCTATAGATTATGCAATAAAATCGCTTCCCAGGTGGCAATTACAGCGGGTTACCTACAGCCATTTTCTTTCTTGAGAAGTCGAAATATCGAAACTAAATATGCATGTAGTCTCACCAGAGCCTTCGCTACTCGTACAAAAATGATGACATCATTAACCTAAGTATTTTAGAACCGATCATGAACATGGATAAAATAGATCTTTTATTTAGTCTCTCTCTCTGTTATAATAAGCAGAGGATAAGGTGTCTTGCTAGGACACGGCGCGGTGCCTTAAGTGAGCCTCGAACTAGCGAAAATCATGTCTAATACTTCTCCAATCGAGTTATAAAAATATATTTAAAATGTATTCTGTAAACTTTAAAGGTTACAGATTCTTATTGATTAAACATAAATGCCCTGAGTTCATGATGTTTTTTATTCACTTCATTCATTAAAATGCTAGATTAAAGTTCTACTACCCCATATGTATGTTACACTAAAACAATCTGGCTCATAGGTAAGACATGGAGTGCACATGGAGTGAACAAATTTAAACTACGTAGTTCACTCTAGTGAACTAGCTAGTGAACTAGTAGTGGACACCAAGCTTAAACCTTGTGCACTCCTTGTGCACAAGGGTGTTACCTTTAGTCTTAGCACAACTGTAGCTCAAACAAATGATTGTTTCTGATAAAAAGAGTAAAGTTTTAAGATTGTATTTACCCTATCCCTGATTTTCATTTTCCATGTACCACGTGGATTTTCACCCCAGTTTTGAACTGACATAAATGTCCAATTCTTGAATCCTTCCATTGATGCGTCCATTGGTCTTTCTGATAACAGAACGGTTTTAGTTCCTGAAATGAACAATTACATTGGAGATAATTGCTATCAAATGAGCTTGTATGTGCGGATCCAGAGGGTGGACAGAGGTTCCGGACCCCCCCCCCCTGAATCACAATAATATAGGGTTTCTTAGCAATTCTGGTCCAGATCCTCTGAAAAATCACATAGCTACCGAGCCAGCATTTAATGTTGGGCAATCATCAGCACACCAGCGAAACACAATTTAAATGGCGTTTGGCTGGCGGAACCGACGATGGCCCGCTTATAGTGGTCTTTGGATCATCGCACCCTCATCCAAAAAAAACGTTGTCAAAGTTGGACCCCCTCTGACAACATTTCCTGGATCCGTGCATGAAAGCCCTATCCTTATCAGAGGGAAAACCCCATTTGCAATTTAAGTGGTGTTGGGTGGTATTTTACATTTTCCCCAAATTTTAAGAGAACATTCTGTAAACAATCGGTGAAGACAATGATCCGACGCCGCAATCTCGGTCTTCACTGTATGACTCTTTTCCTCAAAAACGACGCTATGCTTATATGGGTTAATAGTCATCAACAAACGGTTATTATTTCTTTCTCTCTGTCTAAACATATCTTATGGAGACTCACATAAAATATCTCCTATCATAATGACCTTAGTATTTTTTTGAAAATAATTTAGCCATTTTGTATGCGAGTGGTGAAGGCTATAGTAAATGAGTCATTTTTGAGGTTTTGTATTTATTGTTTTATGGTACAGACAAACCAAAAGCTTTGAAGCATGAAAAAAGAGTTTCAGGCATTTATTTTCATTTACTATAAAATCTTTGACAAACACATATGTTCCAGCTGAACTGGCTCATTTTACACATTCTGCATCAATCGATTGAAATAGAAAGACCCAAAGGTCATTGGTCAGAGGTCGTGGTACATCTATAGACTTCAAAATTAGAAAACAACAGTCTTGCTCAATTTGAGTAAGCCTGTTTATGCGCATAAACGAGTACTACTGTGCTGCCAGCCAAGAGTGAAAGTGACGTCATTTTTTGTTTACAAAGTTATCAGGTACGTATGATCCATTGATCACTTGTGTATTAATACACACGTAATCTATCGATTCGCGTTAGTGCAAGTTGGGTGTACAAGTTAATGTTTACAAGTTCATATTTGAACCAGTTCATAAAATTTTGGTACTAATACCAAATGTGTTAAATCTTTTAAACAGGCATGTGTCACTATACCTTAGACATAGGTTAAGATAAGCACGTTTTTAGCCTAAAATTGTAAATATTTTCTTACCCATCGGTTTTAACATACGATATGTTTTGGGTGCTAAAAAGAACCATCTCATTGTAACAGTTCTTTTGAGTACCCACAACATAAATTATATTTAGGTTGAGAAATAAGAAAAAAAAATGGTACGCACTCTCAACTAAAGTCCTGATCCAGTGGTGCTTGAGGACTAAAATTTGGTCTGTGCAATCACGTATATCGTTACTTTGAGTGTGTGAGAATAAAAGCTCTGATGATGATACACATTATGATAGATTCGTATGAGCCTTTTCTGCTCGCATATGTGATAACCAAAATATCATTTAAAAACTATCTCATAAAACACCTGGTCCAGAGGTTATAAAACTTTTTCATGCTCAACTCAACTGAGCACGAAATTTTAACTGCTCATACGAATTGAAATACAGACAAACGAAGAAGTTTCGTGCTTTAAAAGTATTTCAAGTTTTGTATTTATCATGCTAATAAATGTTAAAATGCCAACAATTGTTGGCATTTTAACATTTATGAGCAGGATAAATTTTGTGCTCAGCTGAGTTGAGCATGGATAAGTTTTATAACCTCGGGGCCTGAATGTGCTCTTGTCATCATTGCTACTTTGCTGAACTCGTTTAACTCATGTAATATCCTCTATATAACTCTTACCCATGGCAGATGTAACATCTATAGAAAGGTCTCCTCGTTTGGTGTAATCCATATTTAACTGTATCTCAACATGTTCTAAGTAGTTAATTTCTGTTTCTTGACCATCACATCCATGTGATTGAATATCTATAGTAATTTCCTGATTGCTCTTTAGAGTTCTGTAATACAAAGAAAAACAAAAAGCTCAATCACATTTAATTTTTAAAAACAATCTGAATATAGACTGTAAAAATATGTTGAGCTTTACATCAAGTTTGGTGGAAGCTGAACTGCCACTTACTTTGGTGCAACCATTCAACTGCCTTGTAAAATATGTTCTTTTAAATTGTATTAATCCAGAAAATAACGGAACAGGTAGAAATGTTTTAACTTTTATCACTGGAGAAAGGTAGGCCAAATGGTAAGGCTTTAGTAGAAAAGTAAGTGTAATTGTATACCAAAATGGGAGTCAGTTGCAACCTCTTTTGGTGTTAATCTGAAAACAAAGACGCAAACCAGCCTACACACCCTGGCCCTCTGACCATTGCTTTTTTATTTGCTATCTGGAAAGTATAAGTATCCAAACATACAACTTGCAAAATATTTGTATTACTGGTAATGATAAATCGCTGTAGCTGAGCAACAATGATTAAGGAGATAACTGTATTCAAAATTTTCTTTTTGTGAGGTGATACGTATCGTCGGATATACAGTCGGAAATTTAGTTATAAGGCGATGCTCTAGCGGAACCGTCAAACGTGATTTCCATTCTAATGCACTTCTGCCTTTTTGTCTCAAATTGGAGAATTGCAAGCCGCAAGATGCAGCACGTCATTTATCAGAATTAATGACGTCAAACTATTTACGACAGTATATCATCCAGGAAATACTGTCGAAAAGTTTTGATGTAATCCAATCAGACGCAGCATTACAAAAGCAAGTGCATTAGAATTAGATTTTACCTTTCTAAAGATAAAAAAATAATTGAAAAAAAATCCTATTCCCTAACCAAAACATATGTTGTGGCTTCTCAGTACGTACCAAGTCAATGAGATGGGTCTTTGAGCACACACGACACACATTATAACAGGTGGATAAGATATTAATCAAAATTTAATACTTTATATCACTACCTATGGTTTATGCTACTTTTCCAACTTACATTGGCATTCTAGAATTGGAAGACGTAACAACTTTACAAATAGATTTATCTGGAACAGATCTCCACGTCACTGGGTTAGCAACTTCTACCATTTTAGCAGCATTCATCAAACCAAAACCAAAGGCTGAGTTTATCCAGAATCCTGCACCATTCTGCATCCAACCTGTTTGAAAATATAGTAAAATTTGTCTTAAGCGGACACTAATAGATAGACAAAAAAAGATTTTGATGACAAACGGTAGCTTAGTGAAGGTCAAAACTAATTTCAAAATGCTAACATGAGATCATTCACCCATCCTTGTGACCTGCATTAAGCGATAATTGGTCTTGAAACCACTTTTTGGTCTTCTTTTTGAGTGGCCGCTTAAGACAGGTTTTACTGTATACGTTTTGTTTTATGATTTCAAAATCAATAAAATGGAAGCGTTAGAGAACAATCTGTTGGTATTTTATCATACAGTGCTCGTGGTTTGTTGGTTGTTTCACCCATGACTTTAGCAAACATAAACAGTCCATTTGTAATAGTTCAATTTACAAACACTAAACTACCAGTTTAGGAAATAGGTAGTTTATGAAAGCATATATGAAGATATAGCAGTCGTGCAAATACAAAACGGAGACGATTCTTTTGAGTTCCCACAACATGTTAGAAAATCATTTTACCACTGCGCATTTATTACCATTATTGTTGTTGATTTATTGTTTAATGTACCTTTCATTGTTTGTGGGAGTTCTGTGTTGGTCCTTATTTTGGTATGCATTACTATGTGTTCTTTCTAGTTTTGCAATCATTTTGACAAGGAAGAGAGAGCTGGTTGCTTTGTTTTTACTGTCTTTCTGATGTCTTGTTAGTTTAAATGCTCTGTGGCTCTTCTTCACGATGCCATGGGTTGGTCTGCAGTTTGCGATTGTGGTATCTACTGATCATACTCACTTTCTTATTTATATATGTAACAGTACGTGAACCTTCGAAGCCTACTAAAATGGGATTGGTGAAGGCGCAGACATGCCTCATCAGAGCATAAATGTGCTGTATATAGTAAAGGTTACAACGGTACATATCTACAGTAGATATATAGTTTTACTGGATATATATTTTAAAGACTGTATACTCATGTGATATATACGTACATTGCATTTTGGCTTCTGTCACATTGTTAGCTGATAATTCACATTTTAAATATCAGACAAAAAGTTAAAAACAATTGGGATTAAATTGTATGCCAAATCTGACTGAGTATGTAAGATTAGTTAACGCCATAATCACAGATCTCAGATCAACCATGAGGAAGAGACATTAGAAGAAAAAACAGAGACACAACGTAAACAACTACAGAAAAGTAACCACTTCTCATCTCCTCGGCTAGATGACCAGAAATAGATCATCATTCCTATTTTCATGAGTTATTTTTTATAATATATTTTTTTTATCTAAATTTACCTTGATTCTCTTTCAATGAGGAATATTCGGCTGACCAAGTAACAATATGTTGCATGTCTCTCCATGTCAATTCAGGGCTGTAATATAACATTAGGCAAACATTTTCTGACGAAAAATGAAATAATGTCATTAAATATAAAATCGTAGTCAACTTTTAAATAAGGGTCAAATTGTGTCTCCACGGAGGTTCGTACGGCCCTCTGTGAAAAGCGTTGTTACTAATACATACGCTGCCAGGACTCGCTTGATGAAGTTATCTGTATCAACCCATGAATATAGAGAATACTAGGTGAGTGTCTTTTGATATCTAGTTTACCAGGCAAGGCTTTGAGAACGCTTGTTGACATGGCGAGGCTTGCCGAGCGATTCAACATGCGTTCTCAAAGCCGAGCCTGGTAAACTTGATATCAAAAGACGCGAACCTGGTATTCTATTTATCAGTTTACCCATTGTTGAACACTCTTAAAACTAGCGATTATGACGTTTATTTTATTTTTTTTCTTGTGTTGATTCAGCGTCATTAGCGACGTCGTTCGAAAAGTGCAACGTCATCATGACCTGATAAAGGTAACATGCCGTGAGATAGGAAACGTCTATTAGGTTCTGTTGAAACAATTCAGTTAATATTAGGGATGACTGATAAAAAATATTCTATGTCATTCTAAAACCTAAATTTGTTAAATCAAACAAGCTTCCCTTGGTCAACTAATTACAATTCTTAAAACATCCCATCTTCTGAATAGGAAGAGCCTAATTGTAAAACAACTATTCCCTTATATCTTTTTAGATGAACGATATAAATCAGACGACACATAGTAAATATACAGTCTATGGATCTAGTTGCCATATATCTTAATTGGTAAAGACTAAATGTCAATTAATCTAGTTTATAATGAATATCAATTAAGCATTTTTTACATTGTCACACTGACTGCATATACAGAGAATGATAAAGAAAAATTTGCAATTTCCCTGGATTACTTTGATAGAATGTTACGATGGATAAAAGCAGCCGCACCAATGAGACAGGTTCTAATGTGTTTCTTTGATCTGGCTAGTATTTCAATTCCTATTAATTGGTTTTGTAGTTGTCTATCTTATCTATATATTCATAACTATGAAAAATCAGTTACAAGTTCGCAGAAGGAACAGTTAACTAGGAACACTGTGTCGCTAACCAGTTACAAAAGTGTGCTTGAAATCAGATTATCCACGAATTAACACTAATCTGTTTACCAAGTTATAAGCTTATCAGATATTTAATGCAAACAAAGCATGCGTGATAGAATGACAGATGAAAAACGAAAGCATAATGTCCCAACCCCTTGATCTAATTATGAACACTGAGCAAACGTAAAGCAACTGGAAACAACCAACACTGTCTAGTGGACATAAAACTAAAATGCAAACATACAAAATGCATTACAACACATATTTAAATCTTACTTGACTTCCAGTACAAGGGCAGTTATCCCTGCTGCCAGTGGGGCTGCAGCTGAAGTCCCTGTGTGGTGCTGGGTGCATCTGTTGTGTAGATCCGCACTAGCCTTTGTAATAAAGAACACTTCAATACTTTCAACCGTGCAAAATACACACAAAAACATGCGCAATGTTGCACATGTGTTATATTTTGCACTTTCCCCACGCTTTCAAGAGCCAAAAAAAATGCATTTGACAAGTTTATATTTTCAGGGTGTTGTCAATCTAAAAAATGGAAAGATGGATCTGGAATTCGACTGTTCCAGTGAAATTTGCGTTTTTAATAAGAAAAAATAAAATTTGGTTGGAATTGTTGTCTGCAGTTTGAATCTTATTAGCATTTTTTCCCATCAAGAGGTCAACATGCTGGCATCAACTCTTGATTACATAAACCTTTCTAATTCACATTTGTGATGTGGCCATGTTGTTCATAGAGGCTACTACATGAGTGATTGCAGAATCTCACGATAGGAGTAACAATCAACAACGAATCAACAACAACAGAACCACCACCCTAGAACGGACAGCAACCAAAGCCACTGGGGGGGGGGGGGCTTAATGCATTTTACTGGTACCAAATCTTCGCCCTAGATGCTGCTGTTGTTGAAGCACAAACAATGTTAAGCTCGCATGCATTGAGGATTCCTAACTATTGCAATGTATCATCATAGCGAAACAATATAATCAAATTAACGCACTATGATGAAACAGAAAAAATGGCTCCCGACTCACAGATAGTAAGAGCTGAAGCAAACCTCAGGTTGAGCCATGGTGGGCCAAGCTACAGCCAAGCATCAGGCACCAATCCACCGATTAAAGCTTTACGTCAGAGCCGTCATTGTGTCTGGGGCCTGACCCACCGTCGTGCACATAGCTATAAACCATGATTGGGTTTACAACCAGGCATGCAGACTGACGCATCAGGCACCAATCCACCGATTAAAGCTTTACGTCAGAGCCGACATTGTGTCTGGGGCCTGACCACCGTCGTGCACATAGCAATAAACCATGATTGGGTTTACAACCAGGCATGCAGACTGTCGCATGATATCAAAGTTATATCCAACTTTTTATAACGTTTCATTATATTTTTAAATTGATCACTAAAAGTAGGCTTTCCTACAATTATTATGAATTTATAAACCAAACTACCATAAAATATAGGTTCTGATATGACCTGTTTCAGAAGAGGTTTTAAACCAATGTGGTATTTAACAATTACCTTTGGGTGTATGCGGTAGAATTTAGAAAATGTTTTTCGAACTTTATGATATCTATAACCATTTTAATTCAATCAATATTGTACGATATTGCATTGGTGTGTTTATAATTGTATAACTTGTATTTTGATTAGATTATTTCTCTGTGTTGATGCGTTGCATAAGTTAAGACGCCTCCATGCGAGCTAAATATTTTTGTGGTTTTACAACATCCGAATTTAGGAATAAGTTTTGACCCCATCCAATTGCATTCAACACCCCCTCCAGTGGCAAAAAGTGCTGTCTGTTCTAAGGCGATGTTTTTTGTGTTGATGATTCAGTGTTTGTTGTTGCTCTCATTGCTTGTAGGGCGTGTTTGATCATCGTCTTGTTATGTAGTACTTAGTGTAGTTTTGCAAACTTCTTGCTGATAAAGAGAGAGTTGTTAGCTTTACTTTAATTGTCTGCCTGATGCCTTTTGACTGTTGGCGTTCTGTGTGTCTTCCTCATGGTATCATCGGTTGGTCTTCATTGTAAGATTACGTTATTACCTAGTCATACTCACTTACTTTTTTAATATTTTTATAACGAGAGTCTGCCGTGCATGTTATTTATTTGTGTTTCCTTGAGTTTTACTAGCTATGTTTGGAAATTCAGATTAACTTTTGTCATATAACTGTCTGTCTGTCTCTTTGTCTTTTATTTCACAAAACGATAAATAGAGCTACGGTTTCCTTTCTAAATGACTCTATTTCCCTTTTAAACAGTAATTATTCAGAGCCACATGCAAATACTATTTCAGGCCTACACTTATGCAAATGTTAATGCTAATCTTAATATATTGATTGTCTCCCAAGACCGTATTTTTGTCAATTGTATTTAATTAGCCCGGTATTATACAAAGCCTGTTTGTCATATAACAAATATAAGAGATATATGTCGTTTAATTAACTAAATGCCAGCTTATCTGTGCTATACAGTTATACATATAAGAAAGTCCATCACGCGCGGATTCAGAAGGGGTCCAATTTTGACAACGTTTTTTTATTGTTTTGTTTGTTGTTGATGTTGTTGTTGTTGCTTTTTTCAAGGGGTTTTATTGATGAGGGGAGAGGGGATCGAAACACCCTTTCGCTGGCGTGCCGATGATGGCCCAACATTGAATGCTGGCTTGGCAGCTATGTGACTTTTTCAGGGAATTCAGACCAGTTTTGCTAAGACACCTTATAGTGTTGTGATTATTCAGGGGAAGGGGGGTACCAATGTCCATATAAATCATAATTGAACCGATGCCAAACAAAAGATACAAGCTGGCTTGAGCAACAATAGAATACTCCGAGCAGCCTTCGAGAACCTACAGTCGGCGCCCTGTGGGTAGCCAAAGGTCCAACGGTTCTTCAAGCGAAAAATTGAGACTCTGATCAGACTGTGCGGATGCGCAAACTGGTTACTGATCGGAATGTTTGGAAGTGCAGACTATTTGAATATTTGCTGTACTCTCGTGCACACTTGTACCCTATGCTGGATACAAGCTTAGTTCATCACCTTGAATACATCTTCTCTCAAAAAATATATTCTCTTTATCTTTCTCAAATTCACGACTTAAATCAGTACGTTTAAAATAGCTCTTATGAAAAAGCTTTTAAGCTCTAATGAAAACGCTTTTTAAGTTATGACATTGCAAACCAACAAAATCATTTTGCTCAAAGCAAAGACTCATGCTGATCAGATTTTTGCTTTGCGCTCAGTGGGTAACTAAGAACACAAACTTTCCTCATGCGAACACTGAAGACCCTGAGCAGACAGAGCTGATGCCTAGACTCGGCTGAATTATCTCGTTATACAGTCACATTCACAGGTTTATATAAATGTTCAGCGTAAACTTGTCAATATCTTCTTACCCAAAGTTCGTATCATATGTTTTTGGTGCTCAAAAGAACCGTCTCATTGAGACGGTTCTGTTGAGTACCCACAACATATGTTTTGGTTAAGAAATAAGAAAATTATTTTTCTGTTATGCACTCTTAACTAAAGCCCTGTGCATTGTTGGTTGTCTTATGTTGCGGCTCATTTATTGTTATGTTAATGGACGTCTGTACCGAATATAATTGCTGTCACTGGTTCTGAAAAGAATGTTAGAGGCATAAACAGACCTAAATTGCTAAACTGATCATTTGGCTTTACTGGTTTCAGAGGCAAGCCTGTCTTAATATACTGTCTTCATAAAAAAGAAAACTCTTAATGTTTTTGTTTGCGTCTGTCGACATTTTTCAAAATTAAATCTTTCAGTAACGCTGTCAGAGTTTCAAACGTTTTGTGTCGGTCCGGCTCTGGGTACAAACTGATCACAGACGTAATCAGCAGACGGCAAAAGCCGCCTCTAGCGCGATCAAGTGTAAAGCAATTATACTCACAATTCTTTGGTCATTATAGGCTCCACTAGAATAGGTGGTGGCCATGGTTGATGCACATTTCTCGGCATACCAGGGAGTCTGTTGTTGTTGTGAGGCACTACTGATTGATATGGTGTAAATACTTCCGGTGTAACCATCACAGTCACAGTTGTCATGGAGATGGCCGCCATTACCAGAGGCCCAGACATAGATAACTCCTTTACCTCCACGACCCTGAAGTTGAAATGTGCATTATATGCGCATTGGGGCGAGAAAATAAAGTAACTGAGTATGGCCAAGAAATACCACAATCACACACTGCAGATCAACCCACAGCACCGCGAAGAAGAGCCGTAGAACATTAACAATCACAAGACATAATGATGCGATTACACGCGCGGATCCAGAGGGGGCAGCTGAAAATCATAAAAATTTAGGGTTTCCTAGCAATATTGGTCCGGATCCCCTAAAAATAATAAAGCTGCCAAGCCAGCATTCAATGTTGGGTCATCATCAGCACGACAACGAAACGCCATTTAAATGACGTTCCGCTGGCGGGCCGATGAAGGCCCGCTAGAGTGGTATTTGGATCTTCCCTCCCCTCATCAACTAAAAAACCGTTGTCAAAGCTGGATTTTCTGGATCCGCGCATGCAATCAAAGCAAAGTTACCAGCCTTCTCTTCCCCAGCGAGATGATAATTGCAAAACAATAGAAGACACTAATTACTGCATAAACAAAACAACGGACCAAGTACACAAAAACACAAAAAACACAAACAATTAGTGCAACACTAAACAACAAATCAACAACAAGAACAGAGCCGCCGCCTTAGAACTGACAGCAGCCGAAGCCAATGGGGGCTTAAATGCAATTTAGCAACGTCAAGCCCTCACCCAAGATTCTGTTGTTATAAAACATGTCTTGCGTGTGGGTTTGCGACCTGAAAATACTCAATCTAGCCTTCTCAGCTTCAATGACTAGAAAGACAATTAAAATTTGTCATGTATCTTATCTAGATATTATACTATTCCGGGAGCGAATATGAAACGAACTGAGATTGCGTGGATGCGCACGATTGTCTGCGCTTTTGTTGTTCGCATGAAACAAAGGCATGTGTTTGCGGTGATCAGCAACATAAAATTGACCTAAGTACCCAGCAATGACTCATATCAGCCATGTCACGGCAATTGTCCATGTGGTGGCCACAATAGATAGTCCAGAGCCATTGGCTTCCATCTTGATTGACAGCAATGGCTGTTATCTGATTAAGTTGATGCCCAGACCGATCTGAGTTTTCGCTGAGCACATTTGTCATTTTGATGGTGTTGGCATGCACTGTCTTATTATATCGGGATATTATTTGGGTCAACATACAATATTTTGGTACTAATCACATATGTGCAAATGCCTCTAATAAACGACCATACAGAATATCCAACCAGGCAAGCCGTCTACATTTTGGCCTCAGCCTTCGTCAAGTATGCGAGCATGGAAGGATCTGGCGAAACTGCGCATACGCAAAAAAACAACCACATTCTCGAAAGCATAGCTGCTATCAAAATAATAGCTCAACAACAAGATATAAAACAAGCACAGAGATGTTTCTTGTGTACTTTTAATAAAACTATTGCCATGAGATCTAAGAGAATGGAAAACGAAATTCTAAAATGAATTATTCATTTGGGACACCATCCATCTTATCAGTCTCTGAACTGCTTAGTGACTTTTAGCAGTCAGGTGCATAACCTCCTAAAGTTAAAAAACATCACTTAAACATTTATTTTTTTTGCAATAAAAACAAAAATAACCTGTTTGAGTGAAAGTGTCTTTTTCCATCTTCATATTCAGAAGCTATTATAATTTCATGAGCATATGTGTAATTTTCGTCAGAGAGATATATTTCATAGTTTTACTATTATGAATTCTGTACGCATCGTCTAGGCATGTGTACGCAAGGTCATTGAAGATCCGACAATAAGCTACTTTTTAACTAGAATCAGTTTTTGAGCTTGCAATTTAAACCTTGGCCTAAATAATTTCACACATAACCTTAATAAGTTACTTTCTGTTGCCTCACTTTGAAATCATTGTTGAAAGTGCTCAATTTTAACTTCTTCAATTGATATTCATTTGAACTTATACAGGTTATGTCCCTGACTGGTTATGCTTATATGGTAAACATTGCCATTATAATTGGGCCTCGACGCGAGAAAACCTGTCTTCGGGGGTTTGTGAACAACAAAGAAGCAGACAAGCCTGTGCATACACGCAGTCTGATCAGCGCCTTTGTTATTCGCATAATGGAAAGTATCATGTCTAGACTTGCAACAAGCGAAATTTCAATTATCTAGCTTGTCTCTGTAGCTGAGCAGGCTGGTTTGAATCTCACATTGTCGGAAACCTCGAAGACAGGTTTTGTTGCGACGAGGCCCATATAGAACTCGACGCGAGAAAACCTATCTTCCGGGTCTGCAACCAGGTAAGGTCCAAACTGGCTAAACATCTACCTGAAGCAAGTTCAGATAGAATGTATTATGCATACTTTCCAATAAGCGAATTTCAGACTGCGCGCACACACAGCCTGGTATGTGCCTTTGTTGTTTGCATGCAAGAAAATCAGGGTTTCTCGCGATGAGGCCAATATAATAGCAGGGCTTACATGTATACACTCTTATATATTGCATATACAGTACACCTGTCTATAACGTCCACTCACAAAAACACCAAAAATGGGTTTCAGGCCCAATTATTGCTTAATGCAGGTCAAACGTATTTCAGAATGATCCAAGGGGAGCATTCTGCAATACTTCCGACCTTCATTTAGCTGCCATTCGACATTAAGGTCTTTGTTTTGTCTATTTTTGAGTTGCCGCTTAAGACAGGTTTTGCTGTATGTTCTGTAAGTAGTTGGTTAGTCAGAGATGTCTATATGCAATTAATGGAAATTAAGGTAAGTGTATACCTCAGTAATTCCTTTAAGAAAGGCTCGTTTTGCGAGCTCACCAGGACCCTCTACGGTTTTTCCATCGTCATTAGGACCCCAGCTAGCGCTATATATGTCTATATATTTATGATTGAAAGCAATGGCATCACCTTCAAGCTCATCAGTAACTGTACCATCTAACATACGAACACCTGTAATCAAAGATTGAGATACCACAAAACACATGGTGGGTAACATAGAGATTAATTTCATATACAGTAAAACCTGCCTAAAGGTCTCACAGTACTATTGCATTTTCCTATATAGTTTAATGCTCAAAATACACACGTTGTTTCTACAGGACATCTCCTCGATCATTAATCAACACTCATTCCTGTTCAAAAACACAAGAGAAACAAAATAAACAGTGAAAGCCCAGGTTTCGCCAGATTGATTTTCTAAAATATCTTACAGTTTGTGGAGACCGTACTTTTTTTCAAATTTCCTGCCGCTCGGGCCCAAGAATACACTGACCTAGAAAAATTCTTTTCCCAAAGTGGAAACAATACAGAATTAACTGAAACTTACAGGAGCTGTCTGGCTAAAGAAGAGCTTCTAGTATATAAAATAAATCATGACCAGGTATCAGCAGAGCAAAAATTGGGGTTGACCAAAGTACGCCCGTACTTGTTTCTAATGCTCATAAATCTTGCACCCGCACTCACGGTGCCTAATCGTACAGTGATACCTTAAAACGGCCACTCAAAAATAGACAAAAACAAAGGTCTTAAAGACAAATGGTAGATTACTGTAGGCCGAAAGTATTGAAGAATGCTATCTTGGAGCATTCTGCAATACTTTTGACCTGCATTAAGTGATAATCGGTATTGAAAGCCAATTTTCTGTCTTCTTTTAGAGTTGCCGCTTAAAACAGGTTTTACTGTATAAGATTTTAAGCTTATTTTAGGTATACTCAACAGAACCGTCTGATCGAGACGGTTTTTTAAGTAACAACTAAATATGAGCCAGTGCATAAAATTTCCAACAATGTGGCATTTTGACATGTGTAGACTCGGACGAGCTTCAACAGCCTCCTCTTAAGCTTAGAAACTCCAAATGGTGTTCAGTCAGTAGCTTAACAATCATAGAATACTCAAGCGACTAGCAAAGGCTCTGATCAGACTGCGCGGATGCGCAGGCTGATCTGAAACATTGCTGGTCGCACATACCACATTGTTGAAAATCTCATGCACTGGCTCATATGTTAAAGTATATTAACAAGATATTTAATATAATATTACCCCATCTTGTCTTGAGGCCTGTTTTCATAGATCTATGGCATTGTCCAAACCAGAATGTTGCATCTACACAACTAGCCTGTGCATCCGCGCAATTTGACCAGTGTCATTGCTAGGTGGAACCTTAAAATGTTTGTCGCAAAACATTCTCCTAACTTGTTTGCCGCAAAATATGCCCCTATGAATCGTTTATTTTGCTCAACACATGGTCTCGCCTTTGAAAAATGGTACTTTTTGGATTTGCGTAAAGTCACGCATTAAAGTAAGTAAGGGTGCAAAGATCAGGAATCGATACAATCAAGTACCACACCCTTAAACGCCACCTACAATTTGCAGCAGAAGACAATTTCAATTTTTGCCGCTTTTTTAAAGTAACAAATAAGGTATGATATTTACATTAATTTTTCGAAAATTAGGAAAAGAAATTGTCATCTGCTGCAGTCGTGATTGGCGCTTTAAAGGTTAAACAAGTTAGTATGCAAAGATACCGAAATGTAATTTTGGGTTAGAGATCTAGGTGCATATTACACTACCTACGCAGCTAAAACAACAGTGCTGGTCAGAGTGCACAGATAAGCAGGATTGATCTGCGAATCTATTTGTTGTTCGCGTATGACGTAATTGCTATTTTTCATGTATGTGACGCAATAAATCACACCCTATAATAGAGAGTTATAAATTGATGAATACCGATGTGTCCCCAGTATACTCCCCGGTGTTGTTAATCACTGTATAACAGATGTACAAAATATATCAGAGACCTTGCTTTAACAACAATGAGACAAGCCGAGATCAATAGACTCTTTGATGCCAGAGCGATGCTTACTACTCTGTGTAACGGGTGCAATGTACTGTGTGTTGTCGGTCTGTTTTCGATTTTTTTCAAATACAGTCCTAGGGCGGAACCCGTCAGCTTTAGATTGCACGACCTGTAGGTGTGCACTTTAATCACTGTGTGAGTCCGTCTGTCCATCCGTCAGTCCATGGTCAGTTGGTGAAAATTATCATAAGTCTCGAATGACATGGTATATTTTCATCAAATTTTACACACATAGGCAAGGCAACATTATCTAACCACTGCATGCTAAACAGTATCTTTTAATGAACAATGCCTTGTGAGCATCAGACAGGCCAGTTATGGTCATTTAGTGAAAATGCTCATAACTATGAAACCAGAGGGTATATGTAGATAAAGTTTTGCATACTTATTCATTTTAATATTGTCCAGACACTGGTATTCAAAACGACGACGAGGCTTTACCAAGCATAATTTTGGCTGGTCGAGGTCTTTTAGTGAAATGATGTTCATAACTCTTGAACCGCATGGTATACTTTGAACAATTTTGCATACTTATACATATTAAAATTTTCCAGACACTGGTATAATATAATTAGTTTGAATCTGGACCAATGGGTCAGATTTGTGTAAAGAGTTCTATTTTTAGCTCTGGTTGCCTTTTTTGATTAGAACAAAACCGATTGTGCAATTTTGCCAGAGAACCTTATAATAAACATTTGTGTGAAATTGTTTTGACTTTGGACCAGTGGTTCAGGAGAAGATGCCGTTTAAAGATATTTCTAATCTACAATAAGTAAGTGAGTATGATCAGGAAATACCACAACCACACACTGCAGACCATCCCACGGCACCATGAGGAAAAGCCACAGAACATTTATAGTAACAATACATCTGTAAGAAAAAATAGCAAAGAGACTAGCTTTCTCTTCCTCTTCAAGATGACTGCAAAATCAGAATGATCACAAAGCAATGCATACAAAACAAATACAAACACAGAAGTGAAGTACATTAAACAATAGATTAACAACTACAGAACCACCGCCTTAGAACTGACAGCATCCTAAGCCACCAGGGGGCTTAAATGCATTTTACTAGCGCTAAGTCTTCGCCCTAGATTCTGTTGTTGTTAAAACGCAAAATTGTTTATCAAGCATGTAGATTTCCTAACTAATACAATGTATCATCACAAAGAAACAATCAAATCAAATTAACACATCATGAATATACAAAGAAAAGTGCTCATGACTCACAGATAGTAAGAGCTAGAGAAAACCTCAAGTTGAGCAACGGTGGGCCCAGTCAACTCTGGAAGCCATCTTGTTGGCTGCAAAACCATTTAGGCAAATTTGGTACTTGGTAGAGGGCATTATGAGGAACATTGCTATAAAATCATTTTGCATTTGGACCAGTGATTCAGGAGGAGATATTTCTTATCTTGATCTTGTGGGAATCTTGTTTGGCGGGGCATAACCGTTAAGACAATTGCAGCAGAGGGCATTATGAGGAGCATTTCTGTGAAAGTAAATTGAATTTGGACCAGTGGTTCAGGAGATGTCATTTTAAGAAAATTCTTATCTAGAGCTTTGGTGGTCATCTTGTTCAGCAGGCCAAACTGTTTGGCAGAGGGCGTTATGAGGAACATTTTTGTGAAAGTACTTTGAATTTGGACCTGATGTTCAGGAGAAGATATCGTTTTAAACACTAAAATTGATGTACTATAAGAAACTCACCTGCATGAAAAATCTTCTTCAAACCTGCTTTTTTATGACAATTTTTACGACAAAATGTACCAAGTCTGATGGCCCTGCTGGACAATGTGCACAAGCAAGCTGCTCAAATCTTGCTAAATCATGTAGATATCACTATGATCATGTGAAATATTAAGAGCAATTCTCTGTAAATATGGAGCAATTTTTTTCACGCATAGTCTCAGATTTTAACGAAACTTTCTGTACTTGGTGGTTTTCACCCAAAACGAAATAATTCATGCTTAATTCTTTAAATTTTACTTCCGTTGCCATGGTAACCGAATCCAAAGTTTTTTGCCAAAAAGTGCCCAAAAATCACTGAAAATAGACATGAATTGCACAGTTGCAACTTCTAAAATAAGAACGTTTTGAACTTGTGACTACTTGTACTCCAACGTATTGCTTTATGTAAATTTAAGGAGGGTCTTGGAATTAGATTTGGAATTTCTGTCTTGTAGCAATTGTGTCTGAAAACTGGGTGGGGTAACAAGGTACTCAAATTTGTCGTTTTTTTACATTTTTGAACTCATATTGTTGCAAGCCGCGGTTACTTGGAAACGTGTACATGCTTTAGTAAGACAAAGCTAGATATGATATATAATGAATTGGAAAAAAATGTTTGGGAAGTTACAGTCTTCTTATCGTAACCATGGCAACTATGATGCTACCGTCTCGAAAAGCTAAAATGTGCAAATGCCGCTTGTAAGGCGTTTTTGTATTGCAGAACATGTAGGCATCTGACACAATCAACAATTAAATGTTTAAATAATAATTATATTTTGTTTTTATGACAAATTAGTGGTGAAAGGCCCCAAAAGGGCCCTGATAATAGCCCTTTTAGAGGTCTACATAGGAGAAAAAACGCTATTTTTTAAAAATAAAAAGTGCAAAACTCATGTATAAGTAGTGTAGAAATAATATAATAATATTTTCAAGTCATTGATCTTATAGCTAGCATTTAATAAAAGAAAATATAGGGTGTTATCTCAATATAGGGGTCCAAACGGGGTTCAACAGGGGGTAAATAAGGCGTCAAATTTTTTGACCAAAAATTGTCCGAAAATCAGTAAAAATAGACATATATTGTGCTAATGCAACTTTCAGAATGAGAAACTTTTGACCTTGTAATTACTTGTACTTAGCAGTATTTTACAATGTGAATACAATGAGTGTATGGTTAATAATTTTGGTAATTCCATCAATTAACAATGGTTGCAAAAGTGTGGGTGGGGTAACAATGTACTAAAATATGGTAGTTTTCGACATTTTTGAAACCATATTGTTGCAAGTTGGGGCTACTTGGAAAGGTTTGCACACTTTAGTAAGACCAAGCTAAATATGGTCTGTAATACACTGAAAAAAATATTTTGAGGAAGTTACCACCTTCTTATCGTTACTATGGCAACTCTGATGTCACCGCCTCAAAAAGCCAAAATGGACAAATGCAGCTTCTAATGCGTTTTTGTATTGCAGAACATGAAGACATCTGACACAATCAACAATTAAATGTTGAAATAATCCTTATATTTTGCTTTTGATATATAATTGGTGCAAGGCCTAAACGGGACCTGATAATAGCCCTTTTAGAGGTCTCTGCAGGCAAAAAAACCCAAACAATTTTGTAAAAAATGTCATTAAAATATTTTCCAGTCATTGATCTTAAAGCTAGCTTTTAATGAAAAATAATTATAGGGCGTTGTCTCAATTGAGGGGTCGAAAAGGGGCTCAAAGGGGAGTAAATGTGACAAAATAGTGCCGTTGCCAAATGCAACTTTTATAATGAAACATTTTGACCTTAGGTTAACTTGTACTAGGCAGTATTGCTCCATGTGAATTAAATGTTTAGATAATATTTATTTTTTGCTTTTTCGACAAATTAGTGGTGACCCGCCCTATAAGAGACCTGATAATAGCCCTTTCAGAGGTCTACATAGGAGAAAAACGCTATTTTTTTAAAATAAAAAATGCAAAACTCATGTTTAAGTAGTGTAGAAATAACATAATAATATTTCAAATTCATTAATCTTAAAGCTAGCATTTTATAAAAGAAAATATAGGGTGTTATCTCAATATAGGGGTCCAAAAGGGGTTCACCAGGGGGTAAATAAGGCGTCAAATTGTTTGACCAAATAGTGCCCGAAAATCAGTAAAAATAGACATACATTATGCTAATGCAACTTTTAGAATGAGAAAATTTTTGACCTTGTGATTACTTGTACTTAGCAGTATTGCACAATGTGAATACAAGGAGTGTATGGTTAATAATTTTGGTAATTCTGTCATATAACAATGGTTGCAAAAGTGTGGGTGGGGTAACAATGTACTAAAATATGGTAGTTTTCGACATTTTTGAAACCATATTGTTGCTAGTTGGGGCTACTTGGAAAGGTTTGCACACTTTAGTAAGACCAAGCTAAATATGGTCTGTAATAAACTCTGTTGCCCCCGTCTCATAAAGCCAAAATGGACAAATGCAGCTTGTAAGGCGTTTTTGTATTGCAGAACATGAAGACATCTGACACAATCAACAATTAAATGTTGAAATAATACTTATATTTTGCTTTTTGATGTATATTTGGTGCAAGGCCTAAAAGGGACCTGATAATAGCCCTTTTAGAGGTCTCTGTAGGCAAAAAAAACCCCAACTATTTTGTAAAAAATGCCAAACTCATGTATAAGTGGCGTAGAAATTACATTAAAATATTTTCAAGCCATTGATCTTATAGCTAGCTTTTTATGAAAAATAAATATAGGGCGTTGTCTCAATTGAGGGCTCGAAAATGGGCTCAAAGGGGAGTAAATGAGGTGTCAAACTTTTTGACAAAATAGTGCCGGAAAATCAGTTAAAATTGACATACATTGCCAAATGCACCTTTTTTTCATATGAAGAATTTTGACCTTAGGTTAACTTATACTAGGCAGTATTGCTCCATGTGAATACAAGGATGGTATGGTTAATAATTTTGGTAATTCTGTCATATAGCAATGTTATAAAAAAGTGGGTGGGGTAACAATGTACTAAAATATGGCAGTTTTTCGACATTCTTGAAAGCATATTGTTGCAAGTCGGGGTTACTTGGAAAGGTTTACAAACTTTAGTAAGACCAAGCTAAATATGGTATAAAATACATTGAAAAATTTTTAGGAAGTAACCATCTTCTTACCATAAACATGGTAACTATGATGCATCCATTTCAAAAAACTAAAATGGACAACAACGGTATGAAGGTCTTTTTTGTATTAAAAAAACATAAAAAAAATCTGGCACAATAAAAAAGTAAAGAGCTAAAACGATACATACATGTTACTTTGCTTACTAATATGTGGTGAGAGGCCCTAAACTGGACTTGATAATAGCCCCTTTAGAGGTTTATATTGGTAAAATGCTAATTTTAATCGAAAATGCCTAATTTGTATATGTGTAGCATACAAATGTCATCAAAATTTTTTTGGGCATTGGACTTATAGATAGCAGTTTAGAAAATAGACATGTGGGGTTGATTCAATCTAGGGTTAGGGAAGGGACTCAAAAGGGGGGAAATGAGGTATATTTTATCAAAACTTGTTTTAGGACACTTGAATCAATTTCATTGTGAAAACATGACTCCTACTGCTACATTTATCAAGTAAAGTAAGGAAGAAAGCCTTTTGACCAATTAAATCCAAACAAATTTTAACAACCCCACGATTTTGGAAATTAGTGGACGTCTTCACAGGAGCTTGAAGTTAGGTCCTTATATCACCTATATAGCCTCAAAACCAAAAGCCCACGGTGTCATTACATAGTAATGACCAGGAGTGAAACTAAGCTCTTGGTAGCCATTCCGGCTCCGGTTTCCGGTCAATCGGCAGTGAATGTTGCAACGGCAACGTCAAAGTGTTTGATAAGTTTTCTTCAACCATATGATCAAGATGGCGACGTTAAGACGAAACAGGACAATGTCTCAAAAATACTTTAAGCCGATATAGTACCGGGTAACCTATTTGTTAGGGCATAAACAACGAGACAATGACGTTTTCATCTACGGAATAAGCCCCAAGACGCTATAACTTGCCGTTACGCTTTGTACGCCAAATCGTGCGCAACGTTAACGTCACATGATTTTTGAAAAACAACGGTTTCAGTTTTGAATTCCGCAAAGTTTATGAAAAACAGAACTTTTCCTGATAAGTAAATGTAAGGATTTGATTTATCTAATATTCTGAACACATTTAACTTATTGTTTCATTTTTTGGTTGAAGAGTTTGTAAGTTTTGAAATGTATTTTCTCCAAGTGTGACGAAGGCTCAGATTCACTGTGTCAAACCGGATACTGGAGCCAGAATAGCTACCGTTATTTTATCCTTATTTTCAAACGCTCATTATTTTGACTCAGTGATATTGCAGAAAGTTATCCATGCCTCGCATGACCTGTTGACATAGTTTTTATTGTTAGATGTTCAGTTTTTGCCAAAACCTCCTGGTAATGGCGATTCAAAGGTGCCTGAAATTAAGTTTCACTCCTGGTCATTACTACATAATGACATTGTGAGCTTTTGGTTTTGAAGCTATATGGGTGATTTAAGGATCGAACTTCAAGCTCCTGTGATGTCTTAAAATTACCATAAGAAAAGCATAGTTTTAGTATTTAGGTCAATGGAAGTGAATAAAATTATTTACAAAAAATCCAGACATTTTAGACATATAAACCCTAGATAAATGAATGAATGTTAGATTTTTATGAAATTTCTCATTTTTTAGCTGAAATATTAAATTAAAAGTCCCTATAGTACATGTATGTATATAAGGAGGTTATCTCAAAAGTAGTATTTTTACTATGAAATCAGTACCTTTGATGCATTTCATGTACAAGTAAGATTGACTTATCCAATATCTGTAATTATATACTGTGTTAGTGAGAACTTCTTAATCATGAAAGATTAAAAGACATCTTAAATAAAATCGTTATTTGATGAAAGGGGTCTTTTATAAGTAGCTATTTCTGAAAATATTTAGAATAATAGAAAACCAGTAAAATTTGATACGAAAAATGAAATGAATAAAAAAAAATAACCTGCCATAGAGAAATTATTGACTTTCAGTTTTTTTTTTTTGTATATGATCATCTTCTGAGGGAATAGCGAATAAAAATTGGAAGTGACCACAGTATGAAAATGGTGGGGATGTTTCAAAAGTTGAAGTTTAGTTTAAAATCTCAGGTTTCAGTGAACACTAGAGCTACACAGTGTATGATCATTTAGTTATCAAAATCTATACTAGATGGTCACAGCAATCACTTAAAAACTAATAGAGATTTAAAGGGGCGGTTGCAAAAGTTATTTTGTTTTTCTATGTATTACCTGCAATATAACCAAAAAATGATAATCTAGTCAATTTTTTTTTAAAAAAATCTGCTATAGAGAGATAGAACAAATAAGATATAAGGCCTACAGTTACATATGCTACAGAAATATTACATTTTAATACAGGATGGCCTTTGGCCCTGGGGGCTCACCTGAGACTGACTGTTTATATAGTAGAGGGAAAGCAAAGCACCTACCCAAATCCAGCTTTAAATATGTTGGCTAAAGTAACAGAAAGTAAAACTTTAAATGTGTCATATTTATAAACCAATTGCAAGATTGAATCAAACTTGATCAATAACCATTGCAGTTACTGACTCTAAGACAAACAGATGTATAGACATGCAAATGTCCCCTGGTGGCCATTTTCGATATATTTACATAATTTGAACAATCATGGTAGAGGAGCACTAAGGATCATATGTGCTGATTTTTTTTTTCAAATAGCCCAGAAATTTTCGACATCATCTTTTAACTCATGCTAGTGTCTTTTCTACTGATAACATTTGCAAACAGTTTGGACCTAAGCTGTTTGACACTTTGATGATATTCCTGAAATGATTTGACCAAGTAGTATTTTGACAAGAAGATCTGTAGCAAATTTTTCCATATAAGAAAAACAGACTCCTCCCCTGGCAGTCATGTTTTCAACCGATAAAAATGTGAACAATCTTGGTAGATGGTCACTCAATGACCATAAGTGTTGAATTATTTTCAATCGACCAAGTTGATTTTGACAAGAAGATTTTCAAAGTTATCCTATATTTACATAGGAAAGAAAACTAGTCTCATCCCCTGGCGTCCATGTTTTCAACCTATCAAAACTTTTTGGACATTTTTGGCAGTGCGTCGCCCAATGATCATTTATGCCAAGTCATTTTCAAATCCTTCTGTTAGTATTTCTCACGATGCCACGGGTTTGTCTGCAGTTTGTGATTGTGGTATTTCCTGATCATACTCACTTACTATTTTTGACAAGAAGACTTGTTTGAAGTTTTCCTATACATTAATAGGAAAAACAGTCCTACCCCATGGCGGCCAGGTTTTCTCATCAATTTAAATAATATGAACAACTTTGGACGAGAGTCAGCAAAGGACCATTTGTGCCAAATTATTTTCAAATCTGACCAATAGTTTTGGACAAGATTTTTAATCTTTTTTTCCTTTTGGTTGCTTTGGCAACCAGCTTTCTGCCTGGAATAGAATTTTTTAAACAACTTTAAAAGGTGACCACCAAAGATAATTCATGTGTAGCTTGGCGACATTCCACCCAGAGGTTCAGGAGATGTGATTTAAAGCAAATGTTGACTGACACGACGGACATCCTATGATCACAACAGTTCATTTTTAGCCGCTAAAAAGGGTCGTCTCAGAAGTAGTTTTTTCACTATAAAACTAATAACTCTGGTGGATTTTCGTGTAATTCTGAATAGTTCGAGTTAGATTAACTCAACCAATAACTATAATTGTACATTACTATGTTTGTGTTGGTAGGATTATAAGAGACTTAAAGGCTGTTTCATACTAAAAAATGGATCGTCTCAAATACTTAATAGGAATTTTTAACTTTTTGTGGGCTGGTCATAATCAAAGTTATTTACCTTCTTCATAGTTATAATTAGTGCATGATATTAGAGAGTATATTGCTACCTCTCTCTCTCTCTCTCTCTCTCTCTCTCTCTCTCTCTCTCTCTACTTGGCTTTACTGAAATACTGTTGTATTTGCATTTAAAACTACATTTTAAGACTTTCCCATAATTTTCGGTCTTTCTAGTACTTTTATAAGTATGATGATACGTTTTAGAATGAAAAGGGTTAGCAGATAGGGTATTTATGGTATTAGCTGCGTGCAGAACCAACTGTCAGTTACCATTTAAACGTGTAAGGTAATCTGCAAAATAATGAGAAAAGTAGATCTATCAGGTTCTGCATACATCAATGTATGTAAATAAGTCACAAAGAGCACGAGGGTGTTTAACTTTTTGTTTAACTATAGACTCAGTGTTAAGAGTACCTGATACTATTCATATTTTTCTGTTTTAAAGCAATGAAATCAATGTTATTGGTAATTGGGTAGTTATTTAAATAGAGGGGTTGTAAGTTTTTTCTATTTATAGTATGGACCTGGTAGAACGTATAATATCTAAATTTAAAGGAATTAAGATTGATTTTATGCCAAAATATTTGAAAGCTGTCGCTATGACAACCGAAAAATCAACAGCTGAACATACATAAATGTAGTTGATTTTACCAAAATACATAAATTGTCATTATTTTCTTACAAAATCCGAGACCATGTGTGAAACACTTCTATGATATATTGCTGCATGATTAAGAGAATTGGAGGGTACTACTTACCACACCCACTTGTCATGCAAGATAAGTGTATTGTAGCAATTTAATAAGGCTGCTGTATTGAATTATTTCCATCTATTGAAATAAAAATTTGCATTTTCTGACGCAAACCATGTTGATTATGATGACGATGGGCGATTTCAATACAAGTGAGAAGACAAGTTTGCCTAACTTTTGGGTCAGAATTTTTAACACTAAAATTACATTAAAAATTCAAAGGCAGCTTTCCTATTGGCTGTTTTATTGTTATTTGTAAGAAATGTGATTAAGTAATTATATAAAGAGATTTATAATAGATACTATCATTTCGTTTAACAATAAATTAATACCATTCTGCAATAAAGTCATTTTACAGTTACCCTACAGTGAAACTTATGTTGCCATGGTTACGAACAGAAGCTGATTACTTCTGAAACATGTTTTTCATAAAATAAAAACTATATATCCTGCTCTAATATGTATAACCATGCATATATGTTTAAATGCATGATTTAAGTTGTTGACTGTGTTTAAAAATGCCTAAAAGGCATGTTTTTCAGGTCCTACTTACCCCACCCACTTTTCCTTATAAATAAGCATGTTTAGATAATTTAATTAGACTGCATTGATCTTATTTCTTTAATTTAAGTCTACATTTTCACAAATATCGCTCAATGGTGATAAATAATAGCAATTTTGAGGGTATTGGAAGGGCAAATTAGCCAAATGTGTTGAT
Organism: Loripinus fragilis; assembly: GCA_964019695.1. Classification (NCBI taxonomy): domain Eukaryota; kingdom Metazoa; phylum Mollusca; class Bivalvia; order Lucinida; family Lucinidae; genus Loripinus; species Loripinus fragilis. The sequence goes on from OZ026522.1 coordinate 95,428,107, forward strand.
TTTTATTTTAAAATTCATAATTTTTACCCCTTATGATGCCCCTATAAGTCTAAAAATAGCTTATCTGTAGCAGACTTTAATGTCATATATAAAAGAGATGTATGAGTAATTAAAATATTTTATTTACAATAGACTATATTACTGTAATACAGCAATAAATGAATTGTTTATGCAATATTTATCTTTTTTAGTTTTTCTACAGGGAAACATTTGTTACCATGGTAACGACAAGAAGACGGTAACTTCCCAAACATTTTCTTCCATATTATAAAATTTCATACCCTGGCCTATTATATATTAACACGAGTGTATGTGAAAGTAGCCGAGCAAAGTTGTCGTGTTTGCGCGAAAATGCCCCAAAAGCGTAATTTTCCGGTCCCACTTACCCCACCCACTTTCAGTGAAAGATAAGTATATCTAAGCTTTTTCGTAAGGCTGCTACCATTAGCTAATTCAGTTATATAAAGTCGGTTTGTTCAAAATAATGCCATGTTTGTTTTTGGTACAATCTTTTTTTAGAGTAGTTAAATGGTAAAAATGTTATTTTTCATGTGTTTTTTGCTTCTTTTTTGGCCCAAATCTTTGGATGCTGTTGCCATGGCAACGGAGGTTGAATTGGATGAACTAACACTTGATTTCTTGTTTTTACATGACCACTAACACTGTCAGCAAGTTTCATCAAAATCCAAGTCGGAGCGTGAAATGGTTCCTATATAACTCGCTCCATATTTACAGAGAATCGCTCTTAACAACTTATTACCTGTCAGCCACTTAGATTTTTCAATAATCTCCTTCCAGTTTTTGTAAATGAAAATGAACGTTGAATAACAAGTAATTTTGTGCCCCAGCAGCACTCTCGTATTTTGGCCATTTAGCCACATCTAGTATTTTGAGTTGCAAGAAAATGTTTTTTGTTGATGTTCAAACATCCCAAGACACACAGAAACAACAATGTACAGTATAAAATGCGACAAAATGTATTTATAGCCAATAATTGAAGGCTACTCCCTTATATTATCAAGTGCTGATGAGGGGGATCAGTGTTTAGCTACCTCAAAGTAATCAAGATGGCAAATATCAGGAATCAATACAATCACGTACCACACCTGACCCAGGATACCACATGGGAAACAGTTGCAGCAAAAAAAGAAAACTGATACAAATCTCTGGTAAAACATATAACTGCAATTGCAATTTATCACTAATGATGCTCCCCTTTCTTTAGTCTCGGAGCAGTCAGAGTAGTACCAACTGATTCTAACTTAAAATGCTGTTTCTAAAATCTATATTCACCACAGGTCGTACACATTACAGTCATTTGATTTTGTAGACACTGTCTCTTGAAACGGGGCACTGCTACATGATAACCTAGACTGTATATAATATGTTTGAATGACTATTGTTGTAAAATGTTAAGACTTTATTTGGAGACCACACATGGAAATTACGTCTAAGATATTAGCGTGCTGTTTTCCAGGCGTAATTCATATATCAGATTTCAGTCTCTACATCGTGAACCATATTATATATACGGCACCTACCCAAACAATGTCTTTTTCTGATGAAATGTTTATTGACTCAATGGGGCAGAGCAATAGCTGTTTCAATCTCCAAATAATCTATGAAACGAATGGAAATATGACATCCACAAAAGCAAAAAACAGCATATTAAGTTTGACTTAGCCTCTTAGCACCGTTTTTATTGGGATTATATCTTCTTCGAGAGACTACCAGTCACGTGTAGTTTACCTTCTGAAATTATTAATACTAATAATGTGACAAAATGTTTTATTAAAACTTTATTAGATAAAGGAATACACTTGGCCTCGTTATATAACATTATGCATATAACAAATGGATGCGTGTGACATTGAATTCAAAGGGAAGAAGCAATGTGTGCTGATCGATTCTAAATGCATTGAAGTAGCTTCCCTTTGATATATTCTAAAATGTTCCGCTATACCATTCACAATGGTGCTACGTAAAGCAGATAGTGGGACAGTGACTCATCATTTAAAGCAGATCTTCCGCTCGAATTTAAGCGTGAAAGAAAATGTCTTGTCACTTTGTTTGTCAAAATTCTCTTTCATTATTAACACCAAAACCAATTTTTCATACCGTTAATACAAATTACTATACATACACAGAATATATGTACATTGATATATGTATGCATATGTAAAGCAAAGTCGCAAGTTACAGCGTTTCTCGAAATACATATATTTTGCTTTTATTACTTTATATTATGAATGCCTTTTATCACAGTAAGTGTTCTGCTCTGCCTATTGAGCTAAAGTGAATGTTATGATCTAAGCATCTTTTAAACACATCATCCCTTTATCAAGCCCACTCATAAACAGCAGTTGAAAAGTTATTATGTAATGAGTTACTGTTCAGCTGTGCAATATTATATACTAAAATATAAACGTTTCTGACTTAGGATGATTGATTTTTTGATAGACCGTACGTACGAATTAAAACAGTTCCCAAAATGCATGTATACAGTTCAACAAAATTAAAATTTGATTGATTGTTATATGTGGGTACAAACGTTTAATGGCATTTTATTCAACTACAGGTTCTTGCTGAATCTTGTCAAACAGCATATAAATAACATTATAAAGATATATGACTTTACCTTCCATTTCCCTTGGAGCCCCTATTACAGCTGTATACTTTACTTATTATTAAGAGCTGTAAAGTGCGACTTATTTTTACAAGTGCGAGCTGAACAACAACAGCAGAATCTAGAGCAAAGATTTGGTACCAGTAAAATGCATTTAAGCCCCACTGTGGCTTAGGCTGCTGTCCGTTCTAAGGCGGTGGTTCTGTTGTTGTTGACTTTACTGACCGTTCCAAGGCGGTACTTCTTTTGTGGATCTTTTATTTTTTTTTGTTCTGTCTTGTGTTTGCTATGTCTTTGTGCATGTCTGTTTATATGTGCTTTGTGGTCACCTGCTGGGAAAGAGCTGACCTCTTGGCTCCTGTTTGTTGTGTCTAACTGTGAGTTTGTCAATTTCCCATTGGTATCCTGGGTCAGGTGTGGTACTTGATTGTATCGATTCCTGATCTTTGCACCCTTACTTACTTTTTTGTCTATTGTAACTTCCATTGTGGGAGTCTGTAATTGTTCTATGTTTTGGTGCACGTTACTATATGTCCATTCTAGTTTTGCAATCATCTTGATGGGGAAGAGAGAGCTGGTTGCTTAGTTAAGTTTGTCTTACTGGTGTCTCATGATGGTTGTGTGGCTCTTCCTCCCGGTGCCATGGGTTTGTCGGCGGTTTGTCATTGTGGTATTTCCTGATCATACTCACTTACTATTTTTGATAATACACATAATAGTAATGTGAACCCTTGGAAAACGGATTCGATAAGTCATGTGACCTTTTTCTCATTGGTATAGCGAATATATTGTAATCGTATTCTGTGTTGCTTTGTATACGTTTTTTATATATCATACAAATTAAACCAATATTAAGTTTGTGTAAAGCTTAGTCTCAAACCAGACTCGATATCAACCAAGTCAGATTAATGTCTTTTCTGAGCACAGTTCAAAATTTAGACCTTAAGCAACACAGAACACGTTAATATGGGCGTCAAAAGTTTACGTGTTTGTATGTACTATAATGTCAAAATTTCTTGTGATGACACAGGGTGAGCAAGCGTTGTTGTTTTATTGATTGATGTATTCTCTTTTTTTCAATTATGTTTAAGAATTGGCTTTTAATAATCTAGTACTTATTTCCAGTCAAAAGATACATACACAAGGTAGCGAGATTAGTGGACATACCTTCAATCTTTGAGTTATAGGCTACTCTGACTCCGAAATATCTATTGTAAGCAACCCAACATGGCAAAATCCATTGACTTACCTCCAATCTTTGAGTTATAGGCTACTCCAACTCCACAATATCTATTATTAGCTGACATAGCTATCTCCCCTGCACAGCGGGTACCATGTCTGTGAAACAATTAAATACTTTATAAAATAAATGCGGCGGGTTTTTTGACTAGGTGCATCCCAAGCCTTATCAGCTCAGTTACATAGATTGGCAGCAGCCTCAGGCCTCCAGATAAGAGTGCATATGTGACTTTGGGTTCAAATGAGGTACCTGGTCGGAATTGAGATATTGGTATTTTCAGATACCTATATATCTCTGGAGTATACTTGTGAAATTTCAGTTCGATAACTCAAGCGGTTTCTGAGAAACAGGCAATACTTCATAGGTCCCTACGTCATGGAATTGCATATAAAGTGTTTGCGACGTTAACGTCAATTTGCTGATAGACAACTTGGCGAGTTTATTTCAGGATGTTTGAAGCGAATTGATTATTCTTTTGGGAAGGTTCATTTCACGTTAGAAATTCTCGATTAGAATATTTTGGATCATAACGTGAGCGGATAAATCGTCAACAGTATTTCTTTAAAAATATAAATGTTTTTCGTCATACGGCTTTTCTCTTAAAAGTTCGAACACTAAAGATTAAGCATTTTTCCAGGGTTCGAAAATTATGAAATTGAAATTCAGATAATATTGCTACAGTATGAAATGTTAGAGTGTGGTCTTTTTCATGATGAAAATGCATATATATATATGCAAATCAGAAACTTGATCATTAGCTTGTTTAAAAATGGCGATCAGATATGATTCCGCGTATCGTGGTTTAATCTCTTTTAATTTTTCTTTTTTAATATAACCGCCGCTAATTCATTTGTAGAAGGAGGAGGGATTGTAGCATCAGCAGCAGTGCTGCCAGTAGTAGTAGTTATGAAATACTAAGGTCAGTTTACTCTCTCAGTGGTGTGTCGCATGCGGTAGTCACCAAGTCAAGAGCAGAACCCGGAACCTATTACGTGATATTTAATTCGTAAAAGTCGTGTACCGATTTAGTAATTTAGCCGTGTCTCTTCTGTTCAAAAATGGTGTTAGATCTCTCATATTAATACAGATGCATTGCTTCACTTAAAATTGAAGCAAACTATTAAGTTTACTCTGTCTCGGTCTTCATTTTCGCAAATGCTAATCAATCTTTTTGCCTATTGTGCATACCTTCCAGTGAAACAGAGTTTTGAATTTTGAAGGCAGTCAAAGTTGATACGGCGAGACATCTCGTATAATCGGTGTTATCAAATTCAATATATACATATACAATGTATTTTCAAGGAAGAAGAAATAAATGTAACCTGCTGCGCAGCTTAAAACAAAAGCAGACAAAAGAGTGGACGAGCTCCCACAAAATATATCAAGCAAAATGTTTTGTTGGAGTTCGATATCAAAACGTGACGAAATTATGTCCTCCTTCTCTAGATGCATCGGATCAAAGAGATTCATGTGGATGTTCTAGTCCCCACCACTTCCCTATCTTCATATTTCTTAGGTTGTCACTTGCTAATATATCTCTGCAATACAAACTGCTTAGAACCAGGTCAAGACCAATGGATACCAAAGCGCTATTTTCTTATTTCTCAAAGAAAATGTTTGCATGTGGGTACTCATTGGAAGCGGCTAATTCTAATGTGAATGACAGCTTTACCCCGCTAAGAGGTTTCGATGATGTGGACGGAAGAGAGCGAGGCCAAAAGAAAACTGACGACCTTAGGGCTATGACGACTTTAGGGCCGCGTACGTTACAATACAATTGTTACATGTACCATACACGGAACAGTCTGCGCATCAGACCTGTAGTCCTATTAGGACACACGGAGCAATCAGTGCATCAGACTTGTAGCCCAAATATTGATATTGATATTTGTGTTCATACATATTCGCCACTTCGTGCCTTTGCAGTTTAAACAGTGCATTTCCATATTTTTTGTGAAAATTACAATGGCAATGTTAATGGGTGCAAATTTTCGGGGATGGAAGTCAAATATAGAATAGCAATATACAATAAAAAATTAAAATAAATTATAATTCTGGTTCCCAAGTAGGTCCTGTTAAAGTGAACATACATTTTAGAATACCACGATTCCTATTGACGCTAAAGTTAACGTCGCCAAAAAAATACCATTGAAATTTGTCGTTGTGTTTAAATGACTACCATATGAAAACAACAGACACCAAGAAGCTACAAAAATGTATATTGCGTAAATCAAAGTGCGTTCATTTGGTACTTTTTTCACGGTTGTAGCTTCTATTGTTTTGCGACAATAATTTTTGCCCAAAAAAATCTGGAAATACATTGATTTAAACGGCGACGTTACAAGACGGCGAATAATTATGTCCTGTGACTGTACCTCAAAGTAAAACGCTTATTGCATACACTGAAACGAGCATCGTATGCCACATCACCCATAAGTAGGATGGAACTTTCCACTTGTAGTATGTCGTCTGAACACAACAGACAACAAAACCACTCAAGTACATGCTCTGCGAAACTATTGGGGACAAAAGGCACTTAACCAGACACACATTTTTGCACATACAATTTGCGTTCGAAATAGAATTGATTCCGTTGTTTTATAAAATGCATTATAATATCAGGCCTGGTCTTGGTCTGCAGTGTGTGATTGTGGTATTTCCTGATCATACTCACTTGTTTTTTCTGGTCTTTAATATGCACAGTAGAAAAAGAATAAAAATGCACTACGGCCGACACAGAAAGTGTCAGAAAGAGGGTGTTTTTTTTTTGTTTTTGTTTAAATACATGCTTGTAAATAGTCATCTTATCTCTAATTCCTCCAACTCCATGATTTAAACAGTCGCATGTATAAATCTTCTAATCCATAATTAGACATTTCTTTGCGAAGAAATCGTAAAATGTTTGCGCCTCTTGGGCTTTAAACGAGGTTTACAAATGACGCTTAGCGACGTACAAATTGTGCAACAAAGTGCAGTTGCGTAAATTACGTCACTTTTGCAGCGCGTTTTCCCGACGTCACGTTTTACCGCATTTGGGCACAAAATGTCATGGCGCGTCACATATTATGGAAACAATCGATCCTAACACAAAATGATGAAACAAAGAAAAGGGCTCATGACTCACAGATAGTCAGAGCTAAGGAAAATCTCAAGTTGAGCTACAACAAGCATCAGGCACCAACCAACGGATTAAAGCTTCAAGTCAGGACCGTCGTTGAGTCTGAGGCCTGACCTAACTTTTGGGCGTGACGCATTACGATTTTGACATATATGCGTGATCTTGTTATTGCCTGAATTACAAATTACATTACCATATATTAAAGAAAAACATTTAGGTTTATCGGTTTTAAACCATGCCGTTATATCACTCTCATATGATAATAAATTTTAGATAATACTCAGGAAAATGTTCAGGATGGACAGTTCCTTGCGACATAACAGGAAAGTCGAACTCCTTTTTGCATCAAATCACTGACAATTAATTAAGACAACATCGGTTTATGTGCAGGACAAACGAGTACCTGCATAAAGTATGATCATTGAGAGGTTAACAATAGTTAGTGAGTATTATCAGGAAATACAACAATAAAACTGCAGACAAATCCGTGGCATCGTGAGGAAGAGCCACACAACAATCACGAGACACCAGGAAGACAAACAAAGCAAAGCAACCAGCCTTCTCTTCCCCTTCGAGATGATTGCAAAACTAGAAAGGAGACAAAGTAACGCGCAACAAAATATAGAACAATTACAGAATCCCACAATGGGAGCAACAATCAACAACGAATCAACAACCACAGAACCGCCACCTGAAAACGGACAATAGCTAAAGCCACTAGGGGACTTAAACATATTTTACCGGCACCCAAATCTTCGCCCTAGATTCTGCTGTTGTTGAAGCACAAAAATGTTAAGCTCGCATGGAGGATTCCTAACTATTTCATTGTATCATCATAGAGAAACAATATAGTTAGATTAACGCACTACGATGAAACAGAGATAAAAGGCTGACGTTAATAGCAAGATGGCAAATACAATAAAGCTAACACAGCCTCAAGAATTAAGATAAGAAGGGGTTACCTCCTATGGGGTCATAAGTACGCGTAGCTATGATATTTGCTCCTAATATTTCCTGGGCATAAACCTATATGGTTTCGTGCCACGTATTGACTTCAAATTCGTCACAGTATTTAACAGTTTGGTCTCGATTATATACAGTTAGCAAATTTTGTTAGAAGCTGGCGTCAGTTCATCAACACGGTTGAACCTTTTATACGTCATAAAGTTTGCAGCCAATGACTGATTTGAATTTTGTTGCTGGTTTAAGGAAGCATTTCAGGCTTGATATTTCATGTGAATTACAGACAAGATAGGTAAGAAGGCAAAAATCAGAAATCGATACAATAAAATACAACACCTGACCTAGGACATCATATGGGAAAGTGGCACAAACACAAGAAAACATCACATATACGAGAGCCAAGAGGTCAGTCCTTTCCCAGCAGGAATTGTCATAAAATATATAGCCTCATTATACCAAAACATCAAGAAATTTATCACAATAATTGTAGTTTGGATAGTTGTGATTGGTGCTTTTGCTTTATGTAGTCGTATGAGAGCCTTTCTCATACGACAGCATGAAGCATAAGCATACCATTCACAGAAAACAGAGACTAAATCAACAAACACTACCTGTCTGCATTAGACTATTCTTACATTTGACAGCTGAAGCCACGACCTAATGGCTGTGGTCAATGATAAATGTGATATAACATAAGAAAGACATCATACTAAAACAAACATGTAATGTCCAGTCTACAAATCGGCGTGTGATAGACTGCTGAGAATAATTGGTTTATCTGAGGCCAATTCTGACTGGAGTGTGACTGAGATAGTTTCCTGGTCTTATCTACTGACTGGTCTATGATTGTGATAATTTCCTGGTCCTAGACTGCTGTGATAAAAACATAAAATAAGATATTATAGCGTAGTTGTGTACTCAAATATGATCTGTCGACTTGATATTATTCTAGCTTTTTACTCTGGTAAGGCTCTTATTTTAACATAGTCATTTTAAGAGTCAATTGGGGTAGTTATATGTACTGAAAGTTAAATAGTATAGAATGTTACCTCAGTCTCTTGGTCTTGTATCTCAAGACCTCAACTCCTAGAAGCATTACTATGTAGAGTTAGTTATGGCTTTAACCATAACTGCCCCAAACAACTCTTAAAATGATTATGTTAAAACCAAGCAAATAAGAGTCTGGTCATATATGAGTACACAACTATTCAAAATTGTATGAGTTATTTTCAAAACTGAAATTGATTAAGTTATTTTAATATTTATCACATAGCATTCCAGCACCAGGACATTTTCACAATCAAAGACTAGCCAACAAATAGCCCTCCAATAATCTGTCAATAGCCAAAAACCTGAGCAATTTACATGTATATCAAAAGCTGATAAATAAACTTATATATTCACAGTTAGCCACTTAAGCTTATCAGGGTAGGCATCTAGGGGCCATTTAGCCTAAGCAGACTAAGTTCTTTTCAGGCTTAGAAATGATCCCATAATGTCATCGATTACTATCAGCGTATACTTGGATTGTACCTAATACTTGAATTTAAGTTATGTCTGAGCCTCTCAGGATACAACCATGTTTATCAGTTGAACGACATGGCTATGCACTTATTTCTATTTCATGATCCTTAAAAGCTACGACGGCTGGCCTGTAAAGTGTTCCCACAATCAAACAGGGCATATCAGTATGTTGCAAACTGAAATATCTAGTATCGTGTTAACTTTTTTCATGCATGTTAGATGCGTTCCAACATGTTCAAACATCAATCAAATACATTCAAACCTCGAACATTTGACTTTAGATTTTTCGAAATCCTCGCTTATGCGAAATAAATTGGCACACACTTGATTTATAGACTGTATGACAGGACCTATTCGTGATCTTTTAATAATTTTCTTTGATAACATGTATTTGGTGACTAAAGGAAACATCTCCAAACTAATATTTTATAGAAAACACCCAGATAATAATCGTTTCGAGGGGTAATATATTTTTTATGTCTACCTCCCTATAATTCGATCTACTGTTAATTTAAAATAAAACCTCTAGTCCCAAGCACTTCTTATTTACGAGGTTCACCTGCAGTATGAATACCAATTTTATCTCTTCTTTTTTTTCCTTCCTTGTATGATAAATGGACAGTTCTAGTAATTGTTAATACCTTAGTTGGAAGAACAGGTCTTGCAGCTTCTATTTAATATCATTGCTTATGCTCATTTTCTGTAGTTGAAAGTGCAAATGAAGCACGGGTGTAATAAGTGCGCATAGTTAAGATATTTGTTAGTGGCATTTCCAGGTCATGAACCTTGATGTTGTGCGTGCCATATATTGACGCACAATCGTCGCAATAGTTAACAGTTTGGTCCAGATGATTAACAGTTTAGCAATTTTGCTAAATGCTGGTGACAGTTTACTATCTACGTCTTAAAGACATGGGTTAACCCTTAATATGCTTACTAAAATAGTATGTGAGTATGACCAGGAAATACCACAATCACAAACTGCAGACAAACCCGTGGCATAGTAAGAGCCACACAACAGTTTTGAATTTTGGTACTGACTTCAGCAAGGTTAAATTTGTCATGTGTATCGCCTGCTGGCAAATATAAAGCCTTACACTCACCAACAACTCAAGAAAAATATCGCAACATTTTTAGTTTAGGATAAATGTTATTGAACTAATAGGCTATCATACGACACCATAAATCAAAAGCAACATATTACTGCTCCAAATAAAAGATACTAAATCAACAAAACCAACCTGTGTGTATTGAAGCATTCTTAGATTTGACAGCTGAAGACATGTCCCTATTGATTGTCCTCAATGAAAAATGTGATATAGCATTACAAAGACAGCATAATATGACGACTACGTAAGCCGCATTCGGATATGGACTCAGTATAGTCAAGGTTCAGATTTCCTTCACATAGACAGCGAACACTCGAAAAGTACTTAGCGAATTTTAGTCAAGTCTGAACCTCTCTGGCTACAACCAAGTTTGTCAATTCAAATAATTCGTTCATGTACGTGCCATAGAGCACTTCATATTCGCGGCATCAAACTTTGGCTGTTTTAAAAGACTGAAATTTTGGCTAGTTTAATTTTGGTGTTTCTCTATTCAATTCTCCATAAACTTGTTCATGTATTCTCATAAGGGCTACACCCTCTTGGGAGGGGTTAAATACCTATATACGAGGGATGATCTAAAAGTTCTGATCGTTGCCTTGTAGCTTTGTACAGAGACATTTTTGAGAGGCATACTATGCACCATTCAAAACATCTAGTTTTTACCTTTATAATGATGCTAATATTTTCTCGCTCTACTGTTTCGATTAATAATTACAGCACATTATATATGATCCACTCCATACCACTGGCCTTTTTTCATATTAGAGAATAATGATAATATTTGAATCTAAATCTATCAAGCCCAGCATCTTCAAAACTACAAAGTAAAACGGCATTGTCTTTTTACTTTTTGTTACTTGTCAAGTCCATTCAAATGATAGAATGGCGACAGTTTATGTCGATTCAATATTTATAGCTCAATGCGGCATTCTTATGACGTCATTGAAATTGACAACTACGTCATTTTGAACACACTGTAGAATTTTAATTTCCAATAATATTCTATTTTTGTCTATCAATTTTGACTAAAACATGCCAAACCAAAGTTCGGCAAAACATTTAAGACCAATACTTTTTTGATTACAAAATATCTCAATCATAGTTGTAATAATTAAAAAGTTATACTTTTTACCGAAAAAATGACTGGTTTTAAATAAGAATTTTAAAAATTGTTATTGGTTTCAGATGGATGCTTTGTGCTCAATTTAATCCCATATTGCATCATTTTACGACATAGTGCACATTTGGACAGTTAATTGGGTTTTATTTTTTGATATACACATACAAAGTTGTGTACCTCCGAATATTGACCTAATTTGTAGACTCGTTTTAATTTTCTTATGTGGTTTACTATCAGTATCCGGCAATACCGATAATTCATAATTGCTTCAGACAAAAGTCAGTTCATCTTCATTTATCTTAAACAATTTTACCTTTAATACAGCTGTTCCTACGGCAGTAAGGGTCGGTCAAAACCTCAAGTGGTTCAAAATTTGATTATAGCTGACAGTTGCATAGCCATACGTTCAAAGGCATAGAAAACCCAAATCATGAAGAAAGTTCGCCATATCTTCAGAACATATTGGCTTAGGGATGATCATTGAGCAACCATAAAAACGAAATGCTGAGACGGCACTTGTCAAAATTGTGGCTTCTCTAACATGCGCAGTCTGCTCAATAGGTCAGTGCATTGAGGGTATGACTGTTTTGGGATAGATTTCCGGTCACCCCTTCAAGTTACATAAACATGTCATAGCAGTGTATAGACAAAGACTATATTATCATGCGGTACAGTTTTCAGGCATGTTGCATCGCAGGTTACAGAGATATCACACTGGGATCAGAACTTTAAGATCATCCCTCGTATAGTATATTCATATGTGCGGCCAGAATGACCCCCCTTTTTCAGCTCATCCAGGTCTAGCAATGGCCTATTTTTAGACCGGCCCTCTTTTTACTTGATCAGTATTGTGAATGTCACTTTATACAATCCTGTACAAATACAACCAATTATTCAACCATTATCGACATATATATATATTTGGTTTTGAAAACACTGTAGATCCAGTTCATCTGGTTTCATACGAAATCATCTGATCAGGATTTACACTGTTGGCCACCCTGATTGTAAATACATGCTGATAATTGGAATACTGCAAATTAACAGAATAGAATTGTAAGAGGAATATAGTACATAAAGATATATGCAGCTTGACAAGGGTAAATAGTATAGTCAGCAAAGGGCCATTGAAGCAAATTTTTTTAGCATATTGTAAATATTTTCCTACCTATCAATTTAAACATGTGTTTTTGGGTGCTCAAAAGAACTGTGTCATTGAGGCAGTTCTTTTGAGTACCCACAACTTTTGCTTTGGATGGGAACTAAAGAAAATAGTTTTCCAATAATTGTGACCAGCCATGAGATTTTGGATCCAAATGAGGTACCTGGTCGAAATTGAGATATTGATATTTTCTGATACCTATATGTCTCTGGAGTATACATGTGAAATTTCAGTTCGATATCTTAAGCGGTTTCTGAGAAATAGTCAATAGTTCGTAGGTCCCTACGTCATGGAATTGTATACCGACGTCAACGTTAATTTTTCTGATAGACAACTTGGCGAGTTTATTTCAGGATGTTTGAAACGAATTGATTATTCTTTTGGGAAAGTTCATTTTACTTCAGAAATTCTCGATAAGAACATTTTGGGATCATAACGTGAGCGGATAAATCGTCAACATTATTTCTTTTAAAATATAAAATTTTAATGTATTTCGTCATACGGCTTATTTCTTTAAAGTTCGAACACTAAAGATTAAGCATTTCTTCAGGGTTCGAAAATTTTGAAGTTTAAATTAAGATAATATTGCTACAGTATGAAATGTTAGAATTTGGTCCTCATCATGATGAAAATGGGTATTTGTGCAAATCAGAAAGTTTATTATTTACATGTTTAAAAATGGTGATCAGATATGATTCCGCGCATCGTGGTTTAATCTATCTACTCATTTCTCTCTTTTCTTTTTTTTTTCATTTTCATTATAACCATCACTAATTCATTTGTAGAAAGAGGAGTGAAAGTAGCATCAGAAGTGGCGCATGTAGTAGTAGTTATAAAATACTAAAGTCAGTTTACACTCTTAATGGTGTGACGCATGCGGTAGGTACCAGGCCAAAGGCTGGTCCCGAACCCATCACGCGATATTCAATTCGTAAAAGTCGGGCACCGATTAATAAGTAATTTAGCCGTGTCTCTTCTGTTCAAAAATGGTGTTAGATCTCTCGTACCAATACAGATACATTGCTTCACTTCAATGTTCCCTTAAAAAAACAAGGCAATCAATTACGTTTACTCTGTCTCGGTCTTCATTTGCGCAAATGCTGATCAATCTTTTCGCCGAATGTGCATACCTTCCAGTGAAACAGACTTTTGAATTTTGAAGGCAGTCAAAATAGAAACTGCGAGAATTCATGTATGATCGGTGTTGTCAAAGCCTATATACATGTACAATGTATTTTCAAGGAAGAAGAAATACATGTAACATGCTGCGCAGCATAAATTAAGCGTTTAGGTACGGAAAGCCATTCAAGTCTTTCAAGCATAATTGTTTATGCAGGACACTTTACCGCGTATCAGTAACAGTTATCTGTTGACAAAATAATCCATGCAGATTACAGCAATAGGTGATGAGTTTCTGCGGAAATTTGAGTGCAGATATGCTACTGAAAAGCTACTCGACAGACTAGGTTTTTTTTGTTTTTTTTTTTTGGTCTTGGCCTTGCCTTCTTCTATTTGCACTTTTGAGTGATCAGCGGGGCCTTTGTTGTTTTGGGCGAAGGCTCAAACACGATTGAGTCTCCGTCGATCGGACGGTATTAAATTCGATATTTGTGACATGAGTTCGGTGATTGTTGTGATTGGCTCGTTATTATTATAAATCAGATAATTTTCAATGAATGTGCTATTTCAAGCTTTAAAGATGTATTTGAACTGTTTAATGCATTCATGCACCCTTATAAAACATGTTTTGATGTATATAGTTTTGTTATAGAGGGCCACTTGGTAGAATGGCTATTTCAGCTAAAAGTGTACACCTCTTTAAATATTGTATAAATAAATAATAAAAAAAAACAAAAGCAGAGAAATGTGTGGACGAGCTCCCACAAAATATATCAAGCAAAAATGTTTTGTTGGCGTTCGATATCAAAACGTGACGAAATTATGTCCTCCTTTCGCTGGATGCATCGGATCAAAGAGAATCATGTGGATGTGCCAGGCCCCACCACTTCCCTATCTTTATATCTTGCTAATACATGTATATCTTTGCAATACAAACTGCTTCGAACCAGGTTAAGACCAATGGATACCCAAAGCGCTCTTTCTTATTTCTCAAAGAAAATGTTTGCAGTGAGTACTCATTGGAAGCGGCTCTTTCTAATGTGAATGACAGCTTTACCCTTAGCAGATTAATGAAACGACCCAAAACATTTTGTGATCCGGCAAGTGATGTGTATTCACAACTTACATTTTTTCTTGAAATATACAGAAAGCGATTCAACAATCTTCAAGCCTATTCGACGTCGAACACCGACATTATTCAAATGCTGTTCACTTATATTTGATAGCATCACATGTTAAAGTTTTCAAAAAATACAGTCGCAGAAGTTGTGAACAGTGCAGACTATTAATCGGCATCTTATATGTCGAGGTACAATAAGATCTACTGGCCGGGAATACATGTACCTACCGAATAGTTTTGGTTGCATATTTATACATGTATGGGTATCAGCTATAACCATAATTAACTACGATCACCCTGCTCCCATGTACACACCGACGTTACAATTAATTAAACACAGATCACATCGAAATGGACCCAACTCTAAACTTCGGAATTATTGAAGAATATCAATAACAGTCTAGATCAGATGACAGATAAAATGGGATGTACCTGGTACAAAGCTTTGAGATTTTTACACAGTTTATAAAATTTCGGTTTCAACCACGATCTCTAAGTAATGACTCTCGATTCATTCAATACATATACCGTAACAGTGACGCCTCAAAGCGTTTTATGGATGTAAAGCTACCTAGTCGGGCTAGAAGTGAAGTGTTTGGCTTGAGCCTTGATCTGCATGTACTTCCATACTTTGTAGATTATAACAGAACAGATGCTGGCTGCGCTTTAAAACAGGCTCGTCTGAGTCTTTGCTGTTGGCAAGTGCGATAAGTGATAAGCTGGCATAGTTTTTAAGTGGCTCTAACCCACGCATGGAACAAAACGGATAGCCCGAAAGTCGAGTCTGAATATACGGAGTTACATGTAATAAGAAAGAATTTCTAAATTTCGTGTAAAAATGTGCTCACGGCAAAATCTTGTGACTACGTACATCACAGATTAAGCAGACTGGCGTTTGCCACACTGATACAATACAAGTGTTACATGTAGCATACACGGAACAGTCAGCGCATCAGACTTGTAGCCCTATTCGCACACACGGAGTAGTCAGCGCATCAGACTAGTAGCCCAAATATGTCTTTATACATATTCGCCACATTGTGCCGTCGCAGTTACATTTCCAGAATTTTTGTGAAAATTGATGGCAATGTTAATGGGTGCAATTTTTCACAAATTTACGGGGATGGAAGTCAAATATAAAAAAGCA
The DNA here is from genome assembly GCA_964019695.1 of Loripinus fragilis. Taxonomy (NCBI): domain Eukaryota; kingdom Metazoa; phylum Mollusca; class Bivalvia; order Lucinida; family Lucinidae; genus Loripinus; species Loripinus fragilis. The sequence goes on from OZ026522.1 coordinate 95,444,355, forward strand.
ATGTATAATAAAATATTAAAATAATTATAATTTTGGTTCTCAAGTATGTCCCGTTTTAAGAGAACATACATTTTAAAATATCACGATTCCTATTGGCGCTAAGTTAATAACGTCACCAAAAAATGCCATTTAAAGTTGTCGTATTGAAATGACTACCATTCGAAAACAGCAGACACCAAGAAGCTACAATAAAATTGTATATTGCGTAAATCAATTTGCGTTCATTCGGTACTTTTTTCACGGTTGTAGCTTCTATTGTGTGGCGACAATAATTTTTGTTAAAAAAATCTGGTAACACGTTGATTTAAACGGCGACGTTACAAAATGGTGAATAATTATACACTGAAACGAGCATCGTATACTACATCTGTAGTGTGTCGTCTCAACATTAATCCTAGCTTAGTACTGGTTCAACGCAGGAAGACCCGTCCCTTTATAACTGAAAGATTGTTGATGGGACGTAAAGATTCAAATCAAACAAACAAAACAACAGACAACAAACAGTTGACGTGCTGTACGACAACATTTGGGACAAAAGATACTGAAACGGACATACATTTTTGCACATACAATTTGCGTTCGAAATGGAATTGATCTCGTTGTTTTATAAAATGCATTATAGTATCAGGCCTGGTCTTGGTCTGCAGTGTGTGATTGTGGTATTTCCTGATCACCACTCACTTGTTTTTCTGGTCTTTAGTAGAAAAAGAATATAAATGCACTACGGCCGACACAGAAAATGTCCTGGAGAGACGGTGTTTTTTTTTGTTTGTTTTTTTTTTTTTTTTTTTTAAATACATGCTTGTAAATAGTCATCTAACTCTTCCACCTCCAATGTTGTGAGATAATTATTTAAACAGCCGCATGTTCAAATCTTCCAATCCATACAGGGTAATTAAATATTTTTTGCGAAGAAATCGTAAATGGGTTTTTTATGATGATACATAGCATTAGTTAGATGGCCTCCATGCGAGCTGAACATTTCTTGTACTTCAACAACAGCAGAATCTAGGGCGAAGATTTGGTACCAGTAAAATGCATTTAAGCTCCCCGGTGGCTTAGGCTGCTGTCCGTTCTAAGGCGGTGGTTCTGTTGTTGTTGACTTTTTGTTTATTGTTACTCCCATTGTTGGAGTCTGTAATTGTTCTATGTTTTGTTGTACGTTACTTTATGTCCATTCTAGTATTGCAATCATCTTGATGGGGAAGAGGGAGCTAATTGCTTTGCTTAATTTGTCTTCCTGGTGTCTGATGGTGGTTGGGCGGCTCTTCCTCACGGTGCCGCGGGGTTGTCTGCAGTTTGTGATTGTGGTATTTCCTGATCATACTCACTTACTATTTTTAAGCGATTTTAACAAATGACGCTAAGCGACGTACACATTGCGCAACAAAGTGCAGTTGCGTAAATTACGTCACTTTTGCAGCGCGTTTTCCCGACGTCACGTTTTACCGCATTTTGGCACAAAATGTCATGGCGCATCACATATGATGATACAATGTATTAGGTAGGAAGTAAGTAAGAGTGCAAAGATCAGGAGTCGATACAATCAAGTACCACAACCGACCCAGGATACCAATGGGAAAGTTACAACCTCACAGTTACACCACAAACGAGAGCCAAGAGGTCAGCCCTTTCCCAGCAGGTGACTACATAGCACATACAGTCAACCCTCTTTATAACGACACTGTTTGTTCCAAGCTGTCTTTGACGTTAAAATTTGCTGTTATAAAGAAATTCTGACCATTACCAGATCTCCTCATAATTATCATTTGGTAAAAGAAAATATTATACAAATAAATTAAAATGTTATTATTCCAAAAGTATACATCAGTTCGATTTCATATTGCATCAAAATGCACAAAGCTTCCCACTTATCAAGTGAGACAGAAACCTGTTCATGCAAAAAGGCCTTGTTCTGATCAAAAAATTATCTGAACCATGGTAACAATTCTAAAGAATTTATTTTCAATAGAAATTGTATATCTGTTCCCAGAAGTTACTGTCGGTGTCGTTAAGTGAATATTCTGTTATAAAGAGGGAATTTTAATGGAAACAAATCCGTTCCCAGCAATTTTATGTCGGATGTTGAATATTCTGTTATAACGAGTGACGTTATAAAGAGTTTTGACTGTATAAACAGACGCGCACAAAGACATAGCAAACACAAGACAGAACAAAAACATAAAAGATCCACACAAGAAGTGCCGCCTTGGAACGGTCAGTAAAATATTATACTGGAGGGCTTAAACGGTTTAACGGCGTGCCAACCCCACCCTTAATTCAGATGTGGATCAAGACACATAGATATTTGGTTTGCATGAAAGACCCCTAACATATCAATGCATCATCTCCCAAAACATATAAATCAAGATATAACAAGGGGATAAAGCAAAGATAAGGACTCAACAGTAAATAAAACCGAATACCGGAGCAAAAGAAATCCAACAATTAAACCCCGGTGGGCTCGACAAACAGCCAAAGCATCAGGCCCCTACCATCTCATTAATAGATAAGTCTTTAAATCGGAACCATCATAGAGTCTGAAGTCCGACCCACCGGCGTGCAATTAAAGAGGAAAGCAAAGTTGCCAACTGTGATTGGGTTGACCACCAAGCATGCAGTCTGTTGCAATACATTAATGTTATAGCCAATATTTTTATAATGGGAAATTATTTTAATGAACTGCGCTGAAAAAATATTAGAGCCAACAATCTTCTTCAATTTATACACCAAGTCACCATAGAAATCAGGTTCCGAAAGTCCTTGGCGCAAAAGAGATTTAAGTCCAACTTGGAATTTAGAAATCAAATCATAGTATCGTCTGTAAAATTTTGAAAATGTTTTGTGAAGTTTATGATACCGATAGCCTTGTTTAAGAAGTTTCTAAGTTAACAATTTATTGCAAGTGTTAAAGTCAGCAACAATGCTAGATGCCCTAGCAAAACGAATGAGTTGAGAAATACAAACTCCATAGGATGTAGAACGAGGAACATCACCATCTAAAAATGGGAAATTGACAATTTCAAAATCAAAGTCGTCACGTTCATCATAAATTTTGGTAGAAACAATATGATTAGAAATTGACAAATGCAAATCTAAAAATGCGGCTTCGGTATCTGAGGTATTGACTTTATTCAGTTGGAGCTCTGAAGGGTATATTTGACTAATAAACACCATTAATATTTAAAATATCGTCCAAATATCTGGATGTAGTGTTAAACGCATTAATGACATCAGCCTGCTTATCATCAGAAAGAGAAATCATAAAGTCCCTCTCATAACAAAACAGGAATAAATCTGCAACCAGGGGAGCACAATTAGTGCCCATAGGAATCCCAACTACTTGTCTATACAGCTTGGTGCCAATCGAATAAAAATGTTGTCAACCAAAAAGGTCAGCGCATCACATACATTTTGACACGACCATGCATGATATTGTTTAGGTTTTTCTGAAGTAAAAAATGCATTTCATGCGAGCTAAACAATTCTTTGTTTTAACAACAACAGAGTCTACGGCGAAGATTTGGTGCCAGAAAAATTCATTTAAGCCCCCCGTTGGGTTAGGCTGCTGTCCGTTATAAGGTAGTGGTTATGTTGTTATTTATCTATTTTTAATGTACTTCCCATTGGTTGTGGGGGCTCTGTGTTTATTTTTGTTTTGTCAAGCATAACTTCGTGTCCTTTCTGCAGACCAACCCACGGCGCCACAGAATTATTTAATGCATGGATGATCAATGTTTGAAGTTTAAAGAATATGTAACTGCGTTGAGCTTTTCGCAATCATATGGGGTTTTAACAGTATTTAACAGATTTATTAAGAGAACTCGATTTGTAATTGTGTAACAATTGAAAATTGTGTAATTTGTAAATACCATTTTGATATGTGTATTTTTGTTTTAGAGGGCCACTTTGTAGAATGGTCATTTTACCAAAAAAATGTAACTCTTTAAATATGAAATTGATAAATAAATTAAAATGTATACAGATTTACTGTTTTCCCAAATGCTCTGATTTTAAAGAGAAAGTTTGAAGAAAGTTCTATTTTCGATGAGTTGCCATAACATCTTGCAGGTTTTGTTCATGTTTTTAACTGAGGAATTACATCAATTCTATCACTTTTCAGGTGAATCAAACTCACCCCGTCTCTAACATGTTATGCAGAATTTTATTATATAAAAGGTTTGGGAGTGACTAGTGACTATTCTGGTCTAGAAGGAGACAACGTAATTGACTGACAGATAATTGGGATTAATTTCAATGGCCACTTCCCTTACAGGATACTGGTAACATTTTAGCTAAATATCTACCTACTTGTTTTCATTTGTGGGATCATATCTAGGGAAAGGATCATCGTCATTGTCGTTTAGGTCACTGCTTGCTTTTGGGTCCTGCAAGAGATTAAACAGTCTCAAGAAATAACTTGCAATAATCTATACTATACTCCACAAAATAACTGAAGGACCAATACTATCAATTACAACCTTGATGCATTTTGTGTAGAACGTATTTTGAAAACCAATTTTATGAACTGGCCTAAATTTTTCGGACATCTTTGACGCCTTATTGCCAAGTGAAACAGCAAAAAGAAAATATATAAAAGAAAACGCAACACTATTATACAGTGGGCACTACATTGTAGCATGATGTAAAAAAAACGGAAAAGTATTCAACGAATGTGGCGATAAACAGGCATAGGCATAGAAACTAGCATTTTACAGCTACGCGTAACAAAAATTGTACACATTCAGTGAAATTGCCTAATGTGGAAGGAGCGTTTCCCATACCATAAGTGATTGCTCTTAAAGGAAAGAATTTGCTCCCTACGGGGCATATTCTTTCCTTTAAGAGCAATGCCCATTTTGAACAAACTATAAGTGTTAGTAGTTTCTCTATGATGTGCGTAATCATCTTTAGCGTTCTGGCTACGCTAAAGACAGGTATGTTCCGCTGCTATTATAACTGATTAATTGCCCTCGTGAAATATTTCCATAAGAACCAATAATGATAGAATCTACATCAACTGAAACAAGACAACTCTGTCCCTTAGGATCAGTGAAATGCTGAAGAAACGCTGTGTAATTAGTTTGCTTATTTGATATTTAATTAACTAAAAATATACACAGTTTCAAAAGAAAAGCACCACCAGAACATTTTTATGACGGTTTTCATGTATGATTTTCTTTTAAACGACAATAAATTTGTAAAATATTGTTACCCAAGTCTTTCTTTGGCTGGTCTTTCAAAACGTAAGTGAGTGTGATCAGGAAATACCACAATCACACACTGCAGACCAACCCACGACACGGTGAGGAAGAGACACAGAACATTAATAGTAACAAGACATCTTTAAGGCAATACAAGTCAGAAATTGTCATTTGATACTTTTGCTAAAGTTCTACAGTGTCATGTATACACCAACCTCTATTTTGGTGGTATACCCTTCGAAGCATTATGGTTCACCCCAAAGTTCTTTCTTTGAATTCGTATTAACGCAAAAATGAACTTGACCTACTTTTCAGACCAGTGTCAAAAGGGTTCTGACGAACTCATGGTTTCTTGTCAGTTACAGAGATAGTTAATCACATGTTTATAATTTTACGTTTCCATTTAAAAACATGCCATTCTTTACACCTCCATATTTTGTTCTATCAGAGATTTTCATCTATATTTTACAGACAGTACATGCTTTTAGTTTGTTATAATATGATACTAACATTTTTTATCTCCTGGCAGTAAGAAAATGCCACAATGGGACAGTGAGTAAGAACATTTTAGGGGTAAGTGTGCATTTTCCATTCCTAGTCGTTAATCTTAATGCTAATTGAATTAAAATATGTTATAAATCACCATTTTAGCTAAATATAACAAGTACAAATTCATATTTGCAAAGCTTCACTGTTTTTTTCTCAGAAAATATTTAGGTGGTGCTTTACTTTTGACGCCGAGTTATACATGTATACTGGTGACACAATTGATTGAGCTGTTTTGTAAGCACTGTAATTAGACAAGAACTCCATCAACGGACCCAAAAATATATCATCAACGTAAAGAAATAAAATCTGACATTGTTAACAAAAAGCGTTGATATCGCAATTATCGACACACGCTCCCGTTAGTGTTAACGTTGACAATAACAGTTGCGAATGCACCCGTTACAGTCAACGTTTACACTAACGGTACCATTATTGTAACTGCGTTGACAGAAACTGGTGCGATCGCTCTCGTTATTGCTAACGTTTACACCAAAGGGAGCGTTGACATTAACGGGTGCTACAAAGGTTTGTTTATTGTAAATTGCTGGGGGCTCGATACCACAATTCTGGTAATATAATATACTCTTAATTTTTAAATTGAAATATGATACGCTTTTATCTGAACAATAGTTGAAATCCATGAGTATATGTCTTACATTATATATGCACGTGCACATTGTGTATAAGTGACGTCCCACTCTTGCTAATACTTACATAGTTGCTCCAGATATCTGTATGGTTGTGTTCTAGCCCTGCAGTAGAAAATAAAACAATACAATACAGTATATGTTGGTTTTGTTGTTTCAAGTAGTTAATATTTGATCTTGTTGCTCAAATTGTGCATGTAGTTTTGTGCTAAGTCCTCATTTTGTAACACAGTGTTCTCCCTAGTTTGACATTAATGAGCCAGTGCATGGGATTTCAAACAATATGGTACATGTATGTGCGACCAGCAAAGCCTCAGATCAGCCTGCGCATATGCGCAGTCTGATCAGAGCCTTTGCTAGTTGCATGAATATTCTATGATTGTTAAGCTACTGACTGAACACCATTTGGAGTTTCTAAGCTAAAAAGGAGGCTGCAGAGGCTCGTCCGAGTCTACACTTGTCAAAATGTCAAATTGTTGGAAATCTCATGCCGCGGCTCATTATTTTATCTCGCTGAGATAGAGCTAGGTGATAGCTCTGCTTCTTGTGTTCCTCTTTCTATTGTGTCCTGTTAGTTTAGCTGTGTCCTTGTGTGTTTTTCATGTTGTGTTCATATGTTTTTATGTCTTCTGTGAGCTTGGCATATTCTGGTCACATGTTTTCGGATCATATGTGAGCGTCTGTGTAAGGAATATTCATGTTGAGCATAATGCCAGTCTCTGAACCAGATAAAGGAAATTTGAGTTTTAACTTCTCATAGAAAAAGAAACTCTGGTCTGAACATTTAAAGAGTGCAAGAAAAAATAGTACGTGAGTATGATCAGAAAATACCACAATCACAAACTGCAGACAAACCCATGGCACCACGAGGAAGAGCCAAAACACACTCACGAGACACCAGGAAGACAAACGAAGCAAAGCAACCAGCTCTCTCTTCATGCTCAGTCAGTTGTCCTTGGGCTTTCTATTTATATCACACTATGCAGGGACCATTGTCATTATCCAATTCCAGTTTTGGAGTGAATCTGGTGCAAAGTACACCTTACTCCTACTAAACAGCCTTAGCTTGTCTTCTTTGTTCATATGACTGGGGTGCCACGCTTGGTAAATATCACAGAGGGCGCCATGGTTTGTTAAATCCACCAGGGGTACAGTTTGTGGATAGGATAATATCTAGTAACTCAGAATCTGATATCCCAGACAGTTGCCATCGTCTCATGACAACGGACAGAGCATGGTTATATATCCCTCAGATAAAAAAAAAACATGCTACGTCAGTTGCCATCGTCTCATGACAACGGACAGATCATGGATATTTATCCCTGAGGTAAGAAACATGCTCCGTCAGTTGTCTCAGTGCTGACCGTCTTATGACAATAATTACACGTTAATGCCCATATATTTGCTTTCATTATATAACATGAAATAGGACATGTTTGCAAGCTAACCTTATATGATGTATCTTCGTCTCACATAGTTAAAGAAACTAGGACTTGTCTTTGTCCACTCCATATATAAAATAGCAAATACCCTGAAGCATGTACAACTGCGCAGGCTGATCTGAGTCTAAGGGGAGGATGGGGGTAGGGGGCAATTTCAAATTGTAGGAAATTATGTGCGATTATTACATTAAACATCTATCCCCATTATAAGATCTCAACATAACCTCTTATCTTTTTAAAAGATGTATTTTGTTAAGCGCTATAAATAGACATATCAACGTGGGTTTTTCTGGCGGTCTATTTATATCACACCATGCGGAGACCGTTGTCATTATCCCTTTCCCCTCAGTACATGTAACTTACCGTCATCCAGCACTGTGACTACTACACCATTCCCAGTGATGTTTTGAGCCCATACAGGAATAACATTCAGATCTAACTTGGGTAATTCAGTATTTCCTTACCGTCGTCCAGTACTGTGACTACTACACCGTTCCCAGTGATGTTTTGAGCCCATACAGGAATAACATTCAGATCTAACTTGGGTAATTCAGTATTGCCTCCACGTGTATCTTTCTGAAATCACATTGTAAATATATATGAGGGTCTGGATTAGGTTTGATGGCAAGAAAGTGCTGGCACTGTTTGCTTAGACAAATTGATTTTCAGATAAAGAAATATAATCTTTTTGGGCAATTAAAAACCTGTAATCCTTCAAAATATACGATGCACTACCCTGACTTAACTGTATCAAACTTTATAGAAAAGTGCATTTGTCTTAAACCTTAATGCGCCAATCGCAACAAAAGTCGTCTGATTTTCTCGTCTGCTGAAAGGTTTATGAAGCCTCTATGACAAACAGTGTGGACCCAGATCAGACTGCTCCTATCAGTCTGTTCTGGGTCCAAGCTGTTTGCTTCTTTACTTAATTCGTCAGTAATGTTAGAAAATTATTTGCAGCAGACGACTTCAGCAGACGACATTTTCAGATGCATTTTTTTCTTGGCGCTTTAAAGGTTAAAATTCTGAAATATACTACACGTATTTTTCGTGAAAATGGCGCTGTCGATTACTGATTACTATTGAATGATTTTAATGTTAATAATATGCGATTTGAATTACCCCATCTGGATACCTATATATTAACCCTTTTAAGACCGATAAAATGTTCCATAAAGTTTGATAAGTATATATATAAAGCACATAGAAATAAGGAAAATGGCAAAAGTAGACAGTAACCACATATGTGAGAAAGTATGAATATGCTTGTGATAGAATAGTAAAGAAGTAAGTTAACATTGAGTTAAAAAATGAATTCTTTATTTTCTTATTTTTAAAAATTGCGGCTTGAAACCAATTCGCCTATGGCGTACTAGCTGGTACATGTACCAAACGTCTACTTTATGTCCTTTCTAGTTTTGCAATCATCTTGACGAGGAAGAGAGAGCTGATTGCTTTGCTATTATTGTCTTTTGGGTGTCTTGTTGCAGTAAATGTACTGTAGCTCTTCCATATGGCGCCGTGGGTTGGTCTGCAGTTTGTGATTGTGGTATTTCCTGATCATACTCACTTACTTTTTGTTTCCGTAAAGTTGTCCATAGCCGACATGTAAAAGCTCTGATTCACCAGAAACGGAAGTCATTCCATGCACAGCCCAAAAAGGACCATAGCAAATTAAAAGGTACATTGTTTTGATCAGATGCCTAAATGCATTTTATTGTCCCATTTTGGACCACATCCCTACCATAGAGCTGTCTTTGTTATACCTTAGCTATGCTCGCGAGTAACTTGGTTAAACTTAGTGCATCATATGCGGATCCAGAGAGGACACAGGGGGTCCGGACAACCCCCCCCCCCCCCTGAAAAATCAGAAAAATATAGGATTTTTTAGCAATACTGGTCCAGGTTCATGAAAAATCCAAAAAGCTACAAAGCCAGCATTCAATTTAGGGCCATTATCGGCCCGCCAGCGAACGCCATTTAAATGGCGTTTTGCTGGCGGGCTGATGATGGCCCGCTTATAGTGGTATTTGCTTGGATCGTCTCTCTCCTCTAAAAAGCATATCAATGACGGACCCCCTCTGACAAAACTTACTGAATCTGCGCATGTGTATGATTACGCCAGGGACATGAAAGGGGCAGTATGAAAACACTCCACTTACCAGATACCATTCCTGCTCCCAGTCTGGATCGTTGAAATTCACACTTCGTGTTGCTGGGTGTCTTGATGCGTCATAAATATCTCTTTTACTTCTTGTTTTAGCTATCTGTTGTTCTGTCCAAGATACCTAAAATATCAAACAATAGTTGTCCTTACTTATTGGCGAAGCATCCAGTTCGCACTCTACGCATGTGCATAACGGCAATTATACATATAAAAGAAAGATCATCATGCGCGGATCCAGAAACTTTTGTCAGGGGGGTCCAACTTCGACGGTTTTTTTTTTTTTCCTTTTTTTTTTTTGGGGGGGGGGGTTAGTTGGTGAGGGGAGGGGGGATCCAAATACCACCTTAAGCGGGCCATCATAGGCCCGCCAGCGAAACACCATTTAAATGGCGTTTCGCTGGCGTGCCAATGATGGCCAAGCATTGAATTTTGGCTTGGTAGATTTTTGGTTTTCAGGGGATTCAGGCCAGTATTGCTAAGAAACCCTATATTTTTGCTATTTTTCAGGGGGTTCAGACCCCTGTCCACCCTCTGGATCCGCACATGATCATTCAATATCATGAAAATGTAATCCAAACTGTTCTCTTAACCCCCTTTCAGACAAATAGAATTTTCCATAAAGCTACAAACAATTAAAGGAGGATGGTCCATCAAATATAATGAGGGGTGACAGGTTGAAATTTCAAAACAGCAAACAATGCAGACTCTGATGAAATGCCACATTATACAGCATTCATCTGGATCTTCACTGTTTGCCAAAGTAGAAGTCAATGGCTTCTCGGTCTTCAAATGGTTAGGGGAAAGACGTTGCAGTTAATCTAGTTAACTTCAATAGTGCTGAAAACAAACTACTGTCGGATCTACTTGAATTTAGATTAATAAAAGTAAATGAGAAGGCAAAGATCAGGAATCGATACAATCGCGTACCTCACCTGACCCAGGATACCACACGGGAAAGTGACAAAAACATAAGAAAACATTACACACAAGAGAGCCAAGAGGCCAGTCCTTTCCCAGCAGGTGACCACAAGGCTGCAATGAGCAGACAAGAAATCATAGACAGACACGAAACAAAAATAACAAAAAGGATTATTGCTCTTTGGTTCAGAAAAGGACAATTTTTATTGTATCGAAGTTTGAATACGCACATTGCATAGGCAGCAGACCAGTTAGAGTTAATACAATACCTATGGGGATCTCATCTGAGTATCATGCCATTTTCCTTTTCTAAAATAATAAAATTCTAAAAACGGCTGTATTACCTGCAAACGAACACCATAGAATCCAGAAGAAATGCTACAAGCGATTTTCGCAAATATTTTTGCTATGTAATTGTTCATACGAAAACGACAATGTGAACTGAATGCCAGAGAGCAAGTGGCATCATCGAGGATTTTAACCAAAATGACGGCCTCTCCATTCCGTAGAATTCTAAGCAATTTCAAAGATTTTTTGCAGTTATATATCACCTACGAGTATATAAATATTCACCAAGCGAGGTACCAGGCTGAAAACATCCTTCGTTCATGTTTTTTTTTCTGTTTTTAAAACATTGTTTCATTACATATTGCAGTGTATTTCAGTATCCTATCTTGAAAGCGGCTTGTGTAGATTAGGATAAGGGCTAGACTGACGAAATTTTACATATTTATAGCCAAGAAGCAGCCAATGTTATAAAAGTAATTATAATGCATGCAAATATAAAACTTTTGGATTTATTGGCCTGTGATCCCCCTAGTACCAGGTAAAGTGAGGACCAAGAAGTATAATTCATGCGTCGAGAGAGCATAGGTGGCCTTTCTTGTTCGTAACAATTTACATGCGCGGATCCAGAAAGTTTTGTCATAGTGGGTCCAACTCTGACAACGTTTTTTTTATTTTTATGAAGGGAGAGAGGATCCAAAAATTAATAAAAGCGGACCATCATTGACCTGCCAGCGAAACGTCATTTAAATGACGTTAGAAGGCCCAACTTTGAATGCTGGCTTGGTAGCTTTGTATTTTTTTCAGGGGATCCGGACCAGTCTTGCTTAGAAACGCTATGTTTTTGTGATTTTTCAGGGGGGGGGGGGGGGGCAGACCCCTGTTCTCCCTCTGGATCTGCGCATGATTTGTATCCATCTAACGCATCTATCTGTTTAGTGTAATGCGAGATATATCTCTCGGGCACGGAATGTGGATCAATGGGAATGATAATTAAAAACGAACAAATGGTAGTGATCTTGTTTATGTTCGCAATTCGTTTCCTTGCTAGCGGCGACTTTTACCATATGTTTATAACCTTTGCAAACAGTTTTAATCCAAAAACAAAACGTCGGTCCTAATCTGGATCCAAACGGTTTGACACTCTGATAGTACAGTGTTCCTGAAATATCTTTTGAAAAAGTTAACTTTGCTATGTTTTGTGCGCGTCTGTTTATATGTGCTTTGTGGTCACCTGCTGGGAAAGGGCTGACCTCTTGGCTCTCGTTTGTGGTGTCTTCTGTGAGTTTGTCACTTTCCCATTGGTATCCTGGGTCAGGTGTGGTACTTGATTGTATCGATTCCTGATCTTTGCACCATTACTTACTTTGAATAAAGTTCGCAGAAGACATGTACAAAAGTTTGTAAAATTGATGCATGCATATATTTAAAACATCACCAGTGGCGATAAGATTGCTCGCAAAAAGCAAGTGAGCTTGATCAGGAAATACCACACACGCCAGATAAACCCACGTCACCGCGAGGAAGAGCCACAGACCAATGACTGTCACAAGACATCAGTAAGACAGTTAAAGTAAAGCAACCAGTTCTCTTCCCCATGAAGATGAATGCAAAACAAGAAGGACACTAAGTACTGCATAAAAACACAAGGACCAAACACAGACAACTACAAACAATGGGAGCAACGATAAACACTAAATCAACAACAACAGAAGACTTGTGCATGATGCCATGCACGGATTTTTCTTCCCGCCCTCACACTTATGTTAGATTCTAATAATCTCGCCGTGATCAAGCCCTGTTCAGATCGTCATACATCAGCCTTTGACATGTGATTTCCAACAATGTGGTATTTTTGCATAAATAGACTCAGACGAGCCTGTGCAGCCTCCTTTTAAGCTTAGAAACTCCAAATGATGTTCTGTTAGTAGCTTAATATTCATAGAATATTCAAGTGACTAGCAAAGGCTCTGATCAGACTGCGCGTATGCGCAGGCTGATCTGAGGCTTTGTTGGTCGCACATACCACATTGTTTGAAATCCCATGTCATGGCTCATTTGGTGAATTTGTATGCGTGGGACTATTGTCATTCTAAAACTGAGAAATTCCGGAACATTGAGATCAGTGTGGATTAACAAATAAACCATGAAATCTAATCATTTCCGATCTTTCCTCTGTTATAATCTGAATTCATACCATTTAAAGCGTCTGGTGTCAATCAAACTAAAGGATAGAATACACAATGAGCTATTTTATTGAATTCTCAGTTTATTAGCTCATTTTTTGCGATATTGGTACATGATACTGACGGAAAGCTGATTAGCTGTGTGTTGTCACTTGATATCAATGTTTTACGTCTGCTTTATTGACAAATAAATGCTTTATTGACAAACAAATCGTTAATTTATTTTGTTGAAAACATAAATGGACCAGTTGTTTGTCTGTGCTTTGGTTTAATGACACAGTCAGTAATATTTCAGTCATGACGAACCGCCTCCCAAGTGAGAGAAAGAAATATAGAAAAGGAAAAGAGAATAGGATGGGCAGCAAAAATAAGCCCCACTATACCCTAAAAATATTAAGTGAGTATGATCAGGGAATACCCAGTCCCGCACCTGCTGCTATCGCAACAGATCATTGCCCTACTATACTCAGGCCAAAATTAAGGCCTTTAGCTGCGTGTAGCTTAGTTTAACATTGACTCATGTATGCAATAGATATCAAAACCAAATTATTTGTTTTTGTGGAAAGTATATCCTTATTCAAACGTGTATGAGCATCAATTATACCACCTTTACCAACTTTAGCATGAAATATCTTGTGGTGTGCAAGGTATACACTGATGTAGGTGGTATAAAATAGTTACACCATGGGTTGTCCACCTGTACGTAAGATAATCCACTCGCTAAAGCTCGTGGATTATCTCCACGTACAGGCGGACAACCCATGGTATAACTATTACTTATAGTATAGGGTTGTGCTTTGTCTTATGTTTCTTTTCAAATTGGCCTTTCATGTAATTCAGAGAGTGCACGGATACGAATGATTTCTGTACGTTCGACGGTTACCTTTGAGAGTCTCATCAATTTGGTTTAAACAATATTTTATTGATCAATACTAATACATATAAATATAAGTACAACATTACAGGATAGGATCTGACATTAAGCTGTGAGGCTTATTGTGATTATCTCCATATTAAATTTCATCAATTTTCGAAAGTTATGATATTTTTTCTAATCGCTAAAATTACACTTTTTCCTACATTTCAGTAATTTAATTCTCTATCAACATTTTAATATATTCACGTAACCTTACCTAAGAATTCAAGTATCCCCCAGAAAAATAAAATTATCTCATTTTTTTTAACTTTGTTTCAATCCCTTTCTCGACCATTATATTTTTAGAAGTAAGGAAACAAACTTAATGCAATTTAATTCGATTTGAATTAAATTCATTTATTATTGAGAAATCACACTTCAATTCAATTGGGTGGCAAACGTTAAAGAAGCGTACACTTGTTTCATATATCGGTAAATAGCCAGGCCGCAAAGATATGTGCATACACATGTTTATCTGCCTTCTTAGTTTCGGCTACGTAAAGAACAGCATGGTATTTGAAGGAAGTTTTGTTGACCCACCCATTTGACCCTCCGTTTAAATTTTGTGTTTGTTTTCTGCTGTTTTGTTGTATATTTCAGGTGTGTTTTACGTGATAACCAAGATATCCAATACTTTGTCATGACGGACACTTACAGCTGCTTTAGAAGAATGCCACAGTGCGACAGAAATCAGATAAGAGAACATTAATGAGCGTTGAAGCAGGATGCCCTCTTCAACAAATGTTGAATATGGCTGGTAGCCCTCCCTAAATCATACAAGAACATTATTGAGATGCGGATGCTTTGTGCGCACGAATGTATAAATGGGCAAACATGTAAGACTGTTGAGGCTGGAAGCCCTCTTCAACAAATGTTAAAGATAGCTGGTAGCCCTCCCTAAATCATACAAGCACATTATTGCGATACGGATCCTTTTTGTGCACGAATGTATATGTATAAATGGGCAAACATGTAAGACTGTTGAGGCTGGTATACCTCGTAACAAATGTTGAATATGGCTGGTAGCCCTTCACAAATCCCCGTACAACTTTATGATCTTATGGATCATATTTGCACATGAACACATGAAATACTGTTGAGGCTGGAAGCCCACTTCAACAAAAAATTGAACTATGGCTAGAAGCCTTCCATATATCATGGTAGAACATTATGGTGTTGTGGATGTTGTTTGCACACAAATATTTAATTAATAAATGGGCAACCATGAAAGACTGTTGAGGCTGGAATCCCTCTTCAACAAATGTTCAATATGGCTGATAGCAATCCATAAACCTCAAAAAAAAAAAAAAAAAAAACTATGGTGTTGTGTATCATGTTAGTTCGTGAATGCATAAATTGAACTTCAATTTTTGAATTTACAAACTTGTTACTGTTAGATTTAGCCTGCAGCCATTAAATAATGGCGCAAATGCATAAATTGATCTGGAATTTTGGAATATTGCGAACATGTTGTATGCTAGCTTTAGCATGCGGCCGTCTCAATCAAAATTGTAATATGGTTGGAACCCCTCCATATTATCAAGTCTAACTCAAAAGTGAAATAGACAGGAAATTAGAATAATATTGAGTGGTATTGCTATAACTTGAATAATGATGATGTTTGTGTGAATTGTTATTGTTGATATTGAACATTGAAAAATGTGTGAACTTTGTGAATGGTTAAATTTTGTCTTGATGTTGAAATAATATCTTTTAAATTGAAGTGAAACATTAGCAATTGTAATACAATGTCCGTCATGGCCAAATAAAGCCAATATTAAGTAAGCATTGTAGTTTCTTATTATTATAGTACATTTTACAAAGATAAGTCAGCAAAATAATTTAGACATTATGTCTTTGTATTCCTTAACATATATTTAATAACACAAAGCCATTCTTGCCAGTAATCTTTTTACATCCTTGCGCATAATTTCTTCAAGAATAATAGTATTTTGACCCGATTTTACTTTTATTTGATCAGATGTAGCTTTTAACCCTTTTATTTGCTTTCTATTTCGTCTCCTCAACAGTAGAAATTGAAAGCATTCTGGTAAATCAATCAATTAACAAATACTGACCATTTAAACTTGAAAGTTTCAATACCATTAGTGCACAGTACAAGTTTTAATATATGAATTTGAAGGGTCAGGAGTTCGGAATTTTTTACAGATAGGTATAATTGTAACTTTTTCTATACATTAGTATTTTGGTCCTTGATATTTATCTTAGAGCCTGGGTTGGTTTTCAATGTAGTCGTTATTCGAATGAGTATTGTTCCGATCGTGAGATGGAATTAATAATTTGGGTATTCCAAGCTTTGTGATATATTTCTACATGTATGTGTCCTTTCTATATCTCGCCCAAGCCCTAGTGGCTATGTTTACATACAGTCGGCGCTTCTTTCGTAGATCATTTACAGTGAGCCACTTTAGTTACGCACCACTTTCTCAGGGCCCTAATTTTTTTACAAAAATGCTGGAATAGAACATTCTCTGTGACAATTTATGTTTGGACATTTTATCTGTTTGATGACGCCAAAACAATATCAAAATCACTCATGCGAATCACTCTGCAACGTCAAATGCAATTTTGACAAAAAATGCACGTGCAGCCCGAACATCAATAATTTCTATTAGCGTTTTACACTAGGCATTATCCATGGTGATCGTTTTGTCAGTGTTTTGTTACTGTAAGATTTTAATGGTTAATGCAAATATAAATGCGCTTTATGCTGGTAGTCTCAAAATGAAAATATGATATTGCTTTTCCGAGAAATTTAACACTTTATAAGTGGTGCGTAACTAAATTGGCTCATTGTATGTTATTTCGGTCTTGTTTTTGTTATGCTTACGAGCGCGTCTGTTTATTGGTGCCTTGTGATCATCTGCTGGGAAAGGACTGACCTCTTGGCTCTCGTTTGTGATGTCTAATTGTGAAGTTGTCACTTTCCCATCTAGATTGGTTCCCCTCGTTGATAAAGCTCCACTTCCGCTACGCATATAACTGACAAGCTATTAAAGGGAGAGAACCAGTCTATTTCCCATCGGTATCCTTGGTCAGGTGTGGTGCTTGATTGTATCGACTCCTGATCTTTGGCCCTCTTTTTACTTTGCAACCTCTGTGGCAGTATAAAAATGATTCATCAACTATGCTATGAATCTCCTTGCATATTACATTTTAAATCTAAAACTCATGTATGGTTCTAAAAATAGTGAGTTAAAATAACTTTGTTATTAATAAATAGTATTGTAAATACAGAACGCCAACAAAGCCAGCATAACGCTGTGTGCCTATAGTTTGGCTGACAAGAGGGCTTTTTTTTTTGCTTTTTTAATGCAGTCATGCAAATATCGATGGCCACCACAGCATAGACAATGGTTAGATGAAGACAATTCGATAAATTTCGGAAGCTGTTGAATATAAACTTTGTACAGGTTTAATGTTATCATTCTATACTTTCTATAGTTTTAATTGAACTGATCTTTATCCAGGAGACGATACATCATACACTATAAACTCGTTGCCTGCTAATGGCGCATTTCGTCATCTGCTGATAACTTTTGTGAACAGTTTGTACCCAGATCAGATCCAAGCTGTTTGACACTCTTCTTTGAGCATGGCTGTTTCATTCCACCCACAAATTGAGCAAGATAAAGGGGTAACGATGTTTAACGGGGTTTTAACCCGTTATGATAAAATTACTTTTCAGTCAGTTCATCAGAAATTTAAACTGCGCATGTCAACGGCAAGCAAAAAACACCAGGAATCTGAGAGACTTGCGCGTCTTGTCAGGGTCATTTCAACTGATACACTTTCCTTCGGTTCCTACTAGGGCTAAAGTAAAAGCATTGGCAGATCCAGAGGGGGTTCAAAGGGTTCACTTGAATCCCCTTGGAGACCAAATTATTACATTTTCACTGGAATATTTACGAAAATGAAGAAACACAGCAAATCGAACCCCGCTCCAGAAATCCTGAACCCGCCATTGAAAATTATCCTTTTTGATGCACTGTTGAAATGAGAGACAATTGAAAGTACTTCAATTATTTCTCATTTCAACAGTGCCTTTCAACAGTGCATTTAAAAGGATAGTTTTATAATAATTATTCAATCGCTACTCGTACGATTTGGTGTATACCTGGTCAATTGCTGCATTTAACCTTAAAGGTTGGTGCGTAAATTAATAGATGCTAACTGATTTTTTTGCCTTATTTTTAAACGACTTAGAATCTTTCCTATGCGACAAAAGTTGCAATGGTGTTTACTTTGAGTTCCATTATGATGATATAACATTGTATTTGAAACTGCTTGTGCTGCGCATGCTGACGATACAGTTGTTTTTGGTACAGATGAGAAGGAATTTCAAAATGATTTAGATATGTTCTATGAATACTCAGAATTATGGCACTTATCTGTTAACTTTGATAAAACTAAAATTATGATCTTTGGTACTCGACAAGACCATTGTTTTAATTTTAATCTAGGTGGTCACAAAATTGACATCTGTGCTGACTTTAAATATATTGGTGTTATTTTTAGCAAAAATAGGCACTTCCACCAAACAAAGAAACATAATGTTGAGCAAGCTAGGAAGGCAATGCATGTACTTTTCAAACGAATTCGTAATTTCGATATTCCAATTGATTTGCAGTTGCATTTATTTGACCATGTTATTTTACCTATAGCATTATAAGGTTGTGAAATATGGGGCTTTGAAAATAGCCAAATTATTGAAAATTTGCATAATGATTTCCTTAGACTGATTATTAACTTGAGAAAAAGTACCCCTATATATATGTTACATGCAGAATTGGGAGGACATCCAATACAAATAAATATAAAGTCAAGAATGATAGGTTTCTGGTTATCAATTGTCAATGGAAAAGAATCCAAGTTATCAAAATAACTGTACTCAATAATGCTTAAAGAACACGAAAAGGGTTCTTATAATTCCAAATGGGTCCGCTGTATTAATGACATACTTGTTGCTGTTGGCCGACCTGATCTTTTTAAAACTGAGCCAGTCAATAACCCAAATTCTGTGAAAATGGATATTTCTCGAACATTGTCAGATTTGTATATTCAAGAATGGAATGAGAAAGCTAACGTTTCATCAAAAGGAAAACAATATCTTTTATTTAAATACAATCTCAATTTTGAAAAATATTTGAATAATGTTTCAAAATTTTATTATTCCAAAATTATCAAATATAGGACTGGTAACCATCGGCTTCCAGTTGAGACAGGACGATGGGATGATATACCATTAAATGAGCGAAAATGTAAAATTTGCACTATAGACGACATTGGTGATCAGTATCATTATTTGTTTACTTGTGACTTTTTTAAGAGTGACAGAAAATTGTATTTGAAACCGTATTTTTATGTGAAGCCAAATATACGCAAGTATAGGAAGCTTTTTACCTCAACCAATGAAGCAACGCTCATTAAATTATCAAAATTTGTTGCAATTATTATGGAAAAGTTTTCTGTGTAAATTGTTTTTCCAAATGATTGAAATAAATTATGTTCCAATCTATATGAAGATTAACCATATATTCTTTGTTATTAAAGGTCAATTTCCTTTCACAGACTATATTCCCAATACAATAATATTGTATTTCATAGTACATTGTATTTATGTATTATGTATATTTTACTGCATAACATGTTTGTGTTTATCTCTTACGCCACCTGTGAGTGGCCTGAGATGCATAGTTTTCAATAAAGTTCTGTTCTGTTCTGATTATTGAAGACTATCATATGAAAGTAATGCCTACAAATCCATCTAGAGGCTACACGCATACTCATGTACACACATACGCATATATAGACGTGACTTCGAGTGGTTCATAAAATATCCACTAGCTCTTTTTGCGTCCCATCTCACTTTAATGATTTAGCGATACAGCATATCACCAATCTTAATTATTGTTAATTTACTATATATAGTTGAGTTTCGCATGTTATTAACTTTATTTGCAAAGTTCTAGAGCGGGTTGTAAGGATTGCACAGAATATTACTATCTATTCAAAGAAATCATACTAATTTGAGCAAAAAAGCGAACTTTGGTCACATTTCCAGACTAAACATTCCATAAACAACCTTGGACTATAATGTAACTTTTTGATACGAACTCAAACTACTATGACTAGTTTTGTGGCTCTTTCTCACAGTGTTATTGGTTTGTCTGCAGTGTGTGATTGTGGTATATTGCTGATCATAATCACTTGCTTTTATAATAATAGAAGTAGCTGTTGCCGTTCTAGAAGTAGTAGAAGATGCAGTTGTATCTTAATTGAAAGGGCAAAGTCCATAAAGTCACATACGGAAGTTTCATGGCAGATCATTTGTACTTCTGTAATTTGAATAACAGATTAATTGTACGTTGAACCTGAGCAAACAGACCTTCATAGCGCATGTACATGTACGTATGTGTATATACAAACCAAGAGAAAGATGCCTGTATAAGTTTGGTATGCTCTTGTATTTTAAATTAAACTGAAACGTTTATGTACAGTTCACAAGTTGTATTAAGGGATATTATTAGTAGCAGGCTGGTACGTATGTGTACTTCCTGATCGTATGATCCTGCAGGGACGGTTCTAGTTAGAGATTAACATTGGCATGATTGGCTCTTGTCAGGAATAGCGGAAGTACCAAACATGTGTCGGTAATAGACGTATAGCAGTGGAACACGCGACACTAAATGGGTGGGGATTGAGGAAAAGGTAACTTATGACAAACATACATCTATAGTCAATGCGTGGTCCATTTTAGCAATAGTGTGGATCTAAATACTGTAAATCCGGAAATTTTCGCGAGAACTTTATTTTCGCGAATGGCGTTAAATTCATATTTGCGACGTTTAATATTCGCGACTAGGGCATGATTTACCAATATCAGTAAACGACAGAATGATTTATCCATTTCGCGAGGATTTTATTTTCACGAAAATATGCGAAGTTTCTCGAAAATAAAACCCTCGCGAAAATTTCCGGATTTACAGTACACACAACATATAGAATGAACCAATACACCGCTTATTAAAAAAAATATTTCATTGTATTTGCATACGTCATGTTTGACTTGATGATATGTTCTGTTCTGTTCTGTTCAGTATGTACAGCCATATCAACATTGAAATCGGACAATAAAAATAGAAAATAGAAAATATTGCAGTTTCCTTAATTTTCATACAACGGCAACGTAGTCCCCAGCAAAATGTTCAATTGGCATGTGCACCCATCGAAAACTCGGATCAGCCTGCGCACCGCATCTGCGCAAGCTGATCAGTGTCTTTGGTGAGCGTTCCATGGGTAACCAAGGGTTCAACTTTTCTTCGGGCGTAAAACTTTGGCTGATCAGTCTGTATGTGTGTGCAGACTGATATGAATCTTTGCTATACGCACATGCAATTGTGTACCTAATGCTTGATGTCGGCTCATTTCAAATACTCTATTAGATAAAACACAATTAATGTTTTTACAGCGATCGCCCTTTATTATACAAATAAGTGGTCTTTTTTTCAAACTCTTCTACAATTCTGAGATATTTTCTGAAAGTAATAATTGAGCCGCGACATGAGGTTTCCAACATTGTGGTATGTGTGATCAGCAAAGCCTCAGATCAGAGCCTTTGCTTGTCGCTTTGATATTCTTTGAGTGTTAAGCTACTCACTGAACATCATTTGAAGTTTCTAAGCTTAAAAGAAGGTTACACAGGCTCGTCTGAAACTCCACTTCTCAAAATGCCTCATTGTTTGCAATAACATGTCGCGACTAATATGTTTCAGGACAGAACTGTGTTCTGTGTATGTATGTGTGCTTGTCTTTCTTTCTCTAGGTACAATCGGCTGGTCTGTGATCTGTGGTTGGGAAATTTCCTCGACATATTGGCTTGTATTCGTTTGTTATAAATTGTGCAAAGAGTGGTTTCTCCGATAGAAATAAACACAAATGACTAGATTGATATATGTTGTAAACTTCAATGGGAACATGCTTTAGCACTGCAAAAAGAGACAGACATGCTTAGGCACATGATCGATTTTGTTGACAAAATGTTTAAAGCACTTTTTCTGATACTATTTTTACAGGTACATGTAGTTTGCTTTTAATTAGAAGGGTTCATTTATACAACATTTGATGCAGTGTGCTTACTTCTGACACCAAACAAATATTTAAGAGATGTTGGAAATCTTGCAATATGACAAATAGTTATTGTTAAGAGTCAAGGGATGTAACAGCATACCAGCTATAAATGTATTAACCAGCTTTATTGATGTTTGAAAATGGTAAATGGATCAAGGTTTGTTGTCACAGTCTAAAACATTATTTTGTCTGTAAGCAAGGATTTCAGTATACCACCTGCAACATTATGCTCTTCCCTCAATTCGCTCAAAGAAAAGGCGGCAAAGATCAGGAAACGATACAATCAAGTACCACAACTAACCAAGGATACCACATAGGAAAGTAACAAAAATACAATATTACATCACCAACAAGAGCCAAGAGGTCAGCCCTTTATAAGCAGGTGATCACAGGGCAGCAACGAACAGACGCGAAAGCCGTTATTGTCCAACGTAATAAGGACCAAAATAATAGAATAAGCAACGACCAGAAACTGTTACAATCAAAATCATTGTCTTGACCTCTACAATGACGTAGTTTATCATTTGAAACAAGGTATGCACTGCAATGATCCAAACATTGGCTATGTTCAAAATGTTTTAAATTTGCAAAAACAATAAGCACGAAACTACTTCATGCACATCTTCAATACAGTTTGTTACATACACACATAGTATTAGTCCGGTAGAAAATCAGAATGACCTGGAACGTGATTTTAAAGTTTTTTCTTTGTTGATTCTTGTTGTGTAGGCATTTTACTTGATTAATCCAAGTGATGTTACTCTGTCATATTGAGCGTTTTGAAAAATTAAAGATGGCGTTCAAGATGGCCGTCAGTTAGGCTCCTAAGACCTATTATGACCAACATACTCGATGTAAACACTTTTATTTTTTATTTGTATGGATGTTTAGAGACTAAGTGATACAAACGATTAAAATGGATCATTGGTTTGATTCAGAGGGTTGAAATATTAAAGATGGTGTCCAAGATGGCAGCCAGTTAGGTTGCTAAGACCTATCTGACCAACAAACTCTATACAAAGCAATTTAATTTTGACGTTTTATGCATGTTAAAAGGCCTAATGATGCAAACGATTAAATGTAACATTGGTTTAGTTCAGAAGGTTGAAATAGTTAAAATCGTGTCCAAGATGGCCGCGATTTTAAAGCAAAATTCAACTTGAAATCAAAATCGCAGTTACTTTTTTTTCTGATAGTTTTCAACAGCGGTTGTATTTGGGGAATTTGACTGGAAGGTTGGGGTTGTTTTCAGCGTTGTTAAATATCTAAGATGACGTCGAAGATGGCAGCAATAAAAGGGTTGGAAATCACATGGGTTGTGCTATGATAGACTGCACGGAAAAAATAACAGACTCTTATTTTTTGTAATGGTAGTGTTTTTTTTGTTTTTTTTTTTTTTTTTTTTTTTTTGTTCTGGTAATCATATCCACTAATCCATGCACTACCGCCAGACCAGTTTTGGCTGGATCTGATAATATTATTCTGATAGAAGTTCCTACTTTGGGGAAATATTCTGTCAAAACAATGAAGAGATTAATGCCTGGGTATACTGAATGGTTGATATCACTAAAAATTGTGTGACAGAATGTTTGCTCAAAGTACAAATCTTTTTTGAATCAATATGCGGAAAAATGTTCAGCTGGAAAGTGGTATATGGATGGATGGGTAAAATTACAAAAAAGAGAGAAAATACTATTCACTTATGAAGTGCAGTGTATCAACACAAAATAGCTTTAGTGTGAGATTTGCATGCTGCAGATGTCCGTTACCATCTTGACTGCTGGTTGGGTGTAACTAAAATACAGGCCTGCTGGTCTGGTGCAATTGTAACAACAATTTCTTCTATTATATACCAGTCTGGTACAAGCGCAACAGACAGCACAGATGGTTGGATATTGCTATAGTAGATATGAATGCTGGTCTGGTGCAAGTGTATCGGACCCGGTATCAGACATGCATACTTGTAGGAGCGAATTTAACAGACATGACTGCTAGTTAGGTGCAACTGTGAAAGACATGGCAAATGGTCGGATGCAATTGTTAAAGACCTGGTTGAAGGTCTGGTGCAAATGTAATATACATGGATGCTGATAAGATGAAACTGTAACAGAAATGCATGCGGAAAGTAAGAAAATTATTGAGACATGATTGCTGGTCAGGTGCAACTGTAACATACATGCCTAATGGCCTGGTGCAATTGTGCTTGATGGTTGGGTACGAGCATAGGGACAAAACTGCGGGTCTGAGGCAAGTGTAACAGATATACCTGCTGGTTCAGCCCCCACAA
Source organism: Loripinus fragilis (assembly GCA_964019695.1). NCBI lineage: Eukaryota > Metazoa > Mollusca > Bivalvia > Lucinida > Lucinidae > Loripinus > Loripinus fragilis. Next base: position 95,469,107 of record OZ026522.1, read on the forward strand.
CTACAGATATGCTTGCTAATCAGTTGCAACTGATTTAAACATATCTGCTGGTGAGATGCAACTCTAACAGACATGCATGCTGTTAGAGGGTAATTGTAACCGACATGCTAGGTAGTCGGGTGCAACTGTAACACATATGCCTGCTGTTTTAGAGCAAATTTTGAAGACATGGGTGCTGCAACAGCCCTGCTTGTCTCGTGAAACTGTTACAGAACAAAACTGCTTGGTTTCAGACGTGTACTGGTCCTGTGTCACATAATCAAACATGCTTAATGGTAAATATGTCTGCTGGTCCAGTGGGAATGGTGGCTGGGCTGCTGGGCTGGTGCAAGTAGAACAGACATGCACAGTGACCCGTGCTGCTGCAAGATGGATGCTTGCTAAACCATTGCCGATCAATCATTATGCCCATCTTTTGTAACTCAATCCTGCATGTCTGCTCGTGTTGTGTTTCTCTATCTGCCATACATTGTATCTATTGGTATGGTGTTTCACTATCGGCCGTGCCTACTGGTGTGTTGCCTCATTATAGGCCATGTCTTCTGGTTAGGTACCTCATTATCAGACATGCCTTCTGGTATGGTGCCAACTATAGGCCTTGCCTTCTCGTGCGGTGCCTCATTATCAGCACTGTCTGTTGATGTGGTTTCTCACTATAGACCATGTCTGTTGGCGTGGAACCTCACTATAGGCCATGCCTGCTGGTCAATTGCCACTGCAACAGACAATTTAACTAGCCGCGTTCAGATGGAAGAAGGATGGAGTTAGGTGCTACCTGTACAGTGGTGCCATTATATCAGACATGTCTGCTGACACGTTGCTACTCTCAGATATGCCTGCTTGAACAGTACAATTCTATCAGACATGCATGCTGGGTTCATTTATTCAGATACGCGAGTTTGTAAAGCGCTGCTCTGTCAGGTAAGGCATCTGGTCTGTTACAAACCCATCAGACATGCCTACAGATAGGGTGCTGTTCCCTCGGGTTTGTAAAACTTCTCGGCTACCATCCTGGACGCCATCTTGAATATATCCAATTCTAGTTGATGCATGAATAGCATCACTTGGATGTTACGACGATAATGTTTGCAATTCAAAAATAAAAAAATAAGCATTTTGAGTGCAAATCCCAGGAGTTTGCCAGTCTCAGGGAAGAATTTCTCATATTTGTTGTAATAAACTACCATCTTGGCGGCCATTTTGTCCGCATTCTTATTTTATTTTTTATTTTGTTACAAGCTAAGTGTCTTCAATCCGATTCCAACTTCATAGCTAACAATTTAAGAAAGAAAATGAGTTTGAGACATTTTTTCCATATCACACAATATTTACACTTATAATTGGCCTCCATCTTGGATGCCATCTTGAATATATCGCAATGCTCAATGATGCCAGAGTGGCATCACTCGGATTTTTCAAGATCAAGGTATGCACTACCAGAATTGACAAAGAAAAAAGTTTAAAATCAAGTTCCCGGTCTTCCTAAAATTCACCTGAATTCTGCCGCACTATATTGAAAGGATACACTAAAAGCTCTAAGAGGACTTGATTTCACAAAGTGTGCACTGTTAACCATCACTAGATATATGGATGTTTTAAAATGGCGCTATAAATTCATTAAAAATTCCTGTTATTATCAAAAATCTTCTCCATGCACAGTTTCAGTATGTCTCTAACATACTCACAAAGTATTGAACATCTCTATGATAAGTAGACATTACTCAATATGTACAGTGGTCGAACAAGGCTATAATTTTATCTAAAATATTTTCCATCCTTAAAGCTGCATAGTCTATAACTTTTGATCTTTTAATTTTAGAAATAATGTTTCTATTTTTCAAGAACACATTAAAAATGCTAAAATTCAGGTATACATTTTACCAATTTCGTAAATCTTTAGAAATTATCAGTATCAAAACAACAGCGTTTATGTTAAAAAGTAACTGTCTATAATTATTGGAGGGACGCAAATACGAGACCTGTTTCATGTTTATTTGAACAAATTCGAATTCTATTTTTCGAGGTTGCATGTAAATAAAATCAAAAACTTTTGATTTCTTTTAAAATAACGGACGTGCCCCTGGTATGACCAAATAGACACATATGCAATTTAAAGCATAACCATAACACGGCGTCCCAAAATACACACCAACCCCCTTTTAATGATTTTAAGCGCAAAAACGGGTGTATTTCTAATGAAAATGCGTATAAAAGTGTTCAAATTTCTTTTAAGTTTAGAAGAGAGTTCAGTCTATTATTTAAATTAAAAAACAGCTTCTGTGCGACTGATTTTGCTTCACAACTGGGCATTATAAGTTCTACCATACGAGTGCCCAAATGGGCATTCCATGTATAAAACGTGTCCTGGAAGAATTGTGAAAAACATATTCTCAAAACTCACAGCCGACACAAGTTCTTAAATAGTTCAAGAATATATTGCCGATAAAACTGATCACCAAACATTGCATTAATGTATTTTGCTTACAATTTAGTGTTGCTTTGGAAACTGTAAACCCAAAAATTTGATGTTTAAGATACATCAAAAAAGTAAATACCTAACGGAAATACTTTATTTCCTAGCTGAACACACTTTAATCATTTATGTACAATTTAGAATAGGTTCTTAGAGAAAAACTTCACTCCTTTAAGAAAAATCGTTCGAGAACGATTTTGGACATTTCGTTTGAGACAGCATTTAAACGCTTAGATTTTGACTACTCATCTTCAGAGACAGTTTTAATTCAGCGAATAAAGTTAAGAGCTATTTTCTTAGTGTCTGCGTATTCCTGGAGATCAGATTAACTAATGTAAATTTATTATTACTAAATATAATAAGAAATAAATGAGATACGCCAATTTCAAATCTGTTCAAATAAACATGAAACACCTCTTGTAATTACCAACAAGGTAAAATATACCTGCTTTTATCAGATAATTCACTTTTCCGTGCAGTTTTCAGCTATAGTGCACAGATTTATTGTGAAAACATAACTTAATTCTACTTTTACAAATGATTTAAAAAGAAAAGATTTTTTTTCGAAAAATGTTCATAGTTGCAGACTTAGTCTCTTTAAACTTCTTCCTGCACATCTTCAAGATGTCCGAAACATACCAACAAAGTATTAAAGAGTCAAGAGTCCTTTACTTTGTTTTATCACACCATGTTTATTTGTTTTATTACACTATGTTTATTTGTTTTATCACACTATGTTTATTTGATTTATCACACTATGTTTATTTGTTTTATCACACTATGTTTATTTGTTTTATCACATTATGTTTATTTGTTTTATCACATTATGTTTATTTGTTTTATCACACTATGTTTATTTGTTTTATCACATTATGTTTATTTTTTATCACACTATGTTTATTTGTTTTATCACACTATGTTTATTTATTTTATCACACTATATTATTTGTTTTATCACACTATGTTTATTTGTTTTATCACACTATGATTATTTGATTTATTGTTTCCCTGTGATGATGCATTGCATAAGATAGGAAGCCTCACACGCGAGCTAAACAAGTTTGTGCTTTGACACCAACAAGACCTAGGGCGAAGATTTGGCCAGTAGTGAAAAACGTTTAAGCCCCCACCCCCAACCGGGCTGCTGTCCGTTCTAAATCGGTGGCGTTCTAAATCGGTGGTTATGTTGTTGGTGGTTATTATTTATTGTTACTCTAAATATTTGTAAGGGGTAGCGATTTGGTCCTTGTTTCGCAATGCAGTACTTATATCTTTTTTATTTTGCAATCATCTCGTTTAAGAAGAGTGAGCTGGTTCCTTTACTTTTTGTGTTTTTGCTATCGTGTGACTACTAGTGAGATATGTCTCTTCCTCACGGTGACGTGGGTTGTTCTATGGTATGCGGCCCGCCAGCGATACGCCATTTAGTTGGTGTTTCGCTGGCGATTATTCAGGGGATCAGGACTAGTATTGCTAAGAAACCCTATATTTTGATGATTTTTCAGGGGGTGGGGGGACCGGACTCCATGTCCGCCACGTATGGATCCGCGCATGTGCGGTCTGCGTTTGTGACATTTCTTGGATACTGGCTAGCTCTTTGGTCTTTTGGTCGGCTTTCATCCATGTAGAGCCGGGTGCCTTTTTACATGGTTCCATTAAAACTGTTGTCATTAATTTAGCTGTTAAGTTAATGTCTATCACTGTTTTAACATTCATTGATGCCTGTAATGATAGCGATATCGGACAATCAGACTTTCACCGTTGATCTCCTTTTGTCATGAGCGATGCTAACACAATGTTTAATCATGAATGAATGTATTCAATGCCTTCATATTTTTGTACAGTGCCATTAGTGAAAAAGAAGTTAAGACCCTACGTTATATTTTGTTATTCTCGTCTCTAAAAAAAGTAAGTTAGGAAGGAATCCATATGCACGTATATGTATACGGCATATTATTTACAGTCCATTCAAATGTAAGTCACGACCGGGCCGCGTAGCACAGTCGGTAACATGTCTGGCTACAGATGCGTGTCTGACGACAGATCCAGGGGTCTCGAGTTCGATCCCGGCCCGGTCCCATACTTTCATGGAGATTGGTCATGAAATAATTTCTACAGTCACTCTCCTCCCTTCCGCTGTACCATTCAAGAAGGGTTGTTGTCAGTGACAAGCGAAAGCATGGGCACGAAGTATTGGTTAACCGCTTGTTCAAGCTTGCCCAGGAAAAAGTGTGGTTAGATGAACTGACCGTCCCACCATGACCATAGCTGTTGAATTTGACCATAGCTGTTGAATTGGGGGTAAAGCAACAAAATAAACGAGCAAAATTGTATGTCGTGTCTATTACAACATGCCATTCGAATACACTAAAGTCGTTGCATGGGTATATACATTCACATTCATAGATTCATAGCTTTTCCCGGATTGGGCGAGTTTGTGGGATTTTGGTACATATCGCAGATGCACTGAAGTCTTTTTTTTTTTAAAAAATGTTAATATTTTGTGCTGTGTCGTCATCTACTGTAAACATACAAATTACCGTAACAACACCACGACAAAACATAGTCAAACACATACATACCATTGGTCGCCCAAGTTCTGGAGTCCAAAATTACAATGGCTCCTTAATGTTGTAGCCTGACAAGAAAGACCTGAGACTGATTCATTACTGCCAAAATCTTCGTGCGTTTTCGTGAAGCACCCCGACCTTTCTTGAGGCTATGAAGATTATCTTCATTCATTTATGCTAATATTAAAAATCTGATGGCCTAGTGTCCAGTTATCTGGGCAAGAGATCGTCACATGCCAAGTTTGGTTAATATTTTATCGTGATCAAATGTACGATAATTAGATTTTTATTTTATTTATTATTCTGTGAATATCATTCATTAATTCATATATTTCTTAATTTGTTTTCTCACCTCAAATGTACGTGGGTGTTGCTTGGACCCATTGAAAACAATATGCTGAGAATTTATTTAATGCATGTACACATGCCAGATTTATATTATAATATTCATTACGTATATACAAATGCAAAAATAAAAATACGAGATTCGAACCTGTTTCTTTTGAAATACTGACCTTGAGGTATTATGTTACACATATCTAACTTTGTTATTACGCCAAGTACTTTGTTAAGCATTCTCATCAGAACTTGTCCATAGGAAGGCTAACTGCACTTTGCGCAAACAATTATCTCTACAACAACCGTCACATCGACATGTTACATGTACAGGCCTCCAGATAAGAGTAATTTTATTAATTTGTTTTACTCTTAACTAAAACATATGTTCTGGATATATAACAGAAATGTCTATTAGAGAAACGGTTCTATTGAGCACCCAAAGCATATGTTTAAATAGAAGTGCATGAAACCAATTAGAACGTTTCGCAAAAAAAAATGGTTAACTGGACCTTTGCGATTTATACTTTGGGGATTCCGGATTTCAGAACATGCGCCATTTAAAATATGTTATCAAATCTCAACTGTAGAATGCATCAACTCTCGTGATATTAACCCTTAAAGCGCCAAGAAAAAAATTGCATCTGAAAACATCGTCTGCTGAAGTCGTCTGCTGCAAGTAATTGCCTAGCATTGTTGAAATAACTATTACGTTATTTCAAAACGTGTCGCAACATAGCATTACTGACGAATTAAGTATAGAAGAAAACAGCGTGGAACCATATCAGACTGCTCCTATAGGAGCAGTCTGATCTGGGTCCACATTGTTTGCCATAGAGGCTTCTTAAACATTTCAGCAGACGAGAAGAGCAGACGACTTTTGTTGCGATTGGCGCATTAAGGGTTAATCCTCTACATTGTCTGATTATATTCTTAAAACAATCAATGCCTTTATGGTCTTAGATTTAAATCTCGAGACTAAACACCTAGAAAGGCTAGGCATATATAAATAGTAAGTTACCGTTCAAAGCGTGAGAGGGACGTCAACGGCATTGATGTTTTGAAGTCGAAAATCAGCTTTTCTAGTCTAAAATCATAAATTCATGGCGGATAAGAAATTCTCTCTTTTAATGGCAAACACGATTTGCGGAACGATATTACATATTGGTGTTCGGTGTTCTCTAATTATTTTTGTTTGATTTGATTCTTTACGTCCCATCAACAATCTTTCAGTTATAAAGGGACCAGTCTTCCTGGGTTGAACCAGTACTAAACTAGGATTAATGTTCTTGCTCAAGGACACAACGCAATGACGCCGGTGAATCTCTAAATATTTTGTTTAAGGTTTACAACACCTACCTTTTAAGCTAGACTGAGAATTCTCGATGTAGCTTATCTAACTATCATGCATTCCAGAAAGCGAACAATAAAGACGCTGGTCAGTCAGCACGCAGATCAAGAGTGGGGATAAGTTTTCTTAGAAATACTGGAACGAACTCTCTCGAAAACAAATGGACCGCTTGTGGCGGTACCCAGAGAACTTATTCGACCCCTCGGGTCGAGGGGTCCAATTTTTACTAGAGGGAGGTCCACATTTAGATGACTAAAAACTTTTCAGGACTCTCTCCTACCACCCCAAAGGGATTGTTTGGATCCGTGTAAAGAATAATAAAGCCACTGGTAAGACAACAAGGATACGTAGCCTGGTTTCTGTCTTTGTTGATCTCATCCAAGAAAAAAAAACCCATGAAGTTGCACATTGATGGTGCAGGTACTCAACAATGTAGTCAAACTTATATTTTATTTTGAATGCAGTCATACGGCATAAACAATATTCTGACATTGCGTAGGTTGTCTTTTGCGTTTTTTTTATTTCCGAATGGAGCAAAACCTTTGCAAACCTGCTCAAGACATATGCGAATAAGTAAGACACAGGCCAGCTACTACCACACATATGTGGTCATGTGGATTTCGAGACCTGTCTAGTGTGCAAAATCATTAAAAAGTGAGTATGACCAGGAAATACCTCAATCACAGACTACAGACAAACCCACTGCATATACGAAATAGACATCGAATACAGAAAGCCAAACGGCAGCAAGAACGCAATTGAAGTACTCTTTCTCAACAAGAGGATAGCAAAACAAAAAAGGACATTACGAATAGCATTACAAAACCAGACATCCACCAAAGGTAAGAAAGAGGGCAAAGATCAGGAATCAATACAAACAAGCACCACACCTGGATACCAATGGGAAAGTGACTTTACAATTAGACATCACAAACCAGAGCCAAGAGGTCAGCCCTTTGCCAGCAGGTGATCACAAGACATCAATAAAGCATAACAAAAACAAGACAGAAATAGCATAAAAGATCCATGTTAATTTGCTAATGACCCACAAGGGTTGATGTGTCGGTAGGCATAAAACAAACACAATATACCAGCGCAAAAACCCACACACTCTGGAAGCAACACCAAACAATGGATCAACAACAACAGAACGAACAGAAGCTGAGACCAACGTGAACTTAAGTGAATTTGTGTTTTACACATGCTTATAGTCGCAGAGCCCGCGTGGCATATTTGACTCCACATTGTGTACATGTATGAAATAATTTCTACGGTCATTCTCCTCCCTTCCGCTGATTTATTCAAGAAGGGTTGTTGTCAGTTACAAGCGAAAGTATGTGCACAAATTACTGGTTAACCGCTTGCTCAAGCCTGCCCAGGAAAAAGTGTGGTTAAGTGAACTGACCGTCCCGCAATGACCATAGCTGTTGACATGGGACGTAAAGCAACAAAAACAAAAAACAAACACATTAAGTATTCAGGTCTTTAGTTAAAGTGAGTAACAGAAAAGTAAGTTTCTTATTTCTGAACAAAACATATGTTGTGGGTGCCTAAGAGAAACGTCTCAATGATTACCCAAAACAGATGCTAAAAATTAGTGGTAAGAAAATATTAACAGTTTTACGCTGAATATTTTGGTTCATATCTAAACAAGTGAATACTACTTTTGTTTCGATCAGGTTCGCGTATTTAGCATACTCGGTCTAAAGATAGTTTGTAATGATGAAATAAACCAATATTAGACTGTTTGAATTGCGATATTCTAATTATGTAAATCCCTCTATATTGCAAGCTGATCATATGAAATCTGAAAACCAATAGGAAAACAATTTATGTATTAGAGAAGAGTTAATTGTCTTCCTGACACCTGATCGATGTGAAGCCTCAAGGTATGTTAGAGTACGCTGCATGAAAACCAACTGTTCCCTGCCATTGCATCAAAACACATTCAAACATAGGTTCCGGTCAGAAGATGAGCAGCATGTTCTTGTTGGCTCGGTACATATTGTATTAGCTCTACACTGTATGATCTTAATATTGTGTAAAGGGGTAAGTAAGCTACAGTTGTAATGTCAGCACATGGGCAAGTGAGAGTTTCCCTGGGAGGCTCATTTTACTGTTTAGTTCATTGTCATGCTAATCTGGATAACGTCATATGTACCATTTGATGTTAACCCTTGAACATGCTGAATATCTTAATGTACTACACTCCTCCCTAATAGGTGTCCAGTTAAAACACTCCTCCCTAATCAGATAGACTGCAGAAAGCCAGACGATCTGGATCTACAGTATTTTCAAAACAGGACAAAAAAGCAAGTAAGAAGTGAGTATTATCAGGAAATACTACAATCACACACTGCAGACCAACCGACGACACCATGAGGAAGAGCCTCAGAAAAATAACTAATTTCATACCGAGTTTTCCGGCACGTTCAAATTAGCTGCGAGCCCTGCCAAATAAAAAATATTCCAACAACGTGACGTATATTTTAATCAGCATTTCACACAACTGTTGTTGACAAGTGAAAACGTGCAAGTTTCTGTAACTTTTGGTTACATTAGGAATCTCTATCGATACATTGACTTGATAGCTCGATGCAACATTGACAAAGATGTTGTTGACAAGTTTTTGAGTCATTCTTCAAATGGTGAAATGTTTACATAACCACCGACTTAGTCAGTGACCTCACACCGGTGTTGTAACTACGTGCTCAATACTGACGTCAGAATGTAAACAGCCAGTTGGGCTGTTTGAAACACATAAAATCGGTTTTCTAGGTAACAAAAAAATACAAAGTGGCGCTAAAGGTCTGTTGCAACTAAACAAAACTTCGTATGTGATATATACAAGGCTGTTTGTTCTTATGATGGTATTAAACTATTGGGGTCTGAGGCCTGACATATGTACAGGTATCGAGAAAACTACAGCTATTAACCATAATGTTAGTTTTTAATTGTTTCATCATTGTAAATTGTTTCTCTGTTATTATACATTACATATGTAAGGAAGCCTCTATGCGAGCTAAACATGTTTTTGTGTTTTAACAACAACATAATCTAGGGCCAAGATTTGGTATCAGAAATATACATTACAACCCCCTCCTCTCCCACCCCCCGCGAGGGCCTGGGCTGTTGCTCATGGTAAGGCGATTGCTCTGTTGTTGTTGATTCATTGTTTGTTGTTGCTTTCATTGTTTGCGGTGGGTTTTCTTGTTTGAGCCTTGTTTTGATATCCTTTCTAGCAATCATCTTAATGTGGAAAAGAGGGCTGATTAATATATGCCTATATAGTTAATAATTAGCGCTTAGTATCTACAACAGAATTTAAAAATTGCTTTTTTTGAGTTTATTGTATCCATAGCCTTGTGGAAGAAACTTAATTTTAGATGAAACGCCGCCATTTGATATTGACTAGTCCAAATCTAAAAAAGGTGTTTCAGTACAAAAACATGATCTTTAAATTACTTAAGGCATCCCGTGTGCAAAATACGAATCACTTACATCAAAACAATTAAGATATATTTGCTTTGTAAGCCATATAAATGTAATCAGAGTGTAGATATGTGACCTTGACCTTTGACTCAAAGGCCTTACCTGGAATACAAAAAGCGTTCTTCTTATCTAAATACATTAGTCGTCCTCCGTCAAATAATGTAGTTGACATTACAACCTGATTCTATATTTATTTGACCTTGACCTTTGACTTCATGGTCATATTGGCAAGCGAAACATGCGTAATCATTTACACTTCATAGCCAATCAATGCACAAAATATATACCATCTTCATTAAAAATGAAAGAGAGTGTTTGTGTTACGAGCTGTAAGAAAAAATTGTGAGCATATTTGACCTTGACTTTTGACTGCAATGTCATAGCGGTGGACTAATCCTTCGTTGTCATCTAACACCATAACCAATCGTTGTGCTAGATAGGAAAACAATCTATGGAAAATTGAAAGAGCATGCGCGGATCCAGGAATTTTCGTCAGGGAGTCCTGGCTCAACTGACAGAAAATACCTCTGACAACGTTTACTTATTCTTTCATTTTTTCCTTTTTTTAGTCCTTAACTTATTTTACAGTTTTACAGAGGGGGTCCAATTATAAGGAAAACTATAAATTTTATAGTTCCAGAGGGGTTCCAACATTTTCAAGGGGTCCAACTTTTTCCAGGGGGGTCCAAACGCTAATTTCTATAGAAACCTATATAACGTTGGATTTTCCAGGAGAGTTCGGACCCCCTATCCTCCCCTATGGATCCGTGCATGAAGAAAGATTCCCATTGATAGCCTTAGACATCTTTTAAGTTTATTTAACATTAACCTTCAACTCATTGGTATCTGAAACCTTTCATGTAATCTACAAACCATAGGCAAAAAAGTGAGTATGATCAGGAAATACCACAATCACAAACTGCAGACAAACCTGTGGCACCACAAGGAAGATCCAAACAACAACCACGAGACACCAGGAAGACAAACTAAGCAATACAACCAACTCTCTCTTCCCCATCAAGATGATTGCAAAACTAGTGTGGACATAAAGTAACGTACAACAAAACATAGAACAAATAAAGACTCCCACAACGGGAGTAACAATAAACAACAAGTCAACAACAACAGAACCACCGCCTTACTTTGTTTTGTTGCTTTACGTCCCAAGTCTCCGCCTTAGAACGGACAGCAGCCTAAGCCACCGGGGGGGGGGGGGGCTTAAATGCTTTTTACTGGTACAAAATCTTCGCCCTAGATTCTGCTGTTGTTGAAGTACAAGAAATATTCAGCTCGCATGGAAATCTTCTAACTATTGCAATGTATCATCATGGAGAAACTCTCTAATCAAATTAACACACTACCCTTATGCTAAATATTATAACCCTCAAAAATGAAAGAGGACTTTGCGTTGCGAGCCGTAACAGGTATGTTTAATATATTTGACTCCAAGGTCCTTAGTTGTAATCTACAACCCATAGGCAATCATTGTGCAATATTTGAACACCAACGGTCAAAAAATTGAAAGAGGAGTTTGTGTTATGAGCACAACCGACTGACGGAAGGAGAGATGGGACCGGTTGCAATGTATCCAACTTTTTACCAAAAACGCGGACATACTCAGAAGCCAAGGCATCCGCATGTGTTACCAATATCCAGTTACAACTATCATGGTGTGGTAGATGAAGTTTTTATCAGATGGCGTGACACATATATTTCTGCTTACTATTTCCGGTGCAACCATCAGCCATATAATTGCAGTGCTTAGTGCATTACTGCTGATTGCGTTTCATATATACACGATACTCTGTCAATTATTTTAAGGACAAACAATAACAGTAGACTATCCTTATTCGGTAACAAGAGGCCAGACAGCGACAATAATGATGTCGTATATACCAAACGAACCAAAGTTGCAGATATGGCTAGTGATTTATCGCTAAGCTCAAGGAACATGTTTTACCAATCTATGGGCCCAGCGTAGTGTTGGTATTGTTGTTGTTGGTGGTGGTGGTGTAGGTGGTGGTGGTGGTGGTGGTGGTGGTGCACGCTTTTATTTCGTCTACAGTTGTTTGCTTGTTGATGTCTGTTTTTTTCTGTTGTGTTTTTAACTTGTGTTTGATTGGTTTTTCACTTAACTTCTTTTTAACAAAAATCAGGAATGCCATCTAGGTGCCAATCAGTTTGGATCTAGATCAGGTCGAAAAGTACGCCAGGCCAGCAGTCAGCGTTTGTAAAGCTAAATCAACATACCACAAGAGTCGGAACTAGAGGGTTAATAGTTAAACAAACTTACTCTGGGGTCGCTGGAGAGTTTCAGTGTGTGACGATCAGCGCTTCTTCGAGATCTGTGTGGTACATCTAAATGGCGAAGGACATAATGGTCGTCAAAGGAACGAAGCTGAAATTAAATAGCAATACTTATCAATAATACTTCTCAGACACCGTTGTTCTAATTTCATCTCTGTTGATTCGTATTTTTCACACATCCATGCAGTGACCTACCTATATGTACAAATAACCAGTACGCCACTGATCCATTTTAATTCGATTGGGTCCGAGATGTTGAGAAAAATACGAATACCAGACATCAAGCAAATGTGCCATATAGCCTACGATATTTTAGGGGTTCATTTTATGCCAATTTGACGCATTTGTACAGTATTAGACGTGTGAAGGATTGCTATCTGTCACATTGATGAAATCGTGCAAAATGTTGTTGCGTAAGCTTTGGTCACACAAGTGAATAAATCTATATTACACATCGATTATATAAAATTTATGCGTATGTTTCACAAATGCGAAGAGTTGGTTAAATTCTTTGTAGAAGTGACAAATCCTTAAGTCGGTGATGAATAAGTACGATTTTTTTACACGTGATAGGAGTCAGTACCAAGTCATAATTTTACCAATTCATAACGTGATGAATTCGTGATGTATATTCGAGGTTCATGTGATAAATTATTCGAGCCCTCTTAAATGTAATAAATGCAAAATATCTTTCAAATTCGACCGGTTTGATCATCGTGATATGCTGCTGTCGCTTCACTGGAAAATCCATTAAGGTGCTACTGTAAAGATGCCAGTCAATTTAACGTTTTATGCCACCCTTGCCAACGTTAGGACAAACTATCGTGTAATGTTCAATAGCTACACTGATGTAGGTGGTATAAGATGATTTTATAACATGATAATCAACATGTACGGAAGATAATCCACTAACTAAAGCGTATGTATTGTCTCCACCTACAGGCGGATAAACCATGCTATAACTATTAAATATTTGACAGGTGCCCGTATCACATTTTGCAGGAACTGCATTTGTACATGTATCAGTAGGCCATTTTAAAGAGTTGCTCTATCCCCATCGATAGAAATTATACGAGGGGCATTTGGAAAGTTCTTAGCATGGTCTTTTATCTCATTAACCAATTTACAAACCCTATCATGCTTGGTATCATTTAAAAGAGTTATCTTTCCTCTTTGTTATAGTACAAATTTCATGAAGATGTTCTGATGCAAACTCTTAAAATATTATTGTGAATACATGTACTGTTTGTATGCTGGAAAACGCAAAATTTCAGTGGAAAATATAACTTTTTAGCTTTGGAAAAGTGTGCAGAACATTAAGAATAGTCCATGAAATTAGATAATTTTGTAACATTTGGTAGGCCGCAATCTGGTACTATGATTATACAATTGATGACCCAGTTGGATTTTTCTAATAAACAAATACCGGAACAGCAATACCAAAACCGTTTAAAAAGCAAAACAATACGCCTATTTTTACGTCTAAAACTCTCATGTCAAAATGCACATATTTTGAATATATAAAAACGACAGTAGTTTAAAAGTAACGTATGTTAGTATTTTTGTCAAGCCCACTTTAAGCTCTTTGTATTGAAACCAATAGAAATTTTGTAAACCAGAACAAAGGGAAGATAACTCTTACGATCTTCCCATGGGCAGAATGAGTTTTGCTATGAGTTGACGTTCTGGTTTATTTCAATTGAAAACAGTGGCAAACAAAAAAGTAAAACGCCTTGGGAGTAGAAACCAATCAATTTTGTGATGGTTAACGCGATACCACGAGAATTTCTTATGCCATCAACAAAATATGCGGGGTCGAGTTACCCCACCCACTTCTTGAAAAGTAGGGGTAGTGTTATTAAGAATAATTTTCTTGAATACAGAACTAATAAAGCCACAAATTATTCACGACAAAATGATTGTTATGCATTGCCGGCTATAAATAAAGCAAATTATATACTCAATAGGCTTTTTTCGTGCCCCTGTAGTGGCACAATTAATAGTACAAGTTTAAAGAAAAATTGAAAAAAGTCCCATTTTTGCACTTTTACAATTTCTCTATTAGTCAACATTTTTCCAATGTAAAGGTGGTAGTCGTGCAAGCAGTGATCGCATAATATATCTTAATAAAAAAGAAGTTGGCACCAAATCGTTAATTTGTCAAATCATGATCGCAAATAAGGTCCCCAAATTTCCTTCGTTTTTTTCAAAGTATTTTTGCTTAAAATTTCCGCCAGTATATAAACCCCTACTCATTTTGAGCATGCGCTGCACGTGCACGCTAAGTCTTTTTTCGACAAAAATTAAACCATCAAGTAGCCGTTGAATTCTAGTTTCCAAAAATGTATTCTTTGATAGCATTTTATCAACGCATTTTGGCGTTATGATGCCATGCTAAGAACTTTCCAAATGACCCTCGTAAATATTGTTAAAAATTATACTGGGGCTGCGTTTACCGTCAACATTGCGATTAGTATACTTACAATTAAGATATATCTAGTTAAATCGCTGGTAGCCGTTACATACGGAAGATATACCCTTCTTGACAAGACTTAATGTGCAATGGAAATCCAGATGATCTCGATCACAACTTTCAGCTTACAATATGAGAATGAGCTTATTATAACACTGTTTAAAAATAATATGCTTATAATGCCTACGATAGCTCTGTTTAGCTGTCATAATCTCAGAAAATGTACCAAATATTAAACCAGTGAAATAACCATAACGTTTATTTGCTATGTCATTACATGTAGCACTATTGTGTTGCAGGGGCGAAATTTAAAAATTTTAGTTTAGTGCTATAAAAAATGAGCCAGGCATGCGATAAAGGGCTTTCAGACTTTAATTTATTTGCGAATTGGTCAAAACTTGTGAGGTGAAATTAAAAAGGGTCAAAGGGTCATATTTTCACTATATCACCGGGAAAGCACTCCTATTGGTGGTAAAGACAATCTTATATTCGGCCGAGTAGAATGCATATTTTCACATCAAGAACTTCGCTGCCATTGTCCTATTTACGATGTATTTAAGTTTTCAAAAGCAATAGAGCATCTTTCACCAGATGAATATTGAAATATGACCAAGGCAATTAAAATCTCTTATGAGCTAAATTTAAGCTTCCTCAACAGACTGGAATTCTCTACCTGACAACGATATTGATGTCCATGCACTAAATACCACAACTAACGCAAAGGTCATGGCTATAAGTGATAGATATACCATGTCGCCCCCTTAGTGGTAGAAGGTGCTATCTAACATTTTCAACAAAATTGAGTTATTTTAGTTTTTACGATTCTTAACATAGTATCTATCATCTCACAAAATATCATTGCTGTAATCCTTGAACACAAATAATGGTAACAAAATTTCATTTTGGGTTATGTGCATAGCTATGATTTTGCTCATGGCAAAAGGAGCTATTTGCAGTCAAATTTGCAGCAGAAGGTGCTATGTGTCACATAACACCTTTTAGTTGGAAGAAAAGTGCTGCTTTCGTTAAATTTATTTTGAGTTAAAAGGTGTTACATGACAAATAAAACCTTTTGCATTTACCAAAATGATTACAACGATACAGTATTTGGTGACAAAATGTACCATTTGACAGATAGCGCCTTTTTCTTTGTTTTGAAAAAAAGTGCTATTTGTAAAATAACACCTTTTTTTATTTAACACATAACTTATTCTTGTATAAAAATGTCAATTTGTTACATATTTATGTAACATTCTTACATTCAGATATCGCATCCTTTCATTGAGATGTTATATTCTTACACAGATGTGTCGCAAACTTACATACATGTCACATTCTTACATTACAGGTGTCACATTATTACATCCAGATGTCAGACTTTTACATAACGAAGTCACATCCTTACAGACAAATAAGAGATTCCTACATATTATATATGTCACATTTAACATACATATGTTGTATTCTTACTTAGAGATATCGCATTCTTATATAGAGAGATGTCACATTCATATATAGTGATGTCATATCATCTTACATATAGATGCCACATTCTTACATACAGATGCTACATTCTTCCATAGGGGTATCACATTCTTACATTAGACAACTGAAATGTTCTTCTGCGGTTAACATGAGGACTTGTCAATGTAGATAGGAATGCATAGTGGTGTCCACCTTGGATTTGAAGGAATAAATTAATTGTTTTGTTAAATAACCGTGCTTTATTTTCACCATTTTTATTTTAAAACTGTTTTCATTACTGTCGAAAAATATTTATTTCAATAACTGGCTTTAATAACCTTTGAGTTCAGTAATGAACGACATATTTTACTCATCAAAAAATCAAATTATGAAATCAAGAAATTAAAAGAAATATCATATTAGTCTTACGAAGAAATATCACATCCTTACATAGAGATGTCTTATTCCTACATATAGATGTCAAATTCCTAAAAAGAGCTGTCATATTCGTACATACAGGTGTGGCATTGTCCAATTCTTACATAGATATGCCACATTATTGCAATGTGATATCACACTCCTGCATACAAATATTATAGTTATTCTTACTATGAGATGTCACATTCATATGTACAAATGTCACATTCTTACATGCATATTATGTTACATAAATTTTGTATTATTCTTGTCACATTCTTTCATAGACATGTTACATTCTTACATAGACTTGTCACATTTTTTATGGAGATGTTGCATTCTTAAATGTAGAGATAACACATTGTCATATAGTGATGCAATATGATCTGAGATACAGATGACACAATCTTATATAAGGATGACCCATTCTTACATAAAGATGATACATTCTAAAATAAAGATGATACTTGCGAGCTGAACATTCCTTGTACTTCAACAACAGCAGAATTTAGGTCGAAAATTTAGTACCAGTAACATGCATTTAAGCCCCCTACACCCTGCTGTCCTAAGGCGGTGGTTCTGTTGTTGTAGATGCGTTGTTTATTGTTACTCCCATTGTAGGAGTACGTATTTGTTCTATGTTTTGTTGTACGTTGCTTTATGTCCATTCTAGTTTTGCAATCATCTTTGATTGGAAGAGAGAGCTGGTTGCTTTGCTTAGTTTGTCTTCCTGGTGTCTCATAATTGTTGTGTGGATCTTCCTTGCGGTGCCATGGGTTTGTCTGCAGTTTGTGATTGTTGTATTTCCTGATCATACTCACTATTTTAAATATATATTTACATTATTACATAACATGTCAAATTCATATATTTTAGAGAGTTTTACGTTCTTAAATAGAGATGTTGCATTCTCATCCAGAAATTAACATTCTTACATAGAGATGTCATAGTAAATAGTGATGTCACTTTCTTACATTAAGATGTCAAGGTTTTACAAAGGGTTGTCATATCTTTAGATGCGTTTCATTTTACATAGTGGCATAAAATTTAAAAAGAGATGTCACATTCTTACACAGAGATATCATATTCGTACATAAAGATAGTGCATTCTTATATAGAGACTTTCATAGATTTGTCTCATTTTTACATAGAAATGTCGCATTCTGACATATAGAATGGCATATTCTTACCTTGAAATTTCATATATTTATATATTCGTATATATAGATGACATATCCATATATACATATGTCACAATCTCACATAACTAACAAATAGCACCTTTTGCTTTAACCAAAATGATTAGAGCAATACATTAGTTGGTGACAAAAGGTACCATTTGGCAGATAGCACCTTTTTCTTTAAAGATAGAATATAACTTAGTTTTGACAAAATGTGTTATTTGTCAAATAGCAACTTTTCAATCAACACATAACCTAAATTTCATTAGTTACAAAAGGTGCTATGTGACATATGACACCTTTTCATCCCAAAGAATTGAGAATTTGCTGTATGGTAAAAAGAGCTATCAGCAAAAAGGGGGAATAACTCTTTATTTCTAAACTAAATTGTTTAAAACTAGTTTCATTTGAAACTATACACTCATACACTATTTTCAATATCAACACCAAACATTTATATTGTAAACCTGATTTTTCAGGAGGCTGAAAATCTTGAAACGCGTTTTTCTCAAAATTATGAAAAATGCACATAGCTCCTTCTGCCGCTAAGCGGGCGATGTGACAGTTTGTTCGCATGTACGTTGAAATAATTGAGGAGCTTTAGTGAGCGAAATAAATGTAAATATCTTGAAGTAGAGTTGATGGGGAAGAGAGAGCTGATTGCTTTGCTTAATTTGTCTTCCTGGTGTCTAGTGATGGTTGAGCGGCTCTTCCTCACGGTGCCACGGGGTTGTCTGCAGTTTGTGATTGTGGTATTTCCTGATCATACTCACTTACTATTTTTGAACGCTTCAATAACATAAGCCATAGAGACAGCATGAAGTATGTAATGGTTATACCATGGGTTGTCCGCCTGTACGTAGATACTCGGACCCATACTGGGTCCCAGGTAGAGACCTTTAGGTTCCAGAAAATATTGTAAGTGTTTTACCATATATGGACATGGAGGTCATTGTAAAGTAGGTCTAGGTCAACCCAGAATCATCATTTGTTAGAACTTGGTAGAGCCCACATTCTCAATACTGCACACCATGTCCTAAACCCATTTGTCTTTTGATTTCAGAGATGAATTTAAAGGGATTTACCTTGTATGGACGTGGTGGCCATCTTGGTCATGTGGCCATAAACAAATGGAGATTTTGATTCGGTTTGGTCCCGGGCAGATTTCCTCTTAAATTAGAAGCTCAATTTATTTACACCTGCTCAGACATCCAATCAGATGACACAAGATAACAAAGTGATATTTTTAAGGTCTGCGTAGCCATAAATTAAACGTTCCGTATCATTGTCAATACCGCACTAAAAATTAATGGCAATTTTAGTCCCAGATTTGGCCGAATTCGGTTCGGTTACAGCTTTTAGCCACAACCAAATTAACCAAAGGAAACTATGCCCTCGAATCCGAAAATATTACGTAAAAATACACATTCCAAATGTTTTACTAACATAGTGCGCCATATTTATTAACTATTATGCATTTTGTCATTGCATAATAAACAATAAATTCAACTTTAAATAATTGTTTTTCCTCAAATCGGAAAGAAAATTCTGCGATGAAAGATACAGCTACAATTCGAAAACCACCAAAGTAAGCACGGCGGGACCCCACCCCCGTGCTAATAATCGAAATAAAATACTGCTGCATGCATATACAACATTTTTATTTAGCGTTCCTTTTGCTGCGTTCCTCATAAGTGTGAGGTTGGGGTAGAAAATCCGTCCCGAGGATCACTGTTTGGCTTCACGAGGCTTGCTGAGTGATCATTGACAAACGGCGGTCGTGAGGGACAGATGTTTCTATCCCATCTTCACACGAATAAAGAATCTTTTTCTTGCTGTTGTTTTTTTTTCTAATAAAACTGGACTCAGCCTCCAGTATAGGTGATATTTTGATCGACAATACATTACGACTAGGATTTTATTTTCTCTTAAAACAGAATCCTGATTTATATTCATGTAACTGATATTGGAGCACATATATACATGTAGTTTCTATAGTTTTGTTGTGAACAATTAAAGACTTTGTTGTCAAATCATGTATACATCTATTGTGACCATTTATAAATCTATTATTATTTGCATGTATGTATGACAAGAAACTGTACAATTTACGTCAATAAAGTTTATGTTCTGTTCTGTAATGATGACCGTAATTAAGCCATATTGACAATTTCATCACTAACAGAAATTAAATGTGCATGATCAAAATAATATTCCGCTTTTAAACATATAGGGTTAAACTCTGATTTCGAAACCAAAGTATTCAGATAGGAGATCCATGTGCAAAAAATATAAACACAATTTGTGGGAGAGTACTAGTTTGCTTTCTTCAAGTGAACTATGCATTGACCACTAGGATAGGTTAGTCCATATCATCCACTGGAACATTTCATTTGAGAAATATTGAGCACTTAAAGAATTAACCTTCATCTGGTCTCGAGAGAGGTTCGAGATGCCTTATCAACATGCGATTGCGATATATAACGTTTTACTGGTTAAAACAAACTGTTTAATCCGGGACATGTGCGGATCCAGAGTGGGGGACAGGGAGTCCGGACCCCCCCCCCCCATGAAAAATCACAAAATATAGGGTTTCTTAGCAATTCTGGTCCAGATCCCCTGAAAAGTCACAAAGCTACCTAGCCAGCATTCAGTGTTTGGTCATCATAAGCACGCCAGCGAAACTGGCAGGCCGATGAGGGGCCCGCTTGTAATGGTATTTTGATCCTCCCACCCCTCATCAACTAAAAGAAACGTCAAAGATAGACCCCCTCTGACTAAACGTTCTTTGAGGGCAGTCCGATCAGATTGTTGTTGTTGTTGTTGTTGTTGTTGTTGTTGTTGTTGTTGTTTTCCTGTATCTGCAACGGGTAAATAGCCCAAACATCCGTATTATTATATGTGTGAACATGCAGTGGTTGTATGGTAGGGTGCCGCTTGGTCGCTGGTTCAAGCCTCACTGGTGTCCTTCGGCAAACACTTTATAATTTGCTTAGTACTGGTTCAACCCATGAAACGTCCCTACATTACAGCAAAATTGCTGACAGGAGCGGAAAAACCCCAAGCAGAATAACAATTTATGTGATGGTTCACGGGCTCTTGTCGGTATTCCCAGTTTGGGTGTGTTCTGAAGTTAACAGTTGTGTGTGCGTGTGTGCGTGTGTGTGTGTGTGTGTGTGTGTGTATATTAAATGGGTGTAATACTCTTATATGAAACAGGCTGGTCTATTAAAATAATAAAAGAGGAACTATATACTGATATATTGTGTTGACTTTTGAAGCAATACGCTCTATAAGCCACACCCCTGGCTGCCATGTTTTTGACGGATCAAATTTGTTTTTTTTTTCTATTCGTTCGTCGTTGATAAGTATATGATTGTATGTATACATGTAAGAACTATTTCTTGAGTCCAACCAGAATGAGACAATAAATTATTAATTTGTACATCTAAGTACAACGGAATGAAAACGAAAACTCACTAAAACACACCACAAAAACAGCGTTTAAACAAATGACGTCGCTTGCCGTTTATGCCACTTGACAACTAATTCAAGTCTGTAATTTGCTAATGCCGCAGTATTGGTTTTGGTGCAGAAACACTCAACAATTTTCATGTTAAATGTCATAATGGCGTTAATAAAGGCAATTACGGCATGACTTGCTGCATACCACCAACTAAGTGTCTAAAACCCACATCAATTGAGCCAGTATATCGCATATGCGCATAGTGAAGGATCAGACGAGCATGCGCATTTACATAGTCTCGCCAGATGCATCCGCTGCTCGCACACGCAAACATAGGAGGTATATGATGGCTCCGCTACGTTTTACGTATCTATCGCCACTTCATATTCCAATGGCGTTTCACTGGCAGACCGATGGAGGCCCGCTTTTACATGCTCACTGGAAATGCTATTTTTTGAAATAAGTGACGTTAGGTAAAGCTTCTTTATCTTTACCTATGCCAAGGACAAGAATTCTCAAGACAGTCAGTACTATTGGGCTATGTCCTGAAATATCTTGTTTGTGGCACGTTAAAATTGGGCCTCGACGCGAGAAAACCTGTCTTCGGGGGTTTGCGAACAACACAGGCGCAGACCAGCCTGCGCATCCGCGCAGTCTAATCAGCGCCTTTGTTATTCGTGTTTTGGAAAGTACCATATATAAGCTTGCTACAAGCGAAATTTCAGTTTTCTAGCTAGTCTCTATAGCTGATGAGACTGGTTTTAGTCTCACACTGTCGGAAACCCCGAAGACAGGTTTTGGAGCGACGAGGCCCAAGTGTGTCCCTCGGGACATCTTCAATTCGTGGTGGCAATGTATTAAGCGATGATCAAGTACTCGGCAATTATTTCACACTTCACACTATCAGTCTGGGAGATATAAAGGATTTATGATTTATTGTCAAATTGTGTTAGTTTTGATTCCTGATTCTTTTCAATCAATGCCATCTTAAGATAGGTACCAACAGGACGACGGTACCGTATCGCAGGAACCGCGTCAAAACCCAGCAGTCTTCTAAGAATATGCGAATTCATAACCATGGTCAAGTGAGACTGCATGCCAATTTTGTGAGCAAGTTTTTATATTCACATGGAACCGCAATTGGCAATGTTGTATGTGTCCGTTACATGACACGCTTTGAAATCTCCCTAATGAACATATTACGGTATTATATTGTGTAGTAATGTGCGTGCGGATATGTAACTGCGACTGATTAGGGTCTTCACTGTTTGCTAAATGAATGTTCTTTGTAAATATACTACCCTTTAATACCGACTTTAGCATGAAATATCTCATATTAAATGTGCAAGTAATACACAGACGAATGCGATATAAAACGGTCATAACACGTTTGTCGACCTTAGGGGAGATAACTCACGAGGGATTATCTCCATGTACAGACGGACGAACAATCCCATAGTATAAGGAAACTTTTCTTTACTTGTGGTACGGCACGTTTTTGATACTCTACATAATTGAAACATTACGGATTCTGCGACAAAGTAACACCGGGAGTCTTGTAAAATATTAACTAATTGCCTTTATATCATAACATTGACACTTACAAGATAATTGGGTGAAGAGAACACATAAATAGCGTCAATAAGTCTTTTATCTGGTAACAAGACATATGCCAGCCGATATGCAAGATAAATCATCCTTTAGATTCATAATTTGAGCCAGCGCATGAGATTTCCAACAATGTGCCATTTTGACGAGTGCAGACTCGGACGAGCCTGTGCAGCCTCCTTTTAGGCTTAGAACCCTCAAATGGTGTTCAGTCAGTAGCTTAACACTCATAGGGTATTCGAGCGACTAGCAAAGGCTCTGATCAGACTGCGCGTATGCGCAGGCTGATCTGAGGCTTTGCTGGTCGCACATACCACATTGTTGGAAATCTCATGTCGCGGCTCATTTATCAATATGAAATATGGTAAATATGCATAATAGATTAAAAGTATAAATTATTTGAGCAAAAATAACGAATAAATTTAAAGTATTTTTACCTGTCGAACTATTTCATAACCGTGATCCTTGGCAACTTGTCGGGCGGTCTCGGGTCCTCCTTTGATTTCTACAGCCCAAGTATTCGTGAAATGAGACTCCGAACGTGTAAATTTCACATTTTGAAAACAGAAAGCTATCAATAGCAATGCTATCCTGGTATACATATCACTCATAAATTCTGGTGGTGAATTCTATATCAGAATATGAGATCCTGTGTTCCACGCGAACAATTGTTCAGGACAATCCAAAGATAAAAGAGCGTAGATAAGAACCTTTAAGTTGACCCACTCGCTAGTATAAAGGATAGTAGGTGCGAAATAAGTTAATCTAAACATCTGTTTACATATATTTTTGGTTTCCATCACGACTTCCGCTTTGAGAATAATTCCAATATAAAATTCCTGGCATGCTCAAATTTAAATAATTTCATTTTCATCCAACAGTCAAAAACTTCTGTTAAAAAAAACAAGCTACTAAAAACAAGGTACATATATTAATTTTTCCAGAGCTATGTGGAGAGACATAATTATGAGAGGTTATAAAACATTTTTTCATGCTCAACTCAGCGGAGCATGCAATTTTAACTGCTCTCAAAATCTAAAATGATAAAATATAAAGACTTCTTGCTTTCAATTTCTCAGATATTGTATTTATCATACTCATAAATAACAATAATTATTTGTTGGCATTTTAACAATTATGAACATGATAAATTTCATGTTCAGTTGAGTTGAGCATGAAAAATGTTTTATAACCTCGGGACCAGGTCTCTAAATAAGAGCTCGTAATTAAATTTAATTTTCTTATTCAGTCTCAACCAAAACATACTTCTTTTAAGATTGTTGATGCTCAAAGGAACGTCTCAAAGACATATTCTATTAAAACCCTAAACATGTTAGATAAGAAGTATTAAAGAAATATTAACATTTTAACACTATTGTTTTTCAATTGTATATATCTATTATAAGCTTATGATTATACATGTTACAGCTACCCATGGTGCTAGCGGTCCTCTAACTGGTCTGAACTGTTAAATGGAGAGAGAGAGAGAGAGAGAGACCCTAAAGTATCCTAACTTCAACTGTCAAGAAATGGCTATTCCGCAAGCTAATAATTATATTAAGTATGTATAATATGTTCCTGTATGCAAAGAGGTATAGCTTGCAATTAAAACGTACCTGATTATGTTAAGAATTCTGAATTTGTTCATGAAACTAAATAGAAATATGCTAAGCTCAAATAACCACTGAAACGTTAAACCTAAACGTGTATTTAAGATGTCTGTCTTGAATGTACACTATGTCCACTATTTCTTTTAAAACTAAATTAATTAAACCTAAAAAACAAACACTTTTTGGTGAATCTTAACGATTAAATGAAAACACAATAGCTGCGCAACGAAACCATGACATTTCTGGAAAACTTCTAGTTCGCGTCAAATAACCAATCACATCTGAGAATCAGTAGTTGGCGAGAATTATCACAGAATATATTAGCAATCCCACGAAAAAACGTACCATGAAATAAATGTCCATGTGTTCACTAACCTGATACAGGATATACGTGAGGTAGGATTCTTAATGATATATCGCTTCCCACACCTTAGATCGGGGGTTCAATATTGCACGATCCTATGATTTCAAGTCAGCTGACGCTGAAGCTTAAGTATAGTAGAAATCATACATGTGCGGATCCAGAATTTTTTGTCCAGAGGGGGTCCAACTTTGACATTTTTTTTAAGCTGATGAGAGGAGAGATGATCAAAATACCACTAAAAGCAGGCCGACAACGACCCGTTAGCAAAAGGCCATTTAAATATTTGTTTTGTTTTCATAAAATGCGATTGCCATTTTATCAACATCTTTAAAACTGTTGTAGAAATTAAGTATACTTAAATGACAAACAGTGCAGACGCTTGTGAAACGCCACGATCTGGGTCTATACTGTTTGTAAATGTTCCATTTATAGGATGTTGTGAATAAACTGCTTCTACTGTTAGACCCATTCTTTGTTGACCACTTGTATTCAGATTAGCCAGTGTCGTAATCTATTGAGCCCGTGGCATTTAAATTAATATCAATATCCAATATTTAGTACATGTATGCTAAAAACTGGCACCTGTAATTTATATCTGTTGCGGGATGGTGACGTCTGTATACATGATTACGTTAGAAAGTGTCCCTTCAGTGGCGGATCCAAAGTGGGTTCAGGGGGTTTGCTCGAACCACCCTCCCTGCCCCCCGTTTTTAAATATCCTATGCAAATGAAATAATTTGGTCTCAATGAGACCGAATTATTGTATTTTCATGGGATATTAAAAAAGAAAAATGAGATAAAATCAGCAAAGCGAACCCCCACCCCTTTATACATATGAACCCCCTTTCCAGAAATCCTGGATCCGCCCTGTCTTTCTTAAACAACCCTTCCGCATGATGGCAATTCTTGATACCCCTTGTGCTCTTTTACAGATCATTCGATCAGACGTAAGCGGCTAACCTTCCAGGTCCCAGTCCAGCCCTTTGAATCGACTGTTCTGGCTGGAGGTCGTCAATTCTTACGAGAATAGGTTGTCAAACTATAGAGGAGTCTGGCGTGGGCATATACAGCAGTTTCACGAGATAATCAAGTACGTGTGTTAAAAAATACCGGTATGCCAGGTAAGACTCAAATGAGCCTGTGTCCAGCAAAAGGTAAGTAGTTTGCATGTGCGCTCACATCGAATTAAATGGGAAGCCAAGGATCCAGCGTTTCTTCATTCGAAAAACTAAGACTCCGACGGGACTGTGCGGATACGCAGACTAATTTGAATCTACACCGTACGCCAATGCCAACTTGTACCTTATGCTGGATACCTACTCAGCTACAGATATCACCAAGAATATTCAAACATGGGCTGAGGCCATGGTTAATTTTGTACACTATCGGTGCGTTGTGCAGCTAAATAAATGCAATATTCGTACGTGTCTTTGTTGCTCACTTACAACAAAACAGGTTCTTGTCACTATGTGTATCCTATATATCATACAATGTTTTAGTACATATTGCATATGCGGAAAATCCTCTTTTAAATGCGGAGCTAGGGGTCTAATATTTTTGTCTGATGCTACTGTGTGTATGCGAGAATTGAATGCTCTGGCGAGACTGCGTAATAGATGGTAACTAAATGGAGCTTACGTATGTTGCATACAAAATGCTGTCGAACCCTTAAAGACTCTAGATTGCACAATAGTTTAGCCACGCCATGAGAACCCATGTTTGTGCCATATTGTATATTAGACTGAGCATCAGCAGAGTCATTCGGCGCTTTTTTACGTGATAAATCAAAGGAATCCAGTTAGTTTCTAAATTACTTAGACCGCAAACACACAAAACAGTTTTCTCGCGACATGACTCCTTGTCATTTTATGGAACTTTTTCCCTGACACTGTCTAAATCCAGATTTAAATATACTTTCGTCACAGAGGCATAGTCCTATAGTCTTATACCGGAAAACATGATTTGAAACATCACTTGATGAAGTGAATGAAGCCTATTAAGAGTGGTTGTAGTATTTGTATTGGTTGATAGAGATAATGGTTGCAATAACGAGCGGTAAACTGGTAAATGCCACAGCAGAAATTGAGAGTAAATGAGCCAGCACAAGAGACTTTGGTACTTATCGCACATGCGCAAGAGCTTACTTTAAACACCCGTGCTGGCGTATCTGGCGGGGCTAGATATCTGAACTTTGGTATGAGTTATCATCTATATCCATACTTTGTGTATATGAGCACAGAATATATTGACGAGTCTGCGCAGTTGTGGAGCCTCGCCTGAGCCTTTGTTACTCGAAAATGCGATAAGTACCAAAATCTCATATACTGGGTCAAATTACAATTTATACAATCATATAATATATATGTTTGTTTATTTTAGCTAGCTAGTTGGACATTTTTATGCATTATAGGCGATGTAGAGTGGGCAAATGCTAGTTACCAAAGGGACACGAAGAAGGCAGATTTAACCCTTTACCCGATAAAACGTTTGCAAACAGAGGAGACCAAGATATCAGAGATGACTGCAAAATATTAGCTACCATGTTGTTGCATTTCTTGATTCCCTTTAATTGGATATGAAACATGACCATGTTCTGAAAAAGATGAATTTTGACCTATTGACCCCACCCCTGAGTCGTGGTTCTGCGGTAAAAATATTTGCAACCATGTTGCTTCATTTCGTGATTCCCTTTAATTTGATATGCAACATGACCAAGTTCTGAAAAAGTTGACTTTTGACCTATTGACCCCATCCCCAGGGTCGGGGGTAGGAAGTCTGCAGGCAAAATAGTTGCTACCATGTTGCTGCATTCGTGATTTGCTTCAATTTGATTTGCAACTTGACCCTGTTCTGAAAAAGTTGAATTTTAAGCAGTATAACGTATGAACTTTGTCTTGATTTATTTTCTTTAGCTTTGACACCGAAATTTAGGGCTGTATGACAACCATGCCCATCGACAATCACCCTCTCGCTCTAAGAAGGCTGCAGTTTATAGGCATTAGTGTCAACAAACTCACGCTTAAAAGTATTAATATAATACAATCGTCAAACAACTACAACATTGCTAGCAGCTTTATCTGCTGGAACCAAAACATAGTTCATATGAAAATCCTTGATACCTCGTTTAAGATGGCGAAAAGAAGATTTGGGTTTAGGGGGTAAAAGATGTGTATTACGGGAGTAAAATGAAATACGGGTATCAAGAATTTTAAAAATGTTAATCTTCCATTCTTCATAGCATCAGGTTCAACATTTTCCCATTTGCACCAACGTGTACTAAAGCCATTTAAAGAAGCAGCGATCTCTCTACGACATTTAGGGAAATCAATATTAGAGGGAAATCTATATTTAGGATCTTTAGAAATAATATTGCAAACTCAAGCGTCAGGAATGACATTTAGATTACCTGTAATCACATGCCCTGCAGAGGGATATACAAAATTAGAATTTTGACAATCTCAGGAGTATTGGAATCTATATCTAAAACCTCTTTAGTGTCTAGTCACCTAAGAAGTTGTTTAAAACTACATAGATCAACTAGGGAAGGGGTGGTTAACCCCTGTGAGTTTTGGGGAAAAAAGACAAAGATGAACCCACAAACGTCCATTTAGGTGGCACCATTTATGTGGCTAAAACATAATGCGGCTACTAATTTTATGTGGCATTATTCTTATCATGAATTTAAGTGGCTTCATTTTTAAGTGGCTTCATTTTTAAGAGGCTATGTTTTATACTTGATCCCTAGGGTATTAAATTGTAACATAATTTTGTTTTTCATAATATCACAGTTATCCCCAATACAACAGCTTTTGGAAAGTATTAACGGGCAATGAATACAAGGTTGTTTTTTTCTATCTCAGTAGGTATGTAAAATCAAGGCACATAGTGTAAGGACAAGGAGTAGCCACGAAAGAGCAAGGCACGTGGTGTATGGACATATTACCACATCAAGCCAGCCACATTAAGTACGATGGACAGTGTTGGACTTCCATACAAGTGGACCAGTTGATTTATATATCCAAAACAATGCTCTTATGTGGCTATCCTCAGAAGACCGATTTGCCATTTAAGTATCAAAAAGCCACATATGTACCTGCTCGTGTGAACAGAAGGAGGGACAGCGTCATGCCATAATATGTTCGTTTTTTTTTCAAAAAACGTATTAAAATTGGCCAGGTGGTATAGTAGGCAAAGGATCATTGACACTTGCTATGGGTAAATGCCTACGGTTTTCAGTAAAACTAAAAGTTTGTCAATTGTCCCTTTCTTCACATTGAAGCTACCCTGACCTGAGTACTTTATGGCTGTGAAATCCGTTTTCGATATTAAATGCTTCAAAGATGTAAAATTTTGGGTAGAACAATCAGTTTTACATTAAGATAATCCGAAAACATTTTTTAAAATATCATTCCCCCCCCCCCCCCCGTGTGCCAGCAAAAGCTTTTGCATGTATATGTGTTACCATATTTTACACATTGTATGAAAGTGGCTTGCTGGCATAAGGGGGGAAAGATGTTCAGCAGCCCCAAAACCCAGGGCCTAAGCCCATAAAATGCCTTTTCTACCAAATAAGAAATTAATGACAGTAATGAAATTCTCTAGAACCAACTTCCTAAATTGCTTTGCATTCTGTGCTAGTTTAATATAAAGTACTTAACGATTAAAAGTAGAATTAGCAATGTTTTATGCATTTTTCATAATAAAAATCTCACTGTTTCACTGTTATTAAATGACACATTATTTTGCAAACGTCCTGTACTTATCTATTTGCATGCTAGGGAATTGTTCGTGTTTTTATTTTCGTCTGCTGACTTTCTTCAAAATATTTTTTTTTTTTAAAAAATAAACCACCCAGGACCACCATCAGAGTGTCAAACAGTTTGGATCCAGATCAAGACGGACATTCTGTTGGTCTTCATCTGGGTTCAAAATGTTTGCAAAAGGCTATTGGCAAACGACAAAATTATCCACTGGCATGCAAAGAGTTATAACAGGTAATTACTTTAGTGTTCAATATATTGTCTCCTATAGGGATATACATGCATATGTATACCATAAATATTCGGACACTTTTAATACATTCAACATGCTATGCCCTTTAAACAAAGCAAAAGTAATATTCAAAGGATCTAGTTAGAATCAGATTTACTTTCCAATGCTAAATGGGACACTTTCATTCCTTCAAAAATATTTATTTCTTTTGTTGAGTTTTCAGTTTTGTATTATTTACGGTACATGTAGTCAAAAATGTACAGGTAATTTCTAAATTATTTCCCCAAAATCATTTTATTACAAAACATATTTTGTTTTTTAAAACAATTTCATCAATTGTCGCGATTCGTTAATACTCTGCATATGGTATAATCAATAGATATCACCATGCCTACCAAATAAATCAAGAAAACGTGCAGAAATCACTTTTTAAAGCACTTTTCATTTTCATGAAATTTCAGACCCCCTCCCCTTTCTACCCGCCATAACTCTCGAGTGCGTAGGAATTTTGAAAATGTTTTGCTAGCTAGCACTTGCCATTAGATTCATCTATTGCACTGATACTACATGCACCACACTAGAAGCTCAAAAGCAGCGTTCTGTGAATCAGAAAAATAGGCGTATAAGGCCCAAACCGCCAATGATCCTTTATGATAAGCAGGACGACTTTAATCTTGAAATAGTTAATTTTCCATTTCTTGATGGAGATGATCCTCGCTCACCTTCCTATGGTGTATACATTTCGTTTTGCAAGAGTATAATCTCATGTTGATGACTTCAACACTCGCAATAAAGGATTTCTAGCGATAAAGCGGGCTAGTTCCCTAAATGAGACATGAATTAGTTTTATTTTGTTGTAGGACTGGAGACATTAGGCGCATTCAACAAATACATATAGTGCCACCCACATATGAAGCCAAGCCCATATATTTAAATAGGTTTTTGTTTCCTTAATGCATGTAATCACCCTTCGTCTTTTTAATGAAAATTAGATTGATCATCAACTGTACTTGCTATTTCATTTACATGTGTGGGAAATAGACCGTTAAACTAAGGTAAACAAGGTTAGATTTTAAAAAAGCTTAGAACCATCGCATGGCGTTTTACAGTTAATAAAGAAAACCCTTTATAGTGTTTTATTATTGCATTCGCTGAAGCCACTCTTTTCAGTGTTTCATGGGCTTCAAGCTCTGAGTATTGTTTTGTTTTAGTTAACGATTTGTACATAGGTGATCCATTGGAAGCAAATAAAAGACAAGAAATATGCATATTCCAGTAAGACTCTGCTCATGAACACACTGAATAATTGTAGAGTTAACCCCCTCCCCAGCAGTATGTATAAGGTCATTCAACCATATTCCTCAATCGAAGTCAATGCACATAATGCCTAGAGGACATAATGAAACTGACCCAACTACATCTAGATATTTCGCCACATTTAGAATATCCGAAGGGCCCATGTTTGATCCGGATTCTCGCTCAGTGGTAAGGTCTCTAATAGGCATTTTCTTTTTTAGACAATACAGTATCCAAAGTATACCAACATCGCTCACGCAATGATGGAATTTTCGGAAGTAACTTGGTCGACGAGGAGTCTGAGAAAGAACTGTAAAAGACACTGCTGTTGGGGAGTTAACACCTGATCCAATTCCGCAACTTGCTAATGGAACAGGCCCGAATCGAACACGCGCCCAGTGGAAGTTTACTGACGTATATCACCAGCGCTAACGCGCTGGTGAATAAATGTCATATCACGATAGAGTATGTATATTTATACAGTTGATGTACAATAAAAACCACCATCTTGCAAAGTGGTCTATTTTTATCAGATGTGTGATGTATTCTTTGGCTTGTACAATCCCTCCCCATCCCTAGACCCAAAATGCCATTTACACATGTTGTATATGTTTATAACGAAATATCACTGTCCAAACGGCATCTTGGGTGTAGGAGGAAAGCATCTAAAACAAACTGAAAGACACAAATTTCATCTTTCCAATGACAAACGTCACGGTTTTAAGTTTATTTCGTACGCACGCGCAGAATGAATACCGTAAAGTTTTGGAAATGAAGAGCACTTCTATCCTAAACATTTTAGCACTTTTACTTTTGGAAAACTAGCAATGTATTTAGTCAAAGTCTGGTCTAAACGGCACCCAGTATAAAGACTTAAAATGAGGGGTGGGAGTAGAAAGCAAAAGTTTTCATGGCTTTGTGAATGATGAATCGCTTTCGAACATTTTTTTGATACTTACTATGAATATTTTACTGCCAAACCATACCAATTTTAAAAACATTAGGACAATTTGAAAATGCCGGGCCATGTAGCGCAGTCGGTAACGTGTCTGGCTACAGATGCGTGTCTGCCTGCAGATCCAGGGGTCGCGAGTTCGATCCCGGTCCGTTCCCATACTTTCATGGAGATTGATCATGAAATTATTTCTACGGTCATTCTCCTCCCTTCGGCTGATTAATTCGGGAAGGGTTGTTGTCAGTTACAAGCGAAAGTATGTGCACGAATTACTGGTTAACTGCTTGTTCAAGCCTGCCCAGGAAAAAGTGTGGTTAGGTGAACTGACCGTCCCGCCATGACCATAGCTGTTGACTTGGGACGTAAAGCAACAAAACAAGCAAACAAAACAATTAGAAAATTTGGTTTTTGTAATCATGTCAACTAGGGGAAATATACGCCTTATCGCTAGAACTCCTTGTTAACTCAGAAACTTCTTAAACAAGGCTATCGGTATCATAAACTTCGCAAAACATTTTCTAAATGTTATAGACGATAGTATGTTTTAATATCTAAATTCCAAGTTGGACTTAAATCTCTCTTGCGCCAAGGTCTCTCAGAACATGAATTATATGGTGACTTGGTGTATAACTGAAGAGGAAAGCAAAGTTGCCAACCATGATTGGGTAGACCACCAAGCATGCAGTCTGCTGCAATACATTTATCTTATATCCAATCTTTTTATAATGAGATATTATTTTAATGAACTGTGCTGAAAAATTATTAGAGCCAACAATCCTCTTAAATTAATACACCAAGTCACCATATAATTCAGGTTCCGAAAGTCCTTTGCGCAAGAGAGCTTTAAGTCAAATTTGGAATTTAGATATCAAATCATAGTATCGTCTGTAAAGTCTAGAAAAGGTTTTGCGAAGTTTATGATACTGATAGTCTTGTTTAAGAAGTTTCTGAGTTAACAATTTATTGCGAGTGCTGAAGTCAGTAACAAAGCTAGATGCTCTAGGAAAATGAAAGAGTTGAGAGATATAGACTCCATAGGATGAAGAGCGAGGAACATCACCATCTAAAAATGGGAAATTGACAATTTCAAAATCAAAGTAGTCACGTTTATCATAAATTTTGATAGATCAATATCATTAGATTACAGGGATGAATATAGTCAGTCATTCTCAATCAGGAAAATTAGTCTGTTGAATCCTGAATGGAGTCAAAACAGATTTTTATATCACTTATAAAATGCTTAATAACACAAATATCAATAGAAAACAATCAGTTTATTCTTAATTTATGGTAATGACTCAATTTAACAATGTTAAAACTAAATTCTAACCAAAATAACATTGATATTATTTATCATATACATTATATGCCATTACGTGTTCAATCAGGAAATCCTGATCAATCCTGAACTTTCCCATTCTTGTTAGAAAGACAAATGCAAGTCTAAAAACGCGGCTTCGGTATCAGCTTTATTAAGTTGGAGCTCTGAAGGGTATACTTGACTTACCATATTGACTTATCTATTGATGAGATGGTAGGAGCCTGATACGTTGGCTGTTTGTCGGGCCCACCGGGGTTACCTGCTGGATTTCTTTTGCTCCGCTATTCAGTTATATTTACTATTGAGTCCTTATCTTGGCTTTATTTTCTTTTTATATCTTGATTTATATGTTCTAGGAGATGATGCAATGATAAGTTAGGGGTCTTTCATACAAACCAAATATCTATGTGTCTTGATCCACACTGAATTGAGGGTGAGGTTGGCGCTGTGAAACCGGTTTAAGCCCTCCAGTAAATTATTTTACTGACCGTTCCAAGGCAGTACTTCCTTTGTGGATCTTTTCTGTTGTTTTTTTTCTGTCTTGTGTTTGTTATGCATTTGTGCGCATCTGTTTATTTGCGCCTTGTGGTCACCTGCTGGGAAAGGGCTGACCTCTTGGCTCTCGTTTGTGGTGTCTAATTGTGACGTCACTTTCCCATTGGTATCCTGGGTCAGGTGTGGTACTTGATGTATCGATTCCTGATCTTTGCACCCTTACTTACTTTGTTTTCTTTAGCCCTGACTATCTGAGTCATTGGCCCTTTTCTTTGTTTCATCAAAGTGTGTTTATTTGATTTGATTGTTTCTCTGCACACATGGCGATGGTTTAGAAGCTTCCATACGAGCTAAACAGTTTTGTATTTTGACAACAGCAGAATCTAGGGCGAAGATATGAATTTTAGCCCCGCCCCCTCCCCCAACGTAGGCTTAATCTGCTGTCCATTCTAAGGTGGTGGTCTATTATCGAACGAACTTCCCATTGAAATGGGAGTTCTGTGTTTGTCTTTGTATTGTTATACATTTCTTTGTGTCCATTCTAGTTTTGCAATCATCTTGAAGAGGAAGAGAAAGCTGATTGATTTGCTTTTGTTGTCTTACAGATGTATTGTTACTATAAATGTTCTGTGGCTCTTCCTCACGGTGCCGTGGGTTGGTCTGCAGTGTGTGATTGTGGTTTTTCTTGGCCATACTCACTTACTTTTATTTAAACACAGTTAAGCAAATTTTGACAAAGGACCGCAACGAACATCACATTTTGACAACTGTAGACATCGACTGATCCCAAAAGTCTACTTCCTACTCAGGTAAGATAAGAAACAGCGAGGTAGTCCAACAGTTCGCACCTCACCCTAAATTTAACTAGAGGACCTGAAGCGCTCATCTGGTCTCTTTAATAATGTTAAAATAGGTCAAGGTTTTACGGCTTATAATAGAACATATTTTGTTTCACCATATATGGGGGTTGCAGCCATTTTGGTCAAGTGACCTAAAACAATCCAATGAATACTCGATCAAACAGCCCAGTGATTTCTGAGAAATCGATGTTTAGATAGGTATGTGGCAGCCCAAATGAGTGGCATTGGATAAAAGGTTATAGGCCAGCTTGACATTTGGTACTTATATAAAAACATTGTCTCATAAAGTTTAATATTTCTCGAAAGTATTATGATTTCAGCTTAAACAGTTATAGAAAAATGAACATTTCAAGAGTTTTCCCATATAAATGCATTAGGAATCAAATTTCACCTTACCATAAAGTAAGTAAAGGTCAAGCTAGATTCATCATTTGTGCAAACCTGGTAGAGACAACACCCCCAATGCTACATGCCAAGTCCAAAGCCAATGCCCTTTCGTACCAGAGAATAAGATATTTAAAGGGGTTTTCCCATATATGGGTGTGGTTGCCATGACCTTTGATACTTATTTATAGCCATTGTCTCATTAGGTTTAACATATCAAGTGAGAATAATGACTTTGGCTTCAACAGTATTCAAAAATTCAACTTTCCAAAAATATTCCATTTAAATGCATTAGGAAGCAAATTTGACCTTGATGTTAAGTAGATCAAGGTCAACTTAGGATCAGCATTTGAACAAACTTGGTAGGCCCCACATCCCCAATGCTAAATACCAAGTCTCAAGGTCATCGCCCTTCTGGTTCTGACAAATAAGATTTTAAAATGGTTTTTACCATATATGGACGTGGCGGTCATCTTGGTCATGTGACCAAAATATTTTGCATAAATTTTGGCAAACTTATCATAAGGAGTCTTCACATGGAATTTGAGTTCGATTGGACCAATGGTTTGTGATAAAACGTTTTTATATATAGATGGGACTCCAACATGAGCGACCTAAGCTTAAAGGTCAAAGGTCAACCTTGACCTTTGGAACTTATTTATAGCCAATGTCTCATTTGGGTAAAACATATCAAGTGAGAATATTGACTAAGGCTTCAAAAGTTTTCCAAAAAGTCAACTTTTCAGAAATGTTCTCATTTAAATGCATTAGGAAGCAAATTTGACCCTGACGTAAAGTAGAACCAGATATGGGGCGAATTACTTTGGAAAGTAATGCATTGCATTACCGTTACTTGCCAAAAATGTGCATTGATTTAGCATTACCATTACTAGATTTTGAAAAAGTAATGCATTGAATTAGCACTATTTAAGAAAGTAATACATTGAATTAAGCATTACTTTCATCATGTGAAACAGAATAAAACAAAACTCTGAACATCATTAATACAGTGAACAAAATTTGTGCATAAACATGCCAATTTCACATGTAAATATTTCATAATTACATGTATATTATGTATAAATATTTCACATGAATATTGGGTTACCATGTACGCATTTTTGCACTGAATTTCGCATTCTTGTCAGTAACATTTTTTGGAATTTCAGAATTTTTTAAAAATAGGAGGAAATAACACTCAGAAATGATTTGTAACTGTAGCAACCCAAGCTGTATTTTTTTCAAATGATCATATTTCATTGACTCTAATACCACTGGAAAGATCTCGATGAGAGCATACCAAAACAGTTTCTTATTTGAAAGTATATTCTATGGGAGGAAAATTATATACATTTGAAGTTTCCTGCCCTATATCTCTTGTCTGAAATTTCCAAACAAGAAGGCACAGGCTGTATCTTAATCCCTTATCCTTTATACATCTACATGTCAATTGATTTATGACCGCAATAAATTTACCCTGTATTCTAACATACCTCGCCTATATAGCCAATGGTTAAACTCAGTGATTTATTGTTTGATAATTCACTGCACGCACTGGGCATGGACCGGCGTGACGTCATTCGGTCGCCAGTTTGATTTTCATGACGTCATCTATCACATACGGCACTGTGACGTTGACAATAGACGGCGCAACGACGTTTTTACAACTGCTTGACGTTCAAAATGTACGTAAAAATACACGTTTCAGTCTAAACAAGAGTTGCAGGAAATTCTGACAGTCTGTTTAAGATGGCGGGATCATTCACCAGCGCGTCAGCGCTGGTGATATACGTAAGTAAACTTCCATTGGGCGCGTGTTCGATTCGGGCCTGTTCCATTAGCAAGTTGCGGAAATGGATCAGGTGTTAACTCCCCAACAGCAGTGTCTTTTACAGTTCTTACTCAGACTCCCCGTCGACCAAGTTACTTCCAAAATTCCATCATTGCGTGAGCAATGTTGATATACTTTGGATACTGGATTGCTTCTAAAAGTGATAAGGCCTATTAGAGACCTTACCACTGAGCGAGAATCCCGACCAAACATGGGCCCTTCGGATATTCTAGACTAAATGTGACGAAATATCTAGATGTAGATGGGTCAGTTTCAATATGCCCTCTAGGCATTATGTGCATTGACTTCGATTGAGGATTGAATACGTTGAATGACCTAATATATACTGCTGGGGAGGGGGTTAACTCTACAATTATTCAGTGTGTTCATGAGCAGAGTCTTACTGGAATATGCATATTTCCTGTCTTTTATTTGCTTCCAATGGATCACCTATGTACAAATCGTTAACTAAAACAAACAATACTCAGAGCTTGAAGCCCATGAAACACTGAAAAGAGTGGCTTCAGCAAATGCAATAATAAAACACTATAAAAGTTCTTCTTTAATTACTGTAAATCGCCATGCGATGGTTCTGAGCTTTTTTAAAAGCTAACCTTGTTATAGACTTTGAAGGATTCGTTCATATTCTTAATCTTTTTGTGTGTTAGAATCGAAATAAATTCGCACTGGAAGTGAAATGTTGCTTAATAAATCACTGTCTGTCGGTCAGTCGTAATTGGATAAATCATTCGCGCATCGCGCTCATGATTTATTCACTTTAACGACTGACCTCCAGCCAGTGATATATTAAGCAACAAATCACTGCGAGAGTGAATCTATTTCTTAAACAAAACTAATAGAGTGAAATTAAGAGACACACTGTCAGTGATCCATGTCAAAAGGTGTGAACAGGACAATTGAGTGATAATTACCCTTTTTCAAACATTTATATTGTGATCAAACATTGTTTCTTGAACAATGGATTGTCACAAAAATTACACTATTTAAAAAAAACTCATTATTTGTTCAAACTTTCGTTCCCCGTCCCATATCCATAAGAAATTTGAATTTAATTGGCCCAGTGGTCTTAGAGAAGATGTTTGAAATTATGGAGAGACGGATGGACGCCAGAGTAACTGGTATACAATTAGCTCACCCATGAGCCTTAGGCTCAGGTGAGCTAAAAAGTATTGGGCAACCCATTGCTGAGAGATAAACCAATCACAGCCAATGGTACAATATCCTTTGCCTCTTGTTATATTGAAATGATAACAGGGCACTGACCAGTTAAGTTCAGCAGTTGTCATCCATTCAAGTTTGACGACAGACAAGGGGCATCGTGTGATCAGAATATCTCAGTTTGGCATTTTTGCCTCAGTTTCGCTTAGATAACTAATGAAAAGACAACAAATTCACTATCAAAGAGAAATCATTTATACTTTAACAGTCTGACTTCATTTGAGTTCTGACAAGCTGAAAGAGCCATTACCATTTGTATACTTGAAACCCCTAAAGTGGTTCTTCCTGAAGCAATGAACCCCAGATGAAATACCACAGAATACGGAATTTCACCCGGGTCTGCACTGTTTGTTAAGTCAAACAAAGATGAAAAACCACAGAACAAAGCATTTCACCAGGGATTCATGGATATTCTAACCTGTAACCCCTTAATATGTTCAAGAAACCATCTACGGTTCATTGCTTAAAATCAGTTGGAATAATTCATTAATATACAAAAGGGTTAAAGCGTACAAGACTATTTGGATCAGTCATGCAATCCCAAACTCTTGACGTTGAGCACCAGATTCTCATTACTATTATCATTTGAGAGACGACACGAGATTTCCAACAATGTGGTATGTGCGACCAGCAAAGCCTCAGATCAGCCTGTGCATATGTGCAGTCAAAACTTGTCTTCACTGTTAGTATCTTACATGTTGCAGATGCCATTGATATTTTTTATTTTAGTTATTGCAACCAATCCACAGTGAAATATATCAAAATGCAAAATCAATGAAATTCACTATTCACTGTTTTGGGAACCAAGATTGAGAATCTAATTATCCAATATCATTGTCAATCACATAAAAGTTAGGCAAAAATAATTGATATGTGATTTACAGCTTTACCCATATTGTGATTTTTTTTTTTTTTTTTTTTTTTTTTTTTTTTTTTTTTTTTTGCTTTACCTGGCTTGCCAATCTTAATGTCCCACAACCAAGATTTCTTTCATGGTGACTTTGTCAACCTGGCAGCTAAGGGATTGAAAACAAACATATTATTTGTTTTGACTTTAAGTTGCAAAGACATAAATCTGATCCAAGCAATCAATGTTGTCATACAAGTTTATTCTCTCTTTCACCATGACAATGTCCGTCACTGCACCGAAATAATTGAGAAAAAAAGATATGTCTTAACTGCTACAAAATTATAACGAGACAAAATAAAATATCTGACAGCATATCAATATGACACAAACATAACAATTCTGACATGATAATGCATTTGACTGTGTATCACATGACAATACTACCTTCTTAGGTCAGTCATTTAAAAACAAATTCATCCACAAACCTATACTGACCCACACTTCCAACGCAAAATGTTTCAGGAATGTAACTTTAATAATATACGAGGGCTTGCCGAAATCATTGTACCGTTCAGGGGTTATGGCAAACATTCACCCAATCAGGTAATGATCAAAGGGGAATGATTGACTTATGAAGTTCTACATAAGTGTTTTAATTTTTGATAAAATTGCATTACAATGGATCAAATAATATATGTAATATTTAAGGTTCAGATTTTATTTTGCATTAGAAGTGTTGTTCAGTTTAGTAAACATGGGTTAATGTTCAAAACTTACAAAATCCTTAATCATAGAAATTCAGAACTTAAAACTTGCAGTAAGCCTATAAACAAATAATAATTTCAAGTTTAAATAATAAATTGTCTTAGATAATTATCACATATATCAGAGAAACTATTATAATTTGGCTAATTCAGGAGTAATCCTGAAAACTTTCACCCATGAGTAAGAGACAAAGAGTCTCATCCCAAGAAAACCTTTCTTCAGGGTTTCTGATCAAGTGAGGCTCAAACCAGCCTGCTCAGCTACAAAGACTAGCTAAAACATTGAAATTTTGCTTGGCAATAGTTGAGCTATACTTTCCAGACAATGAATGACAAATGTGCTGATCAGACCCAAATAATAGCAGAAAACAGAAAAGAGAGGCATTATAATGAGATATTTTGAGGTCTAAATGGGTATACAGCTCTTTGCAATTACAGTAAAACCTGTCTAAAATGGCCACTCTAAAAAGATCAAAATTGATTTTTATACCAATTATCGCTTAATGCAGGTCAAAAGTATTGCAGAATGTGATTTTGCAATGTTTTCGACCTTCATTTAGCTCTGTTTTGTCTATTTTTTAGTGGCCGCTTTAGACAGGATTTACTGTACTGAAAACTTTAGGCACTGTTCTTGTTATTTTTTTTTTCAATCTATCCTTCTGCATGAATGTCTATTTAACTCTTTGCATGCTGGGTAATTTTTCAGGCTATTGATTTTTGTCTGCTGACAAAATTAACTTTTTCAAACAATTCTTTCGGAAACACTATCTGAGTGTCAAACAGTTTGGATCTGTGAGTACCAATATTCTGCTGGTCCTGATCTGGGTCCTACTGTTTGCAAAGGTTATCAGTAGACGACAATAGTCACTAATAGCAAGGTTAACAACTATATGTTTTATCAGCAATCAACTTCAAGAATTGTTGCCCTAACTTCACTGTGATAGTGCAATTTTAAGGAAAGAATTAAATGTACAGTAAAACCTGTCTTAAGCGGCCACTCAAAAAGAAGACCAAAATTGGTTTTCAAGACCCATTATCGCTTAATGAAGTTCGAAAGTATTGCAGAATGCTCTCTTGGAGCATTCTGCAATACTTTCGAACTTTATTAAGCTAACATTTGTCATTAAAACCTTTGTTTTGTCTAGTTTTTGAATGGCCGCTCAAGACAGTTTTATCGTAGTATAAACAACACCTGATGTTCGCCATTAATATGCCTCTATTATCTTTTTACTGACCTAGTTTGTCTCCTAATGTTCGTTATCTGCTAGTGTGTTCACATTGTACAATTTGATTTACACTGTTGCCTGATACACTAGCACTTATCTTAACTCTTCCATCTTCTTGGGGTAAACACTATCATTGCCTCTTCTCAGACAGCACCAAATATGTCAACCCCATTCAAAATTTATACAAGAGTAATATAACATGGAAATAATTTCTAGATTCTCAAAAATCACTATAATAGAGCTACAGTAAAACCAGTCTTAAGCGACTACTCATAAATAGACAGAACGAAGATCCCAAAGACAAATGATAGCTTAATGAAGGTCGAAAGTATTGCAGAATGCTCTCTTGGAGCTTTCTGCAATACATCTCACCTGCATTAAGCAATAATCTGTCTTGAAAATCAGTTTTGGTCTTCTCTTTGAGTGGCCGCTTAACAGGCAGGTTTTACTGTAGTTGTGTTTTAGATAAAAAGAAAAGTGCCAGTTGCGCTGATAGGCCATAGTGCATTCACTACCACTCCGGTGGGAAATGTAAAGGGTATTGACCATAAATTATAATAATAAATCAAAATTTAAAGAATGATAAATCAAAATGTAAAGTCTTCTTCATATAGAACTGTAATAACAATTACAGTGGACTTCATCCTAAAACTTAATCTTTGTCATGTTGAATATTTTATGTACAACCCCCCACCATTTTATTCTGTTAGCCTGCAGCATTCCAGTTGTAAGCATTCATTTTTAATCATAGTGGAAAATAGTGTGAATCCTGATCAGATGGGATTCGTCAAAAACCAGCTGATCTGGATCTACAGTGTTTTCAAAACCAGAAAAATCCAGGGTCAGCAGCACAAGGGTTAAATTAAATGTCTTTGAGTTAAACACATATTTGAAATTGATTTGGCAATATTATTGGCTAACTTTCAATACAGTAAAACCTACATGTAAAACAGCCACTCTCAAAAAGACAGAAAAAACGGTTTTTAAGACCGATTATCGCTTCATGCAGGTCAAAAGTATTGCAGAATGCTCCAAGGGGAGTATTCTGTAATACTTTCGACCTTCATTAAGCTACCATTTGTCACTTAGACTCATGTCTTGTGTTTGTCGTGCTTTCGCGTCTGTTCATTGCTGCCTTGTGGTCACCTGCTGGGAAAGGGCTGACCTCTTGGCTCTCCTTTGTGATGTTTAATTGTATTTTTGTCACTTTACCATGTGGTATCCTGGGTCAGGTGTGGATCGATTCCTGATCTTTGCCACGTTTCTAACTTTTGTTTTGCCTATTTTTCTGAGGCCATATTACACAGGTTTTACTGTACAATGAAAGAAGTCTTAGCTCATTTAAGCTAAATAGACTTTCCAAACCTTGTAAATTGGACAAGCACGGATGACCATGATCAAACACCACATCTTTTGGCATCTGATTTGGGTCTTGCGTACAGATCCTCATGACATTATTATTTTCAAATACCATAATCTAAGAATCTTGTATAGGATGTATAACTATCAGTTACACCACTGATTCATGAACATGTGGAGATTAGTGTCAATGCTATATAATCAGAGGTAGACTAAAATATAGTTGAAGTACAATATCATATGGGCCAACACACGAGATTTTGGTACTAATTGCATACATGTATGTAAGCACTGATGGCAACAGATCAAGTAGGAATATAGCAATCTGCACGCACAACAGCCGATTCCGTGGAATCAACCTCTGCCGTACATAGAGGGTCTACTTTTCATGGACTTCGATAATGTGGCATTGACGTCACAGAAACCATGCCAGCACAATAATGAGTTTGACTGAAGCGAAACAAACGGTTGCAACATTCCACAATTAACGTCGTAAAAAAGAAGATATAGCGATATTTTATGGGGAAAAAAAACTTCATTTATCCTGCTGATAAAACTTTTTGGATAATCAGAATTATAGATTTTAACAGGGCTGAACCCACATGCTACAGAACTAATTTTCACTGCGCCATTTCCTGCAAACAAAATGGAGCTTTTTGGTACAAAGTACTACGCATAATGCTCCTTACATACACCAGAGCCATGATTCTATTCTCAAATTGTGGCGGACTTTCCCTAATGGCGAATAGAGGTTTCAAATTTTGTCTACACCTTCCATACTTATTGTATGCGAGAAGCTAACGCCTAATGTTCTGTCTAGACTGCCCAGATGTGCAGGCTCGCCAATCTGATAAGTACCAAAATCTTGAGCGCTGGTTCATATTATGAATATACATTTCAAAAAATAATGATATACGAGACTAGGCCCTGACCAATGTTCTCTTTTAGGTATAAAAATAAACCAATGAGTAACTAATATGGAATGTGATGGGACTGGCTGGCCAAATTTTTCAAACAGCTTTAAATACCAATATGTTTTTTTCTTTTACCTTCTATGCACACCATTCATGTAATTGTCATCTGCTCACTTATATAGATCGATGGAGACGGCACACAACAGATGATGGACAGACTGATTACAATGGCTCCTGTTGAGCCTTTATAAATACACTAAACAAAGGGGACACCATCTACAAATGAGACAGCATGTAAGATTTTGGTACCTTCTGCATAGAGGAGCAGTGAAGACTCCGATTAACTTGCACATATGTGCAGGCTTGTCAAAGCCTTCACTGGCAGAATCTCTGCTAGTATACTAAAAGAATGGAAGTAGAGGAAGCCTCTGAGCAGAACTTAAGACACCTATCCCAGATAGCAAAGCTAACACGGGTTTTAATAGGCTTTTGCCAATTAAATATAAGCACCAAAATCTCATGTGCTGGCCCATCTTTATATGAAAAGAGCAACAAAATTACTTGTGTCCCCAGCCAAAACTCTGTTACGTCTGGGCATTAATCCAGTCTGATCAGATCAGCTATGCAGGCCTTCAGATAACAGTCGTCAGTGTGTATTTTAAAATTATTTTCCTAATTTTGCTTGCTTATGTATTGTGGGTACTTGAAAGGACTGCCTCAATGAGACCGTTCTTGTGAGCACCAAAAACACATGTTAAAATTGATGGCTCAGAAAATAATCACATTTGTACAATTTTTGCTGGACCTATGCTATGCGCTCAATTTGGAGCTAGAGACATGCTTCACTGGACACACATGTGTTTTGTTGGGTCTGGTCATAACACAGTAGTTTGTAG
Source organism: Loripinus fragilis (assembly GCA_964019695.1). Lineage (NCBI taxonomy): Eukaryota > Metazoa > Mollusca > Bivalvia > Lucinida > Lucinidae > Loripinus > Loripinus fragilis. The sequence continues at coordinate 95,513,601 of OZ026522.1, forward strand.
GTTAACATAATATCAATATTTATACATTTTGTATGTAGTCATATGATTTCAGACGTTGAAAAATGGCCTATTTACCATGGCACTTAATACAACTAGATTGGAACTAAATCACCATTCATAAAAAAATCAACAAGTACATTTAGCCTACACTAGGACCCTAGTAAAGACATTAATGTACCTTATACTATCTGTAAACTCAAGTAAAAAGGCCTAAGTAAACAATCTTCATTTTTATAAGCACTAAATTGGTACTTTGGCATCATGCATTTCTCCAAGAAAAGAACTATTTAGCCCCTAAATTGAAAATGGGCCTGCCCATTTTCTAAGTTAGGAGGGTCCACTAAAATACATACAAACAACAAAAGCTTAACCAATTGTAAATTCATCATTTTACATGGGTTTCTACGAATGAAACTAAATGAGCAGCTCAAGAGATTTTGGTACCAATCTCAATTTCAAGCAAAATTTGCCTATGCAAGCAACAATGGTTCAGACAATCAACTAGTCTCATCAGAGCCTTCACTGCTTGCACACACAGAAGATGTAGATGAAGGCACATGCCAAAATTTAGGCCTCTAGAACTAGTAGATAGCTTGACAAAAAATTATACCAGCTGAAATTAGTACCAAAATCCCATGCTGGCCTCCAAATATGTGTGTAATTGAAAATTAATTGTCTTCTTACTCAACTAAAACATTTGTTGTGGCTGCTCAAAAGAACCGTCCTATTGAGACTGCCGTCTTATTGAGACTGTTGTTTTGAGCACCCACAATATATGTTTTAACTGATGAGTAATATATATAATAACAATTTTAGGCTCAAGAATTTTGCCTAACTGGACCAATGTCATGAAGTGGCTCCAATATTGTATGAGCCTGCTCATATGAAAATGTTACTGAGCACATATACAATCATACCTATTGCATAAATGCATAAAACGGGCCTTTAGATAAGTGTGTGTGAATTCAAAAATTGATTTTCTTATTTCTCAACCAAAACATGTTGTGGGTACTCAAAAGAACCATCTCAATCAGTTCTTTTAAGCTCCCAAAACAAAAAAAAAAATCTCTTTTACACTCAAATACTTTCTTTATCTTTATTTTTTTCTTAATCTGGAACTATGGTGATAACCTATGATTAAGTCATGGCAACTGCTGGGCCATCACTTGAATAAGGGTAATAATACATGGCATGTCTATAACACACGCTACTCTTTCAGTGGACAAAAATTCCACTCGTCCGCTCGTAATTACGAGTGAAATCTAGAAAGGACGAGTAATTCTAGGATGAGTGCTTTGGGAAGAATTACTCAAGAAAGTGATATACATAGTACTCCCTATGTTATTTATTGCATATATGCTTTTAAAGGACAAGCGCATATGTTTGCAGGACGAGTGAAAATTGTAAGTCACTCTTCCTGCAGGACAAGTGCAATATTGAAATATTTTGCCCCCTGCCTTTTATGGAAAGGCCTGCTTGTCCTTCTAGATAGGAATATATATGAGCCAGTAAATGAGATTTTGGTACTTATTGCATTGTGAAGTAGCTAAAGACTCAGACTATCCTGCACATCCAGTCTTGTCACAGTTTGCATACACAAAGTTGGTGGAAGTAGATACATGTTCAGGCCAAAATTTAAGTCACTAGGGTTACTAGATAGCTGCACATACATGTATAAAGATTGACATTAGGCTTATATTAAATGAATGTGTGGTTCCTGTTGCCTACCTACCCTAATTTTTTCAACCCTACCCTAAACATTAAAATGGTCTTTGGAGAAAAAATACCTAAAATAGGCGCTTTTTCAGATTTTGTCACTATTTTCTTTGTTAAAGCTGCATACTCTGTAACTATGAACATTTTTCGAAATTTTTTTTTTCTTTTTAAATCATTTGTAAAAGTAGAATAAAGTTATGTTGTCACAATAAATCTAATTTCTACAGCTGAAAACTGCATGGAAAAGTGAATTATCTTATAAAAACAGGTGTTTTTTCTCTTGTTTGCAATTATTTGCGTCCCTCCAATAATTCTAGACAGTTAACTTTTAACATAAATGCTGTTGTTTTGGCACTAATAATTTGTTAATTATTACGAAAAAGGTAAAATGTATACCTGAATTTTAGTATTTTTACTGTGTTCTTGAAAAAAAGAAACATTATTTCTAAAATGAAATGATCAAAAGTTACAGACTATGCAGCTTTAAATGTTATAACAAAATCTAATAATTTCCCTACCTACCCTAAATTTTGTTGAGATGCAACAGGAACCACACATATATTTTATTTAGGCCTTACGCATTTGGTGTTGAGTAGCAAAATCTAGTGTGCTGGCACATATGTTTATTTTGATTCTTTACGTGTCCAGTCAACAATTTTGCAGTCATGTCAAGATGGGTCTTCCTGCATTTAACCAGTACTAAGCAGAGGATAACTTGTCTTGATCAAGGACATACGCAGTGGCTCTGGTGAGGCTCAAACCTGCAACCCCTCTATCAGGAGTCAAGCACTCTACTACTGAGCCACTGCGCTCATCACACATATGCTTATGTCTCCAGGTACATGTTATAGTTATCACACTGACATTGGTAGAAACAATTCCCTTAAGTCCACATACATGTATTGAAGATGTGAGCTATGGTGCAGTCCCTTTATAACACACCTTGTTATAACACAAGTTTGGATAAGTATGGCTCCCAAATTTTTTTACCATTGAATTTTACAGAGGAATTCTAGGAAACAGACCATAAAATGGTCGGGGTTTTTTACAATTCCTTTGTAAAAGTGTCTCTTTATAAATAACATGATTTACTGATAACACCGTCCTTTCCTATGGACCCCAAACATACTGTTATAAAAAGACTGCACTAGACAGTTTGACAATACCCATTGTTATCAGTGGGATAATTATTTTATTATACAGCTGGAGTTATTTCTATCATTATTTTATTATATAGCTGGAGTTATTTCTATCATTTTCCGTTGCTTATGCAGGGATTCAGTTTTAGGCCGGCCCTTGGACATAGTCTGAAAATCTCCCAGATGTCTGGCTAGAAAACCATGTTATGAGCCTAGAATGAAGTCTTTATGAAAGATTTCTGAACAAAGCCAATATCCTAGGCCTGATGCCAAGCTTAATCCCAGTAAACCACTTGATTTTAATAAGCTAACTGCTATATAATAAACCGGTTTATCTCTGAATAACTTATTTCTCAACCAAAACAAATGTTTGAAAAAGAATGTCTTTATACAGAGAAATGACTCATCTGAGTCTTTTACACAACAGTCACTCCGAAGACTGAGAGCAAATCTTTTCTAATTTGGTAAACATTAGCAATATTCACAATACCTGTATACATGCCCATGGTTACACAATCTTTCATTAAATTCATTTGGTGGGCATGTATACAGTAAGGTATGTGCCATGATTACATATTCTTTCATTTGGTGGGCAATATGGCATGTATACAGGTCTGTGTTTGCTGGGCATGTATAAAATACAGGTATGTACATGTAACAGTTACATATTCTTTTGATTTTGGCAGGCATGTGTATACATCCAATTCAATTAACCATTCACTAAATTCAATCACTTAACACACAATACTACAATGAGCCAACCATGAACCAAAATATACACATACTGTACATATTAAAAGATGAGCATGGTTTTAGTGATAAGGGATGACAGGCCATTTTAAGGTGATTTTTTTTTCTGATATACAATTGTGAATATCATCTACTTTCTGTGGTTTTAAACAGAAAAGCAAAAAAAATCTGTTAACTCTTTGTATTTTGATGGATTTTCCCATACATATTGATACAATTAGTTAAGGGATTGCTAATTTTGTAATTTAAGGGGTCACAAGTAGAATTTTCTACATTATGTTTTTCTGTCCCTGCAGGTTGTTTTAGTCTTAGAAAACAGTGCAGACCCTGATGAAATGCAGTTTTATGCAGCATTACATCTGGGTCTTCACTGTTTGCCAAAGTACCACTTTTGACACGTGTAGACTGAGACAAGCATATGCAGCCTCCTTTTAAGCTTAGATACTCCAAATGATGTTCAGTCAGTAGCTTAACACTCATAGAATATTAAAGCGACTTGCAAAGGCTCTGATCAGTCTGCCCGTATCCATAGGCTGGTCTGAGCCTTTGCTGGTTGCAAATACCGCATTGTTGTAAATCTCCTGTCACCATCACAGAAAATATACAAAATTTGACACCTGCACAAGTGTCAAATTTTGTACATTTTACACTGATCTATGCCTTTCAATATTAAAAATTAGAATAAATACCAAATACCGGCCCCTCATTTGCCTTGGTAGTAAATTTAGTGTACAGTGTACAAAAATATTTTGATAATTTATAACCACATTGTGTCTGCCTTGTCAATTAACTATATCATCTCATTTTAAGTGCAGAGCTAGTGGGTTTCTGGTGGAACGCCCATTGTCAGATATTCAACAAATACATTTCTCGTTCAGGAAAGATAACCATGTTTCAATGTACATTGTACAAACAAACAAGAGATTATCAATATCAATTGAGTCTACAGATCAAGGGTACTTACAACTAACTACAGGACTGGATCTGGCCCCGAGGTTATTAAACTTTTTTGTGCTCAACTCAGCTGAGCACAAAATTTCAACTGATGATAAAAACTAAAATACGGACAAATAAAGAAGTTTCTTGTCTTAAGTCTCTCAGATGTTGTATTTATCATGCTAATAAATGTTAAAATGCCAACAATTGTTGGCATTTTAATATTTATGAGCAGGATAAATTTCGTGCTCAGCTGAGTTGAGCATGAAAAAAGTTTTATAACCTTAAGGCCAGGCCTTTAGTTAAGAGTGTGTAACGAATATATTTTGTTTCTTATTTCTCACAAAACATATGTTGTGGGTACTTAAAAGGACTGTCTAAATGAGACTTTTTGAGCACCCAAAACATATGTTCAAACTGATATGGGTAAGAAAATATTTACAATTTTATGCTCAAAAATTGTGTTTATCTAAACCTATGCTCTGGGTGAAAATTAATGGGACAAAAACATTGGCTGATCGTGTTAAATCCTGGGCACGTACAGGTCTCCAGGCAATAGGGTAACAGAGTTCTCACTAGGATTTGAAAACAGCAGTCAAAATGCTGTTTACCAGAAAAGTCTGGAGTTTTTCCATACTTTTCAATTAAGACTTTTGAAAAAGTTGGGAGTTAGAATAAAAAAGTTTCAAAATCATTAGATTGTAAATATATATGCAATTTTACGCTAAAAAAATTGGGCCTAAATTTTTAGCGTAAAATTGCATAAATACTTTTATATCCTGTCCAACGGCATCAGTTTAAAAATGCGCTCTGGGTACCCAAAAGAACTATTTCATTGAGACAGTTCTATTGAGTACCCACAACATATGAATTGGTAGGGAAATGAGAAAATATGTATTCATTTCTGGAGGCCTGAACATTTACATTGCATAAATATTTAAAAGTATGCACATTCAACAATCCATTGCTGAATGTATGTCCATGAGGCATTCAGTACTAACAAACAAATACACCTACAATTTTAAGTACACAAACAAGCATTTGTTTCTTAAATACCAGTAATGATTCTTAAATGATATTAATAAGATCTCACTAGAACTATTTAAATACTATCACATGACACAGTAACCAATCAAACTTTACATTAAGCTAGATCTACATTATATCAAACATCGGACAAATGTATACATCCTTAAGTATACATGTACATGTATGTATTTTAACCCATGGAATGCTCAATATTTTTATGCACTACATACTCCTCTCTATTTTTTATCCTGTTAACCGACAGTATGAGTGACAAACATTGTGGATCCTGATAGTCTCAAAAGAGGAAAAATGCGGACTCGGGAAGACAAGGGCCAGCCCCAGCATGTGTTTAGGGTAACATGTCTGGAGATATGATTTTTACATTTTCTACAGAAATATATTATTATTACCCTGAAAGTATGTAATTAATACACGCCTACCAAATTGTAACCAAATGCTCTGATTATCAACTGCTGGTGAATTCGAAAAAAAAAATGCCCCAAAATCAGGGAATGTCATGCAATAGCCTATATGGATTCCTACCTTTGTGGTATACATAAATTGAAGCTCAGAAAGTTCTCTCGCTTTGTCAGATTTACTTTTCGCGAAAAATCTGACTGGGTATTTATTGCGCGAAAAGTAAATATGACATAATGTGAAAACTGTCTGAGCTCATATTTATACCACAAACGTAAGAAGCCATAGGCTAAGGCAATGCATGACATGCCCTGGTTTTGGATTCTCTGATAGACAGCTGTTTTTCATATTTAACCAGCGGTTGAGCATCATAGCATTTGGAAGGCGTGTAATAGTACATGTACTTTCCGAAATACAGGCGAGTATTTCACAAGGTTCAAATTTCAAACACTTGCTTGAAAAATGTTCTTAAATTTGTTTACTCACTGAAAATGTACTCGCTATTGAAGAAACATGTTACATTAGTATCTTCTTTAGGTTCCCCCGGAAAAGGATGCTGATCCAGATCATAAGCTAGTCAATCAGGATCTACACACGTTGCATGATAACTTGATGTGAGAGTAACCTCTAACAAAAAAAATATAGCAAGTGATGGTAATTATTGCAATATAGATTAATCTTCTAAAGACCGGAAACTTAATCAAATAGCTTATACATGTACAAAAGGTACAAATGGCTGATTTATTCATGACAGGTTTCTAAATAATAGTATATTTCTTGATAAATGCTTTTAATTCTAAACAAGTTTGTAGTAGCTTAGCTGCTACACACTGAAATCAAAGCATTATGTGGGTCCTTAAAACTTGTTCAAAAGAACTTTCACATCAGGAATCAGCAGCCTAGATAAGCAGCGTATTTGCGTAAATATGCAATTAAAATCATCGAAAAAGCAATTAAAATTAAATGTGTGTGTACCAAAAAGCAATTCTAACGATCGGTATGCAATTACATGCGATGTATTTGCTTATCATTTGGTCCATTTCGTTTCCATTTGGGTAATAAACAAATGCAAGTCGGGTATTGATTTTTTTTACTAGCGAGTTTTGTATTACTCCAGTTTTATGAATACAATATCGGCGCCCAGTCCAGTATTTCGCGGAAACGATAACACTTTGATGAAAGTGAAACTTTGCAAAGTGTATACACGCTCTAATGTCAACAAGGGGACGAGATTTGCTTCAGGTACAGTAAATTGGCTAGATTTAATAGTCTAGAAAAGATGATGGTAGTGATAAAAGATGCAGGCACATTCCCGATGGCTTCATTAAAAAAAAAAAAACATGTGTAATCACAGAAAAAAAAAAATGTGGCGTAATTTTTTTTAAAATATGCAATTGTTTTTGCAAGTACGCTATTGAGGATAACAAGGTTGTGTAAATACCCAATTGACCCAAAAGCTTATCTAGGGCACTGAGGAATGTTCTTTTGAGCCAAGTATTTGTCCGGGGTATTTGTACCCATATTAATAGGTTTTGGTTAAAGTGATTAGAAAATAACCAAACATTCACCCTCAAGAGTTTGGCTTAAATAGACCTTAAGCATGTTATTTAAGAAAACTATGCAACTGTATTAGCTCTGGGTTTCCCTCTACCAAGATGGAATCCTTTAGTACCATCAGGACCCTTTGGGTGCCTTATCACGCCAGATGGTACTCCATCAGGATTACGACGACTCAGCATAGGGCTTCCTACAGGACTGTTTCCAGCTAAGGGACTTTTTTCTTGAGCTGCCTTCATTCTTCTTTGGACCCAAGGACTAGATGGCGTACTATCCCCTCCAGAGGAATAATCATACTTTTTTCTTCCAGCCTCAGGGCTGCTCCTTGGACTGTGTCGCGGGCTGTTCCCTGGACTATGATCAGCCAAAGGAGACTTTCCATGAGGCCCTAGTCGTCTGCGCTGCGTTCTGGGACTTGTCCTAGGACTTGATCTTGGACTATTTGTAGGACTTAATCTACTTGACTCTAAATTGCTAGGACTGAGAGATTTATTTGACTTGGTACGAACAGGTGGGTCATATTCAGAGCCACTACTGTAACATGATGAATCATCATTATGAAGTCCATCAAACTGTTGATTTTTATGTTTTCGCCCTCCTCTACGCTTCTTTTTCTTGTCTCCATCTTTATCATGATTACCATCATCATTTTTAGAATGATGAGCATCATTAGATTTGTTTTCTCTCTTTTCTTTTTCTACCTTCTTCTTTGGCTCCGCCAAAACAACAACTCTCATCCCTGTCCTCCAGTTGTCTGCATTGTTCATTGTATCAGCAGCTACTTTTGCAGATTCATGTTTCTCAAATTCAATAACAGCACATATTGTTGTCCCAATTTCAGGATGCTTATTGGAATGTTTTTTAACATCTTGTGGCACAGGTTTACCCGGTTTAAGAATGCGAATTAATGCTACTTCTCCACATTTAGAAAATAGTTCAGCAACATTTTCAATTGAAGGATTCTCCATTGGCAGATTTACAGCTACAACAGACCTTGACGGAGTGGTTTCATCATAATCTGGCAATGGTTCTTTCCTTTTAACTTTCTTTCCTTCTTCATTCACTTCTAATTTATCAGACTGTCTCAAACTGTAGGCAACAACTCTGTAATCTTTAGTCAAACTTTTCATTTTCTTAAAGGATGTAATTAGTTTGATGCTTACAAAGCCTTGCTTATTACGCCTAACATGTTTTAACAGAAATGCATCCTTCAATATGTTAGCATCACTAAAATAGAACTCAACTTGGTGAATAATTTTGTCCCTAGTTTCATCGCTTGGTGGCACAAATTCTTCTTCCTGCATTGCTTCTTTTGATTTATCACCATCATCTGAACCTTCATAGTGACTGTGATCTTCCTCTCCACTTGTATATGAAGCGTTAGAATTGATTTCTTCTTTCATTTTTTCAACACGTAGAATCGGGACCGCCACGTTTTTCACCTTCAAGCTGTTCGTGTTTTCATCAGCTGGGGTGCCGTCGCAAATTTCCAGCTGACTGACTGCAATATCGGTCTCTGCCATAATTTGGAATGGTGAATAAGTATCTGAGCTTTAACGGTGGATACAAGACTGGACCTAGACCCGGTAAAATTGCAGGAAATCCCCACAAAACTGCCCGTCTGGTCGTTTTGTTTTGATGAAAAAATCAACAGCCTCGATATCAGCGAAATGCTGACATACATTTCCGGTTCCGGTCTAAGGGTATAGCTATACACCGGAAGGAAGGTTTTTCCGCGGAAAGAAGGTTCCTTCCGCGGTTAGAAGGTCCCTTCCGCAGAAGGAAGATTTTTGTAAGGAAGGAAGCTTTTGTATAACATTTTAGCCAGGTGAGAGTCTAATATGAACATAGGTGCTACCTAAGCCATGCGAAGCAGTCAAACAGATCAATTCACAAATATTATATGCGTAATTCAGTACGTATCAGCGAATCAGGGTTAATTTGGTACGTCTCTCTCAGTTTTAAAACTTATCCTGGTTAGTGTCCTATAGTCAGTATATTGTATAGGTCACTGACGATTGTTTAGGACATTCTTTAAAGTACTGTCTTATTTCCTTGATTGAGAAAATTTGAAGGACAGTAGCCCCCTGGACTCGCGGGAGATGGCGAAACACAAGTGGGTGCAGGACAACTCGGCCCAAAACCAACTCTGCCTATGCCAACTCCGCCGACATAAAAATTGGCTTATGCAAACTCGGTCCAAGATTCAAAACTAGGCCCAAGACAACTCAGGCCAATTTAAGTTTTATGATTAGACAATTATAATTTTATAATTCCAACATTTTAGAGCGATTAAAGTATATGTGTTTTATCATTACCTGGAAGATTCGCCCCTTCACGTTAGCCTAAGTATCAAGTATCCTTAGTTTCTAGCTAGTACTGCAAATCTATTGTTGTGTCTCGTGGAGGTGTGAAATGTTTAATACCCTTACCCGTTTGAGCATAATGAAAACGATTAACAGCGCAGACACATACGACAAGTCACAAATTGCCAAATCGCTGGTAGTCAATATACTGCATGTCCAAATGAGCATACGTGTAAATTCGCAACCTAACCCGTGTGAGCATACTAATTCATTTTTCTTTCTCAGAAGACTAGAGATCTTATGTCGTGGGAACGAGATCTTATGTCGTGGGAACGAGATAATTAAGTCGTGGGAACGAGATTCTATGTCGTGGGACTGAGATAAATATTTTTTTCACATGTCCCCTCAGTGCTGCCGTAGAAGACCGTCTTGGTACTAGCAAGCAGTGTTGACCCTGGTGAAATGACGTATCACGCGGCATTTCTTCTGGGTCTTCATTGTTTGCCAAAGTACATATTTAGATGTGAAAAATGGTGCGAGGCTAGAAGCATAAATTGATAGTTCTATCCTCTATGTTTGATAGCAGTGAAGGCTCTGAGGAGACGGCACATAAGCACAGGCTCGTTTGATCATTTGCTGCTCACCGATTTGATAAGTAGCTGCATTTGGCACGACCTCAGAATCAACGTAGCCACAATACGACAAATCGCATAATGAATCATGCGGCTAAGCATAAACCTTTATCTGAGCATTCATCTAGCTCCATACTCTATGTTTAATAGCAGTGAAGGCTCTGACGAGACTGTGCGTAGGTGCATCTGAACATTTGTAATGATTCCAAAGTTTTATAGTCTTTATTTGTCTGGATTATTCAAATAATTAAGAGAGATGTAGCATATTTACAAAATTTTATGTACCCATTCAACCTCATTGCCACAATAAATGTTGCCAAAGTTGCGTATGTTTATATTGCTCAGAAATCTTTTCATTTGCTTGAAATAGCTTAACCATCGGAAAAAAATATTGCTTATTCTGATGCTGCCAATGCTCGCAAACGTCACACGATACAGTATGACGACGTCCATTTACCACAGAATCACGTGAAATGTACAAATCAGACATGATGAACACTTTGATATTCGTAAACAAGTTTCAAAGATAAGTGACGTAAAAGAGATTGTTAGGAACTATATAGTCTCTGGTTGGCAAATGAAATAATTCGAAAAACCAAAAAGAAGAATTTAATGGAATTTTGCATGCCTCTGCAGAGCTCGAAGATAGCACTCGTCCGCTCGTAAAGCTTACGAGTGCCCCAGGCTGCAGGGGAAGTGACAGTTTTGATATTCCAGTGAAAGTTATATTTCCCCCATAAATGCCAATTATGGGGGCGCGCAGGGCAGTCGGTAACGTGTCTGGCTACAGATGCGCATCTGACTGCAGATCCAGGGGTCGTGAGTTCCATCCTAGTCCGGTCCCATACTTTTGTGGAGATTGATCATGAAATAATGTCTACAGTCATTCTCCTCCCTTCCGCTGAATCATTGAAGAAGGGTTGTTGTTAGTTACAAGCGAAAGTATGTGCGAAGTATGTGCACCAAGTACTGGTTAATCGCTTGTTCAAGCTTGCCAAGGAAAAGGTGTGGTTAGGTGAGCTGACGGTCCCGCCACGACCATAGCTGTTAACTTGGCACAGGGCAAAAAGACATCTATAAGCAATTTTAAGCATGCGTAAATATACCTTAATAGTGCCTTATGTGTACAATTGAGAAGCGGAAAAATGCTTAAAAGGCATATTTAGGCACCTTTAAGGCACCACTTAAAAACTTTATGGCATCCCTTTTTGGTATCCATTAAGCAGACCCTTAAAATTGCTGATAAAGGGCGTTTACGCTAATAAGCAATATGCTTATCATTTGCTTTCTGGCACTCAACTTTAAGCATATTTATCAAGTTCAAGCATCTGATAAAGCACTAATACGCTAATCCAGCTTCAACCATATCTTGAGAAAATAAATATTGTAAAATTTCAAAAAGCAGTTAATAGGCTACGAGTTGCATCTCATCGACTAGAGATAGAAGCTGGAAGATGGGTACAGCCAAATCAAATACCCATTAACGATAGAAAATGTAGGGTTTGTAATGTTTTAGAAAACGAGTACCATTTTGTAATTGAATGCTCCTTATATAAGAACTCAGTGACAAATACATTCCTAAGTGTTATTGGTTAAGACATAGTACGATCTAGTTTGTCCAGTTAATTAAATGCAATAAGGAAAAGGTAATTCGCAAGCTTAGTTCATATATCCTACATGCATTCATTTTTCGGTCAGAAATTATGTATAGAGCATAGGTACATAAAAAACTACTGAGCATAAAATTGGCAATATTTTACTACTGAACATTCTTTTTTACGATAAGTTTTGTTTTGGGTGCTCAAAAGAACCGCCTCATTGACTTACAATATCTTCTGCCATGTTTGTATATAATATTATGCTGTGTATCCTTATGAGCGATATTGCCTACTGGAATTTTCAAATAAACCATCTGTTCTGCTCATTTGTAATGTCGTCTGTTCAAGTCTTCTGCTGCACATATATGTTGATATTAAAGATTAATGTAAATGTTAAGGCAAACAGAGTGGATCTGGATCAGACTGCCTCTCTACGAGCAGTAAGATCTGGGTCTCCAATGTTTAACCAAATGGTCCGGGTCTACTCAGTGTAACCAAGAAGCCATTTCCGCGATGATGCAACAACTGTGGCGATGTTGTTTTGTAGACAGTCTCACCTAGGATGTACTGACATGGGTTTACAGTAAAATATGGATAAAAATACCTAAATTTGCTTCACTCTTGAACGACACTTATCTAATTAATAACACTTTAAATGCATGCATAAAATATATGTTTGTATATTATGTATTGTTGTGACAATGAGCTTTTGATGCTTAAGTCGAAATACAATTTCTGTTTTGTTCACCAAGAAGCGGAAAAAAAAAAGAAAAAGATGATCAGGATGGAACCCAGGCATTAATTTGCTAATTGACCACGAGATAGATTATTCTTTAAGCACAAACACTTAACGCCTTGTTATAATATTATACGGCACACTTCACTCACACTTTCACACCTTTACTAATGGTTAACATTGTTCATTCGTGATATACAGGTCATATGGCAAACAGTGAAGACCCAGATGAAATTTTATAGACTACCCCTAAACATATAAAATGGGAAAACCACCAGAATAAAACAGTTTGATAAGATAATAAACCCACGGGCGAAAAACGTTCTGATTTTGCTAACTTAATTTATAGATCTTCCTTTCGCATAATGACAATTTTCATCAATATCACAGCTGGCATGCAGAAAGTGGTTTAATTTGGTTTTTAACCAAAACGACTTCAAATTATGTATTTTTTTTCAATCAGAAACACACCCAGGGGGCGGAAGTGACCGGACAATTGCAAGTGAACGGCAAGTAACGGCACTTGCGACGTTGTACATTGGAGGATCAGTCACTTGCTCTCAATAGAAAACACAGGGTGCATAAATATGTCAACACAGCAGCCATTTGCGTACGTCTCATGAAGTAACTCAGACTCACGTAAGTACCCAGATAATTATCCTGTAAATTGGTAATATTAAAACTGATATTTGTGATCGTTCTCTTAAAAATAATGACACTGATCAGTACATTTTCGCTTCGTTCCAATAAGGTAACTGTGTAAAGTTGTAAAGAAATATAGCATAACAATGATGTTTGTACGTTCTTCTTATTTTTCTACCTTCAACAATTACATATCATGGTTATTCTTGAATAAAAGTTGCTGAATGAATGTTAATTGGAATAATATGTAATGACTTGTCAGGCCACCTATTTACAGCATATGAACGGGCACTTGATAGTAAATTGAACGGGTACTTGTGATCTAGGCTGTCTGTATTCAACGGGCACTTGCGATCGTTAATACATTTAGTTGAAATGATAATTGCTATATTTTCGTTGCAGACAAATTTCCAAACAACAAACAGTCTTGATATGGTTAATATTCAATGCTTTGAAATATATATAAATCAAACCAGTGTTTATGGTCAGTTTCAGCATGAATTTATCTGGTGCTGGTTATCTTAAACAATGCACCCTGATATGGGACATAGCGTACATTTTGCCTGCCTGGCATTTAAGTGCAAATTGCAGTGGGTACAGCCCAGCCTTTTGTACTTTTTATTTCTAAGTTTGACAATCATCCTTATAAATCAGATGGACTTTTAACCTTTGTTTTCATTCTTGCCTTACCACTGAGTTTAGCATTACAGTTATAATTTGATGGACGAAGAATACTTACCTTATAGTCTTTAAATACTTAGGGTTAGACTGCAAAGGGGAAATTGTGATAAGGATAAATAGCCATCCTAACAAGTCAACAACTTTTAACCCTGGACATAAAGCAACTAACCAAATAGGTAAAATATGCAGGGTTTGGCTGTTCTTGACTGTAATGTTGCAATTCCATCTTACCACAATGTACATTAAATTTTATTGGATTTTGTTCGTAGTATTATTATTATTATGATCCCTTACATTTTTATTTGAACTTTGCCTAAGTGCAAACATTATGGTCCAATATCAGTCTGCTCCTTTATGGTAATTGTGGAACAGCCTGAACAGGTTCATACTGTGAACTTCCATATGATCAAGTGCATTTGAATATATTATATACAGTAGATGTGAAAGCAGAAAACATTTTCAGGACAAAATATTAAAAGGACCAGGCTTTATAAATTATGCATCAGTTGACCTTACATTTAATGGCGTCAAAAAATCCAAATGATTTTAAATTTCTTAATTTGCTTCCCTTATGTTTTGTACTAAAAAACCTGTAAAAACCATATCAGACATGTTAGCCCTCTGAGAAGTGTCAGGTTATTGTGAAACATCAAACTTACATACTTTACCCAAAATATTCTATACTATTTTGGCGCAATGCTAACGTACTCTTAGACACAGTTACATACTTTTTTTTATTAAAGCTTGTACGTGCTCATATTATTAGGGGATAGCTTTTAAAAGCGTTTTGTTTGAGCAGAAGTGATTTACTTACATTAATTCATGTTACATACGTTAGATTTGTGAACTACACCCTATAAAATCATTGATTTCTTTTTTAATATCTTTATTTGATAAGCTTTAATGCATATTTTAGATCACAATACCATGACACTTTTTGGCAATTAGCTAGCAAATGCAAGACTGCAAACAGTTCACTTCATTCACAGAAATTGTAAGAGTTATAAACTGCTGATTATAATGGCCCTGAGTAGAATGTTTTATGAAATAAAGACATGTTCAATGAAATTGAGCACACAATCCTTAAATAATATGAACATTCTATTGATAAAGATAAGTGTGAGGTAATATCTAACATTTTTTTCTGGTGTATATTATCATTTTTGCTTGTTTTATTATGTGGAAAGTATATTACTATCTTTAATACATTCTATTTACTGCATCGTTCTTGCTTTAATATATACATCATAAGGTGTTTAGATTTATCTAAAACATAATTTTTGCACTAAATATATATAGCTACTAGTTTGTACATAATAGAACTAAATATCTATGATTAAAATCCATTATCAATGCACATTTATCTTCGCAAAACATGATATTCTTGATTATATAAGTTATAGATTTTAAAGCTCATAAAAAGAGAATATGATAGAATTCAAGAAACAGCTGAATAAAGACAGTTCCCATGTTCTGTCATATTTGTTAAGGTTACATATATAATGATATAAAATATATTATATGGTCCTATGTTTGTCCTCAAAGTTGTCATAAATAATAAAATTTGAGCCTGAAATGCTAAAGATGGTGGATTAATATTGTTGTGATATTTATTTGGATTGATTGATTGACTGATTGAGCTAAGGTTTAACATCCCAGTCAACAAAATTTCAGTCTTGTCAATGTTCCTCACAGAGGGAAGAAAAAAGAACAGAAGAATATGATAGACTATTTGACTCCCTCCCAAACACAAGTTTGCCTCATATGAAGTAAAAATCTCATCCTGCCAACAAGATAATTATGATGGGGCCATCTCTCTGAATGCTGTGGCAGAGGTTGCACCTCCCTTTATTCATATAACTGCAAACGAAGGTACATATATTAGTAATAATTATACTGCAAGTCATTTGCTTTCAATTTGAAAAAAAAACATGTAAGCATATAAAATAATTTAATAATGCCACTGTAGAAGTTCCTATATTTCAAGGTAAATTAATTAATTTCGATATTGCAGGGCATCTGCTGAAGAGCTAAATACACATTTTCTAACATTATTCTGATTTTATAACTTGTTGTGGTCTTTAATCCCGAAAAATTGCGGGAACGTTTGTCATTACGTTACGTTTCTTGACGTTACGTCATTATGTTTTCCGTCTCTGTACTGGTTCCATGCTTGAAATTTACTTTACGTAACGTCACCGCAAAAGCAGGTAGCCAACGTTAGCCTCGTTTGAAAGGATAGTGATATGGATTCAGAAAACCTCAGTTCATTGATCCGGCTTTTTGTATCAGATGGCCAGAAAATGGACAGTTCTAAAGTATCATTTATAGGTATATAATAACATATATTATTGTGTAGCTTATATTATGAGTTTGTAATAGATCATAATTAACAGAGCTTCGGAGGTCTATTGGCAGCCAATGGTCTAGTCATATCATTGTACCAAATAATAATATATTTGAAACTAAGTAGCGTATATTACAGTATTACCACAGATGGAGATTGTTTTTGTTCTTTTATATACTGGCTGTTGGCTGCATTTATTTAAGAGCTTTCAATGCAATGAGCATGTCAATAAATAAGAATTAAATCTGAATTTATATATGAGACTATTATAGTGTAGTGAAGTTAACATGGCTGTAACACAGCAAAGCCCCAAATACCAGAAGCTAACATGAGCCATTTGCATCTTATATTCTTATATACAGTTAATGTAGATTTAGAAAATTAAAGTGTACAAAACATCCCCTCGGTGAGGGGAGGGTTTCCATTAGCAGATTTTTTTGGATGTTACGTTTGTTACTATTTGCATTATGGTTTCAAGATCAGCATGCTATTCAAGTATTATTTACTGCTGGTAACCAATCTCATAACATGCCTGCTGAATGTGTGTGTGTGTGTGTGTGTGTGTGTGTGTGTGTGTGTGTGTTAAAAATGACTTTTTTCATGTTTTTTTAGCAAAAATATGTTTTAAGCTTGGTATCACTGAAAATTTATCAAGTGGTAGTTTTTTTCAAACGCCTTAAAAAGATATTTAATAAAAAGGTAGGACGCAGGCCATTGCAGTTTTTGACAGGTCAGTTAATTGTCTTTTTAGCAACATAACACTTAGACACAATAAACAGTAATAAACATTTCAGAAGAAACGACAGGCATAAAATATTTCCCAGAAAGAGGGTAGTTATGCAAACTGTCACATAAATGTCACATTAGTACCATATAGAGTATAGCATACTAGTGTTTAAAATAATAAGGTTTTGTTGCTTTATGACTAGGCTATACGAAAATCTTAAAGCTAGCATTGAATCTTTTAAATGTTTCTTATAACATTTTGACTTTTAAGTATTCCATGTCATATGAGAGATTTTGACTGGTGTCATACATACCAGGACGTTACAGGGCTACGTGACACTTGTCAGAGGGCTAACATGTTGTGTTTTTTTTCGTTGTTTCTTAAAAAACTTGTAAGATATTGGGCTTTATGGAAATCAGTCATCAAAATTCCTGGAGTGGTGGGGAGTTTGGGTTGGGACAGAACCATATCTATCCCATGGCTTATTAGTCTGGATTCTATTCAGGGTCGTGCTTCATATTAATTTTAATGAATGACATATGGGTCAGCTAATGAGATTTTAGAATGTATTGTTATGATTTAAGTTGCTTTTTAAGGATCAATGTTTGTTTTCATAAGATCAAAAATAGTCTGTAGTGAGGGTGAATATAGGCAGCAGACGATAAATTTTAAAGCAGGCAGCATTTTAGGACAAATGTTTTCTTGGCAGGAAAAGAGAAATAAGTTGTGAGATGACATATTGGCGCTGGTGTGAATAAAATGAGAGCAATTAAAAAAACACTCAGTATGCAAGTGACCGTTCAGTAAGTTCGCAGTTGTCATGTACAATCCATAAGCCAACCTCAGCAAGTGACTGAACGGTGCCATGCTCCCACGTGTGTCATGTTTTCGCCATTTGCCACGCACTGATTTTGTTTTGACAAAATTTATAATTATTTTCTTAGAAAGCACTAACATGGGAAGACTAAAACTCCTAACGACAGCGAATTTGTGATTTTTTACACGTTTGTTACATGTTTATAAATTCGAAAATCAATCACCCTTAGTTGATAAACAAGTGATCAGAATTCAAATTCACTGAACACAGACCATGAAATAGCATTTTAATCCAGTCAGAAAGTAACATACATATATAATTTACCTTCTATACGAAAAACATGCTTATGCTGTTTTTTACGTGTAAGAAGAATAAATATGTTTGGGTTGTAAACGAGTAATCAATACCGCAAGTGACCAACCGTCCAATGTACAACATCGCAAGTGCCGTTACTTGCCGTTCACTCGCAATTGTCAGGTCACTTCCGCTCCCTGGGTGTGAGAAATAATACGATTGTTTTACAAACAACAAAAAGCATGTTTTAAAACATTCATTCTGCGTAAGGGATTTTCTTTTCGCATACATACAATTTTTAATAGTAGCAAAGCTGACATCCCGTTATTATCTGTACCGCAAAAATAGTAAGTTAGTATGATCAGGAAATACCACAATCACAAACCACAGACAACCCCTTGTCATGCAAATCTGAACATCTCAATACTCATTATTTTAATAATAAATCATGATTTAGTAAACTTATATTGCTTAACAGCAAGAAATTCTGGTATTGATATTTTCATTCCGCTATTCGCTTAGGGACGACAAAGCTGACAGCCAGTTTTGATTTCCATCACAATTTTTATTTAAACATCTCAAAATTCATTATTTTAATAATAAATCGTGATTTCATAGACTAATCTTGCTAAAAATCTTATTTAAAGCTTCCTTCCAAACAAAAATTTTCCTTCCGCGGAAGGAATACGGGACGTTTCGCCCCAAACCATTTCCTCCCCTAGTCGTTTCACCCCAAAGACGTTTCACCCTGGTCGTTTCCCCCCTGGTCGTTTCGCCCCCACTAATCGTTTCGCCCCACTAGTCGTTTGGCCCCCCATATTCCATTCGCCCCTAGTATATATAAGAAGTTCTGTTGTGTCTTATCTGGGTCTAACCTGTTTGCATATGGTAAAAATCGCCACATATTTGAAAGGCGTGCAAGTTCATAATGTTTTGGTACTTGAGTACGTCACTCTTGAAACTTGCATGCACAGCAATCTAGTTGGACTACAGTACAGGCCTATATATCGTCTTCATCTACGTCCCTACTTTAGGTCAGTGACGTCAATGTTTAGGTATATGAGCTGCAATGGCTCTGGTGATATTGCATATTAAGAGGCACAATGTTCCAATTCGAGCGAGATAAAATCAAGTTTGAATTTCAGAGCATGTTCCCGACTGCGCGATTTTCAATCCCGAGAATATTTGTGGAGGAAAACTGAATAAAACTATGCAAATTAAACATGTTTAAGATAGAAAAAAAACCTTAGCATTTTCTGTTTATTTATTTCTTCTATAGAAATAGACACGGTCTTAGCGAAGTTATTAACTTTAATGAATAGTATGAATCTTTCACACAACGCAGACTCAGTGGTGTTTTATCAGGTCAGGCTCATCCAGCATGCCCAGCTACAGGGGCTTATTAAAATAGTGAAATTTCACCTCTTGCTCGTTTAGCTAGAGCGAATAACAAAGGCGCTGATCAAACTGCGCCAATGCGAGGCTGTTTGTCGCATCCAACTACATCGTGTTTTCTCACATGTAGGCTCATTTTTCTTTACATGCTACCCAGATCTTAGTCTTTGAGGTCTTATGAAAGAACACTTAAACCGTTTAATACATGATAGGTCCAGAGAAGGAAAGTTTAGGAGAATAAAACTGTAATGATATTCTTACCCATCAATTTAAACATGTGTTTTGGGTGCTCAAAAGAACCGTCTCGATGACGTGGGTTGGACGAGACCAAAACTTTTATACATTTTTGGTTGCTTTAAGACGCAAAAAAACTCATGAGAAAACGCAATACGGCCTAGCTACTGGGTCTAGAAGTGTTCTTTTTTGCCTGAATTATCATGGGTCCGAGCTGTTGTTGAGTTGTTGCTAAGCATAAACTTTATCTAAGCATAAACCTTTATCTGAGCATTCATCTAGCTCCATACTCTATGTTTAATAGCAGTGAAGGCTCTGACGAGACTGTGCGTAGGTGCATCTGAGCATTTGTAATGATTCCAAAGTTTTATAGTCTTTATTTGTCTGGATTATTCAAATAATTAAGAGAGATGTAGCATATTTACAAAATTTTATGTACCCATCCGTACTCTTTGCGTTTCCCCAAATATTATATCTTCATGAAATACCTTTTGCGACCTTGGTTCTCACTGTCTATCAACTTTACAAAATAGGCACATCTCTGAACATTATAGACTCCCACCAGACGCTGCATGATGCAACACCTGGTCTGGGTCTGCAATGTTCACCAAGTCTGACAAACTGCAAACCTCGGGAAAGACAAAGAAAATGCCGGACCCCACGCCTTGATTCCTGTAACCGTTGTCAAATGATTTGGATCCAGATCAGCCCCTGTGTCTCGTGTCTGACCAGGTTTAAACTGTTTGCACGTGACAAGTCCCCACCAGCGAGAACGGGATAAGTCAAGGTGAATGAGTATGGATGTATAAACATGTGTCAAGAATAATTTTCACGGCAAAAATCTGGCTGATAGGGTGAGTGGGTGAGTTTGTGTTAAACGTCCCACCAAAACCTCAGTTAGTCATATGGAGACGAGGCCATGTCTTAGAGCCTCGTACGTCAGACTGGAGGAGTGGGAGATCAAACTCAGAACCCCTGGGTGCAAGGCGAGTGGATTACATATCCACTACAACACGGTGACTATATATGGTTACCTACATCTACATCTAATACATGCGCGGATCCAGGAATTTTTGCCAGGGAAGTCCAGGCCCGACTGCCAGAAAACAGCTCTGACAACGTTTTTTTTTTTATATAGTCCTTAACTTATTTTACAGTTTTACAGTGGTTTATCAATGGTTTATTTACTAGAAAAATATAATTTTCCAAGGTTTCAGAGAGGGTCCAACATTTTCCAGGGGGGTCCAACATTTTCCAGGTTGGGGGTCCAACTTTTCCAGGGGGTGGGGGGTCTAAATGCTAATTTGTATAGAAACTCATAGAACTTGTGATTTTCCAGGGTGGGTCTGGACCCCCTATCCCCCCTCTGGATCCGCACATGTAATAGTTGAGTATCGTCTGTCACCATTGACCATTATGGGCCGAATTGTCCAGTGACCCTATCAACAAACCAAAACAGTTGAAGATTTGTATTTTTATCATTTTAAAATTAATTTACCATTCACTTTTATGTTAAATTTCTATTAAACATATCTATAAAGGTATCCTGCAGCATCCTGGGGTAGCATGCGGTACTCTGCGGTAATCAGACCGACACCCAACCCCGCCACCACTGCCCATTCATCCAGTCTGCTTATCGCTCCGTCCGTCCGTCCGTCCGTCCGTCCATCCATCAATCCATCCATCCACCCACCCACCCTTCCATCCACTCACCGAGCTATATATGACAATATTGTTTTTAAAATGGGGGCGAAACGACTAGGGAGGAAATGGTATTGGGGCGAAACGACTAGGGTATGGGGGGCGAAACGACTAGGGTTGAAAATAGAGGCGAATCGACTAGGGTGGAAACGACTAGGGGGGAAACGTCTTGGGGGCGTAACGTCTTGTTGAACCTTCCTTCCGCGGGAACCTTCCTTCCGCGGAAGAAAGGTTCCTTCCGGTATGTAGCTATACCGCCCCAGAAAAACTTGCACAACCATTTGGCCATTACTTTTTGAGTTGTGTTGTGTCTTGTGAAATGACTTAGCTATATATGCTTGTTATACAAAATTGGATTCATCCTTTCCTATTACGACTAATTTGATCACTCCGATCTCTGCTATTTAGCAATGTCATGTAATTTCGTGGCTCGATCAAACAAGCATTAGCTTTCATATGATAAATGGTGGCTTACAGATCAACTTATTGAGAACTGTGCATCCTATTGTTTAAAATTGAAATATATAGTTGCAACTTAACTTCCTCAGCCTATGGCATAATGTGATGAAAGAAAGAAAAGAAAAATAATGATCCCCAGGTAAAAATTACAGGGCGCCGCTTACCGCCGTCTGTATGTGTCTGGCTGCAAATATGTGTCTTGACTGTAAATCCAGGTGTCACGAGTTTGATCCCTGCCCAGTCCCATACTTTCATGCAGTAATTCTCCTCGGGCCTCAGTTACAACACAAAGTGTGTGCATGAAGTACTGGTTAATTGCTTAGTCAAGCTTGCCCAGGTTAGGTGAACTGACTGTCCGACATGACCATAGCTGTTGACTGTGAGGTAAAGAATTAAACTGAACCAAAAAAATCAGGTAAAAATTTAGCCCAGCAACGAGTCTCGAGATAGATCTATATTAAATTACAGACTCGATCACCATTCATGAGAGTTCTTTATTCGAATTGTTCATATTCACATTATAAGCTGTAATTTACATTTTTATTACTCATCTAGAAAAAGTCAAATTTCCCAGGGGGCAAAGAGTTAACCTGAGCCTTGATCTACTTTGTGAGAGTGTGTAACAAAATAACAAACATTCTTATTTCTCAACCAAAACATATGTTGTGAGTGTTCAAAAGAACCTTCTCATTGAGACGGTTCTTTTGAGCACCCAAAACATATGCGAAAACTGATGGTTATGAAAGTGTTCACAATTTTACACCCAAATAATTTTATTTATCTAAACCTGTGATTTTATCAACCAAAACATATAATGTGGGTAGGCAATGAGACCCAAAGCATTTGTTTAATTGACGTGGAAAGAAAATTATAACAATTTTACGCTAAAAACTTTTGCTTAATATATGACCTATAAATATGTTATTTGATTGTTATTTAGAATCTGAATGTTTGAATTTCAGTATTCTTGAAAGTATGGACTTACAATTGTATCGATGAGTACCAATGGAACACTGCGTAGAGCAGAGATCAGCTGATTGGTTCAGATTGCGAAGAGAACTTGTCGTGACTGCCTCTAGATTTGGTGATGCTATTGGTGTAGGTAGAGGCAAGCCATGTGATTTCTACAGGTAGCTATCCAATTGTAAAAGTCAGTCATAGAGCTGTTCGTGTTTTTTTAATATCTCGAAGTCAACTGTAATTGGGAGTGTTTTCAATTGGTACAAGAATTTTATCAAGCCTAATTTGGGTTTAATGATTGGCTCCTTCCCAATTTAAAGATGAGCAAAATCTTCCCAAAATGGTGCATAACATTCCCAATATCTGCGTCATTTCTTCTGGGTCTTTGCCTCCTTTAAATAGCAGTCACTAGCAATGGCATAGTCAGAATGCTGAAAAGTTATGCACGTCAAAAGGGAGACTACTGTATCAAGTAGTGATTCTCTACAATTATGTCCCTTTTCAAATTGGAACTTCTAGAGGGAGCAAATTCTTTCCTTCAAGAGAAGTTCCTTACGGTATGGAAAATCACTTTAAACACATTAGGTGAGCTCCCTTGAGTGTTACTATTTTTATTACCCATGTGCGTATACTGCGTGATGGGAGCTAAATTATGAGGTAAAGGGTTCACCCTATTCATTCTGGATACTGATACACAGGTAATTTGGCTTAAAGCAACATTTCATCAGGGTCTGCACTGTTTGCTTACATATGGTAAATGTTCTAAAGTTTCGAACACTTTTCTCTTTCTTTCTCAAATAAAATGTTGGTTTTCATGCTGGCACTCATAAAACGCTTTGCCTGGATAAGAAACAGTGCAAACTCGGCTCAGACTGCTTCTTCTACACTGTTTATCATCATCATGACAGTTTTGGCAGAAAACTAATGTTCTAAAGTTTAGAAAATTTACTGTAATTAAGCAATCTTCAGGGACATAAATAAATCGAAACTTCAACCTGTGACCCCTAAAACACAAAATGGGCAATCCCATGCTTATTCTAACAACATGCATGAAAAAATTCATCAAAATGAAAAGGGTTAACCCTTTGAATTCTGGTGGATTTTCCCATACATATTGATACAATAAATATGGTACTGCCCATTCTGAACTTTAAAGGGTCGTGTGTTAATTTTCTAATTATGGTGTATTTCTGACCCTGAAGGTTGTTTTAAATTTAGCAAACAATGCAGACCCTGATTAAATGTAGGTAGCATTATGCATTTCATCTGGGGCTTCACTGTTTTCCAAAGTACCTGTTTAGGGGTTTCCAGTATACAAAGAATTAAAGTTATGCTCCAGGTTTCTTCTTGACACTGATGGTACCCCGGAGGAGAGCAACGCTTTCACACAACATGGAATAGACATGGAACCAATCATTCATGAAGCCTATGGTCTATTGACTGGCAACAGAACACGGGAGTCTGGGCTGTGGACAGTGCTGGATGACAAAGACCCACTAAAAGGTGAAACACTGCAGTAGGCATTCAGAGGAGAGGGGGTAATCCAAAATTAGTTTTATAATTTCTCAGCCAAAACATATGTTGTGGGTACTCAAATGAACCGTCTCAATGAGATGGTTCTTTTGAGTACCCAAAACATACATTCAAACTGATAGGTAAGACAATAATCACAATTTTATGCTTAAGCCATGCCCTGTAATGAGTCTAATTGCTGATCCAGGGATCTTGAGTTCTATCCCAACCTGGCCCTATACTTTTGTAGAGATTGGCTATGAAATATTTCTGTGGTCATCCTCCTTCTGCTGATTCAAAAAGAGCTGTTGTCAATTATGGTCAGGTATGTGCTCTGAGGATTTGTTAATCACTTAGTCTAAGCATCCACAGAAAAAAAATGTGGTTAGATTAACTGGCTGTCTCAGCTTGACCATAGCTGTTGATTGAGACGTTTAACAACAAATCTATTAAAACAAAATAAACAAAACCAAATTTCACACTAAAAAATCCTTGTCTTTACCTCTGAACTATTAAAAACATTTTAAGCCACTTTAGCCACAAATAACAGCATATTTACTATGTACCTCAATCATAGTCAAAATTCAAGAAACAGTCAAATCTCGGTTTAACCGAACGTCGATTATCCGAAACTACTGGGTTATTCGAATACGATGGACAGTCCCCGACTTTTTTCTCTATTATCTATTGCAAAAAAACTCCCGTTTATTTGAATTTGAATTATCCGAAAAATTCAATTTTTGGAAGTGATTTGTCGGTTCCGTTTAAGGAAATTGCTATTAAATTACCCTTCAAGGTTCGAGTCCAAATGTCACGCATGGTGATCATGATTTCTTTGTTTGGTCGAGATCGATTTACAAACCCGAGTGATTTAGCAAACAAAGTTGCAACAGGTAATGGACACCGGATTAATGTTCACACTATTACGTGATGAACCGTCAGTCGTCTGCAATGATGGTTTGTTTAATGTTTTTTAAATGTCTAATTAGGGGCATAAATGAGCTAAAATAGATTTTAATTTGAAGCAGGCCCCCTAGTGGAACCTTTAAAACCTTTAGAAACCTTTAATTTGGATGCAATCCTTTAAAACCTTTAATTTGTCTGAAAAACCTTTAATAACCTTTATTTTGATTAATAAACCTTTAAATTTTGCAAGATCAGTTAGAACATAAGAAATAGACCATATGTATGTTGACAAGTAATGTCTGTGACATCTTGAGCTGTATCACTATTCATCCTCCATTATGTCTATACCTACCGCTTGCACCTGGGTGACTCTCATAGTCAATTTTTCTGAGGAATCAGAAAAGGCAGCCATAAAAAAATTGAGGTAAGGTAAATATAAATGCTTTTGGGTTGTTTTCTTCCTGATCTTTGCCATCTTTCTTACTTTTACATCCATGCCAAACAATTGAGGTAATGTCAGACTAGTTGATCCTAACCACCCATTTCCTAGGCTGGATTAATCCAAATCCTTTCACTATAGTACTCAGTGCTCATC
Organism: Loripinus fragilis; assembly: GCA_964019695.1. Lineage (NCBI taxonomy): Eukaryota > Metazoa > Mollusca > Bivalvia > Lucinida > Lucinidae > Loripinus > Loripinus fragilis. The sequence continues at coordinate 95,539,687 of OZ026522.1, forward strand.
TTTCACTAGTAACTGACATCTAATGAAAGAAAGTGCCCGACCTGAGAATAGAACCGGCAAAACTCCACATGCTACCAATTGCAATAACTGTACCAACAAATATTAATGGATAGCATCTATTGGGTTTATTGACTTGAATAATGTCCTGATTTTCTTATGTCATCAAATTAAATCTAAACAGTGTTATCTACACCCCAAGACTAGTACAGACTTTATGCAAATCTGTCTAATTTTTATATTTAAAAAAGAGCATACAATAAATGGGAGCAATATTCTCTGAAATTGTTCTTTTACTGAAGGTAAAATTGTCCTTACAAAATGACCAGAGATGGCTTCTCCTGCTTTCTTGGTTTTCAAAATTTTTTGGGGGAGGACCCCCGAACCCCCCTCCAAATTAGAAAAATATGTGATTTATTTTTCAATACATCACTGCTCAACACTAGCCTTAGTTAATAATGAGGCTGTCAACTAGGGAGAAAAAAAACATGAGTATTCCCCCCCACCCTTTGTTTTGTTACTATTGAGCTATAAATTTATTGGCTAAGGCTTTGCTGCATCCCTTTCATACCATCATCTATCATAACATGGATTTAAAGATAAGGATTCGATAAAAAAAAAACTAGACAATTTGATGTTAATTTGCTCTTTATTATTGTTAGAATTTCAATGAACCAACCTTTATTTTTCCTAAAATAGCCTTTATAAAAAACCTTTAATTTCACGAGAGTCTGCTAGGGGGCCTGTTTGAAGTCTCTCATCCTTTGATTTATTCTTGACCACTGTTTACATTAAGCGAACACACCAACAAACGAATATCACTGACATATGCATGATATGTTTTGGGTGCTCAAAAGAACTGTCTCATTGAAACACTTCTTTTGAATGCCTAAAACACAATTTTCCGATTGAAAGAAAACAACCAAAACCTAGGTTTGGATGCTAAAAAGGACCCTCTCATTGAGAAGGTTTTTTAAACACCCAAATTGTATGCTATGGCTGAAATAAAAGAAAAGTTATCAGCCCAAAAGCACACAACGTTAGGCAACCAACAGCCTGCCAGCAATATACCATCTCAATGGCCTATAGCTGGTGGGCCATTGATGGCCCGACGTTGTGTGCTAAAGTACTGCCACTTTAATAAGAAACGCGAAAAATCGACTTTTAGTGCATCTTTTAACATTATTTTCTCTTGAACTTTTCGATATGCAGGTAGAAAAAGCTGCAGTATTTTATGACAAAATTTTCAACCTGATGTTTTTGCTGTTTTTTTCTGTAATTAGATGGAATTTTGGCATATTTTTAGTTCTTTTCAATTGGGGAGTTTTACTGTTGGTAGAAAGGACATATACTGACCCAGTTTATTAATAATATGTAACGGTTGACTAAATTATTGGATGTCCTTTCAGGTCAGTAATCGCCGTATATGTTATAGCATAAAGAGTATCATACATATAAAGTCCTGCTGCATAAATTAGAATTGCGAAAAAATGACTTTAGATGTACGTTTTCAATTTTTATTAACTTGAGCATTCAATATTTTTGAAGCATTTCAGGCAGTATTTCGAAAAAATATATTGCCTGGTATAACAGCTAATTTTTGCTCTAATAATTATGATGGTAGAATTTGGGCATTTTACTCCACTTATTTGACACATGAGTATTGAAAGAATGTATGTAAACAGCTCAAATAACTACTTACAGAAAATGAATGATTGACTATAAAAATAACACATGTACGTAGTTGATAATGTTTAGGCCATTTACCACTGTAAAAGTTGTTTTATAAAACTTCCATAATAGCCATAAACGTCCCACCAACAGCTAAGGTCATACGGAGACAAGGCCACGGTTTAACGTCTCATTCGACTGACTGGTGAAGCCAGTGATCGAACCTGCGATCCCTGGTTTACAAAGCAAGTGATTTATCCACTACACCACAGCGGCTCCCATTTACCCGGATCAAACTGGTTGTATTGGATCTGGGTCTACGCTGATTGAATCTATACTATCAACTGAATGGCAGTGTTTAAAAATAAAACTGGCCTGTACATTTTAAAATGTGTGATGCTTTTGACACTTACCTGTAGAAATTTAAATACAGATATATAGGCTGTCACATGGCTGTTACACCGTTTAAATTCCCCCTGCTTTTCTGAAAGCCTAAAAACATCGAAATTCCCAAGATATTAGGGGTCAGGCCAGTGGTAGTAGCTTCTTCAAAAAATTTTCTTCTGACACTGCAGGATATTCTAAATCCAGATTTGAGCTTTATTTTTGGTTTAATGCAAGTAATAGAATAATATTCCAGATTTTCGCGTTTCTTATTATTGCGACAGGACTATAGCTGGGTGGAGACCTTATGACAATAGGGCCATAAAAAGGAGACAATATTTCGTCAGTAAATATGGCTCATCAATTTACATTTAACCTTTATTTTCATTGATGTTATCGATGTTGTTACATGTATATAGTGGATGTCAATAAAGATGTAAGCTCTGATCTGCATTCTTAACTTGCAAAGCAAGACGATGAGGCCACAACTTCCATGGAGCTTATTTTCTTTTGACAGATGATCCGATTACTTCACGGAAAACACGAGTTGAAGTTGCAAACTCTGTCAAAACTATGACGTCCTATGAAAGCATCCGAGCTTTTTCGAAAGTATATCCGAAAAATCATGATTTCGATCATTCAAACTACCGATTATTTGAAAGGATTCCTGCGGTCCCCGGCACTTCGAATAATCGAAGTTTGACTGTAGATTCTGTAGCTTAACAAGAACATGTAGAACCTTTACTACTGTTGTGAATCTTACCTGATCACAAACTACCTAATCACCAACTGCAAATACCGTCTCCACATGACCATAGCTTGGGTTGGTCGTAAAACCCTGAACCAAACAAAAGCAAACTGCAAAGTCAGATTTTCTTGGGACATGGCTCATATGAGCCACAACATGTGATTTCCAACAATGTGGCATTTTGACATATGTAGACTCAGGCGAGCCTGTGTAGCCTCCTTTTAAGCTTAGAAACTCCAAATGATGTGCGGTCAGTAGGTTAACTCTTAAAGAATATTCAAGCGACTAGTAAAGGCTCTGATCGGACTGCGCATATGCGCATTCTGATCCGAGGTTTTGCTGGTTGCACATACCACATTGTTGGAAATCTCATGTCAAGGCTCATACATGTATTATGAATTCAGGTCTAGTTGGGGCGTCCCCTGATGCCTTAGTTCTGGACGAGGTGACAAAGAAGATGATTGGTTTATGCGAATTCAAGGCTCCAGTACATCGCCTGTATGCAGACATCCCAAGACAGTACATGGTACAGATGCAGGGACAGATGGCACTCACAGGTAACACTTACTATAAATCCGGAAATTTTCGCGTGAATTTTATTTTCGTGAATGGTGTTTAAAGACATATTTGCTACGATTAAAATTCATGACCAGGGTATAATTTACCAATATCAGTAAACGACAGAATGATTTCTCCATTTCTCGAGGGTTTTATTTTCACAAAACTTTGCACAAAAATAAAACCCTCACGAAATTTTCTGCAACAGCGGATTCTTGCTAAATGTTGTCTGGTGTGTGTTGTCTGCTGGTCTTTTTAAATGTCTCTGTAGCATACATGGTGGACCCAGATCAGACTGATCCTCAAGGAGCAGCCTGATCTTAATCTACACTGTTTGTATGCCAAAATTAGTCCTTGACGTAAGCATTTACATGCAGCATATGATGTAAACTGACAACATTTTCAGATGCATTTTTTCTGGGGTGGGCAAATGGTTAACTCCTGATAAACAAGCATGACATTGGCTTTGAGGTGAGAAACCTGTCTTTCAGTTTGGTGTTTGCAGACCTGCTCAGCTACTAAGACCAGCAAGAATAGATGGCGAAATTTCGCATGAAGCAAGTTTAGCTAAACTTTCCAGACCAAGACACTTTATTCTCTGCTTAGATCTGGCTCAACCCAGGAAGACAGGATATCATCTAGGGCTGGTTAATTGAAGCCACAATGCTAATCGATAATCAGTCCTAGCATTTCGATATATAACCGATTAGTAATTGCTCAAACTTGACAGAGTGTCTCGGAACGTTTTGACAACTCAATGACATTGATTTCCCCATCATTTCGCAAAACAACACTAAGAAGAACGTGTTATAGATTCAAAAGATAATAGGTTTTAAATAAAAAGTGGCACCTTTGCTCAAAACAAGTCGTCATCCACTCTGTTGGAAGAAAATTAACTTGCTAATTGGCAAAGTCGGTAATTGAACTCCCAGTCCGCCATTGCTTGTTGTTAATTTCGGCATGTTGCCTGAAGTCATACAAAAGGAAGTCAAGTATGCATGACACGAACACCTTTGTGTAAAATAAGACCTGCTGTAAACGTCGGTAAAATTGAAAGCTTCTAAACTCGAATTTAACCGCAGAGAAAAAAAACTTTCATGCTAGATTATTCATCTGATGAATTTTCGTGATTTTGTACTACTTTATTTAAAACAGAGGAGCGTAGGTATAACTTTTTCTAACAATCAGTTGTTGAGTTAGCCTGCCGAGTACAACGTTTTACTACTTCGTTACAGCCATTTATACGCATTTACTGTTTCCGACAATGCACTTCAGGGCACTTCCGGTTTAAACAGAAAATAAAAGGAGGCAATTACGCTTGGATTTTAATTGAATAAATAGACAGAACATCCATTAAAAGTAACCGATTTTTGAATTTTCATATCGATAATCGTTTTTCTTTTGTATATCGGCCGATTAACCGATATTTCGATTAATCGTGCCAGCCCTAATATCATCCCGACATAACTGAAACATTGTTGACTGGGAGGTAAAGCATCAACCAAGATTTTAGTTAAGAGTGCGCATCGAAAAACCAATTTTCTTATTTCTCAACCAAAACATATGTTGTGGGTACTCAAAAGAACTGTCTCAATGAGACGGTTCTGTTGAGCACCCATATGTTAAAATTGATGGGTAAGAAAATATTTACAATTTAATGCTCAAAAATTTTGTTTATTTAAACCAATTATCAACACAACAATAATTTTTCCAGAGAGCAAATAACAAAAGCGGATTATCAGACTGCCCTGGTTCTGTGGTTGTTGTTTGCAGCATTGCAGGACACAGTCAGGTTCTCTCACATTGAGGCCCATATAGCCTGTCATAAGATTTTTCATATTTGGCCTGGGGCCCGAGGTAATAAAAAGATTTCAACTTCAACTAAACTGCACATGAAATTTATCATGCTCATAAATGTTTAAGTAAATGTTGGCATTTTAACGTTAATAAGCATGGTAAATACAACATCTGAGTTTCGGAAAGCAAGAACAGTCTATTTTCAAGCATTTCAGTTATCACAAGCTGTTGAAATTTCATACTTAGTTGAGTTGAGCATGAAAAGTTTTATAACATCGATATGTGATAAGAGGACAAACTCCTATATTAGCACATACATAGTAATTAATGGCTTGTTCACATTACAGTAAAACCTGGGTAAAACGGCCACTCTCAAAAGACCAAAAATCAGTTTTCAAGACCAATTATTGCTTAATGCAGGACAAAAGTATTGCAGAATGCTCCCCTTGGAGCATTCTGCAATACATTTGACCTGTATTAAGCCACCATTTGTCATTTTTTTTAAAGATCTTTGCTTTTGTCTACTTTTGAGTTGCCATTTTACACAGGTTTTACTGTATATGAACTTCTTAATTTTAGACATTAATCAATGTTAATATGGATTTATTGTAAGGATGAAAGCTGGATCCTGATCAGCTTATTTTATCAGACGACAGCTAATCTGATTCTACACTGTTTTCAAAAGAGGGTATAAATTTTGTAGAAAAATATGAGCCCAGGCCACTTATAGCCTGGTCAAATACAGTACCTGCATTAGCACTAGTAACAAAGGCATATATCTGCCTATCAACACCAGCCAGCAGGATCTGTGATAGCTACTTTTCTTATATTTTAGGAACTTAGTATAGGTTTTCCCCATGCTTAGTGCATATATATGTTTTAGTTCAAAAGAGCACAAAGTGCTTGAAGGGGAGCTTTTGTGATTGAACTTTGTCTGTTGTGTGCATGTAAGGAACCAGAATTTTTTCTCAGGGGGTCCAGATCCATCTGTCATAAAAAAAGCAGAAGTTGAATGGTTTATTTCAATGAAAACTATATTATTCCAAGGTTCCAGATGTGGTCCAACTTTTTCCAGGGGGGGGGGGGGGGGGGCATCCTATTGCTTATTCCCTACAGAAACCCATATAACGTGATTTTCCATGGGGAAGTGCAGACCCCATGTCGCCCCTCTGAATCCAATTATGGTGCGTCTTCTCTTAACCTTTCTCCTCACAAACTACTTGACTCTTTATCTTCTACTGTATTTCAGGGCTACCCTGGTGTGACTTCATGGCTGTTTGTCAAAACACAAAGGAAATAATGCTCAAAAGAGTTCATTTTAATGCTCACTTCTGGAAATTTGTGGCATCCAGATTGCTTGTTTTTTGTCAAGCAGTTAAGGTATGTATATTTATTTGGGATTTACTCTATACCTCCTAGTGTCCTCTGTTGATAACCGTTGCAAACAGTTTGGACCCAGATCAGGTCGGACATTTTGTCGGGCCTGATCTGGATCCAATCTGTATGACACTCAGGTGGTAATCCTGAAAGAATTTTTAGGAAGAAAATGATTTTGAAAAAAAAAATCAGCAGACAACAAAAAAGCATGTAAAATTACCCAGGAGGCAGAGCTAAAGAAGCATAAATTCATAAGATGTTAGTACATATCCCATATATATGTTAAACAGAAGAAGAGATAAGCTGTTTATTGGCCCCATACCAACACGTGAGAAAGATAAAAATCAAACAGCTACACGTTGGAAGACATTTGACGTCATTGTTATGTTATCAACTGCATTTGTCCTTTTTCTTTTATAAGTTACAACTTCCCACTTGTAATTGTTTCAAAACAATTTTGGCCGGGGGAGACATCCTTTTTAGTGAAAAAAAAAATCTTTTATATTCTTGATAGTTCTTCTCTTTTTTGACCAGTATCGTGTGTGTTGAATATTGCATTTATGATGGCAAACAGTTCAGACTGTGATGAGAAGCAGCATATGGTCTGGGTATACACTGTTTAACTTTGTTCGATTTATAGTACACTAGGCATAAATGGTTTAAACTAGAAGTATTTGAGGCACATTTATCCCTTGTGCAATTGAATACTGTATACTCTATGTGTATTGTATCACATTGAGTACTTGGGATGAGTGAAGATTTGATTAAGTAAGTACCAGGGGCATTTGGAAAGTTCTTAGCATGGTTTATTATCTCAGTAATTGATTTACAAACCCTATCATGTTTGGTATCATTTTAAAGAGCTATTTTTCCTCTATGTGATGGCACAAATGACATGAGAATGCAGACGCGAAAAATATTATTGTGAATACATGTACTGTTTGTATACTGGAAAACGCAAAATTTAAGTGGAAAATATAATATTTTACCTTTTGAAAAGTGTGCAGAACATTAAAGCTGCATACTCTGTAACTATGAATATTTTTGCGAAAATTTTTATTTTCTTTTTAAATCATTTGTAAAAGTAGAATTAAGCTATGTTTTCACAATAAAAATGTTCAGTACAGCTGAAAACTGCACGGAAAAGTGAATTATCTTATCAAATAGGTGTATTTTTCTCTTATTGGTAATTATTTGCGTCCGTCCAATAATTATATACCGTTGAATATTAACATAAATGCAGTTGTTTTAATAGTGATAACTTGTTAAGATTTATGAAAATGGTAAAATGTTTACCTGAATTTGAGTATTTTTACTGTGTTCTTGAAAAATAAAAACATTATTTTTAAAATTAGAAGATCAAAAGTTACAGACTATGCAGCTTTAACAATAGTTCATGAAATGAGATAATTTTGTACTATTTGATTGGCAACAATCTGGTACAATTATACAATTGTTGATCGAGTTGGATGTTTCTAATAATTAAATAACGGAACATTAATACCAAAACCGTCTAGAAAGCAAAGCAATGCGCAGATTTTTTCGACTAAAAATTGCATGTCACAATGCTCATATTTTGAAAATATATAACCGACATTAGTTTAAAAATGCCATGCTTTGGTATTTTTGTCAAGCACTCTTTTTGCTCTTTGTTTTAAAACCAAAAGAAATTTTGTAAAACAGACCAAAGGGAAGATAGCCCTTATATTCTTACCATGGGGCAGTGTAAGTTTAGCTATGAGTTGGCATTCTGGTTCATTTCAATTGAAAAAAGTAAAAATACCTTCAGAGGTGGAAATCATTCAATTTTGTGATGATTTAAGTGATACCATCAGAAGTTCTTATGCCATCGACAAATGTGAGGGGTTAAGTTACCCCACCCACTTCTTGAAAAGTAGGGGTAGTGTTATTAGGAATAATTTTCTTGAATACAGAACTAAACAAGCCACACTTTTTGTGTGACGAAATGATTTTTATGGATTGTTCGCTACAAATAAAGCAAAACATATACTGAATAGGCATTTTTCGTGCTCCTGTAGCGACACAATTTATTGTAAAAGTATAAAGAAAATCGAAAAAAGTTCCTTTTAAAAGTTTATCATTTATCTATAAGTCAACATTTTATGAATGTAAAGGTGTAAGTCATGGAAGCAGTGATCACATAATACATTTTAATAAAAATTAAGCTGGCACCAAATCGTTAATTTGTCAAACCATGATCGTAAATAAGGTCACCAAATTTCTTGCGTTTTTTTACAAATAATTTCTTAAAATTTCAGCCAGTGTATAAACCCTGCTCATTTCGAGCATACGCTGCATGTGCACGCCGAGTCCTTTTTCGACAAAGATAAAACCGTCAAGTAGCCATTGAATTCTAGTTTCCAAAAATGTATTATTTGATAGCATTTTATTAACACAAATGTGGAGTTATGATGACATGCTAAGAACTTTCTAAATGTCCCATGTAAGTAAAGACTTTATTTATAGAGGGTTACAACAAATAATGCATACAAAAATACAATCTTCCATACAGAGGTATGAGTTACTGCAGAATGCAGCATTTTATCAGTCTGTCCTGTTTGCTTTAGACAAAAACAATCTGAGGTAAACCATTATTTGGAAGTTCTAACCTACGATATGAATCTACACTGTTTTCCTATGTTCCATATATCGGATGCAATGCATAGTTTAAACCAGAAGTAAAGGTACATTAACCCTTTGTGAACTAGAAACCTCGAAATGAGTGCTTTGGCAAACAGTGAAGACTCGGGTGAAATGCAATTATTCTGCACTGTTCGCAAAGACAAAAACAATCTGGTCCTGAGGTTATGAAAACTTTTTTCATACTCAACTGAGCATGAAATTTATCCTGCTCATAAATGTTAAAATGCCAACAATTGTTGGCATTTTAACATTTATAAGCAGGATAAATACAACATCTGAGAGACTTATATAAAAAAAAACTTCTTTATGGTTTGGTATTTAAGTTTTTATGATCAGTTGAAATTCCGTGCTCAGTTGAGATGAGCATGAAAAAAGTTTATAACCTTGGTGCCTGGTGTCATCATAGTTTGACAATTCTAACTTAAGATCTAGATCCACATATTTGCCTATGTTCCATATATAGGATGTAGGACATAATGGTTTAAACCAGAAGTAATTAAGGCACATTAACCCTTCGTGAACTAGAAACTTCTAAATGAGTACTTTGGCAAACTGTAAATACACAGATGGAATGATGCACTATGCAGCCTGCATTTCATCAGAGTACACACAGTTTGCATCTTAAGTACATCATAATTTGGAAATTCTAACCAGTGATATCCCTTAACCCTTTGTATACGAAAAACTCATAGCAGGTATTTTGGCAAACAGTGAAGTACGAGATGAAATGCAGCATAATGCTGCATTTCATCAGGGTCTGCACTGTTTGCTAAGATTAAAACAACCGTCAGGGACAGAAATTAGAATAATTTAGAAATGTTTACCTGTGACCTCAAGTACACAATAGGCAATCCCCATCTTCGCAAGCCAAGGGTACTAACTCCACTTCGTTCCTTACGCAAGGAACGAAGTGGAGTTAGTACCCTTGGCTTGCGAAGATGGGCAATCCCATACTTATTGTAACAATAGGTATAGGAAAATCTATCGGAATACAAAGGCTTAATATGTACAATGATCGATCCAAGTTTGTTGTATTAAACTAGATGGAAGAGTTAATTAGTATACTAAGGGTGAATTTATATAACAGGACAATGTAAATATTTCTTTTTATCTTTTTACAACAGAGCACCTTACTACACATATCCAGTTCTTCAACGGGAAAGTTCGAAGATCACAATGTTTCAGCCATAAAAACATGGAGCACTAATGAATTATCTTTTCCTCATGAACAGAGTATCAAAGTTGAGAACTTGCTAGGCACAAATGTGGCGGGCATTAACTGTTTTAAGGGACCCTCAGATGTGACCTTGACATTTGATTTTCTGATGGGTATTGGGCATGAGTTTCCATTAGAAGTGCAAGATAAACTAAGCGACATTCTTGAGGAACTTGATAGTAGTAAAGAAGATCAAGAGATAGAAAAGGCTATGCTTTCAATTGATTTTGATTCCTGATGTTGAAATTTTTATAAATAGATTCTATTAAATTACTATTCCGTCACTGTATTGCCCCGTGGTATGCAGTGTACTGGTCTCTTGTAAAGCTAATGGCCGGGGGTGGGTTTGGGTTCAAAATCAATTTTTTTTAAATACTTTTTTTTATAAATCTCCCTGATGTGCAGAGGGTCGGGGGCCAATTTTAAAATTCTTATATCTCGGTATTTGATTAACATGCAGGTGCAGGAGCATCTTCCACATTATTAGTGAGCCTCTCTCTAGGTAACTGGCTAGCTGCACACAGAGCATATCTTACTTTGGGTATTAACCCCTTCACTGCCGTAGAAGTGCATGCTATATGCTGGGGGAAATACGGCTATTTTGATGTCATTATTGTGTTACATATAATTTCATTACAAAATCATAAATACTGTAGGGATTTACACCAATTTTTTTACCTGCTTGTTTTCAATGTCTAAAATAATGTTTTCTAGTGATAGCATGTCAAAAATATTTTTTCAACAGCTGAAAATACATGAATGTCTACTTTCGTTTTCAACATCATTGTTTTGGAATGGTTGGAAAACAATGGTTCAAAATGTGAGAATGACAGGCATTTTCCTCATTTACCATTGCTGATTCCAATTAATATCAATTGTCATCCATATACAAGCTATTTTATACTTCCAAAATAACCTCTTCTTCCAAGAAACACAACAAACTAATGCCACAATCGGCTGCCATCTTTGAAATAAAATCAAGTTCCCTGTGAAAAGCAAGCATTCGGCCGCGGAGTTATGGTATAAATCTTGAAAAAGTTAACTCTTTCATTCTAAAACAGTTAAGGATAAGTGAGTTCTGTCCCTTGACTATTATCTTGCTAACAATGCGCATATAAACAATGACGTGTTTACCATAAGCGGTTCTCGTACCAGTGGCGTATAGGAAGCTGTTTTCATAACGCGCAGCGCTCGGGGTAAGACAGTGAAGGGGTTAAAGACTGCCATTTGTATGTTTGTAGCAAAGTTTTATGGCAGGATGACCTTCCTTTCACCAACTCCCTTTTGGTTGTCCAAAAGCTTTGCCAGTACCATACTGACTTGGGCTTTGTCTGGTTTGTGTAATATTTTGCTCCAACAGTTTTCATTCCTTTATATTCAAAGTTTGCATAATTTTTATTCACATATTGAAAATGTGCACCACCTATTTTGTGCACATTTGATTAATATTTTCTCAATTTTTGTTAAACTTAGACATTTTTCCATCCGAAATGCTCATGGGGTGCCTGGTTTGTGTAATCTGTAACTCCAACAGTTTTCATTCCTTCATATTCAAGCTTTCCATGATAGTTCAAACATTAAAGTTTTGCACTGTCTATTTTATTTTGGGGAATGTTCAACTTATATTATTACATCTACAGCACCATTGTGTAAACAGTTAAACTGTCAGTTTTCATTCTATTATAGTCAAACCTTGCATAGATGTGCACCTCCTGTGTGCAGTTTTAATATATACCAGACAAAATAAGAAAAGCATACAGTAACTTTTCCCACTTTCCTTAAAAAAAACAATTAATTCAGTTATTCTATTGATACTGACCTTAAGTATGTTAATTGAATAGTGTATCCTACAAATTTTATACATTTACATTCAATAGTACACTTTTTGTAAATTGTAAAAGAACAGGGAAGGGGTCATTTTTAAATGTCAGAATGTTTATTTAGAGGTATAACCTATGTCAGCCTGCATACACTCAGTACATCAAACCATAATGATTCTGATGTCATTCTGGTGGATTGCTGCCCAATCACAATGCAAAGCAGTGATCATTTGAGGATGTGTTTTAACATCATAATGGCATCTGACATTAAGCCCTAACATGTTCAATCAGTACCAGAACAGGACTTATAGCTGGCAAGGATAGTGTAAAGATGTTCTGATTTTTTAGCAAGTCTCTGGACAAGCATGCTACAGATTTGAATAGCACGGTTTGGCACATTAACAGATGACAGAAAGAACAGAAACAATGTCCAGATACACGGTACAGTCCAAATGCCGTGAGAATAGTAGCGTTGATTAAGGGCGTTGATAAGCTACTTATCGGTTGAATTTGTCTAAGTATTGATATTCATTGATAGTATACTGAAGTTTTGTTACAAACCGACAAGTAATAATGATTTTACTGATTAAAGTACTGGAACCTACAAAGGTAAACTGTAAGGGAACATCTTACTGTATGCTTTCTTTTTTGCCGGGTATATATTTTCTCAAATTTTTATAAGTTGAAAGACATTTTTTAGGTCCAAAACTTGTGGTATGTGCGACGTTTTTAACGCCCACAACACTTATGGGGAGCCTGTTTTGCGTAATCTGTAACGCCAACAGCTTCCATTCCTTTTTATACAAAGTAAGTAAGTAGCATGCTGACAAATCTCATCAAAATTGGCAGGTGTGTGTGGGGGGATGCATCGTCTCCCCTAATAGATATCAGTCTTTTGGGGATGCAGGTCCAGACCTGCACCGCCAAATTACTGATATCTGTTAGGTGCAGATTTGGTCTTGATTTTTAATAGCTTATATACAAACAAATAATACACAAGAAAAGATATGGCATTAAGTGCAATATCAATGAACTCGGCTTTAGCAGATAAAGAGTTCTTTCTTTCATTACATCACAAGCTACTGTCGTGCCAACCAAGAGTGACAGTCACGTAACTGGTACATTCCACTTGCACTAACACGAATCGATAGATCACTTGTGTATTAATCATATCCTGAGGATAGGATTAATACACAAGTAGTGTATTAATCCTATCCTGAGGATAGGATTAATACACAACTGATCTATCGATTATAAGTCCCTGATATCTTTGTAAACAAAACATACGTCACTGTTACTCTTGGTTGGCACGACAGAACATGGTTTTAAAATGAGTACATGTATCAACAAACCGAATGACGTACACAAACACAATCAATCAATCAATCTATCAATTTTACATAAACAACCCCACCTTCCTCCGTGATGAAACTATCTCCAGGTATTTATTCTAAAAAGGAGTCTTATAAGACAGAATCACATAAGACAAATCTTACAGTTTAAGTTGATGTCTTTAACTGCTCATATACGCATGGAAGGAACGTATAGATAAAAGTGCAAATTTATGGTTATCTGGTTATAGGCTCTACATTTGAAAACAGAAAAGACCTTGAGATTATCGAAATTTACTTTATTTACCAGACGCCTTTATAAGTTTTAAAGCCGCGAGAACCCCGGCAAAGACCAACCTGAGCGCCCGCGCAGTCCCATCAACTGTATATGATAAAAGTCAGGAATACCGTCTTTTAAACTCTTTGTCGGACTAGATCTTGGCCCAAACTTTCTGCTTATGTTATCAGCAGAGGTTCGCTGGTAGCAATGCTTAAGATCAAAGAAGCCGCTACGGGTTCTGTTGCATGACGTGGTGGCCATGACCAGTGACCTATATATCGGTCACTGCCTTGACGTTGGAAAGCGGACGTAGCACATTCGTTAAACATAGGTTGTGGGCCGTTTCAGCTGGATCGTTTTCGGCCTGGTTTAAGGGTGGGTCGTTTCGATCTATTCTGATGGGTCGTTTTGTCCAATATCCCCCCACACACACGCTATTTTATATAACTAGTGATAATGGTCTCTTTTATGAAGTCTCTTACTAGCCCCTACCTGTACAGCGCTGTACAGCAGTACAGCAGACACTTCTTGCACAAGTACAGTTAAAATAAACCCAAGACAAGATATTTAATACCGCTTGTTGAAAGCAGTGTTCTGCGTCAAAGGATTATTATTATTAATCTATCCAATTTGAGTGTTACCACAATCAAATAAAATGCAAGATTCAATCACCATGCACACAACCTCATCGATACTCTGTACCCTCAATGGTTGAAGTGTTTTTGCTTGCGGCGCTCTCGCCGCAAGCATTTGTGTTGGAATAGTGATACCCTCTACCTGGTTGTCTATTTATATAACATACTGTCAGCATAACGGTCGCGTGTATGGGAAAAAACAGTTCAACGACAAGACAACTCACCGACAGCAAGCAAAACATAGTGTTAAGACAGGGTTCATACAGAAAAGGGAAAACGGAATTCCCAAACTTTTCCAGGACTATTCCAGGACTTTCTCATTTTTCAAGGACTCAATTTCTTCCCAATCGGTTAAAAGTGCACTTTTTTCAACCAGAAGCGTCGAAATGAAAAGGCGCACTCGATTTCTTTGATTCTAACACAGGTATTAAAAACCGGGACTACTGCACAAATTGAATAGAATACGAATTGCACATCGCTCTTTGAAGTGTATCTAGCGATTTTCACTCTGTTTTTTTTTTTGCGATTTTCACACAGTTTTTTTTTGCGCATCTGAAAGGACTTGTTGTATTTTTGTATTTTTCAAAGGCTAATTCTTATTTTCAAGGATGATTTTACAAAATTCCAGGACAATTCCAGGACAAAGGGCACTTTTTTCAAATTCCAGGAGTTTAACAGGACCAAGGTCAAATTTTTCCAAGTCTTTGCGAACTCTGTAAGAGCATGTCTCATATTAAATGCCATATTAACCCCCAAATTCAATTTGTGGATATATGTTGTGGTCATGGAATGTCGCTCGCTGTTTTCATCCACTGTGACCTTGATCTCAGGAGTCAGTTCTTGAAAAAATGCACCACAGCAGATCGCCTATTTTATCTATGGTAGCATTCCATATTTGGTATGTAGATACATCTTGGACCCTGGCAAGTCACCAACTGTTTCCAGGTCACTGCGACCTTGACCTCTGGTTTCAGTTCTAGCAAGGTCGAGCTCAAAGCATATCTGTATATAATTTGAGGTAGGAATCCTAAATTTGGTGTGAGGTTATATTTTGGGATCATGGCGTGTCGCATACACTTCTGGGTCTCCTTGACATGTAGCTTGTACATAAGCATGTATAAAAACACTGCAGCTTTAGTTTTATAACTTTAATAATCATGCCACGATTGTCCAAACATGAACGATCTGGCGCAATTGGAATGATATTTGCCCACTTAGAATCGAACTAAAGTTCCTACTAAAGATCTTACCTAATAGATGCGTGCCTACGTTTACACCCTAATGACTACAACCTTTTAATTAGTTGTCAAGTAAACAAAGTGAATAGCCCTGTATGCCACACCTCAATTCTTCATCGTAGATAAAAGGGTGTACATAAACTGCACAGCCTTCTCTAATTAACAATTATGAATAAGAGGGATCGCAAATAGAACACATCAAGGATTTATTCTGTAAAATAAAAACATTTTGAGGCTATTGATAGATCTTGAACCCATCTTCCTATATAGGTCTAGAGGAAGGAACCAGACAAGCTACTAGAGTAACGGTTCTCTGACCCACCGTTGATCTTTAGTAGGTTCGTGAAGTCACTATAGTAGCGACTATCGATGTTCGAATTGAACTTTGATTACTATAGTCGGAACTAAACATCGATTCAAAGTGGGCCATTATAATTGCCACCAGTCAACTATATAGAATAGCTACCAGTCTGATAATAAAATTGGTCATTAATACACGTAAAATATTGTAATAATATGTCTTTTTTTCCAAATGGTTATGTTCATTAGTCTATAAATGTAATTGTCTTCAGTGGAGTTGTATGATTATCAGAACTTCGCACCAGCCTATAGACTAGCAGCAAATTAGGAATATGTTAATATGGAAAAAATGAAATGACTATTTGAAAAGTTCTAGGCCTTCGGGAAAGGCGATCAACTATACAGCGCCTCAGAGGTCGTTATCAGGCTACAGGGACAGTTAGATATCGACGCAGGTCTGGTTAACCAAAAATGACGACCTGACGTTAAGACTGCAACTTATGTCGAGTGTATCAACGATATTTGCATCGACGATATCCGTTCTGGCTGGCTATCGTCAGTTCCAGACAAATAATAGTGCTTCAAGGGTAGTTTGTATCCAGGTTTTTAATAGAAATATTTGGATACAATTACTTTAAATCAAGTCTGATTCCTAGACAAATTTCAATTTGCAACTTTAGATTCTAAGGGTATTGCTATTCGATAGACTGTTGTCCAAACATTATTTATTATTTTGGCATGAAGTTAAAAACATGTTTTGCTGACGTGTTGACGTTCATTGTTGCCAAAACTCAAAAATTTAATACATTAAAAATAAGTAAATTTTTAACTAATTTCATTTATTGCGTTTTTAAAGTCCTTTAGTGTACGGCGCTAGGTGCCACTTTAAATAACTGTTTGTGTTTTTCTTTTGCCAGAAGAATATCTTACCCACCGACTCAATAACTAATGTTAATGTTCGTCTATGACGTGAATTTAGTGCAGTATAAACAATAACCAAATTAGGTGGCGTTCCCAACATACAAGGTGCACATGCTGTTTTTCAACTAGGCAAGCCCTCCTTTAAAAAGGAAAATTTATTTTTTTGTTATTTTTCGCGTTGTATTTTAGTTCCACTGACTATGTGGGGAAATATTTGGGAATGAGTCAGTTTTAACAAATGCACACACATTCTGGACAGTAATTATATTAACCAAAACCGGTAATGGACTGATCCAACTGAAAAGAGTGGTATATTCCATTCGGATTAAATGGGTTAATTTAAGTGTGGATCCATTTTGGTTGAATATATAGTGTGTATGTGTGCAACCCAGACGAGGCTGCACAAATCTCGCAAGAACATTGCATCAAACATAAATTATTTATAACTTTCCAAATATTGCTCTGCATTAAGCCAATGTAGGTCACTGATCAAACATTTTTCCGAGCGCGCGGATTTCTGCCAAATTTAACACTATTCCGAGCAACGAAGGCGCATGCAAGACTGTACATGTACCTGTGCACGTTCTTACAAAAACACCCACTGCTACATGTAATACAGAAATAGGATCTGATTTTTTTTTACCAGCCGCATCGGCCCACGGCCGGAAATCTATGTTTAATGAATGAGCTTCGTCCGCTTTCCTGATATGAAGGCAGTGACCGATATATAGGCCACTGGTCATTAGCGGCTTCTTTGATCTTAAACATTTCTATCAGCGAGCCTCTGCTGATACAAATGTAACATAAACAGAAAGTTTGGGCCTAGATCGAGTTTAAAATTGATCAAAATCGGACGGTATTCCCGACTCTTATCATATACACTTGAATAAACATGTAAAAACAAAGGCGCTGATGGGACTGCGCGGGTGCTCAACAAAGTCAAACTGCAGCGCTGTATAAAGTCGGGGTTCTCGCGACTTTAAAAATTCTATAGGCGTCTGGTAAATAAAGCTAATTTCGATAATCTCAAGGTCTATTCTGTTTTCAAATACATAGCCACCTTGTGGGGTTATGCATGCACTTTTATCTATACGTTCCTTCTATGCGTATATGAGCAGTTAACGATTTGTCTTGTGCGATTCTGTCTTACAAGACTCCTTAGAATAAATACCTGGAGATAGTTTCAACACGGAGGAAGGTGACATTGTTGTTTATGTAAAAATGAATGATTGATTGATTGACTGATTGATTGATTGACTGAGTGATTGATTGTTTGTGTTCGTTTTATCTGCTAAAGCCGAATTCATTGATATGGCACTTAATGCCATATCTTTTATCCACTTGATGGCTGTGCATGGCTGCGCTTACATTGTTAAAGGGTGTGATAAATTAAATGATATGGCCCAAATACTAAAACACTTACAAGCAATCTAATCAAGGAACGATGTGAAAGCGCCAGGTTATTCAGTTTATGACATGTTTGCGTGACTGAGATATATCCGTATGCAAAGACCAACACGTGCACACTGCTGTTGGTTATACATGTAAGATGGTATGATAGCTCAACTTGCGACATCCAATTTCTGAGAACTAACTATAGCCCCTGTATTAAACAGAGTAGCCTTTTAAAATTCCGAAATGCAGGTTTTATCGTGAAACGGCTCATTCTCATTCATGGAATACACTACAAGGCGTGGTTGACCTGATTTACAGCGATATTCATACGCGCATCACGCTGGTATGCAGTGTCCATTCATAGAAAACAATTAATTAAGAGTTACTGTTCCTGAAATGACCGAATAACCGTTAAAAAGTGACACGTGAGCTTCCCAGTTCGTAAAAACACCAATAACTCAGTAAAAATTCTACTTTCGAATGAAAATTGACAACAAAAGACATAGTTTTGAATAACTGCACTGTGGTTTATGTTTCACTCACTATCATTTCAAAGCAAACAGCGATTTTAACACGAACTATTTCTTCAAAGTGTAGAAATTTCGAAAACAGATATAACTCTCTAGAATAGCTGATGTTGAACAGATCCCGAGTTCCAAAAAACTGTCCAGCAGGAGAGTTTAGCTGTCCTGCATTAGCTTTTTAGCACTAAGTAGGGTATACATATGCCCATTGGGCACTGACAACTGCCCTACTTGTACAATGACTACAATACTTTCCAGTTAGTGAATACCAAAGGCACTGATCAGACTGTGTGGATGCATAGGCTGTTCTGTTGTTTGGATGCAACAATCAACTTTTTTCGTGTTGATGCCCATATCAGAAAGATTTTTTTCTTTACATTATGCATGAAATTACAAAATTCTTAAAAAAATCATATTCAAATACTTATTTATATAGTTCTTGCATGAAATTTAAATATTTATTTTTGTATTTTTTTAATAAAACTTCTTATTTAAAAATAGTTTCTTGTTTCATTTCACCAATAACTCTTGACCGACAGAACTGAATTGTTCAGAAAGGAAAATCATACCAAACAAAATAGTCCCAGACCAGACTGCTCCCATTGCAAACAGATCAGAGATTATCTGTTTTCTTTGTTTAGTTAATAATCAACAAATCATTGATAAATAAGATGGAATAGACTAGAGTGACAACTTGAAATTGCATTGTTGGCAACAAAGTATGGATAAAGATTATAAGAATCCATCATGGGTGTGAGGGTGGGATAGAAAAAATTGTCCCGAGGATCTCCGATTGGCATCCCGAGGGACAAACTTTTTTATCCCATCCTCACACTAATAATGGATTCTTTTTCTCCCTCACCACTAAATACCTTTTATATTGGAAAAACATGAAAAAGATTTCCAAAAAATCCTGAATTTGCACAGATGCTGCATGGTGACATCATTTTAACATTACAATGCTGGTGTTCTTTTTTTTTACCTTTCGCACGGGCTGGTTCGGGTATGTGAGATAGAATTATCTCACATGGGTTAAAACGATTGAAATCCCGATCTGGTGTGCGAAAACAAAATTTATGTGTTTGATCCTTGTTTTGTTATAAGAAACTAGAAAGAACACTAAGTACTGCATATTATATCATTGGGGAAGAGAGCTGGTTCCAGTGTTGTGTCTCTTCCTCACTGTGGCGTGGGTTTGCAGTGTGTGATTGTAAAATTTCCTGGTCACCAGGAGAATAAAGTGTAAAAAAGGTAAAAATAAAAAATTCCTGGTCATGCTCAATTGCTTCAGACTTCTAGGTATGGCCATTAATGGAAGGCTTTTCCGCATATGCTATAAGTACTAAAATCTGGTGTACTAGCGATATGAAATAATGTTTACTATAGGGACAGAGGATGGCACTTACATCCACCATTATATTCCATCATAATATTCCATCGCCATGGTGATATTCTCTGGTGGATACAACATTGATATCTCAACATACTGGCAAATTTCGACCTTAGACAGATCAAAGGTTAGACGAGTCCATGGTGTAGCATGAGATATGGAACGCTGGATGAAATAACGGTTATATCATACATGTTTTCAGTTGAACCTTGATAGTACAAACAGGAGGTATTTAATTTAGAAATAACTGTTACAATCTGAGTAACCTTTCACATGCTACTGCATAAACTCGTCCAATTTTTGATCCGCCTGCAGTCGAAATTTACCAGTAGTGAATGATTCAAGTCAACATTTGAGCCAACACATAGGATTTAATTACTTATTGCATATGCACAAAAGCCTTTCAACACTGATTCTATCATATCCAGGGGGGCTAGGGCTCGAAATTTTGGAATGAGCTTTCATCTATACCCATACATTGTGTATGCCAGCAGTGAATGCTTTAGCAAGCCTGTGTATTTGCCAAGGCTTGCTAGAACCTTAGGTACCTGACAATATGATTAGAAATAAAATCATGTGTGCTTTTGAATATCATTAGGCAGGCAACTTATTGGGCTGATGATAATGAGACTTTCTTCTCATGGAGCAATTTTTCATGCCATTTGCCACATTCAATTTTGTCATGGAAAATTAAATCACAAGAAGAAATGGAGAATAATTTTTTGTGTTTTATTATTAAATGAGCCCCTGTCCAGCAAACAGTACAAGTTGACATGCCAATTCCCACAATCAGATCAAAATTTTCAATAGCATAGGTCCAGATAAGGATAGTTTGTGCACCTAAAATGTTATTATTTTCTTACCCATGAATTTAAATGTGTGTTTTGGGTGCTCAAGACAGTTCTTTTGAATACCCACAACATATGTTTTGGATGAGAAGTAAGAAAAATAATTTTCCAGTATGCACTCTTATCTGGAGGCCTGCAATAGGGAATCTATTGGAAGCCAAAAGTCTATTATGTCTCTGCTGGAAAACATAGACTCAGCTCAGACTGTGTGGATGTGTAGACTGATTTGAATCTTCTCTTTACACACATGCCAACTTGTACCTTATGCTGGATACTGGCTCAAATCTCTTCCTATCAGTAACATTTTCAAATCAATAACAAATAGACACCTTCGTATACATTTTAAATTTCAAAACTTGCAGTATGCCTATCAATTATAACAACTTTAAGGTTAAGTGGTTAATTATCCTTAGACAAAGAGGAGCGCAGTGGCTCAGTGCTTGACTGGAAATAAAGGCGGGTTCTAGCCTCACCAGAGGCACTGTGCTGTGCCCCTGAGCAAGACACTTTCTTCTGCTTAGTACTGGTTAAACCCAGGAAGACCCGTCCCAAAATGACTGAAAAATTAATGACGGGGATGTAAAGAAACAAAACAAACTAGAAATGTGTCCATAGGACACTGATGCCCCCACTATTGTCAAATTCGCATAAATAGGGAATTGCCATTAACAAAGGACAATAACTCCTGAAGGCATGATGTGATATGGGCCATTCTGAAACTTGAAGACATTATGGTACTTAATAATGTGACCAAGCTTCATAGAATTATAATCAAAACTATTCATCTTAGAGAGCAGACGTCGTTTCAACTGACTATTTTTCATAAATTAAGGGCAATAATTCCTTAAAGCATGGTGCCATATAGACCATTATCGAACTTGAAGAAAACATCATGGTACTTAACAATGTGACAAAGTTTCATAAAATTCTGATCAAAAGTATTCGACTAAGAGAGCAGACATTATTTAAAACTGTGAATTTTCATACACAAAGGGCCATAACTGCTGAAAGCATGGTGCAATATGGACCATTATCGAACTTGTAGAAGACCTCATGGTACTAAACAATGTGACCAAAGTAAGTAAGGGTGCAAAGATAAGGAATCGATACAATCAAGTACCACACCTGACCCAGGATACCAATGTGAAAGTGACAAACTCACAGTTAGACACCACAAACGAGAGCCAAGAGGTCAGCCCTTTCCCAGCAGGTGACCACAAAGCACAAGTTTCATAAAATTCTGATCAAAAGTATTCGACTTAGAGAGTGGACATCATTTAAAACGGTGAATTTTCATAAAAAAGGGCCATAACTGCTGAAAGCATGGTGTGATATGGACAATTATCGAACTTGAAGAAGACAGCATGGTACTAAACAATGTGACAAAGTTTCATAAAATTCTGATCAAAAGTATTCGACTTCGAGAGCGGACATTTGTTTCAAATGGTGAATTTTCATAAACAAAGGGCCATAACTACTGAAAAACATGGTGCGATATGGACCATTATCTAACTTGAAGAAGACATCATGGTATAAAACAATGTGACCAAGTTTCATAAAATTCTGATCAAAAGTATTCGACTTAGAGAGCAGACATCCTTTCAAATGGTGAATTTTCATAAACAAAGGGCCATAACTACTGAAAGCATGGTCCGATATGGACCATTATTGAACTTGAAGAAGACATCATCTCACTAAACAATGTGACCAAGTTTCATAAAATTCTGATCAAAAGTATTTGACTTAGAGAGCGGACGTCGTTGGGACAGACGTACGTACGTATGTACATACAGACAGGGGTAACACTTAATGCCCCAGCCATTGTCATGGCGGGGGCATAATTATCCTCAGAAAAACTGAAAATAAATCGGAGAAGCTATTATGATCTGCCTAATTCAGTATTTTCAGGTCGTTTCTATGGAAAGTCGGCCTCAAAATCGAAATAATTGGGGAAAAATCATCTATGGTTATAAGGAGCTTTTTCAGTGGCCGAAGTCAGGTAATACAATAAATCTATGCAAGCAGGTCACTAAGGGTAGTAAAGTCACACAATCCCAATTCATCAACACTTGAAGATTTTATTTAGCAAAGTTGACACTCCCAGCTATCACTGCTCCAGAGAAACTGTTCTATGATGTAGTCACTTGAGCATGAAATGTACGTCAAGGTCAACAGGTGACCATACATACTGGAAGAGCATGCCAAGGACAATTACTATGCAAGGTCTTACCCTCGAAGCTGTAACAGACATGGTGAAATGCATGTAAATTGTTGAAAGAACAATGGACAGAAACTTGAAACATGTGTTTGTTGATGGTTTACATCCAATTCAACAATATTTCAGTCATGATGAGACACTTTTATATCTTCATGGGCTGAACCAGTACTAAGCCCATGTGTCCAACCCTGCTAAATTCAGGCATGATAAAAAATACTGTTAATGCATATGTAAATATTGAATAACATTTGGGTGCATAAATGAAATGTCAATGATTTCCTTCACAACAGTGTGTTTTCTATGAATTAATGTGCATTTCAAAAGTAGTGTAACCAAGTTTAAAGCAGAAAAAATCTTACATTGGCAGCCATTTCATCTGAATTATAAAACTTAACAAAGGTTAATTTCCTACATAATGATCCCTTACGGATAAGATATGTATCTGCATAAATGCTCTTATTAAAAATCAGTGAAGAAGCAATTATTTCAAAATTCATGCATACTGAAAATCCATCATAAAACTTGTTTGAAAAAGAATGACAGCAAATATGTATCAAAACCTATATACATGTATAATTCAACTATCAAGCCCCAAGGTTATAAAACTTCTTTCATGCTCAACTCAACTGAGCATGAAATTTCAACTCCTCATAAAAACTGAAATACCCACAAATGAAGAAGTTTATTGCTTCTCAAGTATTGCTTTAAGTCTCTCAGATGTTGTATTTATTTTGCTAATAAATGTTAAAATGTCAACAATTGTTGGCATTTTAACATTTATGAGCAATGTAAATTAGTGCTCAGCTGAGTTGACCACGTAAAAAGTTTTATAACCTCGGGGCCAGGTCACTGTATGGCCATGTGGTATGCAATGGCCCGATCTCCTGTAAAGCTAACGGATACAGGAACCAGTTGGTGACTTAGTTAGACAGTGACCTTATAGTTGTATAATACTTGCATTTCTCATGTAGAAGTTACGACATCTTTACATCAACACCAGACATGTATTTCTTAAGCGAAACATTTTTAACCATTACACTGGTCATTTTGAATTTTTCTTACCACTCTCATATCATTACCCAATCTTTATACATTACATTTTAAATAGTAAACCAGTCAAAGCTGTCTGCTAATCAACGAGGATGGAAAAGACAAACGAAACAACTAAATTCAACTGTTACATATGACTCAAAATCCTGAATCAATCCTAAAAACTTTATCAATATACAGAGACTTGAAGTTCATTTCACGCTCAAATCCTTTATAGTTTATGCAGGCTTATCTCATCCTTTGCTAGTTGTAAATGCAATGAGTACCAAATTCTTGCTCTTTTATTACAGGAAATGATGATTAGTATAAGCATTTATGCTTGCTTTCAAATCCTGTTGATCTTTTCTCTGTTTATCATGCTATTGTATACTTGTTATTGAATTGAATTTAATAAAATATTGTTACACTAAGTTCACATGTGCTTTATGCCCACTTCATATTATAGACCAATCAGATTTTCCTAGGCCTTATTTGGGGCCAAATAATGGCTCCTTCCCAATTAAAAAATGAGCAAAAAGTTCCCAAAATGGTGTATATCGTACCCTATTTCTTAGTTCGATATTTTGGTGAAAATTTCATGAAAATCCTAACAAAACTACCAAAGTTAGAAATGAATGAAAATGTGCATAAAAATGTGAATGAAAACATGTTTTCATTCACATTTTTATGCACAATTTTGCAGAAGCTTTTATGGTGGGCAATTAAAGCAACAAATATGTTACAGCTTTACACTACATGTACTAATTTCTTATATGGTTTTAATCCATTTAAAATTGGCAGTCCAGCTCCTTTAGACTGCATAAAGTTTTCCCAATTTTGATGGTCCAAATGCTTTATTTCCCAAAATCAACAGGCCCCTGGCCTCGACTTCAGAGAGTTAGGAAAATCCCTGCCAATTACTATTGAACTCCTGAATATACCATATTAAACCTTATAAGCACTTTATGCGTATTTCTCCTTTTTTGAAATTCTATTTTATAAACCATGTGGATCCTGATCAGCTAGATTCTGATGAAGCCAGAAGATCAGGATCCACAGTTTTTCATCTAAATAATGGAATGTTAATAAAATTGCACTGCTGTATTGAATTGAAATCACAATTTCATAAGGCTGTCCTTTAAAAATTGGGCCTGATCTGGATCAAACTGTTTGACACTCTGATGGTAATCCTGAAACAATTTTTGAAGAAAAAAAATATGAAAAAAAATCTGTCCACATCAAAAATGCATGTAAAACTACTCAGCATACAAAGAGTTAACGAAACAGTTCTGTTATTTGATTGTTTGAGTTGAGGTGTTACATCCCAGTCAACAATTTTTCATTTATAACAGCACCATTTCCTGTCTTCCTGTATGATGATAGACTGTATATGTCTAAGTCATAATAAATTTCTCTCCTGTTCTGTTCTGTATTGAACCAGTACTAAGCAGTGGACAAAGTGTCTTGTTCAAGGACACAACACAGTGAGTCTAGAACATGCAACTCTTCGACCCAGAGTCTACCACTCTACAAACTAAGCCAATGCTTCTAATTTGGTTTAAAAAAAAATAATTCATAAAATCAATACAGTAACATCTTCTCTTCAAGACTTATTCCTACCATGCGTGGATGCAGAGGGGGGAACAGGTGGTCCGGACCCCTTGGAAAATCACAAAACTATAGGGTTCCTTACTAGAATCCTTACCAATACTGGTCCCAATCCCCTGGAACAAGCCAGCATTCAATGTTGGGCTATTATCGGCCCATCAGCGAAACGCCATCTAAATGGCGTTTCGCTAGTGGGTCGATGATGGCCAACTTTTAGTGGTAATTCAGGACTTTAGTTAAGAGTGCGTAACGAAAATTTAATTTTCTTATTTCTCAACCAAAACATGTTGTGTGTACTCAAAAGAACCGTCTCAATGAGACAATTCTTTTTAGCAACCAAAACATATGTTAAAACTGATGGATAAGGAAATATTTACATTTTTACACTGATTTTTTTTGTTTATCTAAACCTGTGTGGTATTTGAACCCTCTCTCCCCTCATCAACTAAAAAAAAAGAAGAAAAATGTTGTCAGAGTTGAGTTGGACCCCCTCTGACAAACCTTCTGGATCCTCGCATGCAAACACACCTAATTTTCACTATTCATCTAGACTTAATCAAGCCTTTAGTTAAGAGTGTGTACCAAAAAATTAATTTTCTTATTTCTCATTGAAGACATATGTTGTGGGTACTCAAAAGAACCGTCTCAATGAGACGGTTCTTTTGAGCACACAAAACATATGTTAAAATCGATGGGAAAGAAAATATTTATAATTTTACGCTAAAAAAAACACGCCTAATTTTTACTAATCATCACCAAGTGGAACATCAATCACATTAGACTCTTCCTCTAACAAGTCTGACATACTGTGATCCTCCATGTTCTCTTTATCCTCTGCTAAACTTTCCACGCTCTTGGCTTCCTTCAGCCCTTCAGACTGCCCTTCATCCATTGTACAGTCTGTATTCTCTTTAGACTTTGACCGCAATATTAACTTTCTCGTATTTTCAAGTTCTGCTTGAAAGTCAATTTCACCTGAACTAGTTTTCGGTCTCCCTCTACCTGAACTTTCCATTTCTTCTTCCGAATTACTTGCCTCAGATTCCGTTGACCATGACCTTCTCTCCTTTGACCTTGACCTTTGTTGTTGCTGAGATTTAGAGATACTTGGCTGCTGAAGACTGTCTCCTGATGAATTCTGTTGTGAAGCATGGATCTTCCGCAGTCTATCTCCCCGCTGGCGCTGTCTTAGTCTTTTTCTGTGCAATATAAAGATTTTATGGATAAATTGAAAGCCTTAATATGTAAAGGATATATATTAACTCCTTGAAATGATGTTAAGTGTTTTCATCTTGTGGCGTTTATTTTATCGTTAAAGTGATGTTTTCGCATTTCATCACTGCCCTTAATAGTCAGTAAGCACATTCTAAAAGAAATTTAATCAAAACATCAAATAACTACACAAAACATATTTTTTCATCTGTTACATATCTTCATTCCTTAAGTATATTTGTTTAAACTGTAAAAACAACATTTTTCGAAATTTACAGAAAGCACACAGAGAGATGTTTCAATTATGTTGCGGCTTGCGCATTGCATATGGGTGGTTTCAGACTAGAAGAATTTTTCATGTTTTTTCCCTATATAAGCCTACGTAAAACATGTGACCACCAGGACAGGTCCAGTTTGGCCCCAAGGACATAATTTAAACAAATTTGGTAGAGATCCACTTGATGATGCTACATACCAAATATCAAGGCTCTAGGCCTTTTGGTTACAGACAAGAAGATATCTCAAAAATCTATTTTTAGCCTCTGTGACCTAGATATGCAACGGACCAGAACCATTTGAACAATTATTTAAAGAGGGCCATATAAGGATCATTCTAGCCGAATTTTGGTCAAAATCCTGCCAGTAGTTTAGGAGGAGAATTGTTAACCGACAACGGGTCTGGACGAAGACAGATCAAAAAGTTCAATCTTCTCACTATTTGACAGGTGAGCTAATAAAAGAAAAGGTAAGACACAGCGAATGCCGAACCATTTTTTGATTAAGTTTATGCTTAAAGTTACGGTCAACAATAATTAATCTGCTAAAAACTGTTAGTTTATTGTTGTCGCAGTAAGGTGTGAAAAGTACTACTGTAGCATAGCCCTTTAAATGGAACACTGTTTTTCGGCAATAACATTAAATCTAAAATGGGAATTTCAAATTTGATTTGAAAAATATATTTTAAACAAAAAACCCTAACCAAAAATATTTTTTTGAAGTTTGTATACGTTTTCATAAATGCTGTGATAGGATGTAATTTTAACATTCTGAATGCTTTATGCCAAATAGCATTCCCTTCAAGTACCTTAAGCGATACAGATCAATGACTATTCAGTTGAACATAAAGCCATGTATATACTATTATCAGTTACCTCTAACATTAACTGCATTGTTGCACTTTGCCTAATAAAAGTTGTCTATCTCACGGCATTTTGCCTTTATCAGGTCATGATGATGTTGCACTTTTTGAATGACGTCGCTAATGACGCTGAATCAACACAAAAATCAAAAATTACGTCATAATCGCTAGTTTGAATAGTGAAACAATGGGTAAACTGATAAAAAGAATACCAGGTTCGCGTCTTTTGATATCAAGTTTACCAGGCTCGGCTTTGAGAACGCTTGTTGAATCGCTCGGCAAGCCTCGCGATGTCAACAAGTGTTCTCAGAGCCTTGCCTGGTAAACTTAATATCAAAAGACACTCACCAAGTATTCTCTATATATAAGACAATTTACAACAATGCATCAGTGAATTTTAAATGTAGCTGCATATTGGTTTGTGGTACTTGATTGTATTGATTCCTGATCTTTGCACCCTTACTTACTTTGCGTTGCTGTTTATCAGCCTAGTCAACAATATTTCATTTATCTATCCATGTCACAAAGACGGCGACCCAAGCCAAAGGCTACATCCAAAGATGTATAAAAAGGCTCTCTCAGTTGAAAGCCCCTGCAATATCTATCCAAGGTGTGTTTCACCGACAGTACAAAAATGGGTACTAAACCGGTATTCTCATTCCAACAAAAACTAAGTTACACTGGAACGCCTTTAGAACGCGGTACCTGGGCGTCACAGTTTGCCCACAGCGTAATAAGTGGTGATGATCGCTACAACAAGATACCACACCCACCTGCCAACGGCACATCGATGTTTTTCCGCGATGCTGAAACATTTCCCCTAAGCTAGTAGTTGTTTATAGTAAGGGAGTTAAATGCTGCATAACGCTTATATATAGCAATAGTAAGGGAGATAATGCGCTTTTTTTAAACATGCTAAAAGTAGTTCGCAGATGCTCAATAGTTTTGAAAAAACAAAAACAAAAAAAAGAAATGTGATTTTTATAAGGATAATAATAAGCTTTAAATGCTGTTTTGGTAAGCTACATTAAACTCCTAGTTCACTCTTTGATTGAACAATGGATTTAAAAAAAGCAAATTTCACAACAATAAAACACTCAATTTAGATCTGACATTAGGTGAGATGTTCCGAATAATTACACACTTACCAAACTTGTCAAAATGACAACAACAATGGCTGATTGGATTTTTAAAGAAAACAAACAACGACCATTAATTTGTCGGGTATAATCAATACATCGAAATCTATACAACAGAGATAACCAAGCCAATTTAGGCTTCAGTGAATTGACCGTTTCAGACGTCTGACATACTGTCTCGCCTGCCATCTACTTGTTCTTTCCTGGAAATAAAGGTCAATTTTAGGGGAAAAAAACGGGGACAACGTTATACCAGCGTTCTATTGAACATCGTGTTATATGCGACCACGTTCTAAAGGCGTTCCAGTGTATTTATTTTTACAAGATATCAAAGCAGTAAGATTGATATCATTCTCCGCCAAAATTTAAACCTAGTTAGGGTTTTGCTATTTCTATGCGCATGCAAATTTTTAGGGTGAAGTAGCCTTTATGTAAAATTTCAAAAACAAAATACTGTGTTCCCTTTGAGGTGCAATACTACAGTAAATGGCTGCTTGTGGTAGCGCTATATTGAATCACAGGAAAGAGTGACACAGAAATAGACTGAATCACAGGAAAGAGTGACACAAAAATAGACTGATTCACAGGAAAGAGTAACACAGAAATAGACTGAATCACAGGAAAGAGTGACACAGAAATAGACTGAATCACAGGAAAAAGTGACACAGAAACAGACTGATTCACAGGAAAGAGTAACACAGAAATAGACTGAATCACAGGAAAGAGTGACACAGAAATAGACTGAATCACAGGAAAAAGTGACACAGAAGTAGAAAGAATCACAGGAAAGAGTGACATAGTAATAGACTGATTCACAGATAGTGACACAGTATTAGACTGAATCACAGGAAAGAGTGACACAGAAATAGACTGAATCACAGAAAAAGTGACACAGAAACAGACTGATTCACAGGAAAGAGTGACACAGAAATAGACTGATTCATAGAAAGTGACACAGAAATAGACTGAATCACAGGAAAAAGTGACACAGGAACAGACTGATTCACAGGAAAGTGTGACACAGAAATAGACCGATTCACAGATAGTGACACAGTAATAGACTGATTCATAGGAAAGTGTGACACAGAAATAGACTGAATCACAGGAAAGAGTGATATAGTATTTGACTGAATCATAGGAAAGAGTGACACAGAAAAAGACAGAATCACAGGAAAGAGTGACACAGAAATAGGCTGATTCACAGGTAGTACGAGGGTTAGTCAAAAAATAACTGAGCCCTACCTCATAACATTTTAGTTTGGTATTGTAGACAACAAATGTGATTATGTCCTATAAGTATTACATGTCATAGATGTTTTAACCCTAAAGAAGCATCCTAGTGAAGTTTCTATTATGGTTGCTAGGCAACTGAAGATTGTCAGTCAGATTGATGTGTTCACAATGGCTAATACAGTATGTCTTTAAAAAGCTTGTGTGCTTGATAGTTTTTGTTAAAGACATATTCAACATTTATTTTAATAACATATATCATATTGTATTTTCATTACACTTAGTTTGTTTATGTTTAGGTGAACATGTATTGTATGCGTTGCCTAGCAACAAAAATTGCCAAAATTCCACAATTTTTCAAATACACGTGAATTGTGTTGCCATGGAAACAAAATTGTGCATTTAATTCAAGGAACTTAATACGTCTAAGGGTTGGTTTGTGTATGCAGAACTTTTAAAGCATTATTAAGCTAACATTTTATGTTTTCTATTAAACTTGTGTAAATATGAATGTGGGTGGGGTAAATTATATGACCTCAGGCATTTTAAAATTTGATTAATTCTGAAATAAAACTACCACAGCATCTATAATTTAAGGTCAGTTGGTTTCTGTTTGGTGACACTGAATAGGTACATGTTAAAATTATCAGACGACAGTAGATAAAGCTTTGCTTTTACATTATCGTTTCCATAGCAACACTTTGATTTGGATGTATCACAGCGTGACAGGTCACATTCTGTTGCCTAGCAACCGTTACAAAAAGCCTACCAAAAGAAATAAATTAGGTGATTAAATAGATGACATATAAATACAATGAAATATCATCTAAATATATGTCCGTTTTACTTGATTCAAATGTTATGAGGTAGGGCTCAGTTATTTTTGACTGACCCTCGTAACACAGAAATAGACTGGATCACAAGAAAGAGCGACACAGAAATGGACTGATTCACAGGAAAGAGTGATACAGTATTTGACTGAATCACAGGAAAGAGTGACACAGAAATAGACTGAATCACAGGAAAGAGTGACACAGAAATAGACTGAATTACAGGAAAGAGTGACACAGAAATAGACAGATTCACAGGAAAGAGTGACACAGAAATAGGCTGATTCACAGGTAGTAACACAGAAACAGACTGAATCACAAGAAAGAGTGACACAGAAATAGACTGATCACAGGAAAGAGTGGCACAGAAAAAGACTGAATCACACATAGGAGTGACACAGAAATAGACTGATTCACAGGAAAGAGTGATACAGAAACAGAACGATTCACAGGAAAGAGTGACACAGAAACAGACTGATTCACAGGAAAGAGTGACACAGAAACAGACTGATTCACTTCATTTTCCATTAAGACCTTTGTTCTGTATTTTTTTTAGGTGTCTCCTTAAAACAGGTTTTACTGTACTCTTGTAACTGCCAATTATTCTAGGACATCTCCCGTGGCGGGCACTTAATACAATCAGTACTTATAAATCAAATTAAAACAAACTTACTGTCTTCTTTTTTCTTTCGCCCTTTCTTCGAAATCTTCCTTAAATATAATTTTGTGCATATCGGAGGTATATTTGGGTGAAAATTTCATCAGCTGAATGTAAACGCCACCAGGTGTCCGTCTTCTACCACCATCCTGAATTTGATCAATAAATACGTAAGTTATAATTATAAATATCATAGCTATACTCAGGCCTTTAGTAATGAGCGCGTACCAAAAAATTAATTTCTTATTTCTCAATCAAAACATATGATCAGGTACTCAATGAGACGGTTCTTTTGAGCTCCCAAAACATATGTTCAAACTTATAGATTAGAAAATACTTAAAATTTTACATTCATAAATTTTGTTTATCTAAACGTATGTATACTATATGGGCTTTGGGACTTTACACACAAAACTTTATATGTATAAATTCACTGTTTAAACAAGTATTTACAGCTACACAGTGGGCTACCTTCAGATCTGAGCCTTCATCATTTTCCTTACTTTGCGTCTACGAGTAGCAAAGGCTCTGGCAAGACTGGGTTCATCTGAGCATTGGTTAAGCTCCTATGCAGTATATACCAAAATCTCATGTGCTGACCCATATTTTTTCTATTTTTAGGTCTGGTGGTCTTTTTTTGTGGAGAATATCAGTTCAAGTAACTTTGGTGGCAACATGGGGAATATCTGTATGAAATTGAGCCAGCTGTTTTGGACACAGGTTTAGATAGCTAAATTTTCAGTGTAATTATTTTCTTATCCATAATTTTAGCATATAAGTTTTGGGTGCTCAAAAGAACCGTCTCATTGAGATGGTTCATTTGACTACCCACAACATATGTTTTGATTGAAAAATAAGAAAATTATTTTCTTGTAATGCATTCTTAACAAAATGCCTGTTTGGAGATATCATATAAAAGGAATTTTCAATTTTTAGCTTAGTGGCCACTGGCCAGTTTATTCAGTGGAGCAGAACTGTTTCGGTAGAGGGAAACATGGTGAAATCTTTGGTGAATTTACTCTGAAACTGGACCAGAGGTTCACAACACTTTACTTTAATTTTGTTACAAGGAGCATTTTCATCAGAAAGTGGAGGCAAATAAGGCGGTGGTTCTGTTGTTGTTGACTTTTTGTTTATTGTTACTCCCATTGTGGGAGTCTGTAATTGTTCTATGTTTTGTTGTACGTTTCTTTATGTCCATTCTAGTATTGCAATCATCTTGATGGGGAAGAGTGAGCTGGTTGCTTTGCTTAATTTGTCTTCCTGGTGTCTCGTGATGGTTATGCGGCTCTTCCTCCCGGTGCCATGGGGTTGTCTGCGGTTTGTGATTGTGGTATTTCCTGATCATACTCACTTACTATTTTTGGTAGAGGGCAACATGTGAACCGATTCATAAGCCCACTTAGTGGATTATTTTGCAATTAAAATCTTCCAAAAGCAAACAAAATTCAATATGTGCATTCAATTACAGTCTACTCTCGTTACCTCGAATTCCAAGGGACTGGACAAAATATGTCGAGTTATCAGTAGTTCGAGGTAACCAAATCAAGACATATGGCTACAATTTTTGGGCGAAATAAATCTCGGTCAACTCGTCCATTAATAGATCGTTATTGGGAGCTATTACATTAATGAATGGCGTGGTGAATTGACCCAAGAATCAATTGACATTAGGAATTGAAATAAAAAAAAGAAAGAATACAAAAGGGAAAAATAGAATTGTTTCATATGTACCACTGTAGTCTCGATATTATGCCCTGTGTTTTCACTTTTTAAGACAAAATAAAATAAACATAGCATTTTCAGTTCAAAGTAAGTATCGGTAACTGGTCCCGCGGTCGCAGATATGACGTCATATTTTTAAGCTCCAATTACAGTGTACATGCACGTTTTAATTCTGTCGGCTTACTTCCTAATCCGTTTTTGGCATGACATGACCAATGTCCGAAAATAGCCTTACACGCCCGAACAAAACACTGCACCTGTTTTTTAAAATAAAAATTAATTAAAAAAATTGGCCTGAGAAACAATTAAAGGACCTCGGACAGTCTCCTATTCAATCTGCCCAAAATTTGAAAGCCTGTGGCTAGGATAATGCATTATTTACAATTAGTTTTTTGTGCTTAAATCAGACCCTTACATTTTGTGCACCTAGCCAAATAAAAGTATTTGGAAAATATTGCATATTAATGCCAGGACTTCATGGTGTAGGGGGTGGGGGTAATTTTTGTGACCAAATTTTATTTCACAGAAAGTCAAGGTTTCGCCAGGTACTCACCTAAATACATGGAAATATAGTGTTTGCGGCATAAAACTTGAGACGAAAGTGGTAAGCACTTCAGTAAAACTTTTTCTATTTCCTATATGTTGAACCGCAAAAACAGAGTTTTCAACCCTTATTTTTAATAGGTACTTGTCCAATGCGAAAAACACTTGTACATATAATTCGAGAGTTAAAATTACTATCTTTTTCATGGAAAAAATATCACTTTCTTTGAAACTTTTCTTTGACCATTTTTATGGGCAATCTTTCATTAAGACTGTCCGAGGTCCTTATACTTTGGCCTTATTTAAAACGAGCAGTCATCGAAAATAGATTGCTCAAATATGACACATTAGCCCATACTGTCACTTATACATGTATCCGCTTTGAAGTTGTACACAATAGATCAATAGAATTCGCCGACTGCAGTCAGTTATGTAATTATGCAACACACTAATTTACAACTGCATGTGTCGCACACCTGGATCAAGTCAGGTTGTTTATTGATCAAACAATTGGTGGTTTTAATGGGGATAATTAAAGTTGAAAACTGTCGATTAAATTAAAAAAAGGAGGCATAATCAGATAAAAAGGCAAGTTAAAAAAAGACGACCATGACTGTTGTTTTCTTATGAAATGGAATCGACTTAGCCGTTGTAAATTACATTAAAATTGAGTTATCAGTTTTATTGACTTAGCTGTTGTCGAGATAAACTTTGTGGAATTGCAATAATATATAGGGGAAAATACCGGGACCTGGCCGTCGAGTCCATATAAGTGATACTATTGAGTTATGTATAGTTGAGTTAACGAGAGTCGACTGTATTATATAGGTCTATAAACACATTTTAACTATTATTGTAAGTCATCTAGCAACCATTACATGTATTGCAAAACCCTTTTGATCTCTGATCAGGTTTCAGAAGATTTCTCAAGTTTTTCCTTAGCCAAAATAAGACATCTCCCCTGGCAGCCATGTTCTTGAATAAATCAGATTTTTTCAGATTTTTCCTTCATATGAGAGGGCCTGTCCAACTGGTTGTCATATTTTTCAACATTTCACAACTTTTTTAAAAGATATCATTATCATATCAGAATTGGATTTTTGATTACATGCAGGTGCAGAGGCATTATCCACATCAGTGGGTCCCCTTCCAGGAAACTGCAATATCTTCAGGTTGAAAACTAAGGGAGCTCCATGGGTAGCCAGGGGTTCAACATACTTTCAGATGGAAAACTATGACTCTGATCAGACTGCGCGGATGCTCAGATTGATTTGAATCTTTGTTGTACACACATGCCAACTAGATTACTTGACAGTTAATCAACTACAGGTGACAAAAATATTTCAATATTGCGCTTGTCCTGCAGGACAAGTGACTTACATTTTTCACTCGTCCCGCAAACACATCTACTTGTCCTTTGAAAGCATATGCAACAAGACAAATTCGACGAATTTATATCCCCCGACGAAGGGTTATTTGAGAGAAACATGTAAATCACAAAACATAAATCCCATTTATCTAAGTCTTAGTTCACCTTCAGTATCATTCAGATCATAACAAACACCTGTCAAGTATGCTTTAGTGCTTAGTTTAATAAAAAATATACTTACATCTGCACAATTTCAATATCTGACCTTTAAACCCAACCCCAGAGGTCAAGGGTGTGTGTAAATTCAAAGTGTTACCTTGCATGTAGGTCTACACTTCTTCCACTTTCATTTGATATGCAACATGACCACTTTTAGAAAAGAAAAAGAAAATGACCTTTTGACCCCACCCCACGGGGTCGTTGGTGTGTGTAATGACAGCATATTTGCTTTCATGGTGCTCTGTGATCAATTCCCTTTAATTTGATATGCAACATGACTACTTTTAGAAAAAGATATAGTTTGACCTTTTGACCCTACCCCCTGGGTCGAGGGTGTGTCTGTGGGCAAAATATTTGCTACCATGTTGCTGCCAGCGTTGTCAGCTTTAATTTGATATGCAACATGACTACTTTCAGAAAAAGATATAGTTTGACCTTTTGACCCCACCCCCTGGGTCGAGGGTGTGTCTGTGGGCAAAATATTTGCTACCATGTTGCTGCCAGCGCCGTCAGCTTTAATTTGATATGCAACATGACCATATTCTGAAAAAGTTTAATTTTGACCTCGGCCCCACCCCCTAAGTCCACCCAACAGGCTCGGACCCAGGCCTTCAAACTGAAATCCCGTTTGATATGTTTCATATCTATTGCTGCTCTGCCTGTATGCAAAATTTCAGCAAAATAAATTAACAATTGCTTTAGTTATTGCGAAATTTAAATATTTGACCTTTGACCCCTTAGGTGGGGTCAAAGGGGGTGGGGTAAAACTTTGACACTGCCATGCTTATCTACAGGCACTTGGCAATCATGGTCTAATAGTGAGAAGTTGTTAAATATAATAGCTTTGATAAAATGTGAAGATCATCACACAAAAAAGCTAATATAGGTTTTGCCTTATAATTGCCTATACTAAAACAAGGGCAATAACTCAAGTGTTAAGGGGTTGATTTTGACCAAACTTATTGGATGTTTGAGAGTCCATGGTACTTATCATTTGTACCAAGAATGAATCAAATCTGACCAATAGGTACTGAGATATGGTTCCGGACGGACGGACGGACGGACGGAATGGACGGACGACGCCAAAACTATATCCCTCCGACTTCGTCGGGGGATAATAAAGAACATAAGGAGTAATATGTAATATGACTTATACAGTTCCTTATATCACTGCTAAAATGATATTTATCCAGTCAGTTTCATAACTGCATCCCATATACTGACAAGATTTCACAGTCAATACTCAGAGCATGCTAGTTTCACCCTCAGATTTTTCACCCTCGCCCTCAAGTATTTCTTCTCAAAGCACTCATGTAGGACTAGTGCTTTGGGAAGAATTACTCTTTCTTTCTAGATATCACTCGTAATTAACAGACAAGTGGAATTTTTGTCCACTGACCTACATGTCCACTTGTACCTTAAGCTAGGTACCAGCTCAAATGTAGAAATTACCTTTGTCATCATTCCCCCATTGTCTTCTATATCTCTAGTCTTATTGGTCAAATCTATTGCCTCAGCCTTCCCTAAACAGGAAACTACCCTTTCTGAAACATGAAATAAGATGGAGCTTAATATAATAAATATATACAGATAATCATGCATCAAAAGGAAAAACATTCCATGGGTAAAATTTTTAACATTTTCTTACTCATTAGTTTAAACATATGGTTTGGTGCTCTGGCATCAAATATTAATCAGCAACGTTGGTTGTGCATATTAGTTAGTTGATCTGAAATCACTTGGGATTATATAAAAAAATTATATTTACATTTCCACTGCAAGTCTTTAAATGAAGCAAAAAGTATAAAAAAGAATGAATATGAATAACATATGTGATGTTGTCCATACCTTCATGAAAGACTTCATGTTATCCACGCCCACATATGCACTATTTGGGGGAACCAACGTCAAAGCCATCCAATAATGTTGTTAGTTTACTGATGTTTGTGTGACATTGAACACGTATCACCATGATGTTAAACGCAGAAATTCAGCATTTTAGCTTTTCTAAAACCTCTGTTTGTTTGCTTCCTTTGGTTCTTTACATCCCAGTCAACAGCTATAGCATGTTGTGACGGTCAGTTCACCTAACCATACTTTTTTCCTGGGTAAGGCTTGACTAAGCAGGTAACCAGTACTTCGTGCACATACTTTGGCTTGTAACTGACAACAATCCTTCTTGAATCAGCGGAAGGGAGGAGAATGGCTGAAAAAAATTATTTCATGATCAATCTCCGCGAAAGTATGGGACCGGGCCGGGATCAAACTCATGACCCCTGGATCTGCAG
Organism: Loripinus fragilis; assembly: GCA_964019695.1. Classification (NCBI taxonomy): domain Eukaryota; kingdom Metazoa; phylum Mollusca; class Bivalvia; order Lucinida; family Lucinidae; genus Loripinus; species Loripinus fragilis. The sequence goes on from OZ026522.1 coordinate 95,577,987, forward strand.
TCAGACCCCTTACTGACTGGGCTACACAGCCTTGTGAAACCTCCATTATGTCCGATTTAATTCATAATATCCGGAAAACTAGCCAAGATAGGTGAAAATTGATACAGGACTGATAATGAATAAAATGTAAAAATAAGTAATAAATTCAATTTTTGGTCTGTTAATGGAATGATGAACACATCAAGTCTCTAGCAAGCTAACGTCAATCTTTCATGAACAGACCAAAAATTAAATTTGAGAGCCATATGAAGGTGTAACATGTTTACTCACACCTATCTTCCCAAAAAGTTAGGGTTGATACAGTACCTATTATTTCCACTTTAGGTTCGTGTAAAAAGTCGGCAATCTTCTTGACCAGTTCTGACTCCTCGGTATCCTCACTCAGAGTTATCTCCCCTAATGTGAATGTCTCCTCCTTTCTCTCTCCCAATCTTTTCTTGATTTTAGGACCTAGCCTGTCTCTCACATCAGCTTTCCTCTTCTGTCCTTTCTGTTTTGGTTTATCTGAATGTAAATCCTCATAACCCTCTTCATAATCTACAATTGAGCGAGATATTTTGGAGGTATATGAGTCTAACACTTTATCAAAAGGGTCATTACTCTCCACTTTCTCGGGAGAATCCTTCTCCTCATGGTTGGGTCGTGAGTCTTCATATCTTTTAGAGAAATTGTAACTTTCCACATTTCTCTCGACATAATTATCCTCTGTTTTCTCATGCACTTGACCATGGCGAGTCATCGTCTGTGTCAGGTCTTGTTCTATTAACACTGATCCCCAGACATTGTTCTTCCATTTCTTAGCGGGGTTGGGTTGACTTGCTTGTGGACTGTTGGGCTTGTACTCAGGGAGAGTAGGGCTTGAACATACCACCATGGACTGTTCTTTCTGAGATCTGAAACATACACAGCACTCCAGATGAAAACATTTCTTATCGCATCCATAAACAGTAAAACCTGTCTTAAACCGCCACTCAAAATTAGACAAAACAAAGATTTAAATGACAAATGGTAGCTTAATGAAGACCAAAAGTATTGCAGAATGCCCCTCTTGCAAAACAGATTTTTGGTCTTTTTGAGAGTGGCTGTTTTAGACAGGTTTTACTGTAATGTATGCTTAAAGTACTTACATGTATTTAACTCTTTGCATATTGGGCTTTTGTTGTGGTCTGCTAACTTTTTTCAAAATAATTTTTCAATAAATTCATTCAGGAACACTATCATAAAGTCAAATCATTTTGTTTGTTTGGATCCAGATCAGGACCAACACTGTCGGGTCCAAAAATTTGGTCCAAAACTGTTTGCAAATGTTATTATCAGATGACAAAAGTGGCTGATAGCAAGGAAAGCATTCCAAGAAAAAATGCATCTGAAAATGCGGTCTGCTGAAGCCGTCTGCTGCAAATAATTGTCTAATTACTGAAGAATTTAAGTATAGAGTACAGAAACAAACAGAGAGGACCCAGATCAGTCTGCTCCTTTTCGAGAGCACATTGTCATAGAGGCTTCTTATACATTTCAGCAGACAAGAAAGCAGACAACTATTGTTGTGATTGTCCCTTTAAGGGTTAAACATTGTACATGCAGCTACTTAGTGGGGCTCAAGGTCTAAACCTTCATCTCCTTACATACTATGAGTGTGCATGGGTGACGGTACCAAAGGACATTGCACAAAGTTCTATTCAGTCTACCCAGAAGTTGAAAGCCTGTGGCTAAGATAATGTAAATTGACAACAACCTCTGATGGTGGTAATGGGAATCACAGTGTATCACTGCCGTTGATCAAATGCTTCCATCTTCATATATAAGATCACTGTTGGTCTCTATTTTATGATTTTGCATTTGATTTCCTATTTCTATGAATGTTCGGCTTTATTTTGGGGTAGAAATGGTTAATTTATGTATTATACATATATAGGAAATATCAAAAGTATTTGTATATACGTTTGGTTTATTGTACTTCGGAAACTTTGAGAATATGCAGTTATTCCTGAATGCGTAACTAATTGAACAATTTCGCACAAGCGTTATTGTACAAGTTATTGCACATTTGCAAATGGTAGCTTGTGTGCCGATTGATTTCGCCTGTACATACTCTATAAGCATTTTTTTTTTGTTTTGTTTTTTTGTTTTTTTTTAACAACATTAGTATAAGCTGCATAGACATCTTATCTATTTATTCCATTGTATTTGCATTGTATATATGATCTTTTGTATATGTACTCTTCTTATTGGAGGAAATAAAGAAATATTATTATTATTATCTTGAATTTTTTCAATTTGTCTTAAAATAGAAAATGATGTCATGATCTAAAAATATCCTATGGTTAACGGGGACTTTTATGCACATGTGATAAGATCTTATATTCTGACAAATTCTGTATTCTTGAAAAAAAATATAGCAAGAAGTGAGCAAAGCTCAAATCTCCCCAATGGTAACCATCAGAGGTTGTAACACTTTCAGAAAAAAGACAAAATTGATAAAGTTTTCATAATCCTAAATCAAGTAGTTGCTGAGAAATCTTTGGCAGTAAAATGTCCATATGTATTATATAGGAGAGACAGTAGAAAATATTGAAAATTTGAAAAAAGAAGGCAAAATGAGGATGATCATCTAAATTTTCAAATACATAATACACTTTGACTATCTGAAGGTGTACACAAAATTTTAAAACACTGGCTCCAATAGGAGCCGAGAAATCTGTGACAGAAATTTTCACTGGAGAGAAAGAAAAATAAACAAATAAAGGGACTGATAAGCAATATGTGGCTGCTTTTTTGCTGCACAATACAACTCATCACTATCAAGTTTTGTACCAAATTTCAGAATCCTAAGTCAAGTAGTTGCTGAGAAATCTTTGACAGAAAAAAAAGTTTACAGACAGATAGACAAACAAACATAATTACAGAAAAGGCAAAAACTATATACCCCCTATATACTTCGTACCGGGGGTACCAAATTTCAGAATCCTAAGTCAAGTAGTTGCTGAGAAATCTTTGACGGAAAAAAAAGTTTACAGACAGACAGACAAACAAACATAATTACAGAAAAAGCAAAAACTATATACCCCCTATACACTTCGTACCGGGGGTATAAAATTAACAAAATTTTTGAGCATAAAATTGTAAAAATATTTCATACCAATCAGTTTAAATGTATGTTTTGGGTGCTCATTGAGACAGTTCAGTACCCACAACTTACATGTACTATTTGGTTGAGAAATAGGAAAAATAATATTTTGTTGGATACTCTTAACAGAAGGTCTGATACCCCTCCTAACTAGGTGTATGATATAGAGCCTTGGTCCAGATAAGCAGATTTTTTTGTGTAAAATAATTAAACTTGAGATTATGTTCTTATCCGTCAGTTTAAACATTTGTTTGTAAATGTACTTTTGGTTGAAAAATAATTTTCAATTACGCACTCTTATCTGGAGACCAGGTCTAGAGGTTATAAAACTTTTTTCATACTCAACTCAGCTGAGTATGAAATTTATCCTGCTTATAAATGTTAAAATGCCAACAATTGTTGACAAATTGTTGGCATTTGAACATTTATTAGCAAGATAAATACAACATCTGAGAGACTTAAAAGTAAGAAACTTCTTTGTCAGTATTTTAGTTTTTATGAGCAGTTGAAATTTCGTGCTCAGTTGAGTTGAGCATGAAAAAAGTTTTATAACCTCGAGGCCAGGCCTTGATGTTATAAAACTTTTTTCATGCTCAACAAACTGAGCATAAAATTATTTATCATACTTATTAACATGATAATACAACATCTGAGAGCAATAAAGCAAGAAACATAATCATTTTCAGCATTTTAGTTTTTATGAGCAGTTGAAATTTCATGCTTGAGCTGAGCATGAAAAGAGTTTTATAACCTATAGAACTTTTTGGCTTCTGTAAAGGCGGCACCTCATGAATGCGTAATTAGGACAGGTCTACCTCTAGAGGTAAAAGCTGAAAATGAGGCGTGGTTTTACACAAAAGTAACTGTATCATCTTGCGCCATTACCTCAGTATAGACGCAAAACACATCATTTAGTTCTTAAAATGCCAGCAAAAAAACTGCATCTGAAAATGTCTATTTAACATAAGCATAGAGGTAAACATTGTGGACCCAGATCAAACTGCTCCTACAGGAGCAGTCTGATCTGGGTCCACACTGTTTGTCTGTGAGGCTTCAAATATTTTTGTGGACGACAAACAACATACATTTTGTGAGCATGCACTTTAGGGTTAATAATGTGAGTTCAGTGTGTATACGGTAAGAATTTTCATGAAATGCACGCAAGTTTGCGCGGCACAAACAACTTATTAATTCTTCACCAAAGTATAAATAGAACCTGATTTCTCTTGTTCCCCAGATGAAATAACCACGCCCAGACTGCCTTTGAAGAGAGCAAAAAGTTCTGTTATACACACCGAAAATACTTGGCTTTCTTCTGTCTCCATAAAGGTGTGTCCTCCTCGCTGTCAGTACCAGAGCTTGAATCACTGCCAACGTCTGGAGTATTAGAACGGTAGCCAGAGGAAGCAGATTTCAGGGTAGATACACGACTAGCTTCCGCCCTGCTTGAAAGTGTGAAGTTTTGATTGTCTTTTGTCTGCTCTTGTGTCTACAAGTAGAAGTTTTAGACAATGTCACCTATGTAATAGTTATACCGTGGGTTGTCTGCCTGTACGTAGAGATAATCCACAAGCTTTAGTGAGTGGGTTATCTTACGTACAGGTGGACAAACTTGGTATATTAAACTATTCTATACCACCTACATGAGTGTAGACCTTGCACATCATTTCATGCCAAAGTTGGTAGGGGTGGTAGGGAAATCTTTCTAAAATTGTGAACATAAATTTTGTTTTTCTTTTGGTCTGTAGTTTAATGTCTCAGTTGAAAGCTATGGTCATGTCATGACCGTCAGCTAACCTACCCACACTTTTCCAGTGCTTATGGCAAGCTTAGACTAAGTAGTTAATTAGCATATTCTTTTGCTTCTAATTGACAACAGGCCTTCTTGAACCAGCAGAAGGAAAACAATGACAACAGAAAAAATTTCATTATTAATTTCCATGAAAGTATTGGATCAAACTCACAACCCCAGGGCCCTGGATCAGCAATCAGACTCACTACCGATTGTGCTACAGCACCAATTTTGAAAGGTGAAGTAACAAGTAGCCCAATGGGCAACAATCTCTCACCTGGGAGCCAGCATAATGTTTGGAAAGACCATAATTTATGATGCTCAATGGCAGGTACTCTGAACTTGAAACAGTGATCAGGAATAAATTCAAACACTCGAAGATATTATGCCAGTTCTGGTTATCTTTTTGTTTAATTTGATTCTTTACGTCCCATCAACAATCTTTCAGTTAAACAGGGACGGGTCTTCCTGGGTTGAACCAGTACTAAGCTAGGATAAATGTGTCTTGCTCAAGGACCATAATGCAGTGACACCGGTGAGGCTCGAACCCGCGACCCCTCGGTCTCAAGTCAAGCACTCTACCACTGAGCCACTGCGCTCCTAGTTCTGGTTATCTGAAAGTACTAAAAAGATCTGAATTAAAACTGCAGAAGAAACCTGGTGAAACTATAGTTTTCAGATGCTCTTGAAAAGGCAGCTATCCCTGTAGCCAGTGATGGGATCTAACAGAAATTCAAACTCATCAATGCTTTTATGTATGTCCTGGTTACCTACAAGATTGAAGATGATCATATGAAAAATGAAGGTGCTAGAGTCATCATATTATACAGCTATATATTAGATGGTCAAGGGCAGCTAACTCTGTGGTTGGTGGTCGAGTGTAGCCGAAAATCACTCATTCAAGCTTTTATGATTGTCCTTGTTACTTGCAAGAACGAAGAAGATCCAATCAGAAAATGAAGGTGGTAAGAGTGATCACATTATCCATCAATTTCTAAGACGCTCAAGGGCAGCTAATTCCGTGATAGGTGATGGGAACTGGCTGAAATTCAAACTCAATTAAGCTTTTATCAGTGTCCTTATTACCTGCTAGAGTGAAGAAGAAATTTTTCCTGACGCTCAAGAGCAGCTAACTCCGTAGCCGGAGGTCTGATCTGGCAGAATTTCAAACCCATCCAAGATTTTATGGTTGTCCTTGTTACCTGCAAGAATGAGGATGATCCAATCAAAAAAAAAGGCGCTAAAGTGGTCACAAGATTTTTCATTGATTTTCAGACGCTCAAGGGCAGCTCACTAAGTAGTCAGTGATGGATTCTTAAAAGAATTCAATCTCATTCAAGCTTTTATGATTGTTCTTGTTGCCTGTAAGAATGAAGAAGATTCATCCAAAAATGAAGGCACTAGCGTGGTCACAACATTTCTCCCATTAGAAACCTATGGGGATTTTTCCTGATGCTCAAGGGTAGCTAACTCCGCAGCTGGAGGTCTGATCTTGCCAAATTTCGCATCCATCTATGATCTTATGTTTGTCCTTTAGTCTGCAGCCTGTAATTTCTACGAGGACTCCTGATGGCATTTTTTGTTAATGCTCGGCATCCAGGCTAGAATTATTCCTTGGACTATTACAAACAATATTGGGGTGGATGTCAAGCGTGATTTTTCGATTTAAGGTCACAGTGAGGTCAAAGGTCAAGTAAGTGCAATTATTCAGAAAAATGGCATTTAAATATAATAGTAAATACTTTTTTCAATCACAAAATGCTACCAATATGAACAAACACACTTGCACGTGAGAATAGAATGGCACAGAGGCTTACCACAGCCTCCAAATTGACATTTGCAAAATAATACCATATTTATGATAATAAACATTCAGGCTCAATACAAATTAATGAACAATATATTTCGGGCCAATTAAGCCTACCTTGTTCCCCAGGGCATTTTTTCTTGAGTGCCAAATTGTTCATTAAGACCTCCTTAATGCAAGATAAAGTTCTAAAAATAAACCTGACTGGGCTATGTGAAAATGCATGGTTTCCATGGCAACCCATAATGCTATTCAAGAATGGTGATGTGCCTACAAAATTACTCATATCTTAGCAACTACTTGTCCTAGACATCGAAACATGGTGTCAAATTAAAACTTAGACAGAGGCCTTTCATCCATTGGCGCTTATGTAAATTATCTAATTTATCTAATTTGCATAACTATTTATGAAAATATTAAAATGTGATTCAAGAATGGGGGTGTACCTACAAAGTCAATAATATCTCAGTTCCTACTAAAATCGGTACCAAATTAAAGCTTAGACATTGGCCTTTTATCAGTTTGTGGCGTATGCAAATTATTTAATCTACATAATTTGCGTTTTCATGAATATTAATAAAACGTTGAAAATAAGGAAATCATTAAAAACATAAATAAGCAGATTGCATCTGTATATCATCATTGATGCATATTGCGATGTCATCAGTGATACAATAGGATAACTTCATTCATCCAATGGTCCTATTTGTAAATTGTCTCTATTGTATATCCATAAATTTATATGTGTAAACTTATAAAATGAAGAAAAGTCATATAAAAACTATAAACCTTGGAATAAGGGAAGGGGAGGTGGTAATAAGACCTTCCTCGTACCCCTAGGACATTTTCTCATGTATGTCAACTTGCTTAGTGGGGTCGCCTTAATGACAAAAATATTGTATAAAAATAAACCCATTTGGAATATATGAAATTACAGTGGTTTCCATGGCTACCTATCATGTAATTCAGAAGAATGGAGGTGTTTGGGGATTCTAATGAACAATTTGGCACCCATGAAAAAATGTCTCCGACTAGTTCTATATATGTAAACTGTATGAAACATGACCCTATAGATTTGATATATACTTTTACGTTATCCAAGGCACTTCTAATTCACATCTACATTGTATTAATTTGGTGTATGACTTCATTTACCATAAACCTAGTTTCGAATATGTGCCAACATATAATTTTAGACTCATATTCGCAGGTAACCTAAGTATCTACAGACATGATTGTGATTCAGCATATTCAACACCCATACAGCATGATACAGGCAAAAATCAAACTCTTTAACTTCGCAAAATTGCAAGCCTACAGGGCAACTTGTAGTCCTATAAGATAGGCACACCCACTGCATCGTATGCACATTCTATCATGCAGATCTGATTAGCCTTCAAAATTTACATCTGACGGTTCTGCACATTTTAGCAGCCACAAGATGTGATGAGCTGCGTGCATTTTGGACACACAGCTGGCAATCCGTCAGTCTGAACCTGAATTGTGTCTGGAGCATATCTATTATATAATTTGAGACAGGAATCCCAAATTTAGTGTGTGGATACACCTTTGGGTCGCAGAGTGTCACATACTGTTTCTGGGGTTACTGTAATTTTGACATTGTCCTCTGACCCTTGTTCTAGGAAAATCGTGTCTAGAGCATATAGCTTGTATTGTTTTAAGGTAGAAATCCTAAATTTAGATTGTGGATACATGCTAAGTGCCAGAGTGTACCGTACTGGTTGGGGTAACTTTGAACTTTACCTCTGGCACATCTCCTATATTATTGGCGGTAGGAATCCCAAATTTAGTGTGTGGATACATCTTTTGGTTGTAGAGTGTCACATACTGTTTATGGATCACTGTGTCTCATTTATGAAAATCTATTGTCTTTGGGGATATTTTATCAATTTGTGACACAATTCATGATTTTGCCTAATAATCAACTCTCAAACAGTGCAATTCAAAGGTACCTTTATAGGTGGTACAACCCTTTTCTCACATAGAAGAAAAGATTGAATTGTACCAAATCAATATCTACATTTTCTCTTTCAACGCAGCACCCATACAGCATGATAGTTTTTTGATACAGGGAAAAACAAACTCTTTAACTTCCCAAAGTTGCAATTCTCTACCTTATGACTGTACCAGCGTTTGAGCTTCCAGGTACTACTTCCAACATGAATTTTGTACATGTGAATTTAATGAACAGCGTTGAAAACACCAAAATACAAAAATGTATAAAGGACGGTCTCGATCTATTGTAAGAATTCCCCAAAACTTCTTTTTTTATTATACCTCAGAATGGAACTTTCTGGTCACCTGAACAAAACTGTTAAAAACACCAATGCCAAGTTAGTATAAGCGGACAAACATGTATGTGTTTTCTTACGTACATTTGTAACTATCTTTTTCTATTTCATACTTTGTTTTATTATAAAAACGGCAATTGAGTCTTCCATTTGATGGAAGTTTTGCTTTTCAACTTGTGAAAACAGGTTAACACTTGGTCAAGCTTTGCAGGTATGTTGTTCTGTTGTACAAAGCTTTCTGTCAAACTGTTGTCAGAACTGGGTTACCAAGACATGATCTCTGTACAATGTAATGTGGATAATTTGCTGCCCAATGTTGCTTTTAGCAAAGCAATATTATCGCATGAAAATTGTATGAGTCATTTTATGTCAATATTATCAGGGAAATATACATATACATTTTATTGCGACACATTTGTCAAAAACGAATTTTGCAATCACATCATCAACTCCATTGGCTGGCTTTATTCCAATAGCGTGACTTTCTGCATTGAGCAGCTGCACCAGGTTTTTCAATATGTTTGCCTGGTGTAAAGCTTGACCAAAGGCAACAAAAGTAAGTGAGTATGATCAGGAAATACCACAATTACACATTGCAGGCCAAACAAAGGCACTGCGAGGAAGACAGAGATAACATAGCACTAACAGTCACAATACATCATTAAGGCAATTAAAGTAAATCAACCAGCTCTCTCCTCACCTATATGCCTTGGTGCCAAACGTTTTGTGGTTTGACACACCATATATTACGTCTTTATAGCCGTTATGGCATCACGGTTCCAACAGGTTCTCCATCAAACCCGCCAAAATATCCATGCCCTCAAAGAGGAGACTAAGAAACAAGAACACTCTCTCAGGAATGATATTTTCAATGTGCTCTTGGTTTTTGCCTTGCAACGGATCAGCGTGACCAGGTGTCTTCATAAGATCAGCCATAAGTTTGAAATTTTGTGACAGCATAAAGCATTTCAAGTAATGGGCTTAAAATGAGTGTTCTGTAATCATGCCATCTTCAGAGGAACTTTCTGAAGAATAACCTTTTTGGGGTCTTTGTCAAAATTTGGGAATGGCATTGGTCAGATTAATCAACTGGATACATGAATAGTGGGACCATTATATCTAAAGAGCACACAAAATTTGCGCTCAAGATGCATTGTTACATCATAAATCAATGGGAGACATCTTGATAAATATATCTTTGGTATTTCATAATTTCAAATTGGGGTCTTCTTCTGTAATTTGCTGGTGCAGAGGCTCAGTGGTAGAGTGCTCGACTTGAGACCGAGCGGCCCCGGTTTTGAGGCTCACTGGCATCACTGCGTTGTGTCCTTGAGCAAGACACATTAATCCTGGCTTAGCACTGGTTCAACCCAGGTAGGCCCGTCCCTTTATATCTGAAAGATTGTTGATGGGATGTAAAGAATCAAATCAAACAACCAAAAAAAGCATGTTCTTTTTCCAGACACCTCATATCATTCACATGCCAAGAGCCAATCAGTGTCCAGAATTGTGAAACGCTACCCCCCACCACCACCCCCATTTATTGTGTTTTCGGCAAAATAAAACAGCATTCAAATGTATTGCAGACCCTATTACCATCCAAATAAAACATTGTACAAGCATTGCTTGTGAGTGGTATATAACTAGGGTATGATTGACAATGCCATTGAAAAAAAGACTGTAAATATGAAAAATCTACTCCAAAATCTCTGATTTTTCTGTGGAAAGTATATTTTTCTATCCCATAATAGCTTTAATATTCCACAAACTATTCTTTTCAACATTTCTGTATCTGACTTTAGATTTCAGCATATTAAACATAATTAGAATGATTTAGATACCATTTATAGCAATGTAAAAAAGACCTAATGGCAATTCTAATAAGAAAATGCACCTTTTTTACCTTTGACCTTGCTGTGACCTTAATATGAAGTTTCAGACGTGGCATTCACCCTGGGGCACTTTGTCATACCCCAAAGAGTATTTCTAGCATGGATGCCGAGCATTAACAAAAAATGCCATCAAAACCATTTTCTAGCGGTCTTAGAAATTACAGGCTGCAGACTACTTGTTACCTGCAAGAATGAAGAGATCCAATCAAAAATAAAGATGCTAGAGTGGTCGCAAGACTATTCATTAATTTTTCAAATATTCATGGGCAGCTAACGCAGTAGTCAGTGATAGGATCTTGATGAAATTCAAACTCATTCAAGCTTTTATGGTTGACCCTGCTATCTGTGAAAATGAAGAGGAATCATCAAAAAATGAAGGCACTAGAGTGGTCATAACATTTCTCCCATTATAAGTCTATGGGTATTTTTTCAAATGCTCAGGGGCAGCATGGTCCAATCTTGCCGAATTTCAAACCCATTCAAGATTTTATAGTTGTCTTCGTAACCTGCAAGAATAAAGAAGAAGAGTGGTCACAAGATTTCCCCATTTTGTTGTGGAACGTAAGCTAACCCTGCAAGGTATCTATGGTGCAAGTATGAATGCTTTCTGACAAGTGGTTGTCAAAATATGGTCTTTAAGAAAACTTAAACGCAAAAAACCTATCTTTTGGATATGTACTAGATTTTGACCTCTAGCCCCATCCCAAAGCATGGACCCTTGGGTCCGGTGTTGTGGAATGAAAGCTAACCCTTCAAGGTATCTATGGTGCAAGTATGAATGCTTTCTAACAAGTGGTTATCAAAATATGGACTCTATTGATGCAAAAATCCTATCTTTTGCAGTGTTAGATTTAGGCTTGGTTTTTACTGCGTCCCTGGGACCCAGGGCATCAACAAAAGTTGAGTCCCATGCAAGTTTTACTGAGTCCCAGAAAGTTTCTCAACTGATAATTTTTTTATGTTTATTTGTTTTTGCAATGTTAAACACCTAAGAAGTTAGGTAAAACTATCATTTAACTTAACTCAAATATTTTCAGTTGACACTGAATGATTGACGATCAATAATAAAAACAAGAAGGAAGCAGTGATGGCGCCATTGACTATTAAATTTCTTTGCTTATAAAGGTCTTTGCCTGGCAGCAATGACGCTCTAGATTGTAAATTCTCCCCAAGGTTATTTACTATGTGCCTGTTGACAATCTAATACCCGTCTGTGAACGCATTTTTGAACAGAAAAAGCTTTTTAATTGTGATAGCTTTGGCTTCAGAATTAACTTTATTAAGTTTTTAGCATGATCCTCGAGGCAGATGCCATTTTCTACCCAGCAAATCTATTTTGGAAAAAAACACGTAAATCATAAGTTATAGCAGAGCCTCGTTCTGATTTTAACTGTTGCTATGAACAACGGATCTCAGAAAACGACAACTGAGCTGGCATAAATTTGCTGAAAGTTGACTGCTTTTGATCTTGCGTCCTATGGACCCAAGCTACTTGTCTATTTTGCGTACCAACGATTTTCGTTGAGTATTTAGATATTATTACGACGTAAACATGAACACTGTTTTGGATATGTACTAGATTTTGACATCCAGCCCCACCCCCAAGTATGGACCCTTGAGTCCAATGTTGTGGAATGTAAGGCTAACCCTTCAAGGTTTCTATGGTGCAAGTATGAATGCTTTCTGACAAGTTGTTGTCAAAATATGGACTTCTAGAAAACTTTAACGCAAAACTCCTATCTTTAGGATATGTACTAGATTTTGACCTCTAGCCCCACCCACAGGCATGAATCCTAGCGTTCAATATTGTGGAATGAAAGCTATCCATACAAGGTATCTGACTTCTAGAAAACTATAACGCAAAAATCCCATCTTTTGGATATGTACTAGATTTTGACCTCTAGCCCCACCCCAAAGCGTGGACCCTGGGCTTTGGGCTTCACTTACTTTGCAAGAGACCCGAAGTATTCATGATTCCATGAACCTTCCAAGACTCGAAATCATTTCTTAAAGACAAGAAATCCATACCCATGGAGCCCTTCAGATTAGCACTCTCTAAGGTGCTGGTAGGGGTATTATGAGGCATGCGCAGATCCAAGAGTGAAAACAGCCTCTAAATTTTGTAAAGGCAATAATGATCCACTGCTTAGAACTGAATCAACTCAAGGAGACACATTCTTACACAACTGAACAAGAGAGCCCTATGACCCTAGATCGCTCGCCAGAAATTGAGAATGCTGGCACATAAGGTGATGTCTTGGCCAAGGAGTCAAGAGATATCATTTGAAATATTTATCTTTTTTTGCTCTTTCATCCAACCTGAGTGTTCTGAGCAATTCTAGTAGAGGACACCAAAAGGAGCTTTTATGTTTATGTAACTTATTTTGAGTTTGGATCAGTGGTGCAGGACATGTTGCCTTAAATTATTTCCTAACTCCAGCTCTTTCAGCCCCTTTTCTTTAGGGGAGAATACCATTTGTGCAATTTTAGTAGATAGAAACATGAGAAATCATTTTGAATTAGGACCAGTGAGTGGTTCAGGAGATGATGTTTAGAACAGTGCTTGCACTAACTTTTTGAAACAGGAAGTCATGACTTCCACCCTTTGAGATTTGGAAGCCACATGCCTAATTTGTGGAAGTCAAATTGTGTGTGCACCGTGCGGTGCCAAAAATGCTACTCTTTTTTAAAAAACATAATGTTGTTTGCAATGCTTAGTTTCATGTACACAGGTTTTTTGTGTGTATTTTTTTTAACCATGTTTATGTTCAACTCTGTTAAACAATGTTAAAGTTGAAATTGAAAAAATATATTTTATTGTGTCCTTCTGATATCTATTCATTGATCCAAAGTTTGCAAACAGGTATGAGCAAAAACATTGTGGACCCATATCAGACTGCCCCTAAAGGATAAGGGTCATTAATTGACTATTCCTTAGCAATATGTTTCAGTTTTCTTGTTCAAAGATAAGTGTTTCAGCAATTTGTCTATCATCCAATGCCTCAAGATTTTGAACACTGATCAGTTTATTCTATTAGAAGTCTGATCTGGGCCCACAATTTTGTGGTCCTGGACAAAAACAGACGGCAGTCTTACAAATTCTATTGCAAAATGTGGCAAAACATCTCCGTCAGGCATGAGAAAAATGAAACATAAAAATGTACAAACCAGAAAGATCAACAAAGTTTCAGAACACATGCATCTCCTGACCTGTAGCTTCCATTTTGAGTCAAGGTTATTGTAACTGGCTCCCTTGCTCTTAGTGCTATAAATTTGTTGTTGCTGTTGGAGACAGGAATCAGTGAGCCACATCAGCAGATATATCATGTGACCAACAGTTATGGTCAGGTGACCATGCAATGGGCAGCAGCCAATGGTTTTACAGGTTTCAAATTTACCCACAACCACAGCCACTCATAGAACTGTGATGTCACTGTGTCAACATAATATATGTGTTTGGACATTTTTTGTAAACAAATCATTATTTGTTGTTACAAAAGTGGATTTTCAATATTTGGACATATTTTTGTGTGAGCACCAACTAGAGGTAAGGGACTTACTATTACAATAAATTTTACACCAGTCAAATTGTTCCATATATAAACTTTTGAGTCAAATGCCAATCCTGGAAAGTTCCAGGCAATTGTCTTGGGTAAGAGAGGGCACGGTGACTGTGAGAGCTTCACAATACATGATAATACTGTTAAATGCGAAGACTCAGTCAAGCTATTAGGGGTTAGGCCAAAAAAAATAGGTGTGTTTACGGTTTGCCGACCGACCCCGTTTTAAAGCTGCCGACCCTACCATTTTTTCTCTGAAAATAAAAAAAACCGAGACCATTGTCCAGTCCTGCTTGAACGGTCCCCGATTTTAGTACCGGTATTCAAATTTTTCTCTGATTCCATTCTATTCGGTATGTAGTCTAACCTTTTACGGATACCTTTGGATTTTGTCAATCCAAGATGGCGACATTCTTGTCGCTTTTCGTTTCAAAAAATGTGATCACCAAGATCAGAAAAGCTTGTTTGAAGCAACAAGTCATCACCAGATGACTTGAGATATTTAATGACAACCATCCATGCGATGAAGTCTTTCTTTGGGTTTATTTCCCTCTTCAGTTGCTTTATGTTGTGAGTATCGGAAGAAAGAAAGTTTAACGCATTTATCATTCACTGACTACTTAACTTGCGCTTTATTATTTACAGGAATGCCAGATATGTTCCTTTTGTTCAGTGTCTAAGGTAATGTAGGGGAAAATCTGTACTTTGGATTATGTCATAAATGAAACAGCCAATCAGTTTGATTTTCAGTTTGAGAATGTTTTCTTGTTCTTTTCTCAATATTCTTTGGTCCAAGCTTGGATCATATATAACAAAACAAACCAAATAATTTGCATTATTTTTTTTTTTCTTTCCAAACCTTGGTACATAGTGAAAAAAAATCGAGTGAAAAAAAATTGACATGACCTACCTACCCTATTTCAAATTAAATAAAAAATAAAAAGAAAATAAAAAAGAAAATCGACCTACCTACCCTGTTTGAAATTTTCATCAAATAGTAAACACACATATTTTTTTTTTTGCCTTACCATTGATTACATGTTAAATTTTGACTTGCATATTTCTGATATCTGTAAAAAAGCAGCAAGGCAGATTAATGTCTTGTGCAGGCTCAGTCGCTACTTAAGCACTGAAACAAAACAACTTATTTACAAGTCCTTTGTAGATCTAACTTTAGTTATTGTCCAGCAGTCTGGCACTTTTGCTCCAAATCAAGTACTGACAAAATGGAAAAACTTCAGTATAGAGCCCTGAGACTGGTAAACAGTGACTTTATTAGCTCTTACGAAGATCTTCTAAAAAAGGCAAATATGAATACCATTCAAATAACCAGAATCTGTGAAATTGCCATTGAAACATTTAAAATCCTTAATAATCTGTCACCAAGTTATATTCTTGACTTAGTAAAATCTAAAAACACAAATTACTTTTTCAGATACCAAAATCTTGCTGGGCTTCCTAGAGTAAACACAGAGTCTTACTGTAAGAAATCGGTTAGATATGAGGCCGCCCACATCTGGTAGTCTCCCAAATGAACTGAGGACAACTACTGACTTCAAGGAGTTTGGAAGACTGATCCAGGCCTGGGAGGGTATCTCATGTAAATGTTCTATGTGTAAGTTTAATTTGTAGTTTTTGTTTTACCGGTCCAGTTCAGTTCCTTAGTTCAGTTGTGACTTTTACTGTTCTGTTTACTTTTTCGTTTCTTCAGTTACATTTTAAGTTATTTTAATTAATTTAATGCCTAATTTAATTTAAGCTTTTTGCTAAACTTCCAAAGTGCCACTATAATCCATAGTTCTTATAATTTCATAAGGGTAAAATTGGTATGATTTTTCTCACCAATATTAAGCTTGTGTTTTGGGTGCTCAAAAGAACCGTCTCAATGAGACGGTTCTTTTGTGTACCCATAACATATGTTTTTCTCACCAATATTAAGCATGTGTTTTGGGTGCTAAAAAGGACCGTCTCATTGAGATGGTTCTTTTGAGTACCCATAACATATGTTTTGGATGAGAATTAAATGGAGAAAATGATTATCCAACACGCGCTCTTATCTGGAGGCCTGACTAAAATTATAGCTGTATTATATGCAGCTGATAAGGTCTGCTCTCCGCTGACCTCATCTTCTGGTCTATCTGCGCCCATCTAGGTTTCGTCTTTCGCCTAAGAGCCTTGAAACCAGCCATCATGGCGGTCAGGGTTTCTTGAGCCCCTTTTATCCCACCTTTTTGAGTTTCGTCATTTCCTTCCCCAAGATAGATCGCAAAGAAGGATCTCTTATTTGTATGCTCATAATATATAATTTTAACAATAGAAAAAATTATTGGTTTTATAAATTTTTATGTTTATAAGATTTTATCTCACATATGATCTTAACCTATAAATATCTGTGCTAAAGCAATGTAAATTTCTGTGATATTATTCCAAATTTCCTGTGATTTGTTATATGTTTATACTTGTACAGTCTTTCACTTTGTTTGTCGGTAAAATAGCCTTGATGGCTAATGTTTGATATAACATATTCCATTTAAGAGAGAGCCGTCAACTCCCGTCTGAGAGAATTTTTTGAAGTAAGCATTCCTCTTTTTGTTTGGTGTTGTATAAAAGAGTATGTAAAACCGAGCAAAAGGGTACAAAAATGATGGCTAGAACAGCTAAATCTGAGAAAATACAGCATATTTTAATAAGTGGTTGTGATCGTCATCATATTTGACGGACATTTTGACGGACTTTTCAGACGATTGCAACAACGAAAAACTCTGCTTAAAATCAAACTAAGGCTTAAACAGACAAACCCATGATGGTTGAAAAAGAACATAGATGAAGCTTGCATTATGCAATAAGATCACTTTGACATATTTTTTTCTAATTTACAATAACAGCCGTTTTAAATGTTGCGATTGTCTTTATTAAGATTGACAGACTTTTGTGACAATCACAACATAAAAAACCACGCTGAAGGTCAAACTATTGTAAAAACATACAGAAATTGTGGTGTTAAATGCGGCATCGAGCAAGCTTCAATAATAAAATAAAATTTCTTTGATATACATTTCCATTTTTTGAATAATATCATTTTGTTTTTATTGTGATTGTTATTTTTTACAGACAAAATGAAAGATCCCTACATATGTCTGTCAAACAAGTATGATCGCAATAGCAATTTGCAAAATTAACGACCTAGTTATCAAATGAACTTTATAAGCACCTTTATGTAACATATAAAAACAATGTTTTGAAATTTCCAGCATGGTACATGCTCTTCAAACCACGATAACTCATTATTTTGATGTGATCCGTATATGTTGCGATCATCTCTTCTAATGTTGCGATCATAATTAAATATTGAAAGACAAACTTTAATGACCATTTACACATCCAATGGGTATTTCCAAGACAAGTATTGTTAATGTTGCGATCATAACCAGGGTAGTTTGATGGAAGTGATGATCTCAACATCCGAGTCGCAAAAAAAAAACGTTGTTTTTTCCTTCTTTTGTTTCATTTTTAGTAATGAATGCCAATTAACTGATCAGTGATAAATAAATAGTGCCTCACAGATAGAAAATAGAAAATATAATTAAATTGACAAACTATTGCAACTGTGTGATCGTTACATTTCTTGACGGACATGGGAAAGTGAAAAGACGTCACAAAAGCATATATTTTTCATAAAAGTTACCATGCATTAGACGAAATAGCTCTAAAAATCTTATACAGTGGTGTTTACTCTTTTTAACCATTAAGTATGATAGCATGTACACAGAAGTCAGCTCGATTTATTGATTTGTCGTAGAGCGAAAATATTTTACCTGCCCCAGCCGGGAATCAAACCCAGGTCGCTGGATTAACAGGAAACACTCTACCACGTCGCTGTAAAAGCCGGCTTCTACCGCAAGGCAGTAGAAGTGTATTACATTGTATATATACCTAGACCCTGTGCATTGTGACATTCACCCCCTCCAATTTGAAATTTGTTCCTGAATTTCTTGGTACAGGAATCATGTGAAATGAGACCAAGGGAGATATTTATGCACAGAACGGTCATAGGATGGGTTATTTACGGTTGGCGCCATTGTTGTAGAGCGAAAATATTTCACCTGCCCCAGCCGGGAATCGAACCCAGGTCGCTGGATCTACAGGCAAACACCCTACCACATCGCTGTAAAAGCCGGCTTCTACCGCAAGGCAGTAGAAGTGTATTTATATATACCTAGACCCTGTGACAGATCTAAATGCAAGCACTTAATTGGCTGGAGTTGTGTCCGTCAAACAATGGCAACAAATTAACTTTGTTTTTTTCTTCTCCAAATGCAAAAACTCACAATTTATTGTGTATTCTAGGTCCTTAACTTGGCCCTTCTAAGGAATCACAACTTGGCAAAACACAATATCTTTATGTAAAGAAAATATAAGCTGTGCATTTTGACAGACATTTGTTTCTCTTAAATGGAATATGTCATATGTTAAAATTGAATGCCGACTTTAAATAAAGTTTCTTGTATCTTGCAAATGTTAGAGTGTTGCTGTTTGAACAAAATGTGACCCAAAATATTAGGCCTAAGAATGGGACATAACAGAGAAAAATCCATTCTTAGGCCTTATCTTAGACCTACGACATTGCTAGAGTGGTAGACTGCAACTCAGGTGTTCTAGGTTCGAATCCAGGCAGACCAAAAAGATTTTCCCCTTGGAATTACTTCACTTTCTTTCTTTCTTTCTTTCTTTCTCTATATACTGCCAGGCGCTCGCTTTCGAGCATTATCGGCAGGTGTACATTGTACACTCCGGGTTTGCAGGATGAAAGCCTACAAGTAACCATATCGAAATTACCGTAGGGTTCTTTAACCTGCACAGGGGGTGACTTTCCCTGCACAGGTGACATCCAGTTAACGTCCCGATCCGAAGGACGATGCACTTATCTAGCGTCATCCCTGCAAATGACACTAGAGAAAGCGTGTTCGGACACCGAAATTTTTCTCGCCGCGAGCGGGAATCGAACCTGGGACCTCTAGCACCAGAGGCAAGTGCCTAACCACTGAGCTACCACGCTTTCTTCACCAGGGTTTTACATCAAGTTGAATGTTTGGGGGTCCTTGGGACTCACCTTTGAATATGATGGGGGTCCCATCATTGATATTGGGGGTCCCATCTTTTTATATAAGCTTCGAATTTTGGAAGGTAGTACATCCTTCTGTGAAGGCTCAGTGTAACTGTGTTGTCCCCAGGTCAGTAATTTTGAGGGCCATGTTTGGCCCCCTTCCGATTTTTTTTTGGGGGGGGTGGGCCATTTGAAATTTTTGAGGGCCACATATTACCATCAGTGAAACAATCCTATACGCTTTTTTTACAAAAGCTGAACTTTTCCCTATAATATGCAGGACCAAGCTAGCCCTTAAATTTAGGGAGAAGAAGTGACTTCTCTCTCCAGTACAAATAGGGAGAAGTTTCAGAAAATAGGGAGAAGTGATAGATTGCTGCATCCAGAAGACAGAAAAAAAACAGTCTCTGGCCAGACTGTTCTCTAATTGAGATAAAAAAAACACAAAAAAACAATCACTGATCAGACTGCTACTTGCTTTCCATTCTGAGAATTTGGTTGGTAAATTTGTAATACACATGATCTTGCTGTCATTCACCATATCTACATTAATTGCTGGTTCCCAGTCTACAGGTGGTCAGTAATGTAAATACAGGTAACCAGAACCCCCCCCCCCCCATTTCCAGGTATTGGGGGGTACTGGTTACCTGTTTATCCGTTACTGACCACCTGTAAACCGGTAACCAGCAACTAATGTAGATATGGTGAATTGTATTCTATCTATCTGTCTACAAGTCTCCACTTATCTGAAGTCTCTGGTATCTTTGATCTCTTTGCCGACTTGAGCCTTTCCAAGTGAAAATGTTACGTAATTTGGCATATACAAAAGAATGAAAACTCAAGATAATTGCCCTTCACGCTTGAGCGGTCGGCTGAGTTGTCTGATTATTCACACTATGAAAAAATCAATACACAAAGTCAGTGATGGACAACGTTTTCCATGCTTTTTAGCAGAGCGGACCTGAGAGAAAGCATGGTATTTTACGACTTTTTTCACGGCCGATGTTTGCATGGATGTTTTAACTGCTCGTTTACCTACGAGGTCAGTGCAGCAGTCTAAAACAAGAGCACCTGTCCTATTTATTTATAGATAGCCTGTATATATGGAAAAACCCGAATCGTTACGAAATAACTTTGGAATTTGGGATTTTAAAGAAAGGCACAACAAACATATCTGCGTCCCAGCGGACGCAGGTAAGGTGAATTGACGGGTCCTACCTAATGATCTATGCGTATAAGACGCAGGATATTGCGTCCTGTAAAACCCTGCTTCACTGTGGCAATTCGGTAACGCCTTGAAGATTAGGCAAGTCTAAGTGAAGTCAACCAAAAGTGTATTTCATCTACATCTACATATTGTCATTTAACTGTCAAACTTGACATTTCTTTAATGGTGCGCAGGGAGAAACTAAAGAGAGAAAAGGTATTTGTATTTTGTCGCGAAAACTCATGATATTTGGATTTTTCCACGAAAGGAAGCCAAATAAGTGTTGAAATATGTCTGTTCTCAATTTACATTATTTTTTGCTGTATTTTGCGGAACATTTTTCGTTTCATCCTCCGAAGAATCCAAAATTTCTCCGTCTTCTAAGTCTGCCATCGTTTTGAAGACACTTTCAGAGAGGTTCTACTACATCGCAAAATATTTTTATTGGGTACAGCTAAACGGCAGAAGCAACAATTCCATCCGCGAAATGATCCATCCATCAATGATAGTCACATCCCTTTTTTCACCCTTTTCTAGTGAACTGGCATTTTACATTTTATTTATCTGTTACAAGATACAAGAATCTTTATTTAACGTTGTATCTTGTATCTTGTCCCATCAACAATCTTTCAGTTAAACAGGGACGGGTCTTCCTGGGCTGAACCAGTACTAAGCTAGGATAAATGTGTCTTGCTCAAGGACCACATCGCAATGACGCCGGTGAGGCTTGAACCCGCGGCCCTTGGTCTCGAGTCAAGCCCTCTACCACTGAGCCACTGCGCTCCTAAGGAGTTGAGATAAGGGGTGCCATTATAAGCATATTGCAAGCCATCATTGTATCATATTTTACTCTTGATATTTGGGATTTTTATTTCTCAGGGTGGGTAGTCACGTGGTTTCTGTTAGGATACACTGTACGGAAAAATGGCGGACTTCTTTCCACACCGATGTTTTAAGCAAAAGTAAGTAGATATTTTCTGCGTGTTTCTTTCATCTTTACACAGAAAGTTATACACCATTTTCCAGCCCCCATTTTTCCCGATCTAACGATGCCAGGATATCCTCATAAAACTTCTTACTTTGAGTACAGGCTCTGTCACAAAATTTTTAGCGGCGAAAATCGGGCCTGAATTTGGAAATAAGCTGTATGGACAACATTTGTGACAGAGTTAGTACTCAAAGTAAGAAGCTTAAAGATGCTATCCTGGTAGTGTTTGATAGGGGAAAATGTGGGCTGGAAAATGATGTATAACTTTTTGGGTATGGATCAGAAAACATAGAGAAATCTACCTATATTCGACCAGAATGTCCGTACAGTGTATTCAAACATCCGTACAGTGTATCCAAGCAAAACCACGTGACTACCCACCCTGTTTCTGATAGGGCTGTGTCCACCACTAAAATTGTAAAGTACAATAGTATCTATCTTTAGAAATGCATAGAATTTCTGCTTTGCACGGGAGATCTGTAAATACACGTGCAGAGCGGGGACACTGTCATTATAAAGTGCTTGCGCAGGTTTGACAATTTGCTGTCAAGATTATATTCACGTTGGGGTAGCCGAGAGGCTGCTTGTTTGTTCTGGATTGCCATTTTCTCTCAAGGGAAATCTTGTCATGGTAAATATGCCTCTACGTTACTTTTAAAATGTTGTTCGACCAAGCCTGATTTTAATGTATATATGAAATTTATGTGTCGATCTTCTTCTTCTTTTTCTTCCGATAAAGTGCATAACCAAGTAATAGGCATCATTGCACTGTGATAAAAGCTTTGGACACGTTAGGGAGGGTCCATATTTACAGTTTAAAAACAGGTTAAAAGCACCTCAGTCACAGTCTATGTGGAGAGAGCTGCCGCTATCCCAGTCTTGAAGACATCAAGGGAAGAGGCGTTGACAAGGCTCTCTGGAAGCTGGTTCCACAGACGAATAGCAGAAGGGAAGAATGCCGTTCTGTGTGTGTCTGTCCTGCTGTAAGGGACCATGAATCTGGACTGGTGACCTCTAGTTACTGCTGTGCCTTGTGGGTGCAGGTGTTGTTCTAGAGTAATGTCAACTAGTGAATTTACTATGCGCTACATCATAACTGCTTTGGCCTCTTGTGGGCGCTGCTGAAGACTTTCCCATTCAAGGGCTCTCATCATTGCTGTGACGCTGCTAGTGTAGTTGTAGTCATTGGTGACAAATCTAGCAGCACGGCGTTGAACTCCTTCCAGCTTAGCTATGCTGATGTCCATATGTGGGTCCCAAACAGTTGCTGCATATTCCAGTTGGGGCCTGACGAATGTCTTGTAGCAAGCTTCCTTGATATGTTGTGGACAGGAAGACAGATTTCTGCGGAGAAAAGCAGTTGTATTATTGGCCTTCTTAGTCACTGTGTCCACATGAGCATTCCAAGAAAGATTGTAGCTGATCAGGACCCCAGGTACTTTGCATTCTTGGTTTGGCCGAGTTCTTTGCCATGGATGCTGTAGTTGGCATCAATAGCCTGGAAGATTAACATTTTTAAAATTATTGATACTCGTATTTCATTTTACTCTCGTAATACACATCTTTTGCCCCCTAAACCTAAATCTTCTTTTCGTCATCTTAAACGAGGTATCCAGGATTTTCATATGAACTATGTTTTGGTTCCAGCAGATAAAGCTGCTAACAATGTTGTAGTTGTTTGACGATTGTATTATATTAATACTCTTAAGCGTGAGCTTGTTGACACTAATGCCTATAAACTGCAGCCTTCTTTAAGTGAAAGGGTGATTGTTGATGGGCATGGTTGTCACACAGCCCTACATTTTGGTGTCAAAGCTAAAGAAAATCAAGACAAAGTTCCTACGTTGTACTGGTTACCAAAACTCCATAAAAAAACCCTATAAAGCAAGATTTATTGCAAATTCTAGTTCTTGTACGACAACAGAACTTTCTAAATTGTTAACCTCGTGTCTTACAGCTATCAAAAAACATGTTATCAAATATTGTGATAAAGTATATGAGAGATCCGGTAAAAACCTATTTTGGTCCATTAAAAATTCAGGTGAAATTTTAGATAAACTTAAAGCTAGAGATTTCAATGCGACCAGTTTGTCCACTTATGATTTTTCTACTCTTTACACTACTTTACCTCATAATTTAATTAAAGATAAACTTATTGATCTAATTGAAACACCTTCCAGAGAGAAGGCTCTCCTTACCTTGCATGTAGTGACAGAAATGCATTTTTTACTTCAGAAAAACCTAAAAAATATCATGCATGGTCGTGTCAAAATGTATGTGATTCGCTGACCTTTTTGTTGGACAACATTTTTATTCAATTTGGCACCAAGCTCTATAGACAAGTAGTTGGGATTCCTATGGGCACTAATTGTGCTCCCCTGGTTGCAGATTTATTCCTGTTTTGTTATGAAAGGGACTTTATGATGTCTCTTTCTGATGATAAGCAGGCTGATGTTATTGATGCGTTTAACACTACTTCCAGATATTTGGACGATATTTTAAATATTAATAATGTTTATTTTGAAAATATGGTTAGTCAAATATACCCTTCAGAGCTCCAACTTAATAAAGCCAATGCCTCTGATACCGAAGCCGCATTTTTAGACTTGCATTTGTCAATTTCTAATGATATTGTTTCTACCAAAATTTATGATAAACGTAACGACTTTGATTTTGAAATTGTCAATTTCCCATTTTTAGATGGTGATGTTCCTCGTTCTACATCCTATGGAGTCTATATCTCTCAACTCATTCGTTGTGGCCGACTATAGAATTGGTCTTCCAGTCAATATCTGGCAAGTTGAAATCGCCTCCAATCCAAACGGTAGAGTTCTTGTATGTACTGCCAATGTGTGTCACAGCTTTGCACAGACCCTCTGCATACTCATAGTTGTTGTCAGTGGGTCTGTATACTGATCCCACAATCAGGGGCTGCTTCAGGTTTTTACATGCAAATGATGCTGCTACAAATTCTGTCTTCGTTGAAAGCTCTATCTCAACCGCGTCAAACTCAGCCTTAGCAATGATCGCTACACCTCCATGTGGATCGCTCTTTCTGTCTTTCCATGCAACAAATCTGTAGTTGTCTGGAAGTATTTCTCTCTCTGTAATATCTGGATACAGCCATGTTTCGCTAGCCAGAATAATATCTGGGTCAGTATACTCCAACATACTCCAAAATGCTGCTTTCTTGGACCTCAAACTTTGGAAGTTGATCGAAACTATGCGTAGTTTCCTCTTGGAAAGGGGCTGGCGCTTCCTAGAAGTGGGGGATGATGTTGACTTTGGGAGTCCAATGTTGGATGTGTCGAGGACAGAACCATCAGATGATATGGAAGATCTAGAAGTGTGCAGGCTGTTTGAGGATGATGGTAGGAAGTCTTCAAATAAGCTTGTGTTGAAGTTGGGTATGCCACAGTTACAGCAGTACCAGCTAACATCACTGGCCTCTAATGCCTCATACACTGCAGTGTTCAGGTGAAGACAGTCTGTGTGGAACCATTTTTTGCAGTTGCTGCATGCTACCGATCTAACTGTCTTGGACCATTTGCAGGCCTTTCCACATTCTTGATATGGGAATTTAGGTGGTCTCGGGCCAGGGTTTGGGTGACAATCATGGGCATTCTGTATGACAAGTGAACACAAGTAGAGCAAATGACATCTGGAACATTGCTT
The DNA here is from genome assembly GCA_964019695.1 of Loripinus fragilis. Taxonomy (NCBI): domain Eukaryota; kingdom Metazoa; phylum Mollusca; class Bivalvia; order Lucinida; family Lucinidae; genus Loripinus; species Loripinus fragilis. The sequence goes on from OZ026522.1 coordinate 95,603,451, forward strand.
TGAAGAATATACTGGCTGGGAAGAGACTCACAATCAAAACTTGGGGCCGTCGGCAATGTGATGGAAGTGGGTGGGGTATGAGGAAACTCATAATTTTGTCCAGTCTCTCTAAGTCCAACAGAAAATAAAATGAGAGGAATCATGATCTGTTGATTCTTAAATGCAAGCATGGTGGCAGTAACTTATGATGACAACAACAGGATCATGTTGTGAACTTGTCCAAAAACAGTTGTAAACAAATCTGTCAACTTCCGGCGGGAAATTCTAAACATTGGTAAAATTCAACAATCGATCATATTTGGTGATCCTGGGCTCTTTACTGCTTTAGGACAATAGTTAGGACTGTAATGCACAAATACTTCTCTTGGTAAATGTTGAAATATCAGTAGAAAACCGTGAAATTGAGATATTTTTTTCCTGCATCAAAGAAAGTGGACCCTCCGTCACGCGACCTTGACCCTACTCGATTAGCTGCTTTATTCAGTGAATTTCAGATGCTTTGCGATAGCATTTATTGAAAAGTGATTTTCGCGACGTTATTCGTATGTCGTCTGCTTAGGGCGTCTGCTGCATACTTTGATGCGATGTTTGTGATTGCCATCTGCTGTCTAGCATTAGTGTTGAATGACGCATTGTATTAGTTTTTATGGGCCAGCGCGAGAGCCTAATAGTTATTTTTTACTGTATTACCTGAGTGTCATCTGCTTAGGGCGTCCGTTGATATAAAACGTTCATATTTGAATGATATCTGTTGCTACGCCGGTCGATTACCCATTTGTCTGGTAGGCATTGCTGTTAGTATATAGCAGTAGCATTGCAGACATTGTCGGTACTGTGCTGATGTATTTAGAAATAACATTTGCTCATTCTTATATGTATTGACTAGCATTCGTGCATTGTAATTAACGTGTACACACATACTACGTATATCTGCAGTGAGGTTCAGGGAATTGACACATCAATTAAATTCAATTGTACCTGAAGCTATGTAAGTAATATACATGCGGTTATAGATAAGTACATATGTATACTGTTCATATTAAGTAAGCACATTAAGTTCATTATGCATCACTTGAGAACACATTTGTATGTGCCAGGGGTACACAATCACGTTTGCTAGCATGTACGTTTATTATAAGGGAATGCACATTATCACCGTCTGGTCTTAGCATATATGAAGAGATGTATACTGTTCAACTTTAGTAAGACGACACACTTACTAGTTCTATTTACACTTATGAATCTATTGTAATTATGCCATACTTGTAGTACCGTATTACATCACAGTATCATCACAATATTATGTTACTGATACTATCTACTTATGCACGCATGCATATCCTGTGAGGTTTATTATATGTACAATGTTCAATTCAGTATTCTTGATTTTATTAATGGCGAAATGGCTTCAACAGCAAGGAGTCATGTTGAAGGCGTAGTAATGGTATTCTGCAGCACCTGGTGGTTAATTAGAGTCTGTGGAGAAATCTAGTGTAACCATGGTTGTATTTTGGCAGCTTTATCATCATCTCCTAGAACATATAAATCAAGATATAAATAGGAGATAAAGAAAAGATAAGGACTCAACAGGAAATAAAACTGAATACCGGAGCAAAAGAAATCCAACAGGTAAACCGCGGTGGGCCAGACAAACAGCCAAAGCATCAGGCCCCTCCCATCTCATCAATAGATAAGTCTTTAAGTCTGAACTGTCATAGAGTCTGAAGTCCAACCAACAGGCGCGCAATTAAAGAGGAAAACAAAATTGCCAACCATGATTGGGTTGACCACCAAGCATGCAGTCTGTTGCAATACATACATATTATAGCCAATCTTTTTATAATGGGAAATTATTTTAATGAACTGCGCTGAAAAATTATTAGAGCCAACAATCTTCTTCAAGGACCTCTGACAAATGATAGGGTATCTGCCTATTTTTCAGATGCTTCCCAAAACTTCCCTATGCATAAGATATCAATTTTATCCTTTTGAATAGAACGCTTGATGTATTAGGAACTAATTAAGGTTGTAATTAGACAGGCAGATCCCTACAACAAAAAAGGAGACTCTACCAAAGGGGGTAGGGGTTGCAAAATTTGACTTCCCCAAAACATTTAGAAATCAATTATTTTCACGTGTAAGGGTATTATATCATCAATACTCAATTACAAATCACAGCGAAAGTATTTTAAAGTCCGAAATCATGAGCATTTTAATTATCATTTTTGTTGCTGTTTTTTTCTATCTGATTTGTTAAGAAATATTTTGAAGTGCAACTGTAGTCCATATTCTACCTTGGTGACAATGGATTTACTGCAGCAATGTACTATAACCATTCATCCATGCGTAAAGTACGCCTAGTCGATGGCCATGTAGTTTATGTGTATTGGATAGATACAGTATACGTGCAAAATAATCTACCAACTGGATTTATTAAAGGGACAATTTTAGGCTGCTGTCCATTCTAAGGCAGTGGTTCTGCTGTTGTTGACTTTTTGTTTATTGTTACTCCCATTGTGGGAGTCTGTAATTGTTCTATGTTTTGTTGTACGTTACTTTATGTCCATTCTGGTATTGCAATCATCTTCATGGGGAGGAGAGAGCTGGTTGCTTTGCTAAATTTGTCTTCCTGGTGTCTTATGATGGTTGAGCGGCTCTCCCTTGTGGTGCAACGGGGTTGTCTGCGGTTTGTGATTGTGGTATTTCCTGATCATACTCACTTACTATTTTTTATCTATTGATAAGATGGTAGGGGCCTGATGCTTTGACTGTTTTAGCGCAGTTCATTAAAATAATTTCCTATTATATAAAGATTGGCTGATACATTAATGTATTGCAACAGACTGCATGCTTGGTGGTCAACCCAATCACGGTTGGCAACTTTGCTTTCCTCTTTAATTGCACGCCTGTGGGTCGGACTTCAGACTCTATATGGTTCCTACTTAAAGACTTATCCATTGATGAGATGGTAGGGGCCTGATGCTTTGGCTGTTTGTTGGGCCCACTAGGGTTTACCTGTTGGATTTCTTTTGCGCCGGTATTCAGTTTTATTTACTGTTGAGTCCTTATCTTTGCTTTATCTCCTTGTTATATCTTGATTTATATGTTCTAGGAGATGATGCATTGATAAGTTAGGGGTCTTTCATGCAAACCAAATATCTATGTGTCTTGATCCACATCTGAATTAAAGGTGAGGTTGGCGCGCCATTAAACCGGTTTAAGCCCTCCAGTAAAGTATTTTACTGACCGTTCCAAGGCGGTACTTCTTATGTGGATCTTTCATGTTTTTGTTCTGTCTTGTGTTTGCTATGTCTTTGTGCATGTCTGTTTATATGTGCTTTGTGGTCATCTGTTGGGAAAGGGCTGACCTCTTGGCTCTCGTTTGTGGTGTCTAACTGTGAGTTTGTCACTTTCCCATTGGTATCCTGGGTCAGGTGTGGTACTTGATTGTATGGATTCCTGATCTTTGCACCCTTACTTACTTTGTCGTCATCTACTAGGAAAGGGCTGACCTCTTGGCTCTCGTTTGTGATGTCTAACTGTGAGTTTGTCACTTTCCCATTGGTATTCTGGGTAAGGTGTGGTACTTTTTTGTATCGATTTCTGATCTTTGCACCCTTACTTACTTTGGGTATTATTGAATTTACTTCTAGTGGTCTGTAGTACATAACTACCACACATCTGTCTTAGTTTTGAAGGCAACCGAATCACGTCGTGTGCTGAGTGTACATGTATATCTGTTTTTAGAAGCAGATGAATAGTTCCAAGCTTGTAACTTTTCATATTTAGAAATTCCATTGTAGAATAAAAGGCTGATGAAGTACTAATGTTATTCTGCCAATATTTATTAACATTTTTGTTTAAATTTGCTTCTGATTGATTCTTTTCAGGCGGGTTCACTAAATGTTCATGAATATCACCAAGGTCATATATTAAAATGTCTTAATTTCTAGCATATACGAACCAGCTTCTGCTTTTTCATTCTTTATCGTTAATTGTCTAATAGCTATTTGTTTTTCGACTGAGGTATCATCCTGCTGAGCTACATTGTTCAGTTATGTCAATATTTAGTGTCGATTTGTCCTTCAACTGGTAGGAATCAAGAGATCACATTTACTGTCAATCTGCTGTGCTCGTTGGAAGTGATACAATATGTTAAAGCATTTTCTTTTGATAGGTTTCCAGTTTATCAATGTCTTAACTCAAAAATAGTAAGTGAGTATGATCAGGAAATACCACAATCACAAACCGCAGACAAACCCATGGCACCGCAAGGAAAAGCCACACAACGATCACGAGACACCAGGAAGACAAGCTAAACAAAGCAACCAGCTCTCTCTTCCCCATCAAGATGATTGCAAAACTAGAATGGACATAAAGTAACGTACAACAAAACATAGAGCAATTCCAGCAAACATGCCTATATGGGTCCCATATGGGCTACCCATATTGGACCCATATGGGGAATGCAACTAGGTTCCACGTGGGTCCCATATGGGTTAGCCCATATGCGGGTTGCCCAGATGGCTCCCATATGGGTCCCATATAACAGCCCCATAAAGGAAAAGAAGTGATATCAACATATTTATGTAAACTTATTTCTCTGTTTATATTGCATGACTAGCTCCTACAGTGGTGGATACAGAGGGTATTCATGTGGTTCCCTTGAAAAATAGTAAGTGAGTATGATCAGGAAATACCACAATCACAAACCCCTACAGCCCTGTGGCACCGCGAGGAAGAGCCGCTCAACCATCAGGAGACACCAGGAAGACAAATCAAGCAAAGCAACCAGCTCTCTCTTCCCCATCAAGATGATTGCAATACTAGAATGGACACAAAGCAACGAACAACAAAACATAGAACAATTACAGACTCCCACAATGCAAGGCCGTCGTCGGCGGTGCGGCCGGTCCGGCTATGGCCGGACCACTTTTTTGCCCGAAATGGTTTAAGCCGGACCACATTTTTGGCCAAATACGTTATTGGCAGGGCCGTTTTCTCACGTTTCTTCTAGACCTTCTTTAATGATCTATCTTTCGATGATCAAAGATTAATAATTAAATGATAACTGAAGCGTGCGCTGGTCAATGTTTCGGCTGCCTCAGGGTGTGAAAAACACGATTAAAAAATTACACCTGTTTTAAGACAGTTAAAGCTGCATACTCTGTAACTATGAACATTTTTCGATTTTTTTTATTTTCTTTTTAAATCATTTGTAAAAGTAGAATTAACCTATGTTTTCACAATAAAAATGTTCAGTACAGCTGAAAACTGCATGGAAATGTGAATTATCTTATCAAATAGGTGTATTTTTCTCTTGTTGGTAATTATTTGCGTCCCTCCAATAATTCTTGACCGTTGAATTTTAACATAAATGCAGTTGTTTTGATAGTGATAACTTGTTAAGATTTACGAAAATGGTAAAATGTTTACCTGAATTTGAGTATTTTTACAGTGTTTTTGAAAAATAAAAACATTATTTTCAAAATAAGAAGATCAAAAGTTACAGACTATGCAGCTTTAATATAATCGAGCCGCAATGCGACAAAACCGGTCTTCGGGGTGTTCGACAAAGCCAGACAAAACCAGTCTCCTCAGCTACAGAATTGAACTTTCGCTCATAATAATTCTAAATATAATACTTTAATTACCATAAGCGAATAACAAAGGAGCTGATGAGACTGCGCGGATGCGCAGGCTGGTCTGTGCGTTTGTTGTTCGCAAACCCCCGAAAACAGGTTTTCTCACGTCGAGGCGAAATTAAAGGATTATCCTTTGAAGGGAGACTTTAATTATAGTCAATACGACCGCTCTCTATGATCTGTGAAGGAACAAAAAAGGGGAAAAAGAAGAAAAAAACAATAGATAAAAAATAAGATAAAAAGAAAATGAACAAAACAAAAAAATATAGCGGGGATATCTGTATCAGATTTAACTTTGAAGAATCAGTTAACTTTGATGCCACCGCCTGATGAGACCCGCCGAGGGGTCGAAATAGTAGTTGATATTTTGGTGGTTGTGGGAGGGGGTAGCAGTCGAAAGAGGCTGTGGAAGGCATTTGATAAATTGTTATAATGCCTGTAAAATAAGCTGAGGTTCACAAGCAAAAATGGTCTCAAAGTGCAACAGAATCGCTTCTTTAGTCATCTTGAATAACAAAATTTTCTTGGGGGAGGTCCCCCAAAGCCCCCTTACGAGAGGGAGGGGGGTCAACCCCCTCTCGTCCTCCCCCCCCCCTTGTGCCGTCGGAACTCGGTGTACACCAATGGTGTTCAAATGGCCGTACCACTTTTTGAAAGCCGACGACGGCCCTGCAATGGGAGTCACAATAAACAAAAAGTCAACAACAACAGAACCACCGCCTTAGAACGGACAGCAGCCTAAGCCACCGGGGGCTTTAATGCATTTGACTGGTACCAAATCTTCGCACTAGATTCTGCTGTTGTAGAAGTACAAGAAATGTTCAGCTCGCATGGAGGCCATCTAACTAATGCAATGTATCATCATGGAGAAACCCATTTTGCGACAAAATTATTCCATTTTCATTAGAAATTTCCAGAAATTCGATCAGCATAAACTATCAAATTATCAGGTGTATTTTTTCAAATCGAACCCCCTTTGTAAATATGAACCCCCTAGCAAGAGATCCTGGATCCGCTCCTGTTTCTACTATTTATTTTATTTTATTTACATGGGCCAGCTCATATGGGGCCCATAAGGAACCCGGTTGCACTGACCATATGGGACCCATATGAGTACCATATAGATTGCTAGGGTTACAAACTCCCACAATGTTAGTCACAATAAACAAAAAGTCAACAACAACAGAATCGCCGCCTTAGAACGGACACAAGCCTAAGCCACTGAAAGCCACTGAAAACTGTATTGATCCGAATTCGTAAATGGTCGGAAAGACAGGACCCAGACAACTTTTCCTGTTTTCCGATGTAGGAATGCTGCGCTCTGGAATTAACCGCAAAAACGATTTCGTTGATAATTAGGCAAACGTAAAACTAAAATGTTTCCGCTTTGAGGGTAACCCAATATGTACACAATGTGCGCTGGCTTTTTTATGAAAAGAACTGATATGCAGCCAAAATAAATAATTCATTTCTAAATATCAATGTCCATTTTTATTTGAAAAATCTATATATTGAATGAATTATTCAAATAAAATAACAGCAAATCCTGCCAAATAAAAAGAGCACATTACGAACTACTGTCATGGCTGACAATCAACTTGACGTGCTGGAAAACAGACTGGAAATCCTTGAAAAGCGTGTGTTTGGAGGCTGTGATAAAGATGCAATGTACCCGAAGGTGAATTTGTGACGGAAAAATCGACCTAGCAATATTTACTAAGACAAAAATTGTGATTAAACCCATGAATTTCGAAAAATCATAGCACTGAGTATTTTTTCTTGTTTTTTTCCCCCTCAAAATTTCAAAATTCGCACTCCTGGCATAATTTATCTGTCTTCCATTACGTCTTAAACATCCAGGGGGTGTCAGCCAGGTATTCCGGAATATCAAGTGCTGAGGGGGCTAGTGGGAACAAAGTGATTAAAAAGGTGGTTTTATAACAGCGCCCTAGATAAGCTTTTGGGTAGATTGGGTATTTACGAAAGCTGGTTATCCTCAATTGCGTACTTGCAAAAACAATTGCATATTTTGTTGTGCCACGCTTTTTCTTCTGTGATTACACGTTTTCATATTGCCCTAAGCCATCGTCTGCATTTCTAAAGTATCAAACAAGCAGATTTTATTGTACCTGAAGCAAATCTGCCATCCCCTTGTTGACATTTTATCAAAGTGTTTTTCCGTGAAATACTGGACTGGGCACAGATATTTTATTCACAAAAAAAAGTTATATTGTACGCTCGCTATTAAAAAAAAATCAAAACCCGACTGGCATTTGTTTATTATCCAAATGAAACAAAATGGACTAAATGGTACGCAATGACATTGCATGTAATTGCATACCGATCGTTTGAATTGCTTTTTGGTACCCACACATTTCATTTTAATTGCTTTTTTGCAGATTTTAATTGCGTATTTACGCAAATACGCTGCTTATCTAGGGTGCTGTATAATGTACAAAATTGAGTGATATTATACTTGGACACTATCATGTAGCTTTTAAACCATTATCACATTTTTTAAGATGTAAGACCTTTTTTATTTATTGGGACAGCCCTCATATTTTGCATCAGAGTTCTCGGAAACGCCAAATCAGGCGTATTTTCACGCCAACTTTTGGTTTTGTACGCATACATGTTCATGCTGGGGATTCTAATTTACACCAATTTTTTTCTGCTGACGCGTCTCAAACTCCTTTAAAACACCTGAAGACGACAGCGGGAGTCCAAATACGGCTTCTGCCACAAAATATCAGAAGATCGCCGCTAATCCGATGCCCCAGGCAGCGCCCTAGATAAGCTTTTGGGTCTATTGGGTACTTACGCAACCTGGTTATCCTCAATTGCGTACATACAAAAACAAATGCGTATTTTCATATATTTTTTACGCCACGTTTTTTTCTGTAATTACACCATTTCTTATTGCATAAAGCCATCAGGAATGTGCTTGCATATTTATTCACTCCCACAGTCTGCCTTTCTAAAGTATCAAACTTGCGGATTTTATTGTTCCTGAAGCAAAGTTGACATTCGAGCGTGATTACTTCGCAAAGTTTCACTTTCATCACTTTCACTTTGTTTTTCCGCTAAATACTTGACTGGGCACCGATATTTTCATAAAAGTGAAGTATATTGCACGCTCGCTAGTGAAAATAAAATCAATACCCGACTGGCATTTGTTTATTAGCCGAATTGAAACGAAATGGACCAAATGGTACGCAATGACATCGCATGTAATTGCATACCGATCGTTAGAATTGCTTTTCGGTACGCACACATTTCATTTCAATTGCTTTTTTTGATGATTTTAATTGCGTATTTACGCAAATACGCTGCTTATCTAGGGTGCTGCCCAGGGTTTGTCATAAAATGTCCAGTCGTCGGATAGCAGTAGGTGTGATCTCATTTAGCTCTCGGCCAATCAGAATGTCACACAGGGACTGCTGACAGGACAATAATTTTGCCTATGCAAATTTGAGAAGCACATGGTTGATTGGTTTAAACTTTTCCGAGTGCGTGTAAAGACAAATGATAGTCGCGCATTCGTGACTGTCTGTCTCAATCAAATTTTGAAATGTTTCTTACTTTTTTGAACGCATGAAAGTGCTTCCACAGCTCGAGTTCCACAGATGGTTGATAAAATAAAAATAAGATTTCTTGAATACATCGGTAAACCAAGTAGGATAACGTCCGATAAGGCAACGTGCCGAATGAAGCGTCATTAGCAACAAATGAGTGATGCAATCAATTATCGGCAATAAACTTTTCTTAGGGCATTAAATGCAAACAAATGACTTTCAGCAAGAAAACCCGTTCATTTTAAACCATTGAAATCGTCTCGCACGTAGGAAGGAAATCAAAATAATCATCTTAATTTTGGAACAATCGCTGTAGTCTAGGTGCGCAAAAAGCACTTGCATGCAAATAATTAAATGATTGAACTAGATCTATACATCTGCAAAAGATCTATCCGCCTGTCTGTTCGTTCGTCTGTCTGTCTGCTTGTAAATGAAATAACTACATGTATCAATTGATAAGCTTTTCATTTTAAGGCCAAACATAAAAATATGTGTTTCATGATACTTGAAATTTTAAAATATGAAAAAAAATGATTTTGATGGAGAAGGTAGGAAAACAATATAGCCAAACCCCCTTGAAATCCCTAACAATGTTAAGAAAATATTGGTTAGGGGTTGGGGTAGAGGGGGATTTAAGTTTGTTACGGTAACCTGATACAAACTTTTATTTTTGGTCTAAAATCTTTTTTGTTCACAGCTAGTCCTAAAGGATTTTGAAATTGCCATTTTGCAGGATAAAAGACATTACATCCGTAAATAAAACTTTTCATATTTCGGCTAAAACTATAAACTCCAACTTTTCCAGGTCAAACTCCAATTTTTCAATTTTGACTCCAACTTTTTCCAGGGATGGATTCTATGAATCCTGTTTTCAAAATCCTAGTGAGAACTCTGTTGCATGTTTAACCAATTTGATCTATCATAAAGAAAATTGATGTTATAAGATTTAGGGCTCAATTTGATTAAGAATTTAACCCTTAAAACGCCAGCAAAAAATCCATCTGAAAATTTCGTCTGCATTTGTCGTCTGCTGCAAATTTTTGCTAACATTATTTAAGAAAGTTAAGTATAGAGACAAACAGTGTGGACCAAGATCTGATCTGAGTCTACACTGTTTGTTTGAAAGGCTTCTAAAAAATTTCAGCAGACGACAAAAGCAGACAAATTTTGTTGTGATTGGCCCTTTAAGGGTTAAAATTACAGCACAGTTACAATTGTGTTGTTGTGATCAATTGGTCAGCAATTGTTTAAATACAAGTACTTTTATATAGGTGCCTTGATGCGAGAAAACTTGTCTTCGGGGTTTCCAAGCAGGTCCATTTCAAACCAGCCTGCTCAGCTACATAGACTAGCTAGAATCTTGGAATTTGGTTTGAAGCAAGCTCAGATATTATACTTTACAGGAAGCAAACAACAAAGGTGATGATCACAAAGGTTTAGATAAACAAAAATTGTCAGCGCAAAATTGTAAATATTTTTACCCATCAATTTTAATATATGTTTTAGGTGCTCAAAAGAACCGTCTCATTGAGACGGTTCTTTTGAGTACTCACAACATATGTTTTGGTAGAGAAATAAGAAAATTAAATTTTCGTTACACACTCTTAGCTAAAGTCCTGTGATCAGACTGTGCAGGCTGGTATGCACCTCTGTTGTTTGCAACCCCGAAGACAGGGTTTCTCAAGTCAAGGCCTATATAACAATTGACAAACATGGTTAGGGAGCTCAGTGGTAGAGTGCTTGACTCGAGAACAAGGGGCCTCAGGTTCGAGCCTCACCGGCGTCACTGCGTTGTGTCCTTGAGCAAGACACATTAATCCTAGCTTAGTACTGGTTCAACCAAGGAAGACCCGTCCGTTTATAACTGAAAGATTGTTGATGGGACGTAAAGAATCAAATCAAACAAAACAAATACCCTGTTTGATAAAGTAAACACATCTGCCAGTACAAAAACTGAATTGCTATTTGGAACTTCTAGCCTCTGACAATGATGAAAGATATCCTTTCATTTTTTTTGCATGATTTATTTGGTCTGCTGTTGTTCTTTTACAAAATTAACATAAGAGTGTCAAACAGTTTGGATACCGATCAGGCCCGACATTTTGTTGGGCCTGATCTGGGTCCAAACTGTTTGCAAAGGTTTTCAGCAGATGATGCTGCAGACAGCTTGATTGGCTGTCAAATTTTTAATTTTGAAAAAAGTCAGCAGACGACAACAAAAGCATGAAAAATTACCCAGCATGCAAAGTGTTAATTTGGAAAGTCCTCTCTTATCTGGAGGTCTGTTTTCAAATAATTTGGTAGGTGGAAAGCAGAGGTGTGGAAATAGTAAAATTTTCTACTTGTCCAGGGGCAAGTAAAAAGCCATAATTTACTTGTCCATAGAAAATTTTACTTGTCCGAAAGAAAAATACTTAGCTTGTACCTTTCAGTGCTTATACAAATTATTCTTTCAAAAACAGTATGAAACCAGATATATATCAACTCTTGTAAATAGTATGGATCCAGATCAGCTGGCTTCTGAAGAAGCTAGCTGATCAGGTTCCACACTGTTTTCAATGCAAGATGTGAGCCCGTAATAATTAATCAAAATATGAAAAACAGAATTGTATTAACTTTATACTTTGGACAAGTAAATAGAAATTTTCTATTTGTCCTGAATGAAATGGGACCTGGTCGGACAAGTTAGGCATGGTATTTCCACAGCCCTGTGGAAAGGGTTGGTACTGCAGTAGGAAGATCAGATGAAAGTGATATCAAAACTTCAGCAAAGTGGTCTATCATCTTAACCAGTATTCGCTAAGAATATAGCAACTCATTTTAATGATAAAAGAACAATAAGTACACTATTAGCGAAACTGTGTTTCCTGTTAACAACAATGTCCACTTAACAAATTATGCTCTGTCATGGGTAGCAATCTACGTCGTAGCATGGATATTGCAAACACGTAGTATATCGCATGATTTGATTTTGACCGGGGGGGGGGGGTCCCTTTGTAAAATTATACAAATACTTGTCTGTCAAAACCAAGCAGTGGAGACACGAGGATAATTTTAGCAGTCACCCGCTTCGATATTTGTGGGTGAATGATTATAAAGGCAACAGCATTTCTGGGCATGATCATTATATATTCTGTTCAAGTGTGATGTTAGGCACCGGCTGCACTGCTTAGTTTTGACAGACATTAATTTGTATAATTTTACGAAGGAAAAAACTTACCTTGTAAATCAAAGATGGCGTCGTACTACGTGCAGCAACATCCATGCTTTGACGTAGGTTGTTACCCCTGAATTGACTCTAAATCTACTAGTATTGTCTGCTGATAACTTTTGCAAACAGTTTGGACCCAGATCAGGCCTGACAAAACGTCGGGCCTGATCTTGATCCAACTATTTGACACTTTGATGGTATTCCTGAAATTTTTTTCCAAAAAAGTTGATTTTGAAAAAAATCAGCAGATGACAAAAAGCATGAAATATTACCCAGGATACAAAGAGTTAACTTGTCTTTCTACTTCAGTAAATGGAGTGAATTTAGACCTGTATGTTGTTATGTATGTTGCTATGATTTATATGTCTGCTTGTGTGGTACTTTCAGGGCATGAAACCATTCCAGGTAATCCCTCCATAAGCAATGATTTGTGAAAAGTGCCCTTATGTCATATCCTACCAGCATTGTCCTTATCAGCTTGCTGAAACTCTTTAAATGTTCAATATGGGCCATGGCATGGGATTTCCAACAATCTGGTATGTGCGACCGGCAAAGCCTCAGATCAGCCTGCGCATACACACAGTCTGATCAAAGCCTTTGCTAGTCGCTTGAATATTCTATTAGTGTTAATTAAGCTACTGACTGAACATCATTTGGAGTTTCTCAGTTTAAAAGGAGGCTGCACAGGCTTGTCTGAGTCAACACATGTCAAAATGCCACATTGTTGGAAATCACATGTTGCAGCTCATATCTAAAATGGAATCTTCCAGTTGATGATCTGGACTAATCTATTTTAGTAATCATTCAATAATTTGCAGAAGAAAGCAAGCAAATATTTAACTAACCATTAAAGCGCCAATCACAACTGCAGCAGATGGCACATTTTGCGACATCTTTCCTAATTTTCGAAATCAATAAGGTATGGTATTTCATGAGAATCGTCTGTTGGCAGACCCAACAGACGGTTCTCATGAAATATCATACCTTATTTGTTATTTTTGAGCAGCAAAATTTAAAAGTGTCCTCTGCTGCAAAATACAGGTGGCACTTTATGGGTAAAACTGGATATTATAGTTAATTTTAATTTAGAAAACAATTTTTAAAAAAAAATAATCGAAAATGATTATGAAATTGAATGAGTCAAGTATTTGTCTGAAAGTGCAAGTGTGAAATTCAAATAATTAAAAGAGTTGTAAACATTTCTAGAAAGAAACTTTTTAATGTAGAAAATTGGCTTAATGAATTTCGTAAGCCATTACAAAATTTGGACTAACACATGACTTAATATTATGACTTCGAAAAATTTCACTCTCGTTTCACATTTCACAAACAGCTGATTATTAGTTTATTAGTTAATTAAATCTTGACTTCCATTTCAAGGCCCTGGATTTTGTTTGTTGGCATAAGGACACAATTAGAGCACTTTTCTAACATCATTGCTTATATAACTAACATGTCTATAAACAGTGAAACAAGGCATCTAGGAGTTACAGTAGTAGCATACAGTAAATCTGTGTAAAACAGCCACTCTCAAAAAGACAGAAAATTGGTTTTCAAGACCAATTAGCGCTTTATGCAGGTCAAAAGTAATGCAGAATGCTCCAAGGTGAGCATTTTGCAGTACTTTCAACCTTCATTAGGCTACCATTTGTCATTAAGATCTTTGTTTTGTCTATTTTTGAGTGGCTGTTTTACACAGGTTTTACTCAATTACTGTAGTTGTACAAATGTACATTTTCTGTTTCAATGCTTTTAAACAACCTAATATGCTGATCCAGATTTTTGGAGCTAGATGTTAGGTTTGGACTACAAGGGAAGTATATCAAGGCAAATCTAGATTTGAATGTCTAAGATTTTGGGGATTGCTTTAGGTAAAATATAGTCAATTACAATCCTTTAAATAACTATCATTATAAAATCATTTATTTCATGCTAATATAATGCTTTTCATTTATTGCTAGTTAGATTACAAGTATAATGGTATAATTTTAATTCAATTTTATTTGATGTGATTAAAAACTAAATGGCAATCATTGCAAATAAATGAAATAGTAAAATGCCTGCATATAGTACGTGCTCTTAATTAAGAGCCATAATGATAAGATAATCTAAATTTTCAGGGTTTTTTTTGAAAGAATTTCAATGAAAATCAAGACATTTTCACCACCATAGCATTTGATTTTTACCCTTTTTGCCATTCACGACAATAATGTCATCTGCATACTAAACTTCTGATTTACATTGATAGCTAATATATTGCAAACAATATGGACCCAGATCAGACTGCTCCATTTGGAGCAGTCTGATTAGGGTTCGTAGTGTTTGTTTAATGATAAAAAAAAGTCTGAAGTGCATTTGAATACATGTATATGCAGCAGACATTTTCAGGAAAAATTATTAGCAGGATAAGAGTTAATCTTGTCATTTTAGAGAGCAAAACCCTTATCTATATCTAATGAATATACATGTTCATGTACTTTTGATGCCTTGTAATAACTGTTAATTATTAACTGGGTTTGGATTATACATATACTGGTGCCTAATAATAATTTCTTTGATTTGAATCACTCCTGTTGCTGTCTACCATTAATATAGAGAGAAACTAATAGTTCTGGCAAATAGTTCTGTTTTAAATGACATTTGGTTCTTTGAATTGTATAGATTATTAGAAGCAAATATATTAGTCTTTTTTTCTAGTTTTCTTAAATTGGTAATGGGAATAAGTTAACTTACAAGCATTTTAATCTTGTTAGTTAAAATCTCAATGAACAGACTCACTGGATGTCATTTCCCTACATATAAAATGTATAATAGCCTTTACAGATTCTGTGCACAATCACACCCTTAATATAAATATGGTTGAGGTGTACCAACTAACCAATTATAACACTTCTTTATATGGGCCTTGATGCATATGGGCATTGATGCAATCAGGGTTTCTGACAAAGCGAGACTCAGAAAAACCAGTCTCCCCAGTCTCCTAAGCTACAGACAATAGCCAGAAAATTGATTGAAATTTCACCTGTAGCAAGTTTTGATATAATACTTTCCAATAATTGAATAACAAAGGCTTTGATCAGACTGCACGGATGCGCGGGCAGGCTGGTCTGCACCTTTGTTATCACAAACCCCTGAAGACAGGCTTTCTCGCGTCAATGCCCTGGTATATATAACAAAGAGAGACAAAAATAGTTATGATCCTGGAGCAGTGTGGAGACATATATATCATGCTAATAACTTTTTTACTGCAAGCCCCTAGCTGTATTATAACTATAGTATATACATGTACTGCCATATACTCTATGAAGTGCTTCAGTGCTGCAACTGATGGATTAGAAATTATTTACAATTTTAAGCTCAAAAATTTTGTTTATCTAAACCTATGGTGCTTGCCTATATATAATTTAGCTGTATTTCCATCTAAACCTTTGTCCTCCTGAACTCAGATTTATCCTTTTTGAAAATGCTGTAGATCCAGATCAGCTAGCCGAATTCTGACAAAGCCATCTGATCTGGATCCACACTGTTTTCCACTCTGAATATTATCCAGACAAAATGGGGAGGAGTGTAGTACATGAAAAATTTCAGCATGACAAGGGTTATATACTTTTATGGCTTTCTGCCATACATATTCAGAGATACAGATATTCCTTGCTTGTTTGCTTCAATCACAGGCCAACATAAGTAAACCACCATGAGGAAGAGACAGGAGGACAGACAAATCAAGAAATCATACCAAACCATGCAGCATGCAAAAAGTTAAATCTGTTCATTAAATATAAAATGTTTATTAACTTTTAACACACCTTTCCTCCATAGGCTATTTTAGATCATGACATCATTTTCTATTTTTAGACAACATTGAAAAAATTTAAGTTAAATTTTGAATACTTTTGAAAATATTATGGAAAATGGAGCATTTGCTCCCTTTGGAGCAAATGCTCCATTTTCCATAATATTTTCAAATACATGATATTTCAAAGGCTTCAAAAAAGGCGTTATTAATTATGGAGGATAGGGTTAATTCTTTGCTTGATAGTGACTATTGAGGGGTTTGTCGTCAGCTGATGGTACCTACCTTTGCAAACAGGTTTGACATTCTGATGGTATTTCTGAAAGAAAATTTTGAAAAGTTAATTGAAAAAAAGCAGAGATAATTATGTTGTGTAATATCAGGTATGTATATTTAGAGAATTATTTCTGCCACTTTCTGTGATATCATTTTGGTATATACATATGTTAATGCATTTAAACTAGACTTCAGTTGATGGTACACCATCACAAATACCAGCTTTTTATCTAACCAAAGCATCTGCAAAGTTTGAAGTTGCTACGTACAACGATTTTAGAGGAGATGCATTTACAAGAAAGTACATTATTCACCTTTGACATTGACCTTAGGTCAAGGACACACAGGAAATGTTGCCCAGTATCCTCGACATCATATGATCTTTAAACCTGCAAAGTTTGAAGTTTCTATATCCAACAGTTTAGGAGGAAATGCATTTACAAGAAATATTTGATTTGACCGCTCCAAGGCGGTACTTCTTTTGTGGATTTTTTCTGTCTTGTGTTTGCTATGTCTTTGTGCGCGTCTGTTTATATGTGCTTTTTGGTCACCTGCTGGGAAAGGACTGACCTCTTGTCTCTCGCTTGTGGTGTCTAACTGTGAAATTGTCACTTTCCCATTGGTATCCTGGGTCAGGTGTGGTACTTGACTGTATTGATTCCTGATCTTTGCACCCTTACTTACTTAACCCAAGGTCAAGGTCACATGAAGCATTGCCCTCTATATCATGTGATCTATGTACCTGCAAAGTTTGAAGTTGATACGGACAAGGGTTAAGGGGATGCATTTACAAGAAAATACATTATTTGACCTTTGACCTTGACCCTCCACCCCCCTGGGGTCAAGGTCACACTAAATGGTACCCAGTACCCTGTACATCATGTGACGTATGCACCAGCAAGTTTGATGTTGCTACATCCTATGGTTAAGGAGAAGATGCATTTACAAGAAAATACAATATTTGACCTTGAAATTTGGGTCAAGGTCACAGGAAATGTTGCCCAGTGCTCTCTACATCATGTGACCTATGCACCTACAAAATTTAAGTTGCTACATCAAAAGGTTTAGGAGGAGATGCATTTACTAGAAAAAAAATTATTTGACCTTTGACCAGGTCACACGAAATGTTTCCCAGTACCATCTACATCATGTGACATATTCAGCTACAAAGTTTGAAGTTGCTACGTCTAATGGTCTAGGAGGAGATACATTTACAAGAAACGTGATGGACGGACGATGGACCGACTTTGGTAAGAAATTAATATACCCTTTTTTTCTAGAAAAAAAGCTGGTATAATGATTTTTGATATACATTATGTGGCAACAATTAATGTAGTACTAGAGATAAATCACAATATATAACTGCATGTCTAATTCAGCACCATTTGTGCTAGTGCATGAGATTTTAGCCTGTTGGGGACCTGCCAGGAATGGCTCAGGCAAGCTAGCCCAGTGTCACCAGTATCTTTATTGATTGGACATAAAGTAGGGAAGAGGATGTGGTTTTGTACAGATATCCAGACATCTAGCTTTAATGAATTGCCATGCATTTACCTAAGTTGTAAAATAACTGAATCCTTTTCCCACTATTTTCACAGCTGTTGTCATATGCTCTCCTTTCTGATATATACTTTTGTGGCATATATTGCAAACAATATGAACCCAGATTAGACTGCTTCCTTAGAAGCAGTCTAATCAGGGTTCATAGTGTTTGCTTCCATGATAAAATTAGTCTTGTGTGTTTGAAGATATGCAGGCAGTCTGCATTTTTTAACACAAAAATGGTATTGCGGGGTTCGCACAGGCTTGAAAAGTACTTGGATTTAAAGGGCTTTCCTGAAAAGTCTTTGAAAATTGAATCTGCCTTAAAAAGTACCGGTACTGGAGAATCACTCAAAAGCCTTAAAAAGTCCTACTATTTTCTGTATGACAAGCTGCACAAAATATAGGCACAACAATTTCATGCTAATTTTTCAGTACTAATGTCTCAATTATCTCAGTCTTGCATTTCTGAAGTAGAATTTTAGTACTTAGATCAGTACTTTTCATTAACTTAAAGTCCTTGAAAACTGTTGGAGAGGCTTTTAAAAGTCCTTGAAAAGTCCTTGAAGACTAAAAGTATACTTTTACTGGCCTGTATGAACTCAGTGTATTGGCATAAGCAAATTGTTACCACTATCTTGTGGGCTCGCTCATATATATGTTCGTTTCTGTTGCAGTGTACCGACACACTTAGCAGTGTTCAAACAAAATTGGGACAGTCTGTTACAGGAAAGAAAAAGATTAACAAGGTGTTCGATAGATGTAAGTATAGTTTGATAGACTGATTTAAGTATAGTTCGATAGACTGATTTAAGTATAGTTCGATAGATGTAAGTATAGAGGGAAAATACAGAATCTATTGGACTTAAACCCTTTTTAGACCAGAAACCCCTGAACATGTCCTTTGGCAAACATAATGCGGCATTTCATCAGGGTTTGCACTGTTTGCTAAGACAAGATCCATCTTCAGAGAAAGAAATACAAAATTTCTTGGAAATTATAGCGTAGTGCACTTATTAATGATAGTCTCAAAAATGTCAACATCTAGATTTTTTTTAAAGAATAGTGAAACCGGTCATGAATGTGAGAGTAGGAGAGAAAAATATGTCTTGACACTGCAAGTTTATGAAGTAGCCATTTATTTTTATTTTTGGAAGAAAAATACAACTAATAGTGTTTAGTTGCGTGTCATGAGAGCTCATTTCAGCTCTTTGAAATGCTTTAAAACCATTTCCGCCGCAGGGCTTAAACCCTGACCCCATATGGGGCGAGTACCCCCAGACCCCCTCAACATTGCATACTCTATGGAATGCCTCAGGAATGCGCCTGCTGATGCTGCTATTATATATAATAAGTATGACAGCCATTTGTACATTCTTTCGTATATTTAAGTAAAAAAGATTCAGGCGTACCTTGATCCAATGACAGCTGAAGAGATGACACTGTCTTATGCTGCTTCTACAAATGTATAATTAATATGTATGACAGCCATTTGTTTAGTCTTTCTTATATTTTCAGTAAAAGAGATTCAGTCGTACCTTGATCCAGCAACAGCTGATGAGATGACACTGTCTGATGCTGCTAAAGCTGAAATCATTCTTGCAGGTATGTACATGGCTTAATTCTTGTCCTGTTGAGTACCTTTATATGCTAATCTCACAGGTTTAGATAAACAAAAATGTTCAGCGTAAAATTGTAAATATTTACTTGCCCATAATTTTTTGCATATGTTTTGGGTGAGACGGTTCTTTTGAGTACCCACAACATATGTTTTGGTTGAGAAATAAGAAAACCATTTTTTTGGTACACTTAACTTAATTAAAGCCATGTTTTGTATATGTACAGTTGGAATTTACAGCTGGCTCTGTAGTGGACTAAAGTCAGTCAGGTGGCCGTATAAGAAAAAAAATCTCTAGGCATTGGTGGAGATTTAAGAGGGGTGATTCAGATCAATTTCAGCAGTAATTTGATTGGTTATAAAAAAGGCCTGCCTGAGGAGCACAGTGGTTCAATAGTTGAGTGTTAGACTTGAGATCAAAGGGTTGGTGGTTAGAGACTCGCCTCAGGCACTATATTGCATCCTTGAGCAAGACATTTTATCCTCTGCTTAGTACTCGTTCAACCCAGGAAGACAGAAAATTGTTAATGTAATGTTAAGCATCAGCACAATCAAAACAGAAACTACCTGACAATGCACATATAATACAACATTGAAACATTTAAATCATGTTCTTCTTATAGTATCAGACTTCCAATACAAACATTGTACATACCTCTCATGACCTGGATATATTTTCAGTTGAAAGAGTCTAGCTCCAGATCAGTTGGCTTCGAAAGAGGCCATCTGATTAGTCGCTGCTGTGGAACACTGTTTTACAATCAGCTTGTGATTCCAAGGAAATAGTTCAAATCATTTTAAATTACCTGTTTCTAGGGAGAGGACTATAATGATATGTTCACTTTCTTCTGTCCACCTGATCCTGAGATAACTGAAAGTTAACTTTTTCTTTGCCAGCGGTGACTTTTGTCGTCTGTTGATGACTTTTGCAGCTTGATCCCTGACAGTAGCAGGAATATTAGATTTGTTTTATCATATAACACAAAAACTTCCATGAAATCATGTTTTAAGTTTGAAAACTCTAGATTTTGCATATATATATATATATATATATATATATATATATATATATATATATATATATATATATATATATATATATATATATATATATATATATATATATATATATATATATATATATATATATATATATATATATATGCCGTGTTGTTGTGGGATTAATTTCATAACATTATCAAATATGTAATTTACTAGTGAATTATTGATTTTAATACCATTGCCTTATTACACTCTAAGGTGGGACATACAAGCGCAGATCCAGAAAGTTTTGTCAGAAGGGGTCCAACTTAAGCCTTTTTTTATTTGATTTTTTTAGTTGATGAGGGGAGAAAGGATCCACATACCACTATAAGCAGGCCATTATCGGAGTTAAATGGCGTTTCGCTGGCAGGCCGATGATGGCCCGACATTAAGGGGTTTCAGGGGATCCAGACCAGTATTGCTTTGAAACCCTATATTTTTGTGCTTTTTCAGGGGGGGGGGGGTCAGACCCCCTGTCCCCCCCCCCCCCCTCTGGATCCGCCCATGACATAGCATGATAATTCTTTTCTTTTCTGTTTTCCAGAGGAGGATTTTCTTCAGCAGCAAGCAGTTAGACTAGAAACATTGACACAGATACAAGATACATTAGATAGTGAACACTTAAAAGGTTTGTTATCTCCATCCCGGACTGTGTCTACTTTGTTTGCTTATGGAAATATGATTAGATATGATCCTACACTAGTGGACCCGACAAGAAATTTCTTTGTGTTCTATGTACAAATGTGAAAATTATTTATTTAATTATTCACAGTGGGTGGATCCTAGCATGAATACTCATGAAGGAAAGGATTAGAATAAGAATGCAATCTTGTTAGCAAGATATCTAAAATCCAAAAAGAAGTGTTTGAGCTTGAGTCTTGTAATTCGGTATATTAATGTTGGACAGAGGATTAGAAAAACTGATTTACTTTTGGTTGAATTCCATTTAAGTGACAGAGTAATGTTCCTTTTTAGACTATGGCATTTTTCCAACTTAGGACCTAATTTAGTATACTAAGCTTATTTGATGTGTTGAATATTTTAATGAGGGTGAAGTAACTTTGTATCAATTAATTAATGTAATTGCTCCCAAATCACTTTACCTTGTAATCTCATAAACTATAAGTGCAACAGTCTTGAAACTTTGTAAGCTAATTAAAGATTACATGTGGACTACATGATTAACGCTTGAAAGATTTCCAATATCTAAACAGAACTATTACCCTTGTTTAAAAAAACACACAATCCTCATGGACAAGCATTATGGGGGGGTCTGGATGGGGTATAATGATTAGTGAATAATGGCCCTTTTTCATAGTGAATAATGAGCCAAAAAATAATGAATAGTGAATAATGAGGGCCTAAAAATTTATGAATGATCCTTTTTTTTAATGAATTGAAGAAAAAATTAATGAATAGTGAATAATCAGATTTCTTTTCCACATTTCTTACTTTTAATGAATAATTGGTCTTATTTCAATGAATAACACAAAATTTTAATGAGATGAATAATGGGCTAAATTTAAATGAATAGTGAATACCAGACCCCCCCCCCCCATCCAGACCCTCATTATGGTTTGGTGTTTTCATATAAAGTGATTACTAATAGGTATTGGCTGATAATTGATTATCATATTGAATTACATTAGCCAGTTTACTTAGCTGTAATTTGCAGCTTTTTCTTCTTTTTATTTAAAGGTGTACCTAGTCGTTCTGGAAAACTACAAGAGCTAAGTCAACTTCAGTTAAAGCAATTGGTAGGTAGAAACATTTTTTAACTAATGAAAGTAAATTTCAAATACACATGTACTACATGTACAGGGTTCGCACAGGCTTCAAAAGTACTTGAATATACAGGACTGTCTTGAAAAGTCCTTGAAAATTTAAATTTGCCTTGAAAAGTACTTGAACAACACTCAAAGGCCTTGAAAACTCCTTGAATTTTACCATTTACAGGAGGATTCAACACTGTCTTTGGAGACCTAAATCAGTATAGGCACACAATTTTATACTAATTTTCTAAAATTTATATCTTTAGTAAGGCAGTCTGGTATTTCAAAAATAGAATTTTAACGTGTAAATTAGTATTTTTCATAAAGTTTCAGTCCTTGAAAACAGGAAAGTCTTTTAGAAGTCCTTGAAAAGACCTTGAATTTTATGCAAACTTGCCTGTATGAACCTTGATGTAGCAACCAGACAAAATGACAAGCAGTGAACATCCAGATAGGATATTCTTTTAATTGTAAGTAACTTGATGTTCATTTTTCTCTTGAAAAATGTTTTAAATTTATAATTCAATTTATTGTTTTAATTGGCAAGTAACTTATGACACTAAATTCCCATTATCAAAATTTATGGCACAATGAAATTGTTGTTTTGGTGGAGCGTTGTGGCTCAATGGTAGAGTGCTTCACTTGAGATTGATGGGTTGTGGAGGCACTGCATTTTGTCCTTGAGCCCTTTTGGTTCAATCCAAGAAGACCAATCCCGATATGATTAAAAACTATTGACTAAGATGTAAAGAATAAAAGCAAACAAATTATATTGTGGTCTTGTTCTTGGGCTCATAGTGATCCTATCAGAAATTATCAGATCTTGAGGTGATTAGTGACAACCATGTTGATTAAATCCTGCCATCTTCAACTGCTGTTTCACTGCTCACTCTGTAAAAGTTCAACACAATAGAGAAGCGGAGTGGCTCAGTGGGAAAGTGCTAGACTTGAGATCAAAGGTTTGCTGGTTTGAGACTCTCAGAAAGCACTTCGTTGCGTCCTTTAAGAGAAATGCTTTAGTACTGGTTCAACCCAGGAAGACTGGATGGGCCATGGGTGAAAGTTTTCAGGATAATTCTTGAAATCAGGATTTTGAGGCTGACTTTCCACTGAAAGTCAGCCTCAAAACGCTGAATTAAGGAGATTGTAATAGCTTCTTTGATTTATCTTCGGTCTGTCTAAAGACAATTGAAACTTGAAATTGTTACTATTAAGTGGCGTTACTGCAAGTTTTAAGATGGGAGTCTGAAAAGTTCAGGATTTTGGAAATTTTGAACTTTCACCCATGTTGGGCAGATGGACAATGCTGCCTTGATTGATAGCCAGTACAGGGCTCAATCCCATGCACAAAACAACACTGGCTTTCCGTGTTCTGGCTGTTTTGCTTTACACTCAACAAAACCGCCAATATGATTAAACATGAAATACAAAGTTTTTTTTTTTTTACCTTTTAAAAGTGCAAATAATTTCTGTATTAGATATTGGCTATAAAAATGGTAGCATAAGAGGTGGCTTTTCAGAATTCCATGAAGTAATGGATGCCATGTGATAAGTTCAAAGAAAGGAGTCACTTAAAACGCTTATATTTAGCGGTAATTTTTATGTGGTGCTTATTGTTTGCAAAGACAAAAATCGACGAAATATGAGACTGTAAAATACAGATACATTTTTAAAGCAATAAATGAGCACACATCCGTAGTATTTTGGTATTTGTATCGTCAAAACCCTATATTTGGATGGTAGAGTATTTTTCCATGTAGAGGAAACCAAATCTTAAAAGGGGCTACTATTAAAAGAAAGATTATGCTCCCCATATTCTTCCCTTTAAGAGTAGCCCCTACGAGTATAGACAATGACTTAAAAGGGCATCAAATTGAGAAACCATCAAAATTAAATTATGCCAATATGTCAGTCTTTTACAATTGCCAAATTATGATGCTGCAAATATTAAGTGGTTTACAGTATTTTGAACTGAGCATTCATTTCTTCATGAACCTTCAAATTCATTTCTTTAATGAAGATCATGGCAAGTGGGAATGTATTCCAGTTGGGGTCAAATCATATCTGATTGTATCCTATCAAGACCTAATAATAAATTAAATTGGGACAAATTCATACCTCTGAGATGTTATCTAAGCAGGAAACCAAATCTTTGTCCATACTTATATTGCCATGAATTTCATTCAGTTATATACAGGAAGGATGCCATTGTGTTAAGTATTGTATTACACAACATGCTACAAACCAATAAACATGTAATATGCCAGGAATTTTAGATGAATACTTGTTGAATTATCTGAGCATATTTTGGGTACTCATTGGAGAACAGTTTTTCAGTTATAATCTAATCTACACATTCAGATAAGAGAGCATTAAATTTTTCCTATTTCTCAACCCAAGGGCATGTTGTTTGTACTCTATAGAACCATCTCAATGAGATTGTTCTTTTGACCACCAAAACACATGTTTAAGATGTTTGGTAGGAAAATAATCACAATTTTACGCACAAATAGTTTGCTTATCTGGATCTATGCATATATAGGACTAGACACTGGTAAACCCTTTTCATTCTGTAAGCAGGTGCGTCGACAAACGGAGAAATCATATAATGAGGCATCACTTCATCTGGGTCTGCACTGTCTGCTAAGATAATAACAATACTCAGTGACAGAATAAATCCATTACTGTTTGTTTGTTTTGTTTGTTTGTTTTGTTGCTTTATGTCCCAAGTCAACAGCTATGGTCATGGCAGGACGGTCAGATCACCTAACCACACTTTTTCCTGGGCAAGCTTGAACAAGCAGTTAACCAGTACTTTGTGCTTATACTTTCGCTTGTAACTGACAACAACCCTTCTTGAATGATTCAGCGGAAGGGAGGAGAATGACCGTAGAAATTATTTCATGATCAATCTCCACGAAAGTATGGGACCGGGCCGGGATCGAACTTGCGACCCCTGGATCTGCAGTCAGACTCGCATCTGTTGCCAGACACGTTACCGACTGCGCTACGGGGCCAGGTAATTACTGTATAAAATGATTGATCGGCAATCCTTTAAAATGTAAAATCAACAATGCCATATGTATTATGTAAATATGTATGAGATAGTCTAACTGAATGAATGGGTTAATGAATGCTACTGTGTTTCAGGACCAAGCTGGTGAACTGACAGATGAAATAAGAGAACTGTTAGCCTCCTATAACTCTGTCGTATCCTTTTACATTCTAACCCAGTCCTATAACTTCTTGCTCATTTACAGTCAAATCTCATTAGTTTGAAGTCCTTGGGACCGCATTTTTAGCTCACCTCATGGGTGAACTAATAGTATACCAGTCACTCCGGCGTCGGTCCATCGTCCGTCCGTCCACAATTTCAAACATCTTCTCCTCTGAAACCACTGGGCCAATTAAATTCAAATTACATATGGAGACTCCTTAGGACGCGGGAACGAAAGTTATTCAAATGGTCCTGGTCACATGACCAAGATGGCCGCCACGCATATATATGGTAAAAACCCTTTAAAAATCTTCTTCTCCAGAACTAGAAGGCCGATGACCTTGGGACTTGGTATGTAGCATTGGGGTAGTGGGGCCTACCAAGTTTGTTCAAATGATGATCCTATGTTGACCTTGACCTACTTAACGGCAAGGTCATATTTGCTTCCTAATGCATTTAAATGGGAAAATTTCTGAAAAGTTGATTTTTTTGGAAAACTGTGGAAGCCTTAGTCATTATTCTCACTTGATGTGTTTAACCTAATGAAACAATGGCTATAAATAAGTTCCAAAGGTCAAGGTTGACCTTTGACCTTTCAGCTAGGTCGCTCATACTCCAATCAATATAATAAAACAGATTTCTCACAAACCATTGGTCCAGTTGAACTCAAATTTCATATGAAGAATCCTTATGATAAGTTAGCCAAAATTTATGCTAAATAGTATAGTCACGTGACCAAGATGACCGCCACGCCCATATATGGTAAAAACCCTTTAAAAATCTTCTTCTCAAGAACCAGAAGGCCGATGACCTTGGGACTTGGTATGTAGCATTGGGGTAGTGGGGCCTACCAAGTTTGTTCAAATGATGATCCTAGGTTGACCTTGACCTACTTAACATCAAGGTCAAATTTGCTTCTTAATGCATTTAAATGGGAATTTTTTCGAAAAGTTGATTTTTTAATTCTGTTGAAGCCAAAGTCATTATTCTCACTAGGTATGTTAAACCTAATGAGACAATGGCTATTAATAAGTTTCAAAGGTCAAGGCCACCACATCCATATATGGTAAAAACCCTTTAAATATCTTATTCTCTGGAACAAAAGGCCAATGTCCTTGGGACTTGGTATGTAGCATTGGGGATGTGGTCTCTACCAGGTTTGCACAAATGATGAATCTAGCTTGACCTTGACCTACTTTATGACAAGGTCAAATTTGATTTTTATGCATTTATGTGGGAAAAATCTTGAAATGTTCATTTTTCTATAAATGTTTAAGCCGAAATCATAATACTTTTGAGAAATGTTTAATTTTATGTTTCAATGGTTTTATATAAGTACCAAATGTCAAGCTGACCTGTGACCTTTTATCCAATGCCACTCATTTGGACTGCCACATACCTATCTAAACATTGGTTTCTCAGAAATCACTGGGCTGTATGATGGAGTATTCATTAGATTGTTTTAGGTCACTTGACCAAAATGGCTGTAACCGCCATATATGGTAAAACAAAATATGTTTTATTATAAGCCGTAAAATCTTGACCTATTTTACCATTATTAAAGAGATCAGGTGAGCGCCTCAGGACCTTCAGGTCCTCTAGTTAATTTTTAAATCATCATGAGGAGTTGTTCATTTAAAGGGAGTTAGTCTTCAAATGTAACAGCAAAAAATGATTATTTACAGTATTAGCTATTCGACATAATTGAGCTGCGGCACATGGCTTTCCATTAATGTGGCATTTCTACAAGTATAGACTCAGACGAGCCTGTGCATCCTCCCTTTACGCTTAAAACTGCAAATGATGTTTGGTCAGTAGCCTAAGAGTCTTAGAATATTCAAGCGACTAGCAAAGGCTCTGATCAGACTTCGCGTATGTGCAGGCTGATCCCAGCCTTTGCTGGTGGCATATGCCACATTGTTGGAAATGTTGCGGCTCATGAATAAGCAATGTTTCAAAAGTTATAAAGCATTAGTGGTTTACGTATTTAGTTACATTATATAATGACATCCAATATTCAATGTTTTGTACTATATGACAAAAAATTATTGTTTTCGAACTTAAAATAGGATTTCAAAGTAAGTTTAATCATATGATAAAAAGAATCTAACATTTGTGCTCCTGTATTATTGAATTTATCATATGACGTCGTGACTGGGAGTGAAATAAAGCCATTCAATAAAATCAATAAACCTCTAGTGGTTTATAGATTTTCTGGAAACGTTATGACGTCCATAACAACTTTGCGTACAAAATGTCAAAATTATAACGTTTTTACGGCAGAAATGAGATTTCAAAGTAATCTTAATGTCATATGATAAATAGAATCTAACATTTGTGCTCATTAAACTCATTGCGAAAAAGAGATAAAATGCTCGACAAGCCTCGCATTTTATCTCTTTTCCCCAACTTGTTTAATAAATTCAATAAAACATGAGCACTCATGTAAGATCCTCTATTTATTGAACTCATGAAAGAAGTGAAAAAATACTCGACAATTTCGCAGAATTGTTCCTAATGACGCCTTCTACCAAATTGCACGAATGGTTCTGCTTTGCTAAACAAAGGGGCCACCAGAGCTCTAGATAAGAAATGTCTTTAAATGACATCTTCTGAACCACTGGTCCAAATTCAAAATAATTTCACAGAAATGTTCCCCATAATGCCCTGGTCCAAAGCTGCACAAAGGGTTCCAAAGGACCGCCAGAGCTCTGGATATGAACTATTTTAAACACCTCCTGAACCACTGGTCCAAATTCAAAATAATTTCACAGAATTGGTACTCATAATTCCCTCTACCAAAACTACACAAATGGTTTGGCTTCACTGCACGAAGGGGCCACCAGAGCTCTAGATGAGAAAAGCCTTTAAGACAATGTCTCCTGAACGACTGTTCCAAAATCAAAATAATCTCACAGAAATATTACTCATGATGCCCTCTACCAAAATTGATAAGCACATTTTGATAAGAATGTGCAGCTCAGCTGAACAACATGGCCACCAGAGCTAAAAATAGAAATGTTTTATTTTAATGATATCTCTTCAGCCACTTGCCTATACATTGTCTCCTCAGAGATCAAGGGCCCTAGGGCCCTTTTGTTAATATTGTATATTATATATGTTTGCCTTAACCTTATTTCAGATAAATCTTATATCTAAACAGTTTGTACAATGGGATAAAACAATAACAGCTTTAGAGAAAGCTAAAAATCCAGAACAAACTCTTGACTAGACCTGTGTGATAAAGAATTATTCCTGAATTCAGGGTTTTGAGGCTGACTTTCCATAGAAAGTCAGCCTCAAATGCTGAATTCTTCAGATAACAATAGCTTGTCTGGTTTAGTTTAGTTTATCTAAAGGTATTTGACCGTTTAAATTGGAATTTTTAATACTTTGGAGGTATACAGCAAGTCTAAAATTCTCATTTTCTAAAGTTCAGTATTTTGGAAATTTCAAACTTTCACCCATGTATTCTGGAACTATTTCTTATCTTTCTGGGTTTGAAGTTCTTTTCTTACCCTGACGAAGGACACTTATTCTGCTAATATTTTTATGTCAGAAAATGCTTATTTTGTGGCTTGCATATATTCACATGGGCGGATCCAGAGGGGGGGGGGACAGAGGGTCTGGACCCCCCTTGAAAAATCACGAAAATATAGGGTTTCTTAGCAATAATGGTCCAGAACCTCTGAGAAACCAAGCCATCATTCAATGTCGGATCATCATCAGCCCGACAGCTAAACACCATTTAAATGGCGTTTGGCTGGTGGGGGCAATGATGGCCCTCTTTTAGTGGTATTTGGATCCTCTCTCCCTCATTATCTGAAGAAAAAAACGTCGACCCCCTCTGGCAAAACTTTCTGGATCCGCTTATGATTCAAGTGCACTACAGACTAAGTCATCATAGTTTTAAAAAAAACACTAAGAACCCTGATCAGACTGCTCCTACAGGAGCAGTCTGATCTGGATCCATATTGTTTCCAAATTAGACCACCAAAGTACATACGCAAAAGAGAGCAGATGCCAACTGTCATGAATGATGGATAAAGGGTTGAAATGTCACATGATCTGTAACAGTTGAAATCTCACATGATCTATAGAACTGTAACAGTTGTTTTAGAAGTTGTGTACATGGTATCAAATGGCATCATTGCAATGCCATACTAAGGACACTGAGGGGGGCTAGAGAATACTATGGGCAGATCTAGAGGGGGGGGGGTGAAGGGGTCAGGACATCCCCCTCAGCAAATTGCAAGTGGCTATAGGTTTTCTTAGAAATACTGCTACGAACGACCTCATGCTTTTTGAAGGAGGTTCATATGGCCCTTTGTAAAATCTGTCGAGGAATAAAAAATAATCAGGAGCTCCCTGATGGAATTTCTTTGATCCACTGTATGTAAAGTTGAATCCATTTAAGGCATATGAGCCGTGACATGTGATTTCCAACAATGTGGCATTTTGACAAGTGTAGACTCGGGTGAGCCTGTGCGACCTACTTTTAAGCCAAGAACATCCAAATGATGTTTGGTCAGTAGATTAACACTCATAGGATATTCAAGCGACTAGCAAAGGCTCTGATCAGACTGCGTGTAAGCGCAGGCTGATTTGAGGTTTTGTTGGTGGCACATACCACATTGTTGGAAATCTCATGTAGTGACTCATATGTAGACTTTCATTATTTATGTTTTGATGTGTTGCAATGAGCCATTGCTTATTATTTTGTACTGCTTGTGAAAATTCTTAAGTAATTTCATTACAAACAGTGAACCCTCTGATAAGTTGAGGCATCTCATCCGGGTCTTCATTGTTGACTTATGTCCCATTTAAAGGATGCTATTTTGTCTTTGCAAACAGTAGACCCTGATGAAATGCCACACCATGTGATATTTCACCCTAGTCTACTCTATGCTACAGCACAGCTTTACAGACATCAATGGGCCATGTTCAAATATCCAGATAATTCAGAATATAGCATAAAACTATTTTTCCTACAGAAGTCAAAATATCTATCTGAGCTTCGACATGAGATTTCCAATAATGTGGTATGTGTGACCAGCAAAGGCTCAGACCAGCCTGCGCATAATGCACAGTCTGATCAGAGCCTTTGCTAGTCGCTTGAATATTGTATGACTGTTAAGCCACTGACCAAACATCATTTGGAGTTTCTAAGCTTAAATGAAGGTTGCACAGGGTCGTCTGAGTCTACACTTGTCAAAATGCCACATTGTTGGAAATCACATGTCACGGCTCATATATGAATTATGTCTCTCTCCACTGTGGTCAAGGAGACAAGTGTCCCAGCAACAGACTGAGGTAAATATCATAATAATCGAAAGAAAACCAGTATTTTTCTTATCTATGAGTTAATGTCTTATCCATCAATTTTAACATTTGATTAATGTGCTCAAAAGAACCGTCTCATTGAGCCAGTGTTTTTGAGTACCCTCAACACTACGAGTATATGTTTTGGTTGAGAAATAAGAACATATAATATCTTACTAGCTACACACTTTGATCTAAAAGTATTCATGTTGTGGATATCTTTCAATAATTTATGTCTGTAAGTAATAAATGTGTAATATTTAATGTCAAAATGTGGTCTTTGAATATTGTTTTATGTGATTCCTTATGTCCAAATCAGCAACTTTTCAGTTATGTTGGGGCCAGTCCTCCAGGGTTGATCCACTGTTAAGCAAGAAATGTGTTTGAATAGATAAGACAGTTCAATATATTGTGATACTTTCGACACATGTTAGAAGTGGTTTGGCTCAGACAAGCATCTTAGCTCTTGGGGACAAAAATAGGAACATAATAGAAGCTGCATGCCAACTTTAGGCGTCAAAATCCACTATGGGTTGGAATGGAGGCTTAAATGTTGGTACAAGTTATCTTTAAAGAACAACATGCATCATTGTGCAATAGCCCTTATTACTCAGGAAACCCCTAAATGAGCCGTCTCATTTACTGTTTGTAAAGGAAGAAAAAGCTTCAGACAAAACAATACAATTATCTTCTTTTGAAAACAATAACCTAACGCCCCTAGATATATACAATGGGTTATCCCAAATTGAGATTGCTTAACCCTTTGTATACTAATGGATCATCACTAATATTGCTACTGAGCTGGCTTTCTGCAAATGCTCTCTTAAAGCTTGTATAAGTTACTTCACCAATGTATTGGTGACCAGGTATATATTTTTAAACTATTGGGTCACTTTAATGAATGGGTAATTACATGTAGGACTGATCTGCCATAGACATACTTAAAAGCTGAAAATGAGGCATGGTTCATTGGTTTTATTGGAAAATAGCTGTATCATCTGGCGCTATAACACCTAAGTAACGCCAGTAAAATAACTGCATCTCAAAGTGTCAGTTAATTGGTTAATGTAAGTATAGAGGCAAACAGTGTGCACCCAGATCTACACTGTTTATCTAACAGGTTTCAAAACATTTTAGCAGGTGACAACAGCAGACAGATGTTTTGCGGAAGTAAAAAAAAATAATACTGGAAGAAAAAACATTTCCTTAGGATCATCTCATTTTCACGTGTGATGCCAAATACTGATCTTTTGGATGGGGAGGGCAGTGGCTCAGTGGTAGAGTGATTGACTAGAGACCAAAGGGCTATGGGTTCAAACCTTAC
Source organism: Loripinus fragilis (assembly GCA_964019695.1). NCBI lineage: Eukaryota > Metazoa > Mollusca > Bivalvia > Lucinida > Lucinidae > Loripinus > Loripinus fragilis. The sequence goes on from OZ026522.1 coordinate 95,635,790, forward strand.
CTGCACCACTGCATTGTGTCCTTGAGCAAGACACATTAATTCTAAGCTTAGTACTTGTTCAACCATGGAAGACCCATCCCGATATAACTGAAGAATTGCTTAGAACTCAAACAAAAATCTTTTGAATGGATCACACACCCCAAGATAGATTCTGTTAATTGCCAAGAATATACCAATGCATTTTCACCATGAAATTTCTATTTTTATACCAGGCGGCATAGCGCAGTTGGTAACATGTCTGGCTACAGATACCTATCTGACTGTAGATCTGGGGGTCATGAGCGAGATCCAGACCCGATCCCATAATTTCGTGGAGATCGATCATGAAAGAATAGTGGTGCAAGCAATTTATGTTCAGAAACATTCCTTTTCTAATATTTATGGTTTAAGATTTTTCTTTAAAGATTAAATCAGCAAGTTCAAATATTTGTGCAAAATCTTCGAATAGTCGATAGATGAAAATGGCTAAAATAGGCCTTCCAAAAGGGTCTGGGAAACGGTTGAAAGTCAGTGAAAAGTCAGGGAATTTTGAAATGGATATCGAGTGGCAACCCTGTTTATTGTCATTGTGGGACATTCAGTTCACTAACTGGCCCAGGGATGGTTCACTGAAGATAAAAGTTCAAACCCGTATTTAATGTCACATTTTGCAGCATTCATCTGAGTCTACTAATTGTCAAAGTACACATTGAGGGATTTCCATCACACATATGGTTCTTAAAAAAATGATCACTGTGCAAAAGCTGCATGCGACAAAGGTTGTATAATTGTGATAAAATCACACACACACACACACACACACACACACACACACACACACACACACACCACCACCACCACCACCACCACCACCATTTACTTCCAGTAGATGTAAATATCTACATGTCCTATGTGTCAATCCGTATTGTCGTTTGTAATTGTTTATGTTCTTTGTGAGAAGGTCTACTTGTGGCCACTTAGCTGTTTTGAATCCTCACTAAACATTTAGTTGTGAAATGTCTTTCTCGCATAATATTCGTGGCCATGAAGGACAGGACATATCGTTCAGCCCATTGGCATTCAAATCCCAGTACCCACATGGACCACTACCAGATGGCTCGCCTGGTCGGAATGTGTCTGAGAGGGGATCAACTGCGGTGCCGTCACGCCACACCCAGCTGTTTCCAGGTCCATCTTGATGAGCGCCAGTCCAGTAGGACGTATCGTAGTCTGAAATGGAGAAGGTTTTGTTGGATGAGTTTATTGTGTTTTATTATCATATGAGGTGGTGTATGTGAGTGATATAACACCACGTTTTAATATAAGTTCTTGCATAGATACCTATTCGCATAGCTGTTTTAACCCACTGTCAAATGAACGAAAATCCATGTTCAAATCAGGAGATTCACGTGCTGTTTGAACATGAAAATACTTAAAATTAGCCCGTGTTATTTGCATTACGTTATATACGGAAAGCGTTGTGGACCAGACTGATCATTTCGATGGTGTTTTTGTTCGCGAAAACCTTGCGTACGGCTATGACATTGTGACGACGTTATGACGTTCGAAAGCTTAAAGCCTACGCCGTTTTGTTTAGAGAAATCCAGTGTAAGAAAACGGATATTCCAAAGTTTAGCAGCGTTTTCAGTGTGAATTTGGTTGGAATAAGGTAAAATATGCAAGAATAACGATCACACATGTTTGTTTCATTGCATTAACACTTGTCGGGTCCCTAGGGAGATGTTCTGAATACTCGGCCTCGTGTTCAAACACCTTCCTGGGGACCCTCAAATGTTAATGCATAAAAAAACATGTGTGATCCTTATAATAAATCACAAGGTGGCTATACAATTTGTAACGCTATGTATTGATGGCCGTAAAAAACACCGCCTAAATAGGGCAAAATTATAGAGATTTTACACGAAACACATGATTTAAAAGAACTTAAGGGCCACATGATAAATATATATAAGCGGGCTTTTATGCTCCTGTATTATTGAATTACTCATTGCAAAAAAGAGATAAACAGGTAAAGTGCTCTGCAAAACTGGCATTAGATATCTTTTCCCCTACTTGTTTAATGGATTAATAAACCATGACCACACATGTAAGATCCTCTATATAACAAAAAGATTATATACAGTTTTCAGTTCTTTGTCGTTTAACATATAGCAGCAAATAAATGAGCACAAAAATGACCCACAACATGAGATTTCCAACAATGTGGTATGTGCGACCAGCAAAGGCAGTCTGATCAGAGCCTTTGCTTGTTGCTTGAATATTCTATGAGTGTTAAGCTACTGACTAAACATCATTTGGAGTTTCTAAGCTTAAAAGGAGGCTGCACAGGCTCGTCTGAGTCTACACTTGTCAAAATACCACATAGTTGGAAATCACATGTAGCGGCTCAAATATGTCTATGTATCATGAGGATACATTATATTCAGGGGGTTGGGTATACCATCTCTTCAGGTCTGATATACCATTTATACACGTTTTATACTGCTTCATTGGCACATGCCAATTCATACATTTAGAGCATTACTTTAAAGGGGAATATGCTGAACATCAAGCAATAGGTGAACATCACGCGTGTTTTCCTCTCAATTTTACCTTAGTCTTATTTAGCGTAGGGTACGTTCGAAGATGGCGTCATTTGATTGTACACCGTACCTAGGAGTGTTGCAGAAGACCACAGTATTGCATTTCTGCAGTCAACCTTTACTGGCAGGTACGTTGTGCCAAGTAAAAAAAACTAAGGCCTGTACAGAAATGAGCTCCTGGACTATAAAAAGTCGGAACCCGGACTACTTTCCCCATTTCCCGCCGCAGGAATGGTTGGCTTGGGAAATACCTGAAAGTGTTCTTAAGTTGGAGCTCTGAGGGGTATATTTCTCTTACCATATTGTCAAAATAAACACTATTAAAATCATCCAAATATCTGGATGTAGTTTTAAAAAGCGTTACTGATATCAGCCTGCTTATCATCAGAAAGAGACTATCATAATGTCCCTCTCATAACAAAACAATAATAAATCGTCAACCAGGGGAGCACAATAAGTGTTAATAGGAATCCCAACTACTTATTTATACAACTTAGTGCCAAATCGAATTAAAATGTTGTCAGCGCATCACACATATTTTAATAAGACCATGCATAGAGAATACTAGGTGAGTGTCTTTTGATATCAAGTTTACCAGGCAAGGCTTGGGGAACGCTTGTTGACATCGCGAGGCTTGCCGAGCGATTCAACACGTGTTCTCAAAGCCGAGCCTGGTAAACTTGATATCAAATGACGCGAACCCATTCTATTTATCAGTTTACCCATTGTTAAACACTCTTCAAACTAGCGATTATGACGTATTTTTTTTATTTCTGTGTTGATTCAGTGTCATTGGCGACGTCATTCAAAAAGTGCAACGTCATCATGACCTGATAAAGGTAACATGTCGTGAGATAGGAAACGTTTATCAGTTAGGCACATCCGTCCGAACGAGATATAGTATTTGAATTCTAATATAATATCTAATTCGAAATAACATATCTGAATCGAGATATAGCATACCATATTTCAATGTAGATATACTATCTCCTTCGAGATACATAACTCCATACATCCGGTTATCTATATTTCATTTGAAATATTATATCTAAAACACCATATACTTTTAGGAAATTTCAATTTGATTATATGCCTGATCTAAATATTATTAGACTTATATTATCTTGAGTCACTTAGTCGCTAGACTATAAGGAATACATAAATGATATACAATGTAACGATCCGTCGTCCCGAGAATCATTGTTCATCACGCGGCTTGCCGAGCGATGACAAATGAGTCGCAACACTGTGGCATTTTGACAAGTGTAGACTCAGACGAGCCTGTGTAGCCTCCTTTTCAGCTTAGAAACTCCAAATAATATTCGATCAGTAGCATTAGAGTCATGGAATATTCTAGCGACTAGCAAAGGCTCTGATCAGACTGCGCGTATGCGCAGGCTGGTCTGAGCCTTTGCTGGTCGCACATAGGCCTAAGGTTACGACATTGTTGGAAATACCATGTTGCGGCTCAATTTAATGGTGACACAAATAGATTCTTTTTCTTGCTCACCAACAAACACCTCATTTTTATTGGGGAAAAAAACGTGAAAAAGGCTTCCAGAAAATCCTGAATACGCTGAGACAGTGAGACGCGACATAATAATCATGCGTGGCTGGTGACGTCATTTAACATTACAATGACGTCACGGATCAACGTGCGGCCGGCTACTCATCTGTAACTTGTATCAATGTTCAATTTATTACATAAATAGTGAGGGATTGTCCGTTTTTGCTCAGTATTTTAATACCCTAATTGTCGAGATATTTGTAATTGAAAGTTTTATAAATCAACATAAGCTTGGATCAGACTTCTCTTGAATGATCATTCTAATCAGGTTTTACACTATTCACTGACACATCGTCTTATTTACACGCCTCTCATGGACTATTTAAGCAACTGGATGGGTAAGGTGGCGGCCAATGCGTCTAAATAGTGCCAAACAGTGTCGCCACTGTGTGTGCGGTGCGTGCATGGGTGCGTGTGCGCGACATTTAAGTCATATAAGCCAGCAAAGAAGATTTGGTACTTATCGCAATGTGGTGAAATGCTTCTTATAAACCTGTGAAGCTAGATGTCTAAATGCTGGTCTAAGCTTTCACCTTTTGCGTATGCGAGCATCGAAGGCTCTGGCTAGTCCGTTCATACGCGCATACTCGCCTGAGCCTGCGCTGCTCACCAATGTACGTCATCAAATGCAAGTTTAAAACTGATTGTCACTTTCTAAGGTATGTTGTCTCAAACCTGACGCCATATTACATACGATGATCGTAACTGCTGAGTGTGGGCATATCTTGAAATGATGGTATCTTTTTACACTCCATTCGACTTGAGTTTCTACTGTACATGTATCAAGGTTTCCAACAACTTGACAATGTGTCGGGTGGAATATTTGAAACGTTACTTGTATTTACTTCGACATTGGAGGACGATCCCACTTTCGACTCTAATCTGTGTAAAAGTTCCCCGGTGAACTTTCTCATGACGCTGGCTTTTTTGTAGTTATAAATTATTTCTATCAAATTCAAATTTGTTCTCTATGCGCAAATTGCCACGAGACTGCGCATGACGCAACAAAGACCACGTGTGCGGATTGAGAAAAAACAATATTTCGATCGAAATATATCGGATATCTCGATTGAATTAATATATTTCGTTCTGGGTATATTACAAGTGGGGCATATCTCGATCGGCATATATGATAATAAGGCATATCTAGATTGACATATTATATCTCATTCGAACGGATGTGCCTAACTGTTTATTAGGTTATGTTGAAACAATTCAGTTAATATAAGTGGTGACTGATAAATGATACTATTTAGGCTTTTCCGAAGTGAGAAATGTGTTTTTGTCGTTACATGCAAGGTAAGGAAAGCCTTCTCCATGGAAAGTTCTTTCAAAAAGTTCAATAAGCTTATCTTTAATCAAACTATGAGGTAAAGTATTGATTGCCCACTTGCACATGCAACAACTTCTAATTGTGCATTCTTTTTACTGTTCTGGAAATGTGAATATGATGGCAAGCCACACGTGCTGAAACCTACTACTTTATGCTTAATGGCTTGGTGAACCTGCGTTGACTATTTCGCTCTTCCCTTGAACGCTCCAACAAAACAGTTTTTATGATTAACATTTAATACATATTTGTTTGGTATCCTTAAGTAAAAATTAATCTTCTATTAGTTATTTAATAAATTTCGGTTTGAGATAAAAAAAAAATAGTATAAAATGTTAATGAAATAGATAAATTTCATTTTTTAGGTCCTTCGCCTTGATCTTTTAGCTTCGCACAAGGCGTTCATTACTTTAAGCGCCTTCAAAGAATGGAGTTGAACATTAAGAGACTTTTCGCTTACTGTAAAGGCGGCAACTTTAATATTCATATCTGGGCGCGGTTCGGCTATTTCATCTGATAAGGAAGGGAAATCAGGTTTTACTTATAATTTGGTAAAGAGTTAATAAGCTTTTAAGGTCGCGCAAACGTGCGTGCATTTCATGATAATCCTAACCGTATACACACTGATCTTACATTTATTAACCCTTAAAGCGCGTAATCGCAAAATGTATGCTTTTTTTTGTCGTCCACTAAAATATTTGAAGCCTCATAGACAAACACTGTGGACCCAGATCAGGCTGCTCCTACAGGAGCAGTCTGATCTGGGTCCACAATGTTTGCCTGTATGCTTATGTTAAATTGACATTTTCAGAGGCAGTTATTTTGCTGGCGTTTTAAGGACTAGATAATGTGTTTTGCGTCTATACTGAGATACAGTTGAATAAAACCACGCCTCATTTTCAGCTTTTACCTATGTCTAAGGTTGACCAGGCCTAATTAGGCATTCATGAGGCGACTAAAAATATACATACAGCTCGAAGCCAGCAGCATGTTTCTAAGGGAGTTCTTTTCGTTTAAATTGTTGAACTTTACAAGATAAGCCCCCTCCTTCTCGCAGACGTCTGCTGCATCGCTGTAATCCCCAGACTGATCAGGTTGAGGTTTGTAACATCCGTTGATTTCTCGAAAATGCAGGTAGCCATCTCCTGGTGGGCATTTTCCTGAAGGAAAAAAATCAACAGTAGATTCAGAAACTTTCGCGAGAATTTTATTTTCGCGAATAGCGTTTAAAGACATGTTTGCGTATAAGGCATGGATAACTTATATTAGTAAACGAGAGCGTGATTTCGCCATTTCCCAAGGGTTTTATTGGCAAGAAACCCTCGCAAAATTTTCCGTGCACTCTTATTTACTTACAGTAGCAGAATTTTGTGTTACCAATATAACCGTGCACTAACGCTTGTTTCCCACTGATACTGGGAAATTTGACAAACAGTGAACATCCAGCTAAAATTCAAAAGAGTTAATTTCATCTGGATCTACCTTGTGTCATCAGATATATCTGTTCTCCAGGGACAGAACTACATTAGACATTAATTTCGAAAATCATGAACGCTCGTATATATTTATATTCTTTTACATATGTAGCGAGCAATCCCGTCCATATACCAGTGTTACTGAGGGAGCATAGTGGCTCAATGGTAGAGTCATTGACTCTAGATTGAGGGGCTACACCAGCGTCACTGCATTGCGTCCTTGTGCAAGACACATTTTAAAATCCCTGCTTGGTACTGGTTCCGTCGAAGAAGAACCATGCTGTCATTACTGAACAATTGTTGACTGGGACGTAAGAAATCAAATCATATTATTAAAATTAGTATTACTGAGAAAAATCATGAGTTTAAAAAGCGTTTATTTCGTTCGTTGATTCATATGTTAAATCGAAAACATTATGGTTCCTAATCACAACCTTTAAAATATTATGTACTGTTGAGTCCTTATCTTTGCGTTATCTCCTTTTTATATTTTGATTTATATGTTCTAGGAGATGATGCATGGATGAGTTAGGCGTCTTTCATGTAAACCAAACATTTATGTTTCTTGATCCACATCTTAACTACGGGTGAGGTTGGCACGCCGTGAAACCGGTATAAGCCCTCCAGTAAAATATTTCTACTGACCGTTCCAAGGCGGTACTTCTGTTGTGGAGCATTAGTGTTATTTATGAATTGTGTTTGTCATGCTTTCGTGTCTGTTCATTGCTGCCTTGTGGTCATCTGAAGAGAAAGGGCTGACCTCTTGGCTCTTGTTTGTGATGTTTATTGTGATTTTGTTACTTTCCGGTGTTGTGCTTGATTGTATCAATTCCTGATCCTTGCTGTCTGTGTTACTTTTATAGTTATTTTTGCCAAACCAGTTGTATTATGATGTTGTTTATTCCGTTAGCAAATTATGCAATCCTGGTGAAATATTCTAAATGTATTTTTCGGCATATCCCCTGTAGTTTTACTGTCAAGGTACCAGTTTACAGTATTTTTGGGTGAAGCCCCGCTTATGCCAACTTACAACCTATTTATAAAAAAATTATATTGGTTCATTTAAAAGGCTTGCCAGTTCATTGGATGAGTAATCTGTATAGGCATATATTAAAATTTGACAACACCCACGTCACTGTTTATTTTTAGCGACCTCGAAGGCCAGGGTAAGGTCTCTGGGGTTAAGGTATGATGAATCAAATAAACAATCATTAGATTTTGAAAAGTACATACACTTTATTTTTCACTATTTTAGATATTCTCTTCACCTTTTCAAGCCAAGTACTGTTTTGAGGTCTGGGATATTCAGTACTTAGATGAACCGGGCCGCGTAGCGCAGTCGGTAACGTGTCTGGCTACAGATGCGTGTCTGACTGCAGATCCAGGGGTCGCGAGTTCGATCCCGGTCCGGTCCCATACTTTCGTGGAGATTGATCTTGAAATAATTTCTACGGTCATTCTCCTCCCTTCCGCTGATGTATTCAAGAAGGGTTGTTGTCAGTTACAAGCGAAAGTATGTGCACGAATTACTGGTTAACCGCTTGTTCAAGCCTGCCCAGGAAAAAGTGTGGTTAGGTGAACTGACCGTCCCGCAATGACCATAGCTGTTGACTTGGGACGTAAAGCAACAAAACAAACAAACAAAGTACTTAGATGATCTATGTTGTATCAGATCGATAAATCTCCACAGTTTTGCAACACGGAAATAAATACAAGGTAGCAATAACATGAGCTATTGATTTATATGTTTTAGGAGATGATGCATTGATAAGTTAGGGGTCTTTCATGCAAACCAAATATCTATGTGTCTTGATCCACATCTGAATTAAGGGTGAGGTTGGCGCCGTTAAACCGGTTTAAGCCCTCCAGTAAAATATTTTACTGACCGTTCCAAGGCGGTACTTCTTTTGTGGATCTTTTATGTTTTTGTTCTGTCTTGTGTTTGCTATGTTTTGTGCGCGTCTGTTTATATGTGCTTCGTGGTCACCTGCTGGGAAAAGGCTGACCTCTTGGCTCTCGTTTGTGGTGTCTTCTGTGAGTTTGTCACTTTCCCATTGGTATCCTGGGTCAGGTGTGGTACTTGATTGTATCGATTCCTGATCTTTGCAACCTTACTTACTTCGTATGAGCACAATAAGGCCTGTACCTATCTGTACGGCAAATATGCATGTGTGTGCAACTCTGCATAGGGTCTTAAGGTATTTCATTTGTTTTTTTTTGGGGAAAAATACTGCAGTTAAATAAGGCTAATTCTTCTGATACTGAAGCTCCGTTTTTGGACTTGAATTTGTCAATAACAAATGGGATAGTTTCTTCTAAAATTTATGATAAACGGGATGATTTGAATTTTGAAATAGTAAATTTCCCATTTCTTGATGGAGATGTTCCTCACTCCCCTTCCTATGGTGTATATATTTCTCAGCTTATTCGTTTTGCTAGAGTGTGTTCTAATGTTGATGACTTCAACAACAAAAACTTATTTTTAACTGCTAAGTTATTAAAACAAGGTTATAGATATCATAAAATTCGAAAAGCATTTTCTAAATTCTACCACAGACACTCAGAGTTAATTGTTAAATACAACATTGGGTTGAAAACTCTTCTGCAACAAGGCATATCAGAACCTATATTTTATGGTGATTTAGTTAAGAATTCAAACGAATTAATGGAAAACCTAATTTTAGTGATCAATTCAAAAAGATAGTAAAACGTTATATAAGGGTTGGATATAACTTAGATATTATGCGACAGTCTGCATGCCTACTTTTAAACCCAATCACGGTTTATAGCTATGGTTTCCTCTTTAATTACACGACGGTGAGTCAGGCTCAGACTCTATGACGGTTCTGACGTAAAGCTTTAATCGGTGGGTTGGTGCCTGATGCTTATCTGTAGCTGGACCCACCGTGGCCCAACTTGAGGTGTTCTTTAGCTCTGACTATCTGACTATAGTCATAAGCCCTTTTCTTTGTTTCATCATGGTGTGTTAATTTGATTAGAGTGTTTCTCCATGATGATACATTGCATTAGTTAGATGGCCTCCATGCGAGCTGAACATTTCTTGTACTCCAACAACAGCAGAATCTAGGGCGAAGATTTGGTACCAGTAAAATGCATTTAAGCCCCCACCCCAGTGGCTTAGGCTGCTGTTCGTTCTAAGGCGATGGTTCTGTTGTTGTTGACTTTTTTTTTATTTTTTATTGTTACTCCTATTGTGGGAGTCTGTAATTGTTCTATGTTTTGCTGTATGTTACTTTATGTCCATTCTAGTATTGCAATCATCTTGATGGGGAAGAGAGAGCTGAATACTTTGCTTTATTTGTCTTCCTGGTGTCTCGTGATGGTTGAGCGGCTCTTCCGCGCCCTGCCACGGGTTTGTCTGCGGTTTGTGATTGTGGTACTTCCTGATCATACTCACTTACTATTTTTCATACTAATAAACTTCTCTAATATATTGTTCAAATTAGTTAAAACTAAAACGGTGTGTCTTCAATATAGGGACTGATAAAACAATCTTTGTGCCTGGGTCATTTGAAAGATTTTGATGATTATAGAGTAGAAGGTTAAAAGAAACTTCGTGAAAATTCGACTCTTAGTGTGAATGATCATTTCTTACAATATTGTAGAAGGTGCATTTGAAAAAGAAGTGATGTGTACTCTCAACACTGCCACAGCGACAGACACACCTGCATGCAAGAGCTGTAAAATAGCTGTTGATTAGCCTTTAAATGCCGTGAAATATTAAAACCTTGATAATATATATCTAATGTATTCTAAACACTGCCATGGCGATATATCTAGAATGTGTTGTCTGCACTGTTCCTCTTAAACAGAACATGATGAAGTGCACTGTTTTGAGTTCTTGAGCAAGTATGCAGGAGTTATACATGTCAAATACCAATGTAAAAGTATTTTGGGACATGGCTACGATCTCTATTAATAATATACTTGAATGAAGTACCTGAGTTAGATTGAGCAATCTCAGGAGGAAGGAAAGGAAATCTATCATTCCAATCCTATAGATTGCTATTGTATGTATTTCTAACACACCTCGCCTAAAAAGCCAACGGTAACAAACTGTGATATATCGCACAATAATTCACTGCTAAAGTGTGTGATAGCTGACGTCACTAGAAAATGACGTCACTCATGGCGTTAGACGGTGTAACGTCGTTTTTACGCTTGAAAGACGTTACAATTACATGTAAAGGTATGCGACGTAGTCTAAGAATTGGCGGGAGTTTTTCAGTGCAATGGCGGAAAGTTGGAAGAAGCTGAAGACTTCGAATGTGTTTTCGTCGTTTACTGTGTGTTAGAATCGAAATAGATCAGCTCCAGTGTGTGAATTGTTGAGTAATAATTCACTGTTTGTCGGTCAGTTGTACGACGATAAATCACTCGCGCTGCGCGCTCGTGATTTGATCTTCTTTACAACTGACCTCCAAACAGTGAATTAATACTCAACAATTCACTGCTGGGGCTGATCTATTTCTTAAATATGTCTTGCATGTCAATTTGAAATAGAGAAATAAAATATGTTTAAACCAAGGTTATTCCGATCCCTTACTGTTGATGGAAGAAATTAGTTTAGGTACCTTTGATTGTCATGATATTATCAGAGCTCCTAAATTTAAACCTTTAGCACTGCTGACTGTTCCTGGTACTAGGTCTGAGAGATAAGATGATGTTATTGTTTTTCATTTTGTAGAACAGGGTAAGCTTGTGGTAGTAAATTTTCAAGGGAATCCAGTTATAATATTTCTACTGATAACAAATCTAAGATTCCTATATAATTTTGATATGATTTAAAGGTGATATAACGAACTTTTTTTTCTGTAGTAAAGTATATAAAATCAAAGGAAATTTCGTTGTCTATCTGCTTGTTAAAACTAATGGGCCGTGACATGGGATTTCCATAATGTGGTATGTGCAACCAGCAAGGCCCAGACCAGCCTGCGCATACGCACAGTCTGATCATAGCCTTTGCTAGTCGCTTAAATATTCTATGACTGTTAAGCTGACCGAACATCGTTTGGAGTTTCTACAAAAAGGTCGTAAAAGGAGGCTGCAAAAGGTCGTCTGAGTCGACACTTGTCAAAATACCACATTGTTAGAAATCACATGTCACGGTTCGTCTGTTTGTTAAAACAACTTACCAGAATCTCCTATGTTGTAGTGTCGAGTGTTGATCATTGCATATCCCTTTTCAGTGCTGCCATAAACCACATCGAAAAGTACACATGAATTGGCATCGGTGTTGTAAGAGAATGACATACATGCCTGAGAGTTGATACAATACTGCATACAGAAGAGGTGGGAATCGGTTGTTAGTGATGCAATCATGTGATGTGGGTCCTGTATATAAATATCTTCCAAAACCGATTGTTTAACACCTTTAAACACAGTCATCGACTCTGACAAACCTAATACAGAATACATGTATAAGGCTATAAGTTGTATATAATCTAGTCTTGTGATCATCGTTGTTTTGTGAAATATTAAAAAAAATATCAATGCAAACGTTAAAAACCCTTACTGGATAAGCTGCCTTCTTTATTGCGCTATTGTCCCGGAGTGAATCTAGTTGGACATCGCGAGTGCTCACTTGCAACACTTTCAACTTCAGTATCAGGAATACTCAATAATTGAACCATGCGCTGAACAAATAAGCGGAGGGTTTCTAGTTGAGCAACGCGAGTGTCCATTTGTAAAATGAGCCGCGACATGAGATTTCCAACAATGAGGTATGTGTGACGAGCAAAGGCTCAGACCAGCCTGCGCATACGCGCAGTCTGATCAGAGCCTTTGCTAGTTGCTTGAATATTCTATGACTGTTAAGCTACTGACAGAAAAGCATTTTGAGTTTCTAAGCTTAAATGGGGGCTGCACATGCTCGTCTAGATCTACACTGGTCAAAATGCCACATTGTTGGAAATAACATGTCACGGCTCAATTGTATGCTAAACAAGTGAACCTTGTCCTGCTGAATACATTTATGAGCCACGACCTGTGATTTCCAACGATCATGTGTTTCGACAATTGTATACTCAGATGGGCTTATGCAGCCTCCTTTTAAGCTTAGAAACTCCAAATGATATTCAGTCAGTAGCTTAACAGTCATAGAATAGTCAAGCGACTAGCAAAGGCTTTGGCTTCTTCAGAACACAGTCAATGATAACAGCGCAAGGGCTAGTTAAAACGTCCTAGCATACCCTTAAGGATAGCAATCAGGTTAGACATAATTCTGTCTGCTCAGTTGCAGAGACTAGCTGGATTCATAGAAAGTAGTGAAAGGTTCCGAGACTTGATACACTGAATAATCTAAGCATTGACCAGTGAAGGTCTTGATCAGCCTCGTATATGCCACTCACACCCTGAACTCATGATAAAACATATATGCATTGTACGTATATATCGACATGTAATAAAGTGCGCCATATTTTGAGCATTTACAACGCATCTTACGTTTAACTTCAACATTATCGACAAGACCATGTTTCCCGTACACGGGTGGTAATGTCGTAAGGGGCGATCAAATGTTATGCAAACGGTCGCCTTACGAGAGCGTCCAGACATGAGTGACGGGATGAAAATTAAACGAGCAAAACAGGTAAGTTAGCGACTTTTACATTTATTTCAATGTTTGCAGAATAATATTCAGAAATCAGGCAATGCTATTCCCAAAAGTTATCAGTTTCGTATAATGGGAAGCGATAGTGGAAGTGGAAAACCGAGTAGTTAGTCTAAAAATCAATTTCTCCTGGACGAGAGTGTGTTGATGTTTTGGTTTTGATCTTAAATAAACATGGTTTTGGGGCTTTCTAACATGTTAGTGGCAGGTTTAGTGACACAAATAAACCTTACATGAGTTTTCTTTTATGTCTAAACAGCGTTTAGTCAAAATCGGTTTAAAAATGTTGACATAGACTGAATAGAAAAAAAATCATGACTCACGACATTGACTCCCCCTTATGAGTCATTTAACCCTTACGAGCCAGTATGGTAAACGCCTTTCATCTGATAGACAACGGATTACTCTTAAAGGGACTAAGTTTGCAACTATGAACATTTTTCGATTTTTTTTTATTTTCTTTTTAAATCATTTGTTAAGTTATGTTTTCACAATAAATCTGTTCACTATAGCTGAAAACTGCACGGAAAAGTGAATTATCTTAAAAAACAGGTGTGTTTTTCACTTGTTGGAAATTATTTACGTCCCTCCAATAATTATAGACAGGTAATTTTAACATAAATGCTGTTGTTTTGATACTGATAATTCGTTAAGATTTGCGAAATTGGTAAAATGTATACCTGAATTTTAGTTTTTTTACTGTGTTCTTGAAAAATTGAAACATTTGTTCTAATATTAAAAGATCAAAAGTTACAGACTATGCAGCTTTAAGTGTCTGCTAGAAAATTCTTGGTCTAGCGCTTGCACACTATCCATACATAATAGAGGGTCTCAATGGGGTACCTTTGAAATCGCTAATCAGTAAAATTTGGGCCCCATAGATAGCTAATTTGTAAAGTTATGCCCATAAATCGCCAACTAGTAAAATTGAGGCCCCCAAATCGCTAATCACTTAAATTTTGGCCCCAAAAATCAGTTATCGTTAAATTTTAGGCACAAAAATCAGCAACCTGTCTGGAGGCATTTACACCCCTTCCTCAACATATATGTATCAAACATGCCCCAAAAACATTTAAATTCGAGTATACCCCACCCCCGAACTATTCCCAGTCTTAGCCTTAGCCTAAGAGTGGCCCAAACATGACCTCCCCCTCCCCAAAATAAAAATACCATTCAGTAGCAACCCACACATCCCTCCCGCCCACAGCAAAAAAAAAGTATAAATAAAGAAAATTAAGTGAAAACATGCCCAATATAGCTAACCCCTTCCCCAAAATATTCCTATCTTACCACAATCTTAATGAGAGCCTAATCTGACCAAACATCCCCATTTAATGGCAAACCCCTCCCCCACCCCCACACCTCACACGCGCAAGTATAACACTATTCAAAACTTGGTTGATCTCACAAGCGGATTGAACCAGTACCAAGCAATTAATCAAGTATTTGTTTGAAGCCACAATGCAGCGCCTTTGCTGAGGCTTGAACCCGCAACCCTTGAGCTCGCCAATAAGTCACAATGCTCTTCAATATAATCAACTTGGAATTGAGCCATACCATGCGAAAATGCTTCTTAGGGATTTCTAGGCCGACCAGGTAAAATTCAAACCAGACTCCTCAGCCACAGAAACAAGTTGCATCATTGACATTCTAGTTTTAGCATGATTAGGCTGGATTTAACATCAGTAGATATCCTGCTATCAAAGAAGCGAAATAATGGATACTGTTCAGACTGCGCAGGCAGGCTGGTATGCGCCTTTGTTGGTCGCAATTGACATTAAGCAGGTTTTCACATGACTAGGCTTAATTGAATTTAAGATCAGTGACACGTCATGTATCACAACGAGACTATCTTCTAAAACTTATCTGTTCTGCTTTTCTCTTTGATCTATCCAAGTTTATTCGTCTTGTAAGGGGCAATCGTTACCAATGTCGTAAGGGGTAATGGGCACAAAAAACTAGTCCCAGACACAAAGTGACGTCAAGAAGATGGTTTATACGGCGTATGCTTGAAAAATAAGTTGGAAAGGATATGATTTTTAAAAAAAATAAAGCATTTAAGAACATTTATTGAACAGAACACCTTCATTAGCAACCACTAAATTGATATTATGCGTACACCTTACTCAGGAGAAAGTATATCATTCGTTAGATGTAAACTTTCTTGCGTAAGATTCTTTTGCCTCTTGTACAGAAATGGACATTATTGGGAATAGCATTCTCCGTTTCCTTTTATTAGGCTCCAAAACGGTAAAAACAGTAAAAACAGGACTACTCACATAGCTGATTCCATTGTTTATTGCTCCCGTAGCTCATGTCCGGATGAACTAGTAAAGATTTCATTTGCATAACCGTTCGATTGCCCCTTACGACATTACCACCCGTGCCGTAGATACATTTATTCAAAAAAGTAATTCTGTTATTAAAATAGGTAAACGTTGGCTCCTATTTCTTATTCTGTAAGAAGCGGTTAATTCCTACTGAATGTTAAACACGTTAAGCACTATAAGTTTGGGATGATCCATTATATATATTTTGGGGTCACACGTTATAAGGACCGCATTAGCAAACAGTTCAGATCCTGATGAAATGCTGCATCATGCAGGTCTTCGCTGCTTGTTATAGTACGCAATTAGGAGTCACTAAGATACATACGAGTATAAAAAATCTTAAGCTTGTACGTGCGTGTGTGCGCGCGTCCGTTCGTTCGTGTGTGTGTGTGTGTGTGTGGGGGGGGGGGGGGCGGGCTTTCAGCTGGGTGTCTTTTTTCAGTTTGAATTTCGATACATCTTTATACGTGTCTGTCTTTGTGAGACACTGGAGAGAAGTTCTCTGAGTGCACTTTCCATTGATTCCCTTTACATTAAAAATACGGTTTTCACTATGAACTCGCACGCATATTCAATGTAAACATAGACTAGGTAAAATAAAAGTAAACAATAAGAGATGAAAAAAGAAATACAATGATAGGAAAGGCACAAATAGAACACAAACAAGATTGTGTTTGAACTCCATTAAATACACAAATACTTAATAGCTCTTAATTTGACGATTTGTTAAATTCTCTATTTCCAGGCTGACCTTCCGGTGCAACTCACATCTACTTCAGGTAAATGTACACGTTGATTTGCTGGTATTTACGCGTATTGCCGGTACTTCATAGACCGGAAGTGGTAGATATTGAAGTTAATACTATATAGAAAAACATGCCGTATGCCAAAAGGACTATAGACTCCAATCATTTTTAAGTATTCAGTATGTGCATGGCGATTTATGTAAGCATTTAGGAATAGATTCGAGTACCGATCATCCGGATCGGTGCTCGAATATATTCTTAAATGCTTGTAAACATAAATCGCCATGTGCATGCCGAATACTTAGAAATGATCTATTTCTATAGTCCTTTTGGCATACGGCATGTTTTTCTACACATAGTATTTACACCAATATCTACGACTTCCGGTCTATGAAGACCGGCAATACGCGTAAATACAAGCAAATCGACGTATACATGATCATACATTTACCAGTGTGTCTGTGCCATTCCAATTCCGCGAAATTCCGTGGAATCAGACTACGGATCGATGTACATTGAGTATCTACTTTGAAAACGCGGGTGATAACGTGACGCTGGCGTTATAAAACGTGACGCTGGCGTCAAAGAAACCATGTTAACACAATAGCAAGTGTGAATGCAGCAAAACAAACGGCTTAAATGAAGTTTATGTTTTTTTCATACATTATAAACTTCATTTATTCTGCTGATTAAACTTTTCGAATAATCAGAATAATCGATTTTAATAAAGCTGAACCGACATGCTACAGAACTAATTTTCACTGCGCCATTCCCGGCGAACAAAATGGAGCTTTTTGGTACATAGTACTACGCGTGCGTAATGCTCCTTACATACACCGATAAACTTTCCCGAATGCCTCTGTGTGAGAGTGGATACCTAATCTCAGTCAAAACTGTTTGACACTGATGTTAGTCTTCGAAAATTTATTTTTGAGAAAAGATAACTTTGGAAAAATCAAGGAGGCGATCCTAATAAGATTTTGTAACCTCGTGCCCACTTAAAACGCACCGCCTACAAAAATGACTACGCGTTGCGCTCTTCAATAGTTGTTTAAATGGTTTCAGTACGTTGCATGCAAGATTTTTTCATTTTTCATGTTTCCCTAAATATATTATAGGGAAACATGAAAAAACCTTGCATGAAACCACAAGGCCTAGAGTCTTGATATTAGTATGTAGTATCATCTACTGGGCCTCTGCTTAGTTTATTCAAATTATGTCCCTGTGGCCAAAAATGGCCCCATACACGCAGAGGGTAGAATTTATTGCAATAGTACATATAGGGAAAAATGAACACCTCTTTTTGTCTGGAACTACAAGGCCTAGAAGCTTGATATTTGGTTTGAAGCATCACCAAGTGGACCTCTTTCAAGTTTGTTCAAACTATCCTGGGACCATAAACGTTCCCCCAGGGGGTATACTGTTTTATATATTGAAAGATATAGTGGTGAAAAGTTTATGTGTGTGGAACTTCACAATTCCACAAAGCTAATATTTTAAACAAATACTCAATGTGAGCCATGATAGTTCAATGTCTGTAGATAAGCACAGCCTCGTGGTGGTTGGGCGGCTCTTCCTCGCGGTGCCGCGGGGTTGTCTGCGGTTTTTGATTGTGGTATTTCCTGATCATACTCACTATTTTCTAGTGTGTCAAGAATTAACCCCACAGTCTGACCCCTTAGACGATGATAAAATGCCATATATTTTTAATGCCCATAACTAAATCAGTTGTCAATGTGGTCAATATCTTTGACGCGTACAGAGGAACAGTAGGCATGAAACAAATCCAGCCTGTTTTTAGTTTTGGAAGACAGGGGTTGATCCCCTGGGTGAACCTGGGGTGTGGGGGGCGATGCCAATGTTTTTTTTTTCAGATTATGGTCATGTTGCAAATAAAGTAAAAGGGAATTAAGCGTATAATAACATGCGAGCAAATATTCTATCCTTGCACGCACCCTTCGCTTCGGGATGGGATCTAAAGTTCGTTTTTTACTTCTCTGAAATAGCCATGTTGCATATCAAATTAACTAGAATAAAGCATCTAAGAGTACCATACAAGCAAATTTTCTGCCCTTTTACACACCCTCGACCTCTGGGCGGGGTCAAGTGGCCAAAACCATTTTCTGAAGATGGACATGTTGCATATCAAATTAAAAGGAAAGAAGTGTTGAACATTATGCAAGTGAAATGTTGTTCTCATGCACACTCCTAACCTACGGTTTGGTAAAAGTCAGACTCTGAAATTTAGCAGATAAGAATATTTTGATTGGACGTAGCGACTAGATAGGTTTCTATATTTTTAAGAAAAAATAGATTTGGAAAAATCAAGGAGGCGACCCTAATAATATTTTGTAACCTCGTGCCCACTGAAAACGCACCACCTACAAAAATGACTACGCATTGCGCTCTTTATTAATTGTTTAAAAGGTCAAAGCCATGTTGCATATCAAATTAACGAGAATAAAGTATCTAAGAATACCATACAAGCAAATTTTATATAAAAATAAATGTCAAAGTAGAAAGTCACACAGCCAGTGATCGAATGTGTAGGTATCGACGTTTTTGCTTGCGGCGTTCCCGCCGCAAGCATTTGTTTCGGAATAGTGATACCCTCTACCTGGTTGTCTATTTATATAACATACTGTTAGCATAATGGTCTTGTGTAAGCAAAAACAATTCACTGACAAGACAACTCACCAATAGCAAGCAAAACATAGTTTTAAGAGCATGTCTCATATTGTATGACATATTAACCCCCAAATTCAATCTGTGGATATATGTTGGTGTCATGAAATGGCGCTCACTGTTTTCAGCCACTGTGATCTTGATCTCACGAGTCAGGTCTTGAAAAGATGCACCCACAGCAGATCGCCTAATTATTTATGGTAGCAGTTCCATATTTGGTATGTAGATACATCTTGGGGTCCTGGCAAGTCACCAACTGTTTCCAGGTCACTGTGACCTTGACCTCTGACTTCAGTTCTAGCAAGGTCGAGCCAAGAGCACATCTGTATATAATTTGAGGTAGGAATCCCAAATTTGGTGTGAGGATATATTTTGGGATCATGGCATGTCGCATACACTTCTGGGTCTATTTGACATGTAACTTGTACATAAACATGTTTAAAATACTGTAGCTTTACTTTTATAACTTTGTTAATCATGTCACGATTGTCCGAACATGAACAATCTGGCACAATCCGAATGATATTGGCCCACTTCGAATCAAACTAAAATTAAGCTCTTACATAATAGATGCGTGTGCATGTTTACACCCGAACGGCTACAGTTGCAACTTTTTAATTAGTTGTAAACAAAGTGAATAGCCCTATATGCCCCACCCCATTTCTTCATCATAGACAAAAAAGGTGTGCATAAACTGCACAGCCTACTCTAATTAACAATTACGAATAAGAGGGACCGCAAATAGAACACATCAAGGATTTATTTGTAAAATTAAAACATTTTGAGGCTATTGATAGATCTTGAACCCATCTTGCTAGATAGGTCTGGAGGAGGGAACCAGACAAGCTACTAGAGTCACGGTGCTCTGACTCACCGTTGATCTATAGTAGGTTCGTGACGTCACTATAGTAGCAAATATTGATGTTTGAATGGAACTTTGCTTACTATAGTAGGAACTAAAGTTAGATTCGAAGTGGACCATTATAATTGTCATCAGTAAACTATATAGAATAGCTACCAGTCTGATAATAAAAGTGGTCATTAATACACGTAAAATATTGTGATATTTTTTTCTTTTCCAAATGGTTATGTTCTTGGCTAGTCTATAAATGTAATTGTCTTCAGTGGAGTTGTATGATTATCAGAACTTCGCACAAGCCTATAGACTAGCAACAAAGTAGAAATATGTTTATATGAAAAAAACATAATGACGTTTTGAAATGTTCTAGGCCTTTGGGAAAGGCTATCAACTATGCATTGCCTAAGAGATCGTTATCAGGCTACAGGGACAGTTAAATATGGACGCCGGTCTGGTTAACCAAAAATGACGACCCAATGTTAGGACGACAACTTAGGTTGAGTGTATCAACGATATTTGCATCGACGATATACGCTCTGGCTGCCTATCGTTAGTTCCAGACATATAATAGGGCTTCAAGGGTAATTTGTATCCAGATGTTAATAAAAATATTTTAATACAATTATTTTAAATCACGTCTGATTTCTAGACAAATTTCAAATTGCAACTTCAAAATCTAAGCTAGAGTATTGTTATTCGATAAACTGTTGTCCTAACATTTTTTATTATTTTGTCATGAAATTAGAAGCATGTTTTGCTGACACGTTGATGTTCATTGTTGCAAAAATTCAAAAAAATGATACATTAAAAATAAGTAGATTTTATTAATTTCATTTTTTGCGTTTTCAAAGTCCTTCAGTGTATGGCGCTATCACTGTTTGTGTTTTTCTTTTGCCAGAAGAGTATCTTACCGACCGACTCATTAACTATTGTTGATGTTCGTCTATGTAGTTGTTCTAGTGCAGTGTAAAAAATAGGAGGTGTTCCCAATATACAAGGTGCACATGCTGTTTTTAGACTAGGCAAGCCCTCCTTTAAAAAGGAAAATTTATTACGTTTCTTTTGTTAAAGTCAATCTCTAAAGCCCATATACTAGTACGCAGAACTAAGAGTAAAGATTATAGTTAGATAGATTACGAGAACCAACAGGTGAACACAAATTTCAGAAGTTTTAAAAAGCGCTCAAAGATGACGTCAATAAGATGTAAAACCATTTTGTTGAGAGGAATTGATAGCTTTTCGCATGTGTGTGGGATCTTTGTCTCCTTTATTACTTTATTCGATGTGGTGTTTCTTTTGTGGATCCTTTTCGTTAGGTTTAGGTTTGCCATGTCTGTTCTGCGCAGTCTTGTGATCACCTGCTTGGAGGGCTGAACTCTTGGTTCTCTTTTGTAATGTATTTCCTTATGTTTTTGTCACTTGTATCTCGGACCCAACAAACACGGACTGGTCACTTACATACAGGTAAATGTATGTGTTGGAAATACGTTGCCGTGGTTCAACGGCGGTTGAGCTTTCAAAACTGACGTATGTTGAAGATTAAATCATCATATGTCCGTTATTTCTCTGCATATCTTGGAATTTTCTTCAAAAATATCAATGGTTTAATATACCATCTTTAAGACTGTATTGTTATATTTATTGAAAGTTTATCCGTCTTTATGAACATCAGCAAGAAACCAAGGTACCCTTTTTAGCTATTGTTGGCACTTTTAGCTGAAAATCGTCAGAAATCAACATAAAAAGATGAGAAAACTTCAATTCTTTTTACTGTAACTCGTAATATTTCAGCTTCGCATACCAGGATTATCCTCTTATAATCTCGTGTATGTTCAGAATCAATTTTATTGGCTGTAGTACTTTGAAATAACGCTAAAATAAAGCCTCGACAACATAACTTTATATTTCCGTCAGTGACCAGATCGTGTATACTGGGTCCGAGCTTGTATCTCGAGACAGATGTGGTGCCTGAGTTTATCGACCGCTAAGCTTTGTTTCTTCTTTATAATAATAGACATTAAAAACTGACAGTGACTGTTTTGTTTGCAGACCTCTGCAACCATTTGCAAATATAATCCATTACTGATATGATCGGCGACCAGTCTCTGATCAGTCGGCAGCGGGTCGCGAGCTCTGAGTAGATTGACCGGGGATTTAACTTAATTCGGAATCCAAGGTGCCACAATAATCAAACTTTAATGCAAAACGTTGTATTGATTTTGGTCCAAATAAATACAAAACAACACAATTTTTGACACCTTGTTATTGGCCACAACTTAACGTTGTATATCCGGAGAGTGGGGTGCTTTCATAGGTTAGCAGGCAGGCCGACAGGCAGGCAGGCAGGCAGGCGGGGGGGGGGACGTTTTGGAGAGCAGTGGGCATTTTGGCGTGCGGGCGGGAGGCCGCTGGTGGGTGGGTAATGTGGGAGGATTAGTAAGATAAGATAAGAAATGTTTTTTTTAAAGACGGCATGGCTGTAAAACAGGCAGGCAGACGGCCGGACCGGCTTGCGGACGGCCAGACCTGCATGCAGGGGGGCGGGCAGCAGGGCAGGCATGCAGGTAGGGGTAGGTAGGTAGGGGAATGGGTGGGTGTGTGGTTAGGAAGTTGGGGCGAGTGATTACGTAGGTAAGTAGGTAAGTCAGTAGGTAGGTAGGTAGGTAGGTAGGTAGGTAGGTAGGTAGGTAGGTAGGTAGGTAGGTAGGTAGACAGGCAGGCGGGTGGGTGGGTGGGTGGGTGGGTAAGATGGTGGGTGGGTTTTGGGGTGGGTAGGTTGGTTTCGGGGTGGGTGGGTGTGTGGGTAGATGTTTGGGTTTTTTGGGTTGGTGGGTGGGTGGGTGGGTAGGTAGGTAGGTGGGTGGGTAGGTAGGCAGGTGGGGTGGGTGGGGGTAGGTAGTGGAGAAAAATCTATTCTATTCCTATTTATCAAGTCAAGCGTTGTTTTGATCATGAAAAAAAATGGCGACTGAGTTGACACCGATAGTGTTTTGGGGACAGAAAAATGACCATATATCTCTGAAAGTTGACCTTAGGGATGTGACAGTATGCAATTTCCTTTTTCTTAGAGTTTTTTAATTGTAAACTGCTAAATTTGTTGAAGAGAGACTCCCGATTTCGGAGAATTTTGACATTAAAGTTGCAATTTTTATTTTGAAAATATGGTACTTCTACATGCACTAGCTTTTAGTAAAAACATTGCCAAGGTCCAGTCGTCAATATTTTTGCCAATCTGTTCTGTTCTGTTAATCCCACCAGTCAGTGGTACAGCAGTGATCCCTTGTAGAAGAATCCCCGTACAATAAATCCAAATGATTCGGTTCACATTAAAAGCATATCACAAGATCAGGCACTGGCTGAAATATTTACATCAGTGATTTTATCCGCCAAATTGGGAAAGTACCTGTACCTTTGAAATTGGGAAAATTGCTCATGCCCAAGGAATGAGTCCGAGCGTCGAAGACGCGAGGGGGGGAGAGTACGAGAGGGGGTGAGTCCCCCTCTTGTTGGGGGGTATGGGGGCCTCCCCCAGAAAATTTTCAAAATTTAGAATGCAGGAGAGTGCTTCTGAGACCATTTTTCAATGAAAAAAAACTGCGACAATTTTGCTGTGAAATGATCATTTTGAGGTGATTTCTACTCATTTTTCTTTTACGAAAAACCTTTGTGGGTTCATGTGATCAACCTTATGTTGAGCTCCGACTCAACATGAGAAAAATCCTGGCATCAATAGTTTGGACATAATCACAGTCAGAGTCCTCATCATCTGTGTGGCCTTCTCCACTTGCTCTGTTGTTGTTGTTGGTGGTGGTGGTGAAACAATTGGGGTCAATGGGGTACCTACGTTGCTGGCCGATTCAACATGAACTGGTACAATTTGATTGCTAATTGAAGGGCACAAAAATCCTGTTATCTTTTTATTGCTCTTTGCGTCAGATTTAAGTATTCTTCTAGTGATATATTAACTGGTATCCGATGACATTTTGTCACCGAAAATAATGACTAAGCCAACCCATCCAAACGAATTTGGACAGCCCCTCCCCCCTAGTTTTGCAAAAAAAATGACTAAGTTAATACACTAAGTTAATACACTGAAAAAAAAAATTGGGCAGGGGTTCCCCTATACATGATGATTTTTTGTTTGCCCCCAGCCCTTTTCCCAAGCCAACATAAAGTGGGGCTAAGACAGAAAAACTGAAGAAGTGGGTGGGGTACTTTGAACTACTGAAACCTACACCAAAGTACCAGCTTCTTCAGGTCTAATAGACAAGAAAGATAAGATAGCCAAAATAAAATCTTACCTCTTTAATTTTCCATCTCAATTGAGTCCCATTTTTATACACAGGTGTACCAAATTATTAAGGCATGCCAATTATTAAAGCTAGCTAATTTTTTTCAGCTTTTTGGCATTTATCTTTTCATGAATCTGGAGGACAAGTGATAAATGCTGCACTTTCAAGGCAAATTATCTGTCAAAACAAAGAGGCTAACCAATGCTGATATGCCGATCGTTAGACGACACAACACCCCTGGGGCCCAGATAATGCACTGCAGGATCTAATACTACACGACCAATAAGCCAATAGTCGGTAAAAAAATCAAAACATCCGGTTTTCACCACGGCAAAAATCGTACTTTTTATCTGAAAATTATTGCATAATTTCGAAACTTTTAGGATTGGTAAAGCGCCAATTCGGCCGCAGCAGACATCTAACTTGCTCTAGCTGCCTGTAAATGTACCAATGGCGCAATGACGCGGTCTAGATTGAAAAATGCAAACACGAAAAAAAATATTTTTTTTAACAATTGGGAAAATACTGACGAAAATTGGGAAAATACAGCCCGTTTTTGGATTGGGAATGACGCCGATATTCGGCGTCAAAAACGGCCAAATAAAATCACTGTACATTTTTTGTTTCTTTAGGCATCTGAGAGGGGACGGCCATATTTATAATTTCTGATGTAGTTGGAAATTCTTTATATGTAATTTATGACAGAAACGTCTTCCAAGCATCTCCAAACGTTCCAGGAAGCACTCCTCTATTGCTGACTGAGTCTGACTCATTAAGTTGGTACTGTCAACACACAGGCGGACAATCTGTGGACCAGAGCGGGTTAACCACCAAGACGACCCTAGATGACTGATCAATAGTTGTCTAATAGAGGAGAACAAGTGACTCCTGACCTCGGATAGAGCCGGGCATCTCAGTAGCATATGTTGAAGGTCCTCTGCAGCCAGCCTACAAAGTGGGCATATTTGTTCCACCTCATACTGGTTGAATCTTGATTTTGTAGTTTGCAGCATATAACACCAGTCAACATCCTGGCCTTGGTGATTTCTCTTTTAACATCAGTGGTATTATTGCCGACATTATTCCAGATTTGATGAGATTTACCAATAGTCATCTCTGTGAGGTTACAGTTGGTCAAAGATGATTTGTCAGCCGCTTCCTCCCTTAGTTTCTCTGTCCAATATTGTGACACCGCTCGTCGGCTGATATTTTTCCATCGCAACTTTGTAAATGATTCAAGAGAAGAGACAGTAGAAAGCTTTTACATTTGCAGAATACATCGTGCAACACAAAAGAAACTCTCAGGGCTGCCGACCACCAGCTGTCGAAACATCACATCTTTAATCCTGGTGTTACTGCATTGTATAATGGAATGTATTAGGCTCAGCTGTCGTCTATGAATCTCCGCCTCTATAGGTAGGGCTCCAAGTAGGAGTTGTACAATGGATGTTGGTGTTCTAACTGGAAGGGATTGTAGGTTTCTTAAAGTTGATATATGAAAGCGTTGTAATTGATTAAGTTGGGTTTTGTTTAGATGTAAAGTCTCTAGGTTAAAAAGTAACCTTGGTTAAACATATGCTTGGTATTTCCTATATATGATACTTTTGGGCTTAGACCATTACTACCATGAACACCAGCTTTAATGAGTGCATACAATGTTCTTGCCAGGCTTATTCTGTCACGAATATTTATATCATTTTCTAATTTTTCAGATCTAATAAGGCCTAAATGTACAGTTTCTGATTTTACATTGACACTAGTGGAACCCAATTTCCATTCTGAGATCACTTCCTGGTTTAGCATTTTTGCGCACACCAACAGACTTCTGAGGATGAATGTGGTACCTTTTTTCTTCTGATTTAATATATGAAAGATTGAACATCAGTTGTAATTTCTTGTCTTCCTCTGACTAAAGAAGAACATCGTCGGCTACTGTTGGACAGCCAGTATAGATTGGCCCAATAAACTTTCCTAAACATCTATCCTCTAGTTCTAATTGCAGGTCATTACTGTAAGTCTTGTAGAAATTGGTGGAAAGTATTCCGCCTTGCTGGACACCTTGCCTAATGCTGAATGAGGAGCTCACTTCTCCCTCCCACTTGACCTTAGCTGTCAAACTGCTGTACATGGATCTAATAAGTCGCCACAGATGACTGTTAATGCCTTGTTCATATAGTTTGACCATCAGAATTGGATGACTAACAACGTAGAACGCCTTCTGTGTGTCAAGGGTGGCTACATAGAGTGGATGGTTAGACAATCTGGAGTCCAATGCAGCTTCAGATAGAAGTAGGGATGCCATAGTAGGTGAAAGACCTTTGGTAAACCTGTATTGAAGTTCAGATTGATCCGCATTAAGCTGGTGCAGTCTTTTCGAAATCACAGACTCCAGGAGTTTCCCGAGGATGGATGAAATTGTGATACCCCTATAATTTTCAAAATGTCTGGGATCTTTACCCTTTTTTTGTATTGGATTGATAATGCCGGACTTGAATTGCTCTGGTACTCTCTTGGTTCTCAGGAGTTCATTGAATATTTCTACGATTATGGGTAGGGCCACTCTATCAGAATATTTCAGGTTCTCTGCAGTTAGTTCCAGTTCATCCGCTGCTTTACTCGAATTTAGAGATTTTATTGCTAGAAAAACTTCTTCTTCGTCTATAAGAATCAGTTCATCTGGCTTCAGCCTTGTAATTTCCTCAATAACTGCTTCCTGCAAAGTTGCAGAATCCAGATATTCTTGACTGAAGTTTGGATGGTTCTTTAGAGCTGCCAGATCTTCATTATAGGAGGCAAATGCGGCACAATGGCTCCGCCTGTCCTTTAGCTCCGACCCATTCATCAGCATACTATGGGCCACTTTTGAAGCAGAGGATTGATTATTCCGGATCCGTTTATAAAACAATTTTTCTGTGGGATTATCCATGAGTTCAGCATAAAAAGAGTCTCTTGCACAAGCAAGTTCTCTGCGTATTTTTTTTCACTTCAATGGCGAATGTATGAACCTTGTGAAGGTAGGGTACTTGATGATACACTTTGAAATAAAATTATTACATGTTTAATTAAAAAAAGTACCAAAATGCTTAGTAACCCAGGCCGATATTGCTTGTGATTCCAAACCCAAAACAGCCCGCTTACATGAACCCATATGGACCCTCACATGAACATATAATCTGCTCTGGTGTGCACCGGTGCCCATATCGTCCCTCATATGCATCATTTGCTTCATAAATGACGAAATTCTTAGTGTGTATTTCATTCTAATTCCTAAAGTATGATTATTTACAATAAAGTTTAATGGGTATCGAATTTGAGAAGTTAAAAATAACAGTTTTCCGACCAGCTGACCATCCCATACCTGTAAAACAGGGTCAGGTAAGGGGAAACAAAAGTAGTTTTATGGTTGGCCTGTGTCAGGTTGATATTGAAATTGTACAGATAAGTTTATTTATTATTGAACGAAACACTGAAAAATAGTTGATAGGCTTTTGACTATGATCTATATTATACCCACGGTAAGCTTAGGGGTTGGAGAAATGGGCTTTGTGATTAAAACTTTTATCTAAAATAACCCTTCAAAGGGGGGCTTGTTTGACTTCTGTTTTTGTCATACATCCGATTCTCAGAATACTAGTTGGGTTCTAAATTTCAAAATATGCTTCTTAGTGAAATGTTAAAGGAGTTGAATAAATGAACCAAATGTTTGATCTTTATGATAATGTAAGGTGTCAAATTTTCCCAATTTGACATAAAACGAAGTTAAATGTTCCCATTTCGTGGGGTCTGGTCATCTTTAAACCTTCCCAAAGTGCTGAGAAAAAGAAAACATTATAAAATGTTCAGTTTGTTTAACACTTGCTGGAGAAGCAATCTCACTATTCACTATACTGACAAGCACAGGTTTAGATAAACAAAAAATTTCGGTGTAAAGATGTAAATATTTCCTTGCCCATCAGTTTTAACATATGTTTTGGGTCCTCAAAAGAACCTTCTCATTGAGACGGTTCTTTTGAGTACCCACAGCATATGTTTAAGTTGAGAAATAAGAAAATGAAATTTTCGTTACACACTCTTATTTTTTGAGACAGGGAAGAGAAAAATGTTTGAAATTTTAGAACATTACATATAAATGAAAAAAAGTAGTTTTTTGTACTACTTGTGTGTTGTTTCTTCTTCAAGGATGAAAAGATTAATTTGACGGAAGAGTCTCTAGAGTTCCATGCCATGGGGAAAGGAGCACAGGGTCAAAACAGCTATGCTTTTCACATAGACTTCTATCTACCAGTCAATTGTGAGGTAAGGTTGCTCAAACAGGATAGGCTGCAATCGAAAACATTAATACTATTGACTAACGTAGATCAAAAATAGTAAGAAACAGAGTTTTTGATTGCCATTTGTCGCCCCTCAGAAATTCATGCTTTTTTGTTGTCTGCTGATTTTTTCAAAACATACAGTAAATCTTGTATTAGTTCCTGCAGCAAAAAATATTTTTCCCTTTGTACGAACTATTAAAAATTATTTATGTAAAAAATGTCACTGCATGAACTACTAAAATGAAATCCCAATGATTACTTCAAAACCTCCAAAATTTGCCCAGTAGTCTGAGTGGGGGGATTTCAGCGTATTTTTAAGCCTAAATGCATATTATATGTGTCTAATTAATGATAAAAGACTGAAACCAAGAATAATTGAATGAAATTCGCGATAATCACTGTGCCTCTCAATGAGTTTGTTTTCAACTAAGATTCTAAGATACTAGCTACAAAAATTGAAAATTTCCCTTGTAGCAAGTTTAGATATGATACTTTCCAATAAATGAATAACAAAGGCACTGATCAGACTGTGCGGATGTGCAGGATGGTCTGCGCCTTTGTTGTTCGCAACCCCCCGAAGACAGGTTTTCTCGCGTGGAGGCCCATTTATTTTTTCTCTTTTTGACTCAAATTACTCAAGAGTTATGTCCCTTTCTTATTCCTCATGTTACAGGACAGTAAAATGCGTGTACTTGACAGAGCAGTAGAATTTCATGTGAAGAAACAAGGGGAGGAAGTATGGCCGAGATTGACGGAGAAACAGCTCCGCCTTCCTTGGCTAAAAATAGATTTTGACAAGTTTGCTTTTGAAGATGATGATGAGGATAAAACTGAAGATGACTTGTCAGAGAAACAAGCACAGGAAGAAGTTATGAGACAGCTTGAAGCTGACCTACTCAAGGACACAAGTAAGCAAAGGGTGTGAACATATTAGAGCTGTCACTGAAAAAAAATTGTATTGCAATATTTATTTTGGCGATACTGTATTGTATCGTTGCAAGTTTTAAGAGGATTTTTTAGAATATTCAGCAATACCCTGTTTTTAACTCTAATTGTATATACTTAGGAGATAACTGTATTAAAAATTTTCATTTTTGGAGGTATATCGTCAGATATATAGCAGGAAATTTAGTTTTACAGGGATGGGTCAGAAGAGGATACACTGTCCCATCTTTATGATATTATCCAATCAAATATCAAGTTACATGTATGTGCAAGTGCATTAGAATTGCTAATAAATGAGCTGATCCAGACAATTTTATCAGGGTATGGTCCTTTTTTTCTGCAACATATTTCACAAGGGGCAGTACAGACTTCCCTCCCCTCGAGAAGCAATTGAACTCAATGGGTCCAACTGCTCCTCGAGGGGTCTCCATACCAGAATATCTAAGGAATGAATAGCCATTGTGATTTTCCAGGGGGGGTCCGGACCCCCTGTCACCCCCTCTGGAACCGCCCATGTAATAAGTGGAATCCTGCAAGTTGAATAGGTTAAATTTGGGAGGAGGTTAGTCATTAAAACATTTAGCATGGTGGAGTATTATTTGCTTCTAATTAAATATATATTATTTGTAAGGTTCCTTCATTGTCAAATATTTGATACATATCATGGGAGGCAAGTATCATGATATATTTATCATATGGTAAATGTGTCATTGCAGCTGTAGAAAATACAATGCTGACTTGTCCGACCTGGTCCCAAGACAATTATTTTATCCTCAAACAGATTACTTATCTCAAACCAATGATTTTGTGTCACTATTACACTGGTGGTAAACCTAGGAACTACCACGAAATTGTTCCCAAGCCACATCGGGGATACGTCGTGGTAGTTTCCAGGCCGAAAATTAGATAAACAAAGGTTCATTTTCGTTTTATTTTTACTATTTAGAACGACTTGTGGTAAAATCGGGGAATGTGGTTCCGTGTAAATATGTCTCAGCGTCCCATCTAGCCCAAAATTTTGTATGAAAAGTTACTTTATTTCTTTTGATGCGTGTTTCCCCACTGACCATCGGACCATCTTTCCCCAAAGTACAGTGCCAGTTCGAAGGATTTTAGCCCATATCTGTCAAATCAAATGGAATTTGATATCATTTGACGATGAAAATGATAAAAAGACCCTCAATAAACGTTCCTACACAGAAAAAAACATATCTGAGCATTTATTTGTAAACGATTCATGCCCCGTTCGTCCTGTTTGGTAGTTTCCAGCACATCGTGGTAGTTAAAATGCTATCGTGGTAGTTGCCAAGACCATGTAGTAGTTCCCATCAACAGATTTCGGCTCTTTTAAGAATCGCCAATACTAGTGCACCTATCATACCCCCACCCAGAAAGGGGGAGGGGGGTACCAAGGGGATTAGACAGCCCAAAAACACAACCCAAAGGAATCAGATAGAACACCTAAACACGCAGTTGGGACATTTGATACTTTTTCTGGAAGTTCTAAATGAGATTTTATAACAAATATGATGGCCCCAAAAGAATTTTGGACACCAAATATTTGCTTATGTGTAGGGAATCCAACTAAGTTTTCAACAGTGTTTTATTCCCCATGGGTATCCCCCTGCCTCCCTCTGTGGGGAAACATTAATAGGTGCTTTGGGATCGGTCGTGACTCAATTTTATAATTGATATACGTTTCACTGAAAGAAATATTATCCATACAATTAATGGCTTGTACAGTTGTAGCTAGCAGCCCCTTTCCAAAATGTGGTCTGTCAAATTGTTTGCTCGTTTAAATACATGTTTACAACCGTTTTCATAATTTCATGTTTTCCTGTTTTGGCATCGTCTGATTGTAATGTTTGCTTGTCATTACGTATATTTTCCACAGTAAAGTAGAATA
The DNA here is from genome assembly GCA_964019695.1 of Loripinus fragilis. Taxonomy (NCBI): domain Eukaryota; kingdom Metazoa; phylum Mollusca; class Bivalvia; order Lucinida; family Lucinidae; genus Loripinus; species Loripinus fragilis. The sequence continues at coordinate 95,667,451 of OZ026522.1, forward strand.
GAATTTACCTATCGCATTTGTTTCCATGTTGAGACATTTGTACCCTGATTGCGGGAGGTAAAATGGATATTTTTGTGTATTTTCAGACACCTGTGCAAAAAGTTAATGAAGTGAGAATACTTGCTGTCAAAAGGACAAAATTATTCAAACTTTAACCTTAACCGTTCAGTATTTTTGATATGTTATGATTTTCAAACAATTATGACCCCAAATGGAATGTAATTTGACATATTATTCTTCAATGTGGTTCATTTGACATTGTACTATATACTGTTAAAGACACATGAAAACTAGGGTATTTGCAACTGAATTACTAGTCCTAAACAAAGACATACAAAAACATAGCTCCAGATAAGGATTGGAGGCAATTGGGTATTTACCCACCTCTTTTTGGTTTAATTGGGTATTTCAAATTTCAAATTGGGTATTTCAAGTTTTTGTATTGGGGTATCCATCTGAAAGCAAATAAGCAATGAAAGCGGGCCTTATTTCTCTTGATTTTTTTGTTTACTTTCGGTTTCACTTTCAGAAAGCACACTGGCAATATAAGTATATCTGAGATCGCTTTTTCATACTTATTTCGAAAAACCAACGTATCTATCAAGTCATCTTTGATTGTTCGAACCACCAATGCGGTATTAGGGTTAGTTACGATATGATATTATTCAATTGCTCTGGGGCTTTTTCGCCCACGTTACGCCATTGTTACTGTGAAGCGAGACGAATGTCGTAATCGTGTAAATATTGGGTATAGCTAAACAGCGCCAAGAATGTTCCTGGACTGGTTCACAATTTAATAAACTAGATTTGGCACCACGTTGTCTATAAATTTGTACCCAACAACAGCTTGAGATGCGAAAAACGACAATCGGAAACCGAGCACTATAGCGTCATACGCTACGAAAAAATTCGGAATTGAGTATCAAGGATTTTTATTGCGTTTTTGTACGCACAGAAATGAATTTAATTGCGTTTTCACGTTCACAAAATTGCGTAAATACGCAATACGCAGCCTTATCTGGAGCTATGAAAAAGAATATAGACATTGGGTTGTAATCTCAACTTCATAATAATCAAGTTTATTATCTGTATATGTTTTACAATCAACTTTGTTTCTGACTTTAAGTCATTCAATTTTTTGATACTTTATCACATAAATGAATAATTATATAGTATTTATTACACCATATGAACCCAATTGATCTGGGACAAATATCAAGTTAACCCTGATTGGGGACCAAATCTTTTGAAACAGTACAACTCCAGATCTATAACACTAAAAAAATCTAAACAGTGAAATTTTGATAAAGGTGTCTGTTTTGTGCAGGTTATCTCATGTTCAACGTGTAACCAGTACATTTCTGCACAGTAGCAGTTTTATGAAATTACTCAAAATTAGCCATTTTACCACAAAGTAAGAAAGAGGGCAAAGATCAGGCATCGATACAATCAAACACCAAACCTGTCCCAGGATACCAATGGGAAAGTGACAACGTCACAATTTAGACATCACAAACGAGAGCCAAGAGGTCAGCCCTTTCCCAGCAGGTAACCACAAGGCATCAACAAACAGACGTTCATGAAAGCATAGCAAAACAAGACATAAAATAACATAAATGATCCACAAAAGAAGCACCGCCTTGGAACGGTCAATAAAAATATTTTACTGGAGGGCTCAAATGGTTGCCATAGCTCAACTAAGTTATGACTGGCAGCGGTGATGCAATACACTGTTTCGTTGAAGATATTAATAGGTTTATTATCATTCGAAGAAGAGCTTATCTATTGCTAAGACATATGACATGGAGATTTAAACGCTATGTCCAAAGGGTAAATTACTTTTTCTGTTTTAAACGGGCATCTACACAGGGGCATAATTTGAACAATTTTGGTAGAGGTCCACTAGGGGATGTTACATACCAAATGTCAAGGCTCTAAGCCTTGTGGTTTCAGATGAGAAGATGTGTCTATGTTTTCCCTATATAAGCCTATGTAAAACATGTGACCCCTAGGGCGGGGAAATTTTTGGCCCCAGGAGCATAATTTGAACAAACTTGGCAAAGGTCCACTAGATGATGCATCATACCTTGTGGTTTCAAACAAAAAGATTTTCTCATGCTTTCCCTTTTTGAGCCTATGTAAAACATGTGACCCCCGGGTGGATCCATATTTTGCCCCAGAGGCATAATTTTAACAATTTTGGTTTGAAGTCCACTAGGTGATGCTACATGCCATATATCAAGTCTTTAGGCTTTGTGGTTTCAGACAAGAATATTTTTAAAGTTTTCATCTCGAAAATCTATTTTTAGCCTCCATGACCTAGATATGCAACGGACCTAAACCATTTAAACATGTACAATTATTAAAGAGAATCATACCTGCCAAGTTTGGTCAAATTCAAGTTTAGGAGGAGATGTCATTTGAGTCAATTGTTAACTGACGACGACTACGGACGACGGAGGAAGACCGATCACAAAAGCTCACCTTGTCACTACGTGACAGGTGAGCTAAAAATAAAGAAGCCCCTGATTAGTGAACATCTGCTGATGGGAACTCATAGCTCCAGATAAGGCTGCGTATTGCGTATTTACGCAATTTCGTGAATGTGAAAACGCAATTAAATTCATTTCTGTGCGTACAAAAATGCAATAAAAATCCTTGATACTCAATTCCGACTTTTTTCGTAGCGTATGACGCATTAGTATTTAATTTCCAATTGTCGTTTTTCGCATCTCAAGCTGTTGTTTGGTACAAATTTATAGACGACGTGGCGCCGAATCTAGTTTATTAAATTGTAAACCAGTCCAGGAACATTCTTGGCGGTGTTTAGCTTTACCTAATATTTACACGATTACGACATTTGTCTCGCTTACAGTAACAATGGTGTAACGTGGGCGAAAAAGTCCCAGAGCAATTGAATAATATCATATCGTAACTAACCCTAATACCGCATTGGTGCTTTGAAGAATCAAAGATGACTTGATAGATACGTTGGTTTTTCAAAATAAGTATGAAATAGCAATCTCAGATATACTTATATTGCCAGTGTGCTTTCTGAAAGTGAAACCGAAAGTAAATAAAAAAATCAAGAGAAACGAGGCCCGCTTTCATTGCTTATTTGCTTTCAGATGGATACCCAATACAAAAACTTGAAATACCCAATTTAAAACTTGAAATACCCAATTAAGCCAAAAAGAGGTGGGTAAATACCCAATTGCCTCCTATCCTTATCTGGAGCTATGGAACTACTACAAAAATCCTACAAAGTCTTGGCAACTACCACGATAGCATTTTAACTACCACGATGCACTGGAAACTACCACACAGGACGAACGGGACATGAATCCTTTCCAAGTAAATGCTCAGATATGTTTTTCGGTTTAGGAACGTTTATTGAGGGTCTTTTTATCAATTGCATCGTCAAATGATATCAAATTCCATTTGATTTGACAGATATGGGCTAAAATCCTTCGAACTGGCACTGTACTTTGTGGAAAGTAGGTCCGATGGTCAGTGGGGAAATACACATCTAAAGAAATAAAGTAACTTTTCATACAAAATTTTGGGCTAGATGGGACGCTGAGACATATTTACACGGAACCACATTCCCCGATTTACCACAAGTCATTCTAAATAGTAAATATAAAACGAAAATGGACCTTTGTTTATCCAATTTTCGGCCTGGAAACTACCACGACATATCCCGGATGTGGCTTGGGGACAAAATTACGTTAACACAATTTTGTGGTAGTTCCTAGGTTTACCACCAGTGTATTAGTTTTCTACTGTTTTTTGTGTTGCCTGCGAAGCATGGTCGACACATAGGGATCATGTCTCCCTTGTTGTCTTCCTCGTTGTCACACTTTTGGTTTCCAATCGATAACTTTTAAGGGATGCATCAATTTTATTCAACCTTACAGAAGGGTCAAACATCATTAAATACAGGTCAAGTTGGAAAAGGGGGGTAATTCACAAAATTGTTACTGAGTTTTGACCCTTTTTACCTGCGTTGCTTTAGTGAAAGCAGGTCTAGTAGTGGATCCACTCCATCCGTCAGTCTGTCCGCAACACTTTAGAGGTGCCTTGATTGTGTAATCTGTAACTCCAAAAGTTTTCATTTCTTTTTAATCAAACTTTGCATAATGGCTGTTCACATATTGAAGATGTGCACCACCTATTTAGTGTACATTTCATAAATATTTTCTCATTTTTAAGGGGTGTTGGACTTAGACATTTTTTTTTACATCCGCAATGCGTAGGGGGTGTCTGATTTGTGTAATCTGTAACTCCAACAGTTCTCATTACTTTATATTCAAACTTTCCATAATGATTGTTCACACATTGAAGATGTGCACCTTCTATTCTGTGCACATTTGATTAATATTTTCTCATTTTTTACAGGTGTTGAACTTAGACATTTTTTCCATCCCAAATGCATAGTGGGTGTCTGGTTTGTGTAATCTGTAACTCCAACAGTTCTTATTCCTTTATATTCAAACTTTGCACAATGATTGTTCATACATTGAAGATGTGCACCTTCTATTTTGTACACATATCATTGTTTTTTTTTTCATTATTAGTGGTCTTGAACTTAGACATTTTTTCTGTAAAATGCTAAGAGGGTGTCTGGTTTGTGTAATCTGTAACCCCAACAGTTTTCATTTTAGGCCACTGGCTGGATATGGTTTACCTCCCCCCCCCAGGGGGAATTTTGTAGACCATATTTTTCTTAAAGCCCAATGTCTTGCAAGGATTTTGCAACATGTTAGCCCTCTGACAATGGCAGCGTTAAGCTGTAACAGCCTGTTACATACGTTACCCTACAAAATATTTGATAATTAAAATTCTTTTTAAGACTTCAGAAAAGTGCAAAAGATGAGGTAAGATTACCAAATTGGTTATATTTTCTAAGTAAGCTATTACTAGGCCACAGATTTTGACATTTGAAAACAAATATAGTCACCCCGGATGTAGTGTATGTTACATTTTTTAATTGAACCCCCTTTTAAATGATAAATGCATCTAATGTAGTTTGTCTTAAATTTTATTGAATCAGTTTATGTTCATTAATTTGGTATCATATTAAAGAATTTTTAATAACCTTTTCAAAACTGCAAACATTACTTTTCTATCTTATATACTTTTTGAGTTATTAGATGATGAACATGGTACACCCATATCACACAAAAATGTAAAATGTAATTCTCTAGGCCTCGCCCTGGCTATAGACCCCACCTCCCCCAGGGGGAATTTCGTACATTATGATTTCTAGATACTACATTATAAAGGCCACAAAATGAAATATGTTAGCCCTCTGAGAGTGGCAGCGTTAGCGGGTAACATCATGTTACGTACGTTACCCACAAAATAACATTAAATTTTCCTGAAAATGCCTCCAACATGACATATTCAGACTTTTTTTGAAGTCTGGCACAGGTTTAAGAGCTTCTTATAACACAGTTACATAATTTTAGCATTTATTTTATAAATTTCTTGAGTTTTTGCCGTTGTATATGTTACTTAGTGTTTCATATGTTATTTCCAAGTATCAGTATGGCAGTTATTGACTATACATGTATTACAGCCATCAGTGAATCTAGTTAATCTATAAGGCTGCTATTCAAATGAAATAAAGTTCCTTATTATGGAGTCTTACACTATTTTACAGCCCAGGTTACATACGTTACTCTCTGAATACCATTAAACGTTTAAGATATGGTCTCCAACACGACCTGCTTGTACGTATTGGCATGCTGGCACAGGTCCATGTACTTCTTTTTACTCTGGCTCATTTGCTGGGGAAGTAACTCAAAACATAAACTACCATAAACACTCTTTTCTTTTATAGAGACATCAAATATAGTTAACATAATACTCATGGAAAGTTTGTAACATACAGTGCAATATGCGAGTAACAACTTAAAAGATCAAAGATACCCCATCAGGTAGAAGTTATAGAGCAAATCTTTGTATATTACCCAAGTGTTAAAAGAATTTTTCTATACAGCATATTTATCCTCTATCAGATTCATCTTGCAAGGATTTTGCAATATGCTAGCATTATGGTAATGGCACCATTACCTTGTAACAGCCAATTATATATATTACCCATCAACATCTTTGATAGTTTTAGTAAATGACATGACATCTGAAAAGTGCAAACCATAAGGTAAGATTTACAAATTGGCTATATCATCCACATAAGCTATTTTTGCATCACAGATATGGACCTTTGAAAACAAATATTCACCCCAAAGTGTTATGTATGTTACTTTTTTCATTATTCCTATAGAAATGATTTATGAAACTAATATAGTTTGATATTTTTTTTTAAATGTGAACGTGCTTACTAACTCATTTTGTATTAAAGTATGTTAATGAACCTTTTGGAAACTGCAAATATTATTTTTCTATCTTTTATATGGTTCGAGTTGTTGAGTTTTGAACATGGTAACCCCATATCACACAAAATGTAAAATATAATTATGTGGCTCTTTTGTTAGGGTACAATCAAGTTTTCTTTCACCCAGAGATACTTGATTTCCTTCCCATTTATTTTACACACATTTTGTCCATATCTGAATAGGCTCACTTGTTTTCATTGGAAAGACTTGATAGTTCAATCTCTGTATGTACATCTTAAGGACAGAAAATCAGGGTGGAAGTAATTTCATTTTCATGCCATTTGAAATAGTAAGTATATGTGTATGGCTTTGGTACTCTTTTCAGAAACATGTCATACTGCAGCTTATTCACAATTACATAAATAGCACATGTTAGGGCTTCATATCACCGATGAGTGCTTAGAGCAGTTCTTTATTTGTTTTCCTACCCTGCTTAGAATGTTGATGAACTAGTGGGGGAGGGGTTCTCTATCAGTTTGGTAGGAACAACCTTTCTGTGGTACTAACACATCGGCACATTGGTAGTGTCACAATCTGTTAAACAGTGTATTACTGTAGATCTCTTCCCCCATATCCTTGCCAATGTTGTTGACATTCAGAAGGTGCACCTTTTGTTTCATACACCAGTGTTGAACAAAACACCCAGGTAATGATAGTTCTCTATCAGTATATGTGTACATGGAGATGTTAGCCCTCTGAGAGTGGCAGCGTTAACGTGTAACATTTGTTTCCTTCCCATTTATACTGATAGAGAACACCCCCCCCCACTAGAAATTTAAGACTTTATAGACTGCTGCCATTTATACTGATAGAGAACCCCTCCCCCACTTGAATGATTCTTAGACGTTTCTGAGACTTTATAGACTGCTGCTATTTATAAGTGACAAAACCAACATGCCCTGCCTTTAGTGCCTGGTTGAATATTGGTGCCATCAGATCCTTGAAGGTGACAGGAAAAGCTATTATGCTCTGTAGTTATGGCATTAACATCAAAGTTATGTGCAGCACTACATGGCCAATCCAATGTTTGTTCAATGTGTGATTGCAAGCCTGCAGAAGTTTGGACTTGTCAGTTTTGTTGGAAATTCTATCAGGAGTTGACAGTGACCATGGTACAGGTCCCAGAAGGAACCGAAGTGTCAACTCAAGGTCAACAATATGTCCAATAGAAAGACGTCATGCTGACCAAAGACGCTCCTTTAAGCCCTTAGCTGCTGGCTGCTTATGTTTTGTAAATTGGACAATATCTTCTTGCTTGACCTCACAAACCTCAAAACTTTATTAGCTTGTAGCATTTTATGGGGTTGTGAAAGACAGATTTTTTTAACTAAAAGTGGTTCAATGCAGTCTGCAACAGCCTTCCTGCCAATGTTATCAGCCTCAATAAGATATTAGCTATGCCAGGCTTAGCAGGAACACCGAAAGACAAAAAAGCACAGTTCTTGTCTTCAAAACTAGAACTAAAAGGATTGGTGAAGCCTGAAACTGCCTCTAGTATTCGTATTTCATTTCAGTGCATTGAAGAGTTGTTTCAATATATTGAGCTCTGATTAGTTGAGTAATACACCATTCCATCTGTAGTACGAAGCGTAGTTCTAGTTGCTGAAGCCTATAATACCTCTTTATTGTTTGCCTCATGTGTATCAGATAAATTTATATGTGTAATCAGTTACACAGGTACATATATTGCGTATCTGTTGTGATCGTTTGCAATTAACATTGGGAACAATGCATACAGATAGAGCTGACATGCAATTCAAAGTTGTTTTCTTTGTAGCCCTAATCAGTGTGAACACTATCTGAATTATATCCATATACCCTGCCCAGAACTGAGCTGTCCATTTCTTAGATTCTCTGACAGACTTTATACATGTATAGTCAACAACTGCTATACAGATACTCAGAATAGCTTATGTATCATTTGGTAACACACATAACAGTTAAAGCTCGGGGCATTTATTAAATGAATACTTAAAATAGGTAAACCTTGTTAGAAGAAGTACATAAACCTGTGCCAGCATGCAAATAAGCATAAACAGGGCTTGTGAGAGACATTAACTAGAATGTTTAATGCTATTTTGAAGGTAACATACATAGCATGGGCCTGAAAAATAGTGAAAGCGACCATAATAAAGAACTTAAATCATTTAAGTAGCAGTCTTATAGATTAAATATATTCTGTGACAGATGTAATACAAGTATATTCAATAAATACAATACTGATACTCGGAAATAACGCAGGAAACATTAAGTAACGTATATAACGGTAATGGCTCAAGATATTTATAAAATTAATACGAAAAATATGTAACTGTGTTATAAGAAGATCATAAACCTGTGTCAGCATGCAAATATGTACGAACATGTCAAGGTTGAGACATTATCAGGGACATTTAATGCTATTTTGGGGGGTAACGTATATAACGTGATGTTACACGTTAACGCTGCCACTCTCAGAGGGCTAACATCTTTTATTTTGTGTCTTATATAATGTAGTTTCAGAAAATCATAGTGTACAAAATTCCCCCTGGGGGGGGGAGGGGGGTCTATAGCCAGCTCAAGGCCGATTTCTTAATATTCAAAATTTGAGTGATGATTAATCATACACTGAACATGTGCACCTCCTATTTTGTGAACATTTGATAAACATTTTCTCATTTTTTAGGTCTGTTGGACTTAGATATTTTATCCATCCAAAATGCTTAAGAGGTGTCTGGTGTGTGTAATCTGTGACCCCAGCAGTTTTCCTTCATATTCAAATTTCATATGTTATGATTGCTCACACCTTGAACATGTGCACCCTATATTTTGTGCACATCTGATAATATTTTTGGGGGTGCTGAATTACACCACATTTGGAGTGCTTAAATTGTTTATGTGTGTGTAATCTGTATTTTGAGAAATTGATACACTCACTCACTCATACTGCCCAGACTCAACAATACAGTGACTTTTAACATTGTTTTTTCCCTTCCAGGCGGCAAAGGTGCTGAGTTCAACATCTCATACCTGTTCCTGTATAACTTGTTCCAGTTTATAGGTTACTTTTATATAGCAGGCTCACTGGCTTACAGCTATATTAAATATGGACCAGGCAAGTTAATTTGCTTTAAAATGAGCCAGTACATGAGATTTCCAACAATATGACATTTTGACAAGTGTAGACTTGGACGAGCCTCTGCAGCCTCCTTTAAAGCTTAGAACCTCAAAAAGATGTTCGGTCAGTAGGCTAAGCTTAACACTCATAGAATATGCAAGTGACGAGCAAAGGCTCTGATTAGACTGCGCGTATGCGCAGGCTGATCTGAGCCTTTGCTGGTAGCACATATCAAATTGTTGGAAATCTCATGCACTGGCTCAAAATACATTATATTTTTAAGTGTAGACCCTCACAGGTTCAGATAGACAAAATTTTTGAGCAAAAAATGCAATAATTATCTTAATCTACTGTCTTAGACATATGTTTTTAATGAGCAAAAGAGCCTTTGCATGAGTACCCAGAGTAATTTGCTTTGCTTGAAAAATGAAATAAAATTATGAATCTCTTTTTGCATCTCATCTGGGATAATATGGTTTGCTTATGCAGTCTAACTTCGTTACTTTGAAGTGCAAAGAACCTCTGCCTGAACTTTGAGCAATCGATGGCTGGGGCATTCGAATTGGACATTTCCGCCAGCTGTCCGACTTACGGAAATATTTGAATGTTACATGTAAAAAAATGTTTGCTTGTGCATGTAGAAAACTAACTGCAGCTGTCCCTTGTTCATGTGTATATCGCTGGGAGAAATGAATGAACAAAAAAGAACCAATACACTAGCTTTATTATACATGCCCAAAATGAGGAAAATTGCGATAATTTTCTTATCCATTAGTTTAAACATGTGTTTTGGGTGTTCTTTTGAGTACCCACAACATATGTTTTGACTGAGACATCAGAAAAATAATTTTCAGTCATGCACTCTTATCTGGGGGCCTGCATGTATAAAAATAGGATTGCAAGTTTTTATAAATGCACTTCAGCTGCTCCACAATCAAATAAAGGAGGCTCAAGTCAGACTGTAGTTATGTGAGGTCTGATCGGAAACTCCACTGTTTGCTTATATCATTGTATGGCATCAAGCTGCACTGAAAGCTGGCAAAAAATGATCTACAGGTAGGGAAAAAGCCATAATCCATCTCCCAACTGCATTTGTGTGAGCTGATCTGGATCTTCACATTCTCTCAGTAGATTGAAACCAATCTACCTGTAAACAATGCTTACGGACTCATATCCAACATTGTATAGAAAGACCCTGCATATATAGACCAGCACTCAATATTTCGGTACTTGAAATATGAAATTTTTTTTCTTATTTCTCATCCAAAACACATATGTTGTGGGTACTGAAAAGAACCGTCTCGATGAGACGTTTCTTTTCAGCACCCAAAACACATGTTTAGACTAATGGATAAGAAAATAATCACAATTTTACACTATTGTTTTTTCGCTTAACTGGCCCTATGTTGTTGCATACACACAAATGCCTCTAATAAACATACATGCTGACATATCCAGCAATGCTAGAGATCTTAATTTTGGTCTAAGACTTCATCTGCATCCGTACTTTGTGTATGCAAGCGGTGAATGCTTAGGCAAGTCTGCACATAACTAGACACACCTGAGCCTTAGATGTTAGAATGTTAGCTCTATGAGATAAGTACATGTACCAAAATTGAATGTACTGGCCCATATATTTGAAAGGTTTTAACTTGTATGTATACAGGTTAAACAGGGGTGTGGAATAGTAAAAGTTTGTACTTTCCTAGGGAATTGTCATAAGGTACTTGTCCATAGAAATTTTTCTTGTCTAATATTCATGAACAGATAATACACAAAAGATTGAAGCGCTCACTGTGCTTAGACGATCAATATACATGTATACACTCCTTTAAAAATAGTATGAAACCAGACAGAAACTATTAAAAGCAGTGTAGACCCAGAAGCCAGCTGATCAGGATCTACAATGGTTTCTACACAACATGTGTGTTCATGATAATCACCAATTATGAAATACAGAATAGTAATTTTATTTGAACTTGTCCCAGGACAAGTAAATAGAAATTTCTAGTCTGTCCCGAATGAAATGGGACCAGGTCGGACAAGTCAGGCATGGTATTTCCACACCCCCGAGTTAAATTTCAGTTAACACAGCATTCATTTATATGGTACAATTTCCCAGTTACTTGTTTATTTCTTCTACAGAAGTAAAGCACAGAGCCCTGGAAATAGTTGGAACACAACTAATGATATGTCAAGGGTTTGCTGTTCTAGAAGTGATTCACCCTATGGTTGGCATCGTCAAAACTGGAGTCGTGGCCCCTTTAATGCAGGTATACTGATTTTGATGTAATTTATAATTAGAGACAGATAGTAGTTATTCTCAACACTACTCTAGCTGAACCTGCTCATGGCCCCTTTTGAAAACAAATTAGACCCATATCGGATGAATTTTACTTTTAGCATGATAGCCTTTTTTGATAGGTTTGGATAAACAAAAGTTTTGAACGTAAAATTGTAATTAGTTCCTTTAACCATCATTTATCATTTGTTTCGGGTGCTCAAAAGAACCATCTCATTGAGATGGTTCTTTTGAGTACCCTTAACGTATGTTTTGATTGATAAATAAGAAAACTAGTTTGTAATTATTCACTTCTATCTTGAGGCCTGTTTACTGTTTTCCATGCTACCTGATTATGAATTTATTGTAATTATTGAATTATACGATAGAATTGACTACCGGGCCACGTAGCGCAATCGGTAACGTGTCTGGCAACAGATGCCAGTCTGACTGCAGATCCAGGGGTCATGAGCTCAGCCCGGCCCCATACTTTCATGGAGATTGATCATGAAATAATTTCTACGGTCATTCTCCTCCCTTCTGCTGAATCATTCAAGAAGGGTTGTTGTCAGTTACAAGCGAAAGTATGTGCACGAAGTACTGGTTAACTGCTTGTTCAAGCTTGCCCAGGAAAAAGTGTGGTTAGGTGAACTGACCGTCCCGCCATGACCATAGCTGTTGACTTGGGACGTAATGCAACAAAACAAACAAACAAAAAGATAGAATTGACTGGGTAACAGAAAAGGTGCATGAGACAAATGATCGTGTTTAGCAGGACAAGGGCTAAGGGGATCTATTATGTAACTTGTGATCTAACTCAACATAATGTCACTAGGCCGTAGTGCTGTAGGTAGCGAGTCCGACTGCAGATCCAGGGATCGCAAGTGCAATCACATCCTGGTGCCATACTTTCGTAGAGATTGATTATGAAATAATTTCTACGTTCATTCTCCTCCTTCTCCTGATTCAAGAAGGATTAACTTTGTTGTCACTTGCAAGTTAATGTATGTGCATGAAGTACTGGTGAACTTGCCCAGTAAGAGGTATGGTTAGGTGAACTGACCAATTCAACATGACCATAGCTGTTGAGTGAGACAGAAAGAATGAAACCAAACACAATGACAGGTTTTGAATGATGAATAGGAGAACTAGTTTGTAATTACTCACTTTTTACCCGGAGGCTTCTTTACAGTTTTCCATGCTTCCTGGATTTATCGTAATAATTGAATTATCCGGTTGAATGGACAGGATGACAGAATAGGTGCATCATTTAATGATCTTGAGTTTAGCTGGACAAGGGCTTAGGAGAATTGCAATAGAATTTGTGATCTAACTCTACATATGAGCCGGGACATGAGAATTCCAACAATGTGGTATTTGCGACCAGCAAAGCCTCAGATCAGCCTGCGCATACGCCCAGTCTGATCAGAGCCTTTGCTAGTTGCTTGAATATTCTATGATTGTTAAGCTACTGACTGAACACCATTTGAAGTTTCTAAGTTTAAAAGGAGGCTGCAGAGGCTCGTCGGAGTCTACACTTGTCAAAATGTCAAATTGTTTGAAATCTCATGCCATGGCTCATTTGTGATCTAACTCTACATATAGTAATGAGTTCCGTAACACTTCATCCTTCTGTGCCATGGTGTCTTCTGAGCCCATTGTATTCTGAAGATATCATAAATAGAGGATCTTACATGAGTGCTCATGTTTTATTGAATTTATTAAACAAGTTGAGGAAAAGAGATAAAATATTTTACCCCTTTCAGGTCCACTAGTATAGGATCAGATAAATCATATTTCCATAAGCAAACCGAGTAGACCCTGATCAGGCTGCTCAGAAGAGCTGCCTGATCTGGGTCTGCTTGTTTGCAAAGCATTTAAAGGTGTCTCTAATCTCTATGAGGGGTCACAGGTAGAAGTTTCTGAAGCATGAGATATTTCTGTCCCGGAATGTTGTTTTAATCATATCAAACAGTCCGGACCCTGATGAAATGCAGTATCATGCTGCATTTCATCTGGGTCTTCACTGTTTGCGATTAAATACCCATTTAGGAGTTTACAGTATACAAAGGGGTAATGGAGTACATTTTAGTTTATGATTCTGAATCTATTTTTTTCCAGTTGATTAACTCTGGATTTTGTATATCTACAAAGTGTTTAGGCGGAGCACAGTGGCTTAGTTGGAAGAGCGTTAGACTCGGAATCAAAGGGCTGTTAGTTCGAGTCTCACAGCTTTGCGGAGTCATTCTATTGTGTCCTTGGGCAAGACACTTTAAACCAAGGAAGATCCGTCCCAACATAACTGAAAACTTGTTGACTGGGATGTAAAGAATCGAAACAAACAAAAAACAAAGTGTTTGTGATGTGTAACTTTTCTTTAATCTTATCACTACAGGAAGAAACTTTATACTCAGGCCCCAAGATAAGAGTGCGTATCTGAAAATTATTTTTCTTATTCACAACCAAAACATATGTTGTGGGTACTCAAAAGAACCGTCTCGGTGGGACGGTTCTTTTTTAGCACCCAAAACACATGTTTAAACTGATGGATAAGAAAATAATCCCAATTTTACGCAAATTATTTTTGCTTAACTAGCCCTATGATACTGTTTGAAAAACTGATGACTGGGATGCATGTGTAAAGAATAAAAATGAGTAAAAAAAAGATAATCTTTTTTATCAATTCAGGTTATAGGAAGAAATTTTACACTGTTTGTACTAATTTTACAAGAGCCAAGACTCCAAGATGCTCCAGTAGTATTTTATTTATTTATGGCATGGAGTGGAATCGAGCTTGTGAGGTAAACATACATGTACTGTATGTGTCTTATAATTTGTAAACTGTGTCAGTACTTAAGATAAGAGTGCATAGCAGAAAAATAATTTTCTTATTTCTCAACCAAAACAGATGTTGTGGGTACTCAAAAGAACCGTCTCAATGAGAAGGTTCTTTTGAGCACCCAAAACATATGCTAAAAATTATGGGTAAGAAAATATTTACAATTTTACGCTGAAAATTTTTGTTCATCTAAACCTGTGCTGTGTGTGAAGTTTAACCCTTTATATACTGGTTATTCCTAAAATTGTACATTGGCATACAGTGAAGACCTAGATGAAATGCTGCATATTGCAGCATTTCATCTGGGTCTGCACTGTTTGTGAAGACAAAATTTTTATTTAGAGAAAGAAATACAATATTTTTAGAAAATTATAACCTGTGACCTCGCAATATATTGTATGGAAAAGACGTGTAAAAGATTGAAATATTGGCGTAGTTTAATTTGGGCAGTTTCTCTGGTAGCCCCTTTTAGACGTGGTTTCCTCAATGTTGAAACATACTCAACTGTTCAAAAGTTTGTTTTAAACTGAATTTAGCGGCATCATATTTTCATGGACCATCCTGACTTAATTGTATCAAACTTTACGGAATAGACTGTTTGTTGTGTAGCCTGCGAAGCATGGTCAACATATAGGGATCATGTCTCTGGCGCCGTCGTCATCCACAACATTGTCACACTTTTGGTTTCAGATGGATAACTCTTGAAGGGATGTATCAATTTCATTTAAACTTTACAGAAGGATCAAGCATCATTTAATACAGATCAAGTTCGAAAAGGGGGATAATCTGCAAATTTTTGACTGAGTTATGACCTTTTTGACTTAGATTTTAGCTAATTTGTGGTTCGCGATCAATAAGAGATGCATAAATTTCATTCAAATTTTACAAAAGGGTAAAGTATCATAAAATACAGGTCAAGTTCCGATTTGGAGGTCATTCAAAGCTTTTGACTGAGTTATGGCAACTTTATGACTTAGGGTTTGGCTAATGCAAATGCTATATTGTTTTTTTTGTTGAATAACCTTCACATTTCTCCAAAACTATAATACCTGACAACTTTTCACAATAGGCCATGATTACCCAGTGTCTGTAGATAAGCATGGCAGTCAAAGGTCAAATATTTAAATTTCGCAATAACTCAGTCAGTTGTCAATATTTTTTACTGAAATTTCGCATTTAGGCAGAGATACAATACATACAGTGTTAGAAATAGGCAATTGCCCACTTGCCCCCCACGGGTTGAATTTGCTGGGGGCAAGCTGAGTGTCTCTGAAGGTTGCCCCCTGGGCAATCTGAAATTCTAGAACTTGAAATAATATTTGTTTCATGTCTTTCTTAAAGTATTGCATGTTCACTGCAAATTAATAAATAATAAGATGTTGCCATGCTGCCATCTTAATAAAACTATGAACCTTTAGAAGTTAAGGTCTAGGCAAACATACTGTCAGTGCAGACACATATTAGACTTCTCCGCCATACAGTGCAGACCAGATCAGACTTATTAGGACCTTCACTGTTTGCCAATATGTGTGCATATTTTGAGCCATATATCTTTAAATGTTAAAAGTACACTGTTTGATTACAGTAATTTTTCACTTAGGAGAGCGTCAGACTCACCAGCATCGTGATGTTGTTTCCTTAAGCAAGGCACTTGTCCCAGTGGCTTAGTACTGGTTAAACCAAGGAAGCTGTCCTAAAATTACTGAAATATTATTAACCGGGAGGTAAAGCCTCAAACAAACATTTTTCACTTATAAGCATTTTAAGGAGTTCTATTAATGAATCGTGCAGGGCAAGTTAAAATTGTGGGGGGCAAGTTGCATTTGTCTTCAGGTTGCCCGCCGGACAAGTTGAGTTCTCTGGCTTATTTCTAACACTGACATATGAAACATATCAACTGGGGATTTTGAAAGTATGGGTACGCTCCCCTGGGTGGACTTAGGGGTTTTCAGAATATGGTCATGTTGCATATCAAATTAAAGGGCATGATGAAATGCAGCAACATGGCAGCAAATATTTTGCCCATAGACCCACTCCGGGGACCCACTCCCTGGAAAAATTCAAAATTCAACTTTTCAGAACATGGTCATTTTGCATATCAAATTAAAGGGAATGACAAATTCAGCAAAATGCAAGCATATATTCTGTCCTTACATGTACCCTTGACCCCTGGGGTGGGGTCAAAAGTTAAAACATTTTTTTTCTGAAAGTAGTCATGTTGCATATCAAATTAATTGGAATGGAACATAGAGCACCATGCAAGCACATATTCTGTCCTAACACACATCCTTGGCCCTTGGGTGGGGTCAAAAGGTCAAAATATTTTGTTTTCTGAAAGTACTGTGTCATGTTGCATATCAAATTATAGAGAATGGAGAGTAGAGCATCATGCAAGCACATATTCTGTCCTTACACACACCCTCGACCCTTGGGGTTGGATCAAAAGTTCAAACCATTTATTTTTTTCTGAATGTGGTTATGTTGCAAATCAAATTAAAGGGAAAGAAGTATAGACCAACATAGAAGAAAAAAACTTTGACCTTACACACACCCCTTAATCTTGGTCAGGTTAAAAGGTCCAGATAAGCATTTTTTTTTATTGAACTAGTCTCTAAAATAGTTGACAGGTGTTAAATTATGATCTGTATTATACCCAAGTTGAACTAAGGGTTTGGTGAAATGAGATTTATGTTTTGTGATTTACACATTTATCTAGAAAAAAACTTTCGTATTGGGATATAAATGCAATGAATTTGCCTTGTTTGACTTTGGTTTTACCAGGCGACACATCAGATTCTCAGAATTCTAGTCTGTGGTTAGTACTGGTTCAACCCAGAAAGATAGGAAATTGTCCCAGCATGACTGAAATTCTTTTTTCTGGGATGTAAAGCATCAAAACAAACAAACAAATTAGACTGGGTAGATGTCCAGACTAAACTGAGTCTTTGCTTATGCATAGGACATTTGACTTGTTTTTTTTTCATGCACTGGTTCAAGTGTCAAAAAGTACTTCAGAATGGGACAAGAGAATTTTACCTGCAGACCCCCCACCTACCCTGGGGATAGGGTGAAAAGGCCAAAATTCAGCTTTTTAAGAACATGGTCATGTTGCATATCAAATTAAAGGGATTGACAAATGCAGCTACATGCAAGCACAAATTCTGGCCTTACACACACACTCAACCCCTGGGGTGGGGTCAAAACATTTTTTTTCTGAAAGTAGTCATATCAAATAAAAAGGAATGTAACATAGAGCATCATGCTAGCACATATTCTATATATCCTTTCACACAGCGGCAACCTTTGGGTCATGTTAAAAGGTAAAAAAGAAGATTCTTGATGTGGTCATGTTGCATATCAAATTAAAGGGGAAGAAGAATTACTACTACTATATTAACAAAAACTTTGACCTTGAACACTACCATCACCTCTTGGTCAGGTTAAAAGGTCAGATATTGCAATTATACAGATAAGTTTATTTTTATTGAACTAAGCATTGATAAATAGTTGATAGGCTTTTAACTATGATCTGTATGATACCCAAGGTGAACTTAGGGGTTGGAGAAATGGGATTATTTTTTTGGTGATTTAAGAGTTTCTCTAAAATAACCCTTCGCCAGAGATATAATTAGACGAATTTGCCTTGTTTGACTTATGTATAGCCAGGCAACACATCTGATTATCGGAATTCTAGAAAATAAATAAAATATTACATGAGCACTCGTGTTAGTTCCAGAAGTACAGATAAGGTGCGTATTTGCATTAATATGCCATAGATCCAGATAAGGAAATTTTATTTGCGTAAAATTTTAATTATTTTCTTATCCATTAATTTAAAAATGTATTTTGTGTGCTCAAAAGAACCATCTCATTGAGACGGTTCTTTTGAGCACCCACAACATATGTTTAAACATGTGTTTTTGGTGCTCAAAATAACCGTCTTATTGAGACGGTTCCTTTGAGTACCCACAACATATGTTTTGGATGAGAAATAAAGAAAATAATTTTCCATTACTCACTCTTATCTAGAGGCCTAAATATGCAATTTAAAATTGTCCTAAAACCAATTAAAAGTAAATGCATGCATACCGAAGAAGCAATTCCCACGATCACTATGCAATTATATGTGATGTCGCTGCGTACCAATCACTTCATTTCGTTTCCATTTGTGTAATTCACTAATATTAATGACAGTCTGGTACTGATTTTTCTGTTCCCAACGTTTGCACAGTTTTATGAATAAAATATCGCAACCAGTCAAGTATTTCGTAGAATGTTGATAAAATTGAACTTGCAAAGTGTAGCCGAGCCACAAATATTAACAAGGTGCCAAAATTTACTGCAGAGAGAGAAGCTGGCATGGTGTAGGGGATAAACCTATGTCTTGTAAACCAGGGGTCGCAGGTTCGATTCTCAGCTTCTCCCAGTCTGTCAGATGAGACTTAGCCTTTGCCCCATCATCTGAGACGCTTTAAAACCAGAACCACTGCCGGTTGAGCCTTCGGGTGTTCCTGGACATAGAACCACAAAAACCATAAATCCACCCGGCCAGTGCTGGTACAGCCAAGGAACACGACCACACAAAAAAAATACTGCAGAGGTACTACAAAATCTGAAAATTAGATACTCTAGAAAGGCAGACAATGAAAGTGAATAAATATGTAGACAATTCATCGAAAGGCAAATTCTCGATGGCTTCATTCAATAACACATAATACGTGCATTCACCCAAAAATGTGGAGTAAAATAAATAGGCAATTGTTTATGCAAATGCACATTTCAGGATACTCAGGTTGTGTAAATAGCCAATTAACCTGAAAGCTTATCTGAAGCTTTGTAGTTTTCAAATTTTGGTAAACTGCTTTTATTTTTCAGATATCCTTTTTATATGCTGGCAAGTATTCAGGTTGATGTAAAAATAGTCACATGGTTAAGATACACAGCATGGATACCTCTTTATCCACTCGGTATGCTATTTGAAGGTAAGTCTATATTAGTTGTTTCAGCTTATAAAATCGCCGGGCCGCATAGCGCAGTCGGTAACGTGTCTGGCTACAGATGCGTGTCTGACTGCAGATCCAGGGGTCGCGAGTTCGATCCCGGCCCGGTCCCATACTTTCATGGAGATTGATCATGAAATAATTTCTACGGTCATTCTCCTCCCTTCCGCTGATTCATTCAAGAAGGGTTGTTGTCAGTTACAAGCGAAAGTATGTGCACGAATTACTGGTTAACCCCTTGTTCAAGCCTGCCCAGGAAAAAAGTGTGATTAGGTGAACTGACCGTCCCGCAATGACCATAGCTGTTGACTTGGGATGTAAAGCAACAAAACAAACAAAGCTTATAAAATCTGCAAGAATAATTAGTATTTAGTATATAATCTACCACAACGATAAGTATTTATATATGGGCCTAGATGCAAGAAAACCTGTCTTCGGGGTTTTGCGAACAACAAAGGCGTAGACCAGCCTGCGCATATGTGCAGTTTGATCAGCGCCTTTGTTGTTCCCTTAACGGAAAGTTAAATGTTTAGACATTCTACAAGCGAAATTTCAATGTTCTAACTTGTCTCTGTAGCTGAGCAGGCTAATTTGAATATCGCTTTGTCAGAAACCTCGAAGACAAGTTTTGTCGTGATGCAGCCCATATATGATGAGAAGCCTCAAATCTTTCTAATCTACCACAAGTATTTACATATATGATGAGATACCTCAAATCTTCCTTATTTACCGCAAGTATTTACATATATGATGAGATACCTCAAATCTTCTTATCTTCCACAAGTATTTACATATATGATGAGATACCTCAAATCTTCCTTATCTTCCACAAGTATTTACATATATGATGAAATACCTCAAATCTTCCTTATCTACCACAAGTATTTACATATATGATGAGATACATCAAATCTTTCTAATCTTCCACAAGTATTTACATATATGATGAGATACCTCAAATCTTCCTAATCTTCCACAAGTATTTATATATATGATATAATACCTCAAATCTTCCTTATCTAGCACAAGTATTTACATATATGATGAGATACATCAAATCTTCCACAAGTATTTACATATATGATGAGATAAATCAAATCTTTCTAATCTACCACAAGTATTAACATATATTATGAAATACCTCAAATCTTCCTAATCTTCCACAAGTATTCACATTTATGATGAGATACCTCAAATCTTCCTTATCTACCACAAGTATTCACATGTATGATGAAATACCTCAAATCTTCCCAATGAACCACAAGTATTTACAAGTATGATGAGCTACCTCAAATCTTTCTGATCTACCACAAGTATTTACATATATGATGAAATACCTCAAATGTTCCTAATTAACCACAAGTATTTACATGTATTATGAGATACCTCAAATCTTCCTATTCTACCACAAGTATTTACAAGTATGATGAGCTACCTCAAATCTTTCTAATCTACCACAAGTATTTACATATATGATGAAATACCTCAAATGTTCCTAATTAACCACAAGTATTTACATGTATGATGAGATACATCAAATCTTTCTGATCTACCATAATAATACAATAATTTTCCCAGTTTCGAATCACTTTTACTTCATGGCCGATTCTAAATAATTGCACAGAGCAAATAATTTGGTTTTACAACTACAAACCACTATCATTCCCCTAA